>OY728137.1:637362552-638592274 GCA_963277665.1 Viscum album
CAACATCACCATTAAATAACAGCATCTCCACCCCCGTGGATTATCACCATTTAATAAAAATTTCATTTTAGAATTACTTCCCCATATTCCCTGGAATTCTAGAAAATCATCCTATGCTACTAAACACGAGGGTGCTCAACATGGTGAGTAGATATATTACCCATCGAGTCATTGTCTCCTATAGGAAGAGCGTAGACCCATTCTCCCTCGAGAGGCTAAACAGGGAAGGCACATGGCATACCCCGTGCGTCTTTGCCCCTTTCGGAAGAAGGGTAAGCAAAACCAGCTGCCTTGAGCAGTGGAGAAAAGTAAAGCAGATAACAACCAATCAAACCACCAAACAACTAGACATCACATCCATCCCATACCATCATCCCTCGTGTCCTCCCTGACACCCACATGCATAAACCGATGCATCTCACCACTCTAGGCACCATCTGTTGCCACAACCACAATGCCTCCCTACCTTCTCATATCAAAACACCCCTCTAGGGTCACATCACATCACAAGTAGTAGAAAAACAACACACTACATCAATTGGGCTCTCATCCCTAATTCACAATAAGAGGGTAACTCAGAACCTTTCAGGGAATTCAGTCAATCAAGTTCATAAATCCATCTTGAATTAACATATTCAATTCGTTGGTTCCAAAATAATGAACCAAAACACTAAGTTATCACAAGGAATAACATGCTTACTATGCCAACTTAATAAACATGAAATTACCACAAGAACCAGATTATCTTTCATGCTTATTTATTTTTAGCCAATTAATTATAAATTAATTCTGGCTTTATGTTATTTATCAATTCATCAAGAACCACATGCTAACAAGCAAGGCATATATATCACACTATCTAGAAAACATGAGGCAACGACATGCGTTCAATGCAATTTCTTAAGCTGGTTCAAATATTTAATTAGGTCAATTACATTGTGATCCTAAGGGATAAATCATGAAAACTCTACGATTGCACATAAACAATTAGAGAAGCCACAAATCTCCTACCTCAACGGTCAAGGGACACTCAGGAAACAGGGTCGATTCTCAATGAATCCTCTTTTGATCTCCTCTCCTATCACAATAATGACCAAAGATCATCATTTTTGACATCCACATACCCAGATCTACCCATAATAGGCATAGATCTATGAAGATGAGAGAAGAGGAGGTGTAGATCTAAGTAGATCTATGAAACCAAAGAAGAATGAGGAAGAACGACCACATACCTCACGAAATTAGCTTCAACTTGCGATGAGAAGCCTCTGGATCTCCTCCAAAACGCTTGGGAGAGGTTCTTATATCTCCAAGGAATAATAATCCCAAGTGATGACCGATTAGGGGATTAAACGAGGATGATATAGGCTAAATGGTCAGGATCCGAAATTTTAGGATCTAACTTTAAGTGACCGCCCAGTTAGTCCGCACGGTTAGTCCGCACGGTTTAACAAACCGTGTGCTTACCGTGCTTTAGCTTCTACTTGTCAAACACACCTCACATGGTTATTATGCATGGTTAGACAAACATTGTGCTAACCGTGCATTAGGCACTACCGCTAACACCAACCTCACATGGTTTTTCTGCACGGTTTATACAACTCGTGCGCCCCCTGTGCGAAGGCTACTGCTCTTCATTTCCACCTAAAAGTCCACCCAAATGCACCCTCAAGTCACCCTAACCTCCTGGAACACCTTTAACATCACATTTTTCACAATTTAATTGACTAGAGCGGTCCGGGACATTACAAACCTATTTTCGGGTATTATACCCAATGCATATACACCATTTCATAATGACAATATAGTGGTTGTTACCCCATTTCATTTAATAAAATCATTTCATTCACACTTAATGAACCATACTTCTTATTCCTAAAGTTTAAATTTTATAATGTAAAACTTTAATTCTACATTGATGATGTTTTATTTCTCAACATAGGTTTTTTTCTACTAATATATACCATAAACGGTAAATATGATGCTGAAGATTTATTTATTATAAAAATATCATTCCTTTATCATTATTCTACCATTTTAATTTATACATAATTAACAGATTTTATAATCCATGATATGTAATAACTCATTGAATGAGATACATGTTTTTATGTACATTATTTGTAATAATACATTATGAATTAATAAATTGTTGTTAAAATTTTCAATATATCTTGTGATTTACATTCTATTTATGTGTTGATACATTATTGAAAATAAAAAAAGTATCTTTGGAAAAATATGAACAATTAATTATGGGACGTAAAATTCTCCCCACTTTAAATAAATTGCATACACATAATTTTAATTTCAATAAGTGATGGAAATAGATGGGGTGTAATTAATGAAATATTCATGCCTTGATATATACTTTCATATGAGATATCTACATAATTATATTTGGTAAGACAAAGAAAACAATATTTATCCTTATAATTGGAATATGGTTTGATTTTTATTTTTCACAACCAAGTATCCCAAACATGGATCCTTATTAAAATAAAAATATTAATAATCATAGATTCATATCACATGTAAGGTCATTTTTTTCATAGAAATTCAATTGATGTGATATATTAGTTTCCACCATTTAGTTTTTTGGAATTCACATTCTAATACCATATTTGATGCATTAATATATATATATATATATATATTGTAGTGTATGTACATGTGTTATGACTAAACCCTTCTTAATCAACTTGAATGTGTTGACCCATGAAATTTTTTTGTAAATATTACATCATTATTAATTAGGTTTCAATACATATCACCATTATATGTCATATATGATCATAAATTTTTAGTGTATTTTTAGTCTAGGAACATAATTAACTTATTAATTAAATGATATTAATCATATCCCATAAATATCATCATATTTATAACCCTATAAAAAAAATAAAACTTTGAAACGTACATCAAAACCTATGGTAGGAAAACATGAAAAAGGTGATCTTAGATGATTAATAAGGGTAATCATAAGAGAAAGCAATCATAAGATAATGAGATGATCATAAGGGTGTGATAACATAATCAAGTGCATGTTCTCAACATAAATTACACATACCAAGATATGCATAGCTTATAGAATAAAAAATAAGTTATATCTAGATGTATGATTAGTACGTGTGTCAAAGAAGTAATCATCATTCCAGAGACATAACATTGACCTGTGGAATAATAATCACAATAAGTCATAATCTTATATAAATTTCTATTCAAAATAACTCACATGAATAATCCTATGAGATTAAATAGAACAATCATAATAACACATCGAAATTAGAATATTTCAATTAAAAATAATGTCCAAGAACATAATTTTGGAAATAACTTGAAGAAATTATACTCACTCAACCAAATTTTTACATAAATAATCACAATAATGTACATTAATATTATTGTTATCATATATATAATTAATCATATACGTTCATTTATATTCCAAAACTTTATTCGACATAATTTCCATTATTACAATAATAATCTAATGAAAAATAAATTGAATATTGACAAATAAATTGTGGGTATATGATTAACCAAACAATTATATGATAATAATCTATTTATATGTTTGTAAACAGATTATAAAACATTCATTATATCATCGTAGCATAACCATTGAAAAAAATTGGGTTTGTAAACATCTCATTATTATAATCCTAAACCATAAAAAGGAAGAATTAGGATGGTATTATTGGATCAGACCCCCATTAAATGATAAATATCATTAAATGATGTCATAAAAGATGAAAAATTTCTATAAAGATCATTGAAATATTTCATTAGGATAATAGTTTTCTCATTTTGAATAAAATTATATTTAAAATCCCGAAAATTGAAAAAAATTATTAAAAAGTATTCATTAAAAACAAAAATGAAAACATGTAATGTTGGAGTAAAATATTGTATTATTCATAATAGCGTAAAATTATTTTCATTCCATAATTGTTAAGAAAAAATTATTTCACACCTTCGATAAAAATATACATCATTCAGAAAAATGAGCAGGTGGTTCTTTTAAATCATAATTCAATATTGTAAAAAAATGAAATTGAATTTTATAAATCACTAGATCATATTTTAAATCATTATTTAAAATATTTATAGAACATGGATATGGAGTAAAACTATTACATATAGAAAAAGAGAAAAAAAATTAATCTATTCATAAATTCTAATTATTAATCATTTTAATAACTAAAGAGAGGAAAATGGTATGATAAATTAACAAATATTTAATTAAATAGAGAATAATAAAATGAAATATGTTTATTATATATGGATCATATAATTTTCATCATTAGAAATTCAAGCATAAACAATTCCAATTAAAATAAGATTGAATCATAAATGCCTTAACTCACATCTTGTATTACATTTTACATGTTTGAACCTCATATATAATATATCTATATTTATTATACAAATATTATAGAAATATAATAATAAACATCATACCATATATAATTTACTTAAAACATATCATCACTAATTTTTTAATAATTTGGTATTAAAATAACTATTATGGGTGATAACTACTTCTTTTTTCATTTATGATTCACTTCAATAGTCCCAGTTCTTATACATTGATTATGGTGGAAAAATCATCATAATATTATTCATGTCATGAGTATCATATTAAATCATTATATACATTTTTATAACTTATAAAATTTTTCTATGATGAAAAATGAATTATGTCATCACTTGGAGATTGTAGTCTGTACATAGACATGAGTGATGTTTCCAATTATTAATCAAGAGTAAAAAAAGAAAAAAAAACACCTCTAAAGAACTAACGTAACATCATGTATATCATATATAACCCCTAAATATATCATTATAACCATGTGAAATAGGGATGAAAAATGAAACACATCACCTCATTGAGGTGGTAGTCCACATATATGGACACATAATACCTTCTTTTCCAATAGGATGGAAAAAGGTGGATAATGGTAGTTACATAATAATAATAATTAAATATGTTTCTTATAATGAATTATTTTTTTATAATTTATACTACTGAATTATTGTAGTTAGAAGATGAAAAAAAATTTAAAGTATTTGATTAAGAGTTCTATAACATCATTAATAAAACACATTGGGCATACACCTTAATCCACGAATGTATGGATTTTTGGAAAGAAAATAACCTATAAGAAATGGTTATGGGAGATAATGTAGTATTAGTTTATGAATAGCTATATCTATAGTGCTCCTAAAAAAGAAGAGGAGGTTCCCCTCTATAAGTGAATGGAGGGGCATGGTTGGAGTTACATAATGTATTATATTTAAATAAATTAAATTCATGTTCATGTGGATCCAATTGGATTTATTTTAATTTTAGGGTCATTATTATTCTAAATCCCCTAATAAAATAAAATTTAGATTATTTTACATTATTTTTTAACCTCTATCACTTGGTTTTAACCCTGACGTTAACCCTTTTGACGATTTACATGATATCAAATATTAGTACAATTTAGAGGTCATAAATGATAATATAAAAGGAAAATTAACCCATAATTTTACAATGGTGTATATTATATAATATATCCCATTAATGTTTTGAAATTTATTTTTCTATTAATTTTAATGAATTTAATAAAATTTTATTTCAGCTAAGATACAATGAAAAGTCATTTTCAAGATAATTCTTATTGATTTAATTTAATGAAAAAAATATTGATATTTAAATTTAACATAAAACTATAGTAAATCACTAATATGATATATTTTTATGTAAAAATCATTTAACAAAATAATTCATTTAAAGTATATATCTTATATTTTTAAAATATTTTTTTTAATAACTGAACTAATATTGTGTAAAAATGGCATAATAATTTAGGTAATTATTCTATAAATAAATATTAATGTTAAATTAACACGTGTGTTTTTTATTTATTCATCACATAAAAGAATACCTAGGTCATTATGAATGAAAAATCAAACCATGATTCACTAAAAATGAATATTGGATGACTATTGTTTAAAAAAACTCATCAAATGGAAATAAAGGAGTTTTTAATTATATTTTTAAATCCTCTTCCCATTATTTTTGTCATCAATTACCTGATTTACCATTTCCCAAATATCCCAAAGGCCTTCATTATTATTGATTTTTGATAACCCCCATTTAAAGGAATTTAGGGGAACCCTTAAATGTCCCGTAGGCTTAGAAATTACATGGAACATAGGCTAAAGATTCATAAAATGATCTTATGGTCTTAGGAAATTCAACTAGGCGATAACTAAAAAAACTGCCCCTCCCCAGTATCTGCATCATGATAGTAGCTCTCCACCTTTTAATGGCCATCCATGTAGAGACCCGAAGCTTGACGTACATGGACATTACATTACATTTGCGGAATACTTAGTACATAACAAAAACACACACTAAAGGATCGTAATAGTTTAGTGTCTTTGGAAACTCGGAACGTAATCTTCTAATCGTGGTGAAAGTTCTTCAATATCTCCCATAAAGGTCATCCGTTTTTTTACCTAAAACCTTTCTTTATATCCTGGGGAAAAGAAAACATAAATGGGTGAGCTCAAATGCTCAGCAAGGGCAATAAAGGAAATAAAAATCATATCATATCTTTTTGAAAATCATAACCTGCAAAAGAGATCATAAAATCTTAATAAATCATAGAAGTGAAAATGAGATCCCCATAATCATAACATGAAACTTGAAACTTTGTGGCATGCACACATAATCATGGAAAATCATTTCTTGTTAGTCATGACTCATTGCCAAGACTATCTTAGTGGACAAAGTCCCTTTCTGAATCGAGTAACCCTCGTTTCAGTCCTGTTTCACTGAACCGGTATAACCTACCGTTCCAGCCCTGTCTATCTCATGAGATATAAAATCTTTACCCAATGCATTGGAGGGAGATATAGGTCCCACCCATCTTATAATGAATCCTTTCTTATGTGTGCCACATAATCATAAATCATACATCATCGCATATCCCATGTAATAAAAATGGGATTCTTAAACAACATGACATCATAAAACAATTCATATAAGATAAAAGATTTCATAAAAATGTTTCCATCACAACATAATCAAATCCATGTAATAATAGGAGTAAAAACAGAACCCTTTTATTATCTTAGATGGAAAATAATTTTGATAAAATACTTGAACTCCATTCTTGAGGAAAATATCCTTTCTACTTTAAAAACATTGTTTTCCTTTCATAACATGTCATATGACTTTAAAATAAAAGAAATTGATTAAAAATAAACTTGAAAACTTGTAAAGGAAGCTTCTTGGAAATAATGTTTTAAAAATCCATTCATGCCGTATAAGTTAAAAAACATTCTTCGTACTTTTGTCGGAAAAGTAAAAATGTACCTCGTACGAAAAAACGACAAAAGATTCCTTTCATACATATTACTAAAAACTCACCGAAGGGTAAAAATGGATTAAAATAATTGTAGGTGGATGAAAATAATATTACATATTGATGAAACATGGATGTGGATGAAAAAATACACCCCAGTAAATACTTACGAATAAACAATCTCGGATAAAACTGAGATTGTGATATTTCCCTTACCTTAGGTCCAATTTGCTTCGTATGTGTCCGAACCTCCTGTATAATGATTTAAATAATGTCATTGACTTATTACAGAATCATATTCATTGTTATGATATCATATATGGTTCACTTATGACATTATATTACCCGTTCTTTTGTAAATTCCATGTTAAAGAAGCGTTTTGGGTAAAATCATTTCATTTATCGTAGGTGTTTTGACTTGTTGTTCTTGACATCATTATTACCTATATCATGATTTACTTACTTCCAGAATATAAAATATGATTTATATATCATATATATTCATTATATATATATATATAATAGATAGATAAATAAAATGAAAAACACCGTTCATGGAGACGGTAGTCCGTACGTACGCATGAACGCTGTTTTTCTTTCCTTATTGTCTTGAAATGGAAGTAAGTAGATGACATACATATGTATATATATACATAAATCCAGTAGCTCTATAATGTCATATATTTCATTATTATTTCTTATATATACATTATAATCATTCTTAAATGGTTAACATGGAGAATGAATCTCATCGCGTCGTGGAGACGGTAGTCCGTACGTACGCACGAGCGATGATATCATTTCTATAAATATTGAATTGAATTGGAGTGGATTATATAATATATCAGAATCAATATGATGTTGTAATAACTATGTATAGTTATTCTTTACACCATTATACCCATCCATGTAAGGTGGTGGTGGAAAATAGATTACACCACGGCGTGGAGACGGTATTCCGTACGTACGCACGCGCGGTGATTTCTTTTTCCGTAGGATGGATAGATGGTGAAATAGGGTTGTTTCATACTTATAATAACATATCAGTATATGAGTGATACTGATGTTATTACTTCATAATGAAACAACCTAAGAAGAAGAAGTGGAAGAAGAAATAAAGATGAAAGAATTGGTAACGGTAATTACCTCTTCTTTGAAGTGCCTCTTTGAGACCTCCTCTTAGGGCACTAGAATTGGTCTTTGAGGAAGACCAGAACCTCTAGGATGTTGCTAGGGAAGTGGAGAAGGAATTTTGGCAGGGGTTGGCCGAGCTTGAGTGCTCAAATTGGTGTGAGGAGGAGGGGGAGGAGGTGTCCTTTTATAGGGGAGGAGAGGGGCACCTTAGGAATACCTCAAAATATTATTTTATATTAAAGTTAAAATCGGTTTATAATGGTTCCAAAGGGTCTTATTTCGAAGCTAAAGTGGGGATGGGTCGAAATCCTATCAACCAATATAATTTAGACAAGTTTAGGATATTATTTTAACCTTATCAATTAGATTTAACTCTATGTTAAATAATTTAACTTTTACCATGTCTTTTTGTTTTCTTTCACTATATGGTTAATACACTTACTATAACATGCCAAACGAACCCCAAATTGTTTATTATTAATATATATATCCTTATCTAAGTCATTTGACCGAACCTTAGATTTTTAGGAATACAATAACAATTAATAATATAATATTTGATTTAAAAACTATTTTGTGTCAATTTTGACACTATTTGATATATGATTTTTGTGAATGTCATAACAGAATTAAATGTTCGAACCAAGTTGATTAAATCAACATTAATATATCATAGTAACCTAAAAAATTAGTGGAATTCATAAAAATCTCAAATTACATTTATTTTGGTGTTTATAACATCAATTATGTCAATATTTCATTAATAAGATAATTACTTCATCATCGTTGTGTCATAAATAAATTAAATTATTTTATGTCTAAAAGTTACAAATAAAATACCATCATGTAGGATATCTTTTTATCTTTCTAATTAATATTTACAATCGAATTTATCTTATGTATAACCCCATATGAAAAATGATTTACTTATTAAATTTTGATTTTAACTATTTTAACCTTTCTTTAAATAAATTAATAATAAATGTCCTAATCTAATCCAAGTGGGCCTAAATGGTCATATTTTATTCCTAAGTTTGTTTTTGGTCGAATTACAATTGTCCAATAGAATTAGGACATGTGTTAGGGTAATAGTAATATCATATTTACCCTTAGTTACCCTATTTACTATTAACCGCGGTAAAAAAAGTAAAAAGTTACTATTCACCAAAAAATTATTTTCATCTCATTGAACCACATTTTAGTCCTTGATATTAACCGTGTCTCTCGGATTTTCGAAATTCCATTCACAGAAGCGGAAAAATTAAGTTTTATGAAAAATTCAGTTTTTTTAACTACCACTTAGTAGTTTCACTATTCATCAAAAATTGATGTTTTTCAGAACAATGCCAAAATTTCATCCTAAGCTATATTTCATATTCCGAATTCGAAAATGAAATCTATTTTACCAAATTCATAACATATAAGTTGCATTAATTAATTTTATAATTAAATCCCGCTGTTAAAATAAATAACGTGTTTTTAGGAAACAATATATATCAAAAGATTGACACTTGATTATGTCTGGTTTAAATGTGAAATTACAACCAATGACCAACATTGTAATAAATTGTAAAAATATAATCTAAATATACTTTAAAACCACTCAAATTAATAATTTATCACTATTAATTATTTCGATTAAAAAAGTTGTTTTTAATTATAATTTAGTAATTTTTCACTATTAATCAGAATATGAAAGTTATCCGAAAAGTACCAAAATTTCACCTTAGGCTAAATTCGATACTCCGAATCCAAGAATGAAGTTAATTTTGAAAAATAAGATTTACAGAATTTTAAAAAGTGGTTATTACTATTCATAACGGCTAGTTTTAATAATATTTTAATAGCACATCGTTGTTTAGTGAAACTCGGTATTGCGTATTACACACGCTATCGAGGAAGGTCGCGATTGCATGTAATGCAAGGAAAGACAAGGATGCGTGTTGTGCAAGCTCCTTTTGGTGTAGCGTACAACACAAGACATTAATAAAATTAAAAAGAATATTTTTTTATAAAATCTTGGGCTGTTACATTCTACCCCCCTTAAAATGAATTTCGCCCTGGAAATTCGTCGGGGTTATAAATGGTTTACTATTCGAAAGTTTCTTTAATAGAAACCCACATCGTAAAAAGGAATATCAAAACCAATCTTTAAAAACAAAAGTATGAAACGTAATGGTTACCCAAATAAACTAATCATTGGGTTTCCACATAGGTGAAAATATGGATATGGAAGAGAAATCAAACCATCATGTTCTGCTGGAGAGTGGTGGAGAACATGGCTATGGAAAAGCCAGTAATCACAAATCCATAGATTTGGGATGATATAAGGTACCATCTGATTCATCAGGTATAAGATCACTAGGACAACATTTTTGGTTTTCAAGATCATTTCCCCTAAAGTTGAAAATTTGAATTAGAATAAATACTTACTTTATTTTGGTACAATCTCACTGTTGTTCGCGCCTTGAACAATTTCCACTTAATCTCTTAAATAAATAAAGTTGAATTTGTTATTCGTGAAGTGTTAGCAGATCATGTGATAGAATGACGGGTCATTCCATCTGTCTCAAACAAAAGGTTAGCAAAAATTATATGCATAAATCGATCTATAGTGAGATCAATCATATATGGTTCCTAAAATGGACTTATACTTCATATATCATACTGCTTAATATAATAAAACTAGTTTCTACTAAACAGGGACTTCCTGTAGGCCAGTGGTAGGCGATAAAGGCCAGTCGCACTTCGGTTGTGGGTTCGATTCCTACAGCCTTGTCCGAAGCGATGGGATGTCGCCCGTCCTGCAGGTTGTCCTTTTTCCAAAACTATATTACTATAACATCCCATCAATAATATCGAAAAAAAATTTCTATCCTTAAACAATACTAACTTACGTCCAACACAATCCATTCCAATCTTTAGGCTTATCCATAATATTGCAGTCCACTCTCATAACATAGTGAAAACAATTACCAGAGATTAATATCATCGTTGATCCCCATATATCATAAGATATGTTTTGTTGGTCACATTCCAAACATTCAAAGTCCTTAATCATGTATACTCTTGAATACCCATTGAACCTTAGTGAAAACATGAATGCAGTTAAAAGTTAACACTTTACACATACCAAAATCCTCAAAATTATTTATACTCAAACCATGATATCACTTAGTCCTTATATCAATCATGAGCTCATGAATACAATCAAACATCTCATTATCTTCTTATCCTTTCATTATGCACTTATCATCTACTTTCCAAATGTATCTGAATAACCTTTCATGGTTACTGGTAACATTAATCAGACAACAATGTAACAATCCTTACATGTCTCTATATTCCATAGTACCATGAGATTACTTATACAACATTACACATAATAAACATGTAATCATTCCACTACATTCTAAAACCATTAACCGAGCTTCAACAATTCTTTCATCTCACATATCATTTGTAGTCGCTTCATCATCATCCACATAAATACTACCCATATGGCCATACTGATTCTCTTCATGAGTCTTTCCCTTAGGACATTGGTTTGCATAATTCCCATACATTCCACATTTAAAACACTTACCCATTTTTGATGTCGTAGCAATACCATTATCCTCATCCATGGTGTTAACTGAACCTTTTCCTTTGCACCTACTTGCTTTGTGTCCTTCTTTTCCACACCCAAAGCATCTTCCAGTTCCTTTGAAACATTCTCCTTGATGCCTCTTCCCACATGAATTACATAGGGGAAATTGAACTTTCTTTCCTCTATGATCATCATGAAACTCCATCTTTCTCTTGTTAGCCGAGTCAGGAAACTTACCAAATTTTACTTTATTGATCATATTATGAGATTGCTGATTCGGAATAATAATTATGTTTCGACTTCCAAATCTCATTTCATTATGAAGAATATCATTCCATTGTCCATCATATCCTCCATTATCGTGAATCATCTTGTTTCCTGCCATTTTCTAAAACCCAAAAAGAATAGTGTGAGAGGCAAAAATCATGCTAGGGAAAACAACATAATAAAGGGGGAGTACCTTCAATATATAACATCTTAGGTTTAATTCTATGATCGTTAGCGTAGTTCTAGTACTATAACTTATACGTCTACTTAACCTTAGGGACATCCCTAGACATACCGTAGAAATATCTCTAGGGATCTCACTAACGTTTTCGCATCCTAGTTTCCAAAGGTTGACTAAACCTTTCCTCTGTTACCAACTGTAGAGACCCGAAGCTTGACGTACATGGACATTACATTACATTTGCGGAATACTTAGTACATAACAAAAACACACACTAAAGGATCGTAATAGTTTAGTGTCTTTGGAAACTCGGAACGTAATCTTCTAATCGTGGTGAAAGTTCATCAATATCTCCCATAAAGGTCATCCATTTTTTTACCTAAAACCTTTCTTTATATCTTGGGGAAAAGAAAACATAAAAGGGTGAGCTCAAATGCTCAGCAAGGGCAATAAAGGAAATAAAAATCATATCATATCTTTTTGAAAATCATAACCTGCAAAAGAGATCATAAAATCTTAATAAATCATAGAAGTGAAAATGAGATCCCCATAATCATAACATGAAACTTGAAACTTTGTGGCATGCACACATAATCATGGAAAATCATTTCTTGTTAGTCATGACTCATTGCCAAGACTATCTTAGTGGACAAAGTCCCTTTCTGAATCGAGTAACCCTCGTTTCAGTCCTGTTTCACTGAACCGGTATAACCTACCGTTCCAGCCCTGTCTATATCATGAGATATAAAATCTTTACCCAATGCATTGGAGGGAGATATAGGTCCCACCCATCTTATAATTAATCCTTTCTTATGTGTGCCACATAATCATAAATCATACATCATCGCATAACCCATGTAATAAAAATGGGATTCTTAAACAACATGACATCATAAAACAATTCATATAAGATAAAAGAATTCATAAAAATGTTTCCATCACAACATAATAAAATCCATGTAATAATAGGGGTAAAAACAGAACCCTTTTATTATCTTAGATGGAAAATAATTTTGATAAAATACTTGAACTCCATTCTTGAGGAAAATATCCTTTCTACTTTAAAAACATTTTTTCCTTTCATAACATGTCATATGACTTTAAAATAAATGAAATTGATTAAAAATAAACTTGAAAACTTGTAAAGGAAGCTTCTTGGAAATAATGTTTTAAAAATCCATTCATGTCGTATAAGTTAAAAAACATTCTTCGTACTTTTGTCGGAAAAGTCAAAATGTACCTCGTACGAAAAAACGACAAAAGATTCCTTTCATACATATTACTAAAAACTCACCGAAGGGTAAAAATGGATTAAAATAATTGTAGGTGGATGAAAATAATATTACATATTGATGAAACATGGATGTGGATGATAAAATACACCCCAGTAAATACTTACGAATAAACAATCTCGGATAAAAATGAGATTGTGATATTTCCCTTACCTTAGGTCCAATTTGCTTCGTATGTGTCCGAACCTCCTGTATAATGATTTAAATAATGTCATTGACTTATTACAGAATCATATTCATTGTTATGATATCATATATGGTTCACTTATGACATTATATTACCCGTTCTTTTGTAAATTCCATGTTAAAGAAGCGTTTTGGGTAAAATCGTTTCATTTATCGAAGGTGTTTTGACTTGTTGTTCTTGACATCATTATTACTTATATCATGATTTACTTACTTCCAGAATATAAAATATGATTTATATATCATATATATTCAGTATATATATATATATAATAGATAGATAAATAAAATGAAAAACACCATTCATGGAGACGGTAGTCCGTACGTACGCATGAAGGCTGTTTTTCTTTCCTTATTGTCTTGAAATGGAAGTAAGTAGATGACATACATATGTATATATATACATAAATCCAGTAGCTTTATAATGTCATATATTTCATTATTATTTCTTATATATACATTATAATCATTCTTAAATGGTTAACATGGAGAATGAATCTCATCGCGTCGTGGAGATGGTAGTCCGTACGTACGCACGAGCGATGATATCATTTCTATAAATATTTAATTGAATTGGAGTGGATTATATAATATATCAGAATCAATATGATGTTGTAATAACTATGTATAGTTATTCTTTACACCATTATACCCATCCATGTAAGGTGGTGGTGGAAAATAGATTACACCACGGCGTGGAGACGGTATTCCGTACGTACGCACGCGCGGTGATTTCTTTTTCCGTAGGATGGATAGATGGTGAAATAGGGTTGTTTAATACTTATAATAACATATCAGTATATTAGTTATACTGATGTTATTACTTCATAATGAAACAACCTAAGAAGAAGAAGTTGAAGAAGAAATAAAGATGAAAGAATTGGTAACGGTAATTAACTCTTCTTTGAAGTGCCTCTTTGAGACCTCCTCTTAGGGCACTAGAATTGGTCTTTGAGGAAGACCAGAACCTCTAGGATGTTTCTAGGGAAGTGGAGAAGGAATTTTGGCAGGGGTTGGCCGAGCTTGAGTGCTCAAATTGGTGTGAGGAGGAGGGGGACGAGGTGTCCTTTTATAGGGGAGGAGAGGGGCACCTTAGGAATACCTCAAAATATTATTTTATATTAAAGTTAAAATCGGTTTATAATGGTTCCAAAGGGTCTTATTTCGAATCTAAAGTGGGGATGGGTCGAAATCCTATCAACCAATAGAATTTAGACAAGTTTAGGATATTATTTTAACCTTATCAATTAGATTTAACTCTAAGTTAAATAATTTAACTTTTACCATGTCTTTTTGTTTTCTTTCAATATATGGTTAATACACTTACTATAACATGCCAAACGAACCCCAAATTGTTTATTATTAATATATATATCCTTATCAAAGTCATTTGGCCGAACCTTAGATTTTTAGGAATACAATAACAATTAATAATATAATATTTGATTTAAAAACTATTTTGTGTCAATTTTGACACTATTTGATAGATGATTTTTGTGAAAGTCATAACAGAATTAAATGTTAGAACCAAGTTGATTAAATCAACATTAATATATCATAGTAACCTAGAAAATTAGTGGAATTCATAAAAATCTCAAATTACATTTATTTTGGTGTTTATAACATCAATTATGTCAATATTTCATTAATAAGATAATTACTGCATCATCGTTGTGTCATAAATAAATTAAATTATTTTATGTCTAAAAATTACAAATAAAATACCGTCATGTAGGATATCTTTTTATCTTTCTAATGAATATTTACAATCGAATTTATCTTATGTATAACCCCATATGAAAAATTATTTACTTATTAAACTTTGATTTTAACTATTTTAACATTTCTTTAAATAAATTAATAATAAATGTCCTAATCTAATCTAAGTGGGCCTAAATGGTCATATTTTATTCCTAAGTTTGTTTTTGGTCGAATTACACTTGTCCAATAGAATTAGGACATGTGTTAGGGTAATAGTAATATCATATTTACCCTTAGTTACCCTATTTACTATTAACCGCAGTAAAAAAAGTAAAAAGTTACTATTCACCAAAAAATTATTTTCATCTCGTTGAACCACATTTTAGTCCTTGATATTAACCGTGTCTCTCGGATTTTCGAAATTCCATTCACAGAAGCGGCAAAATTAAGTTTTATGAAAAATTCAGTTTTTTTTAACTACCACTTAGTAGTTTCATTATTCATCAAAAATTGATGTTTTTCAGAACAATGCCAAAATTTCATCCAAAGCTATATTTCATATTCCGAATTCAAAAATGAAATCTATTTTACCAAATTCATAACATAGAAGTTGCATTAATTAATTTTATAATTAAATCCCGCTGTTAAAATAAATAACGTGTTTTTAGGAAACAATATATATCAAAAGATTGACACTTGATTATGTCTGGTTTAAATGTGAAATTACAACCAATGACCAACATTGTAATAAATTGTAAAAATATAATCTAAATATACTTTAAAACCACTCAAATTAATAATTTATCACTATTAATTATTTCGATTAAAAAAGTTGTTTTTTATTATAATTTAGTAATTTTTCACTATTCATCAGAATATGAAAGTTATCAGAAAAGTACCAAAATTTCACCTTAGGCTAAATTCGATACTCCGAATCCAAGAATGAAGTTCATTTTGAAAAATAAGATTTACAGAATTTTAAAAAGTGGTTATTACTATTCATAACGGCTAGTTTTAATAATATTTTAATAGCACATCGTTGTTTAGTGAAACTCGGTATTGCGTATTACACACGCTATCGAGGAAGGTCGTGATTGCGTGTAATGCAAGGCAAGACAAGGATGCGTGTTGTGCAAGCTCCTTTTGGTGTAGCGTACAAAACAAGACATTAATAAAATTAAAAAGAATATTTTTTTATAAAATCTTGGGCTGTTACAATCCAGATAAGCTTATTGATCAAGCATAGGTTGGTCCCGATGGTGTAGACATATCCACTCATTCTTCCAAATCCGTTGGTTCTGCTCTAGTGAGTGTGCCTTCTGTGAATCATCCTCTCGGAATGCACTTTTTTTTGCAGAGTATGTTTGGTGCAACCACACTGATCATGTGGATCGAAGGCCTTGGGGTGACCAACGGGCTTAAAGGAGGCCCAAATTCCTTACTTACCTAAAGCCCGGGGTGGCCCAAAGGCCTTAAGGACTCGAAACCCACACTGGGGGGACCAAGGTGAATAGTTTCATATACTACAGTACTGAACGGTACCAGCTACAGTAACCAGCCAATATGTAATAAAAAAATTGTTAGAAAAAATGTTTTTTATACATAAAATTGGATTTATTTTTATATCATACATCATAAGAAAAAATAGATGAATGTTAAAACATTTTATTGAATATATAATATATAAATTCCATTACAATAATTCATCAATATTTATTTTATTTATTTTATTAAGGTAAAAACACATTGAACTAATTTTTTTTTTCAAAAAAACATTTCTTTTTAACATTAAAATAATTTTATTAATTTAACACCCATGTATTAATTATATACAAGTGTAAAAAATTCCATTTTAGGATTTAGTTGTTCTTATTCATACCCACTAATCAAATATCAATGTCATAACATGACAATAATTTAATAGTATATGATGATTTGATTAAACATGGTGCTTCATGTAAATAAATCTATAAGTGAAATTATATTTATTTTATGAAAAATATATATTATTATATATCATGGTGTTACATTAAAAATATCTTAAAATTATTTTATACAATGAAATATCATTATATTTTATGATTACATGGTTATTGGATTTGAAAATAATAATTATTCTCTACAAAAACATCAACAGTATCCTGCTAACCAATGAAAACTATTAATAGATTTCAAGATGGTTAGTCTAGGAAATTTTAAATCACCTTTATATTTGAAAAATCCAAATATATATACTCACATGGTATTACTTGACTAAATAATGAAACATTTTATAAAACTAATGCACACTTCCAAATTTTGACATACTACCTCATGTTTCAATTGGTCTTCAAAACAATCCTTAGAAGATATTCGTGCCCTTCTAAATTATTTTAATATTTTATAAATTTATCTATAAATGCTAAATAATATTTTTTGTGGAAATAAATAAATACTATATTCATTAGATCCATAAATATATATAGGAAATTTTCTTATCCAAATGGAATCACTATGATGTCACGATGATAATATATTGTACAAAAGAAATGAATAAGTATATCCTCTCTTTTGACTAGTTATTGATGTTTTCTAGATTAAAGTTAAACATTTGAGGTATATTTATCAATTTTAAAAGACATCAATATTAGGTATTGGATACCTTTTCATGATTGTGATCTTATTAGGTCCATAATAGTCAATGCATAGAAATATTGTCCCATCCTTATTCTTCTTGAGAAGAATAATTGGCACACCAAAAGGTGAAGTATGTCGATGTAGAGTAACACTATATAGATTCTATGGTAACATTATTTTTAATTCTTTTAATATCATGGGGGACAATCTGAATGTACCTTCTAATGATGTAATAAAACTAGCTTTGAGTTTAATTGAAAAATTATCCTCATGTTTTGGGTGGAAGATGATACAATTCATTATGAAATAAATTAATATTTTCTATAAAATATACTTGTAAAAAATTCTACATCCTACACAATTATTTGGGCTAGGTGTCAATCATTATTGGTTATTCAGAAAAATATTAATAAATTTTATCAAATTGGAGTTCATCCTCACACTTGTGTCAAAATTTGATAGTGGGATTATTTCAGATATAAAATGATAACATCTTATGTTGAAATTTATGATGAGATATATGTAAGGATAAAAACTCTATTCAATTTATCAAATATAATTTTTTATAGGGAATGATAACAAGATATATAGGATGTATCATCCCAAAAACATAAACTGAAGAAGTGTAATATTAATTTTATGCAATAATCATACCAGTATGCGTTTTCAAAGATAATTAAATATCCAACGAATGAGGGTATGAGTCTATAATAAAACAAGATATGAAATATCAGAAGGAATACATTACAGTCTAATAAAATAGTAAATTTTTCATCAATGACTATACCTATCAGTAGTTATATTTCATGATTCAATTAAGAATCATTTACTAAATCAAAACTGGTTATAGAATAATAAATAAATAATATCTTATGAAATTTAATGTAAATAAAATATGAATATGAAACATAAAACATAATATATATTAGTCTATTAACCATTAATTTTATTCAAAAATAATTTTATTTTATTTTTGATTTCTGTAAATTTTATTTTCTTATACTTTTAAGACTAATCCCCCCAAAAAAACTAAACTCCTCTTTGATACCAACTGAGAGAGATTGAGTTTACAATCCATATATTTAACATATTTTACAAAAATTAAAACATTGAATATGGTAAATAAAAACCAAATCCAAAGAAACTTTTTTTTTTCTATTTTGAGAGGATACACATACATGCTATATAAAACCATATTTCATTCATATCTCCCACACAATTTATATCACTTGACATAGATAAACATTTTATTCTATGCCAATCTATGGGGTAAATGGAAACACAAGATGAAGTGATCTCAAATGACCAATAATGGGTGAAATTATGAATTAGAGATAAATTTTTAGATCATAATTACGTGATAAACCATGAACATGGGAGAAATATAAATTTAAATTGAGTATATAATTATAAGAGTTTTCCATAAGTCATTCTATAAGGGCATAAATAATGAAAAATATCATCATGGAATCCTAGATTATAAAATATTTGAAGATTTAGAAACATGAGGCAATAATCATGATATGTGGAGCATGACATAATCATATGTCTGTAACACAATAAAAAACCATCCAATTCTTTATGAACCTAACTAAACACAATCATTTCAACATATAGAGTTGTAAACATTGATAAGAATAATAATTTCTACATATAGTGTTGTAAAAAAATATAAACATAATCATTTGAATATATGTACCTGTAAACATGCATAAAAAAATCATTTCCATGTATATTTGTTATAACAACTAAACATAATCTTGTAGATGGAGGGAGTTGTGAACATAACCAAATGTAATCTTTTCGGAAGATAGAGTTGTAAACATAGCTAAACACATGTACATGAACGTAGTTATTAATACCACTAAATTCAATAATGTCCATGTATTGAGTAGTGAACATTACTATGAAATTAATTTCCATGGACAGAGTTGAAATCATTCAAAAATTTAATCGCATCCATGGAAATTATTTTTAAATAGAACAAAATGAAATCATTTTTATACTTAAATTTTTATAAAAAGCTATAAAAATCCTATCCATGCATAATTTTTGTGAGAATATCTTAACACTATCATGTATATGAAAAATTTATTTAATGTAAGTAATCACAATTTTATCCACATTCAACTTTGTGATCATATCTTAGCACATTAATGTACAAGAACAAGAAAATTATTTAATCTAAAAAACATTAATGATTGAATTAATGACTACATTAGACACAACAGTCTTATAATGATAAAAATTATATATACACATGACATGAATATTATCACATTCATAATATAACATAAAATAAATAAATCAGGAGAAATAAATGTTTTACATGATGATTTCTATAAGACATGATCATAATAAATGCATAGAAATAAGCTTGATGATATCCTTATTGAATTTCCTTAGTGAAGCATAATACAAATTAAATAATGTTACCATTGTTGAAAAAACCATATAAGTGAATTAAATTTTTTAATTGAAAATATATAAAAATATACTTTAATTTTTTATAATTATTTTTTCAAATATAGTATTTTAAAACAATTTATTTCAAAAAATAATGAAAATGTCAATAAATATTTATAAAAAAATTATAAAATATTAGGAATGAGAGTTCATAAATAAAAAGGATGTAAACTGGTGGGAAAATGTTACTCTATGGAAAAGTGAAAAAAATATTAATTTCAACCCATTTTAAATAAAGAAAAATTCAATAAAAATAAAAATATAAAATTTTAGGATTTGTGATAAGGTTATCCAAAAAACTTGTGAAAAATATAGGCATTATTTTGAAAGATTCACCACCGAAAAGAAGAGAAAATTTCACCCCAACTTACCAGGATCCTTTGACTGAACAGTGAAATAATGGAAGGAGAAATTTTAGAAATACATATAATTCCGATAAATAATAAGTGTAGAAGAAAATAGATGTATTTTTAGAGATAAAGAACATATAATTTCTCCTAATGAAAACATATTCATAAAAAATTATTGATCTAAAAGTGATATACGAGAATAAACCCTTATGAATTTTTAACTTTTGAATCGAAATTCCATGATGTATAAATTTAAATACTAGGAATAAAATTAAAATTGTGATAAAATAATTAAAATAGGTATCATATTACCCAAATGAATTAATATAAGATCACAATACATAACTTTTCTTGTTGAATTGAAATTGATATGAAGACATCCCTAACCGTGGATTTAGGAATGGTTGGAGACACTCTAAACTCTTATATAATTAATAAATAATAATAATTAATCTATTTTAAAATCATATTTATATTTATCATTCTTGAAACAATTCAATTATTAATTGCAACTAGCAATTTATTTATTATTATTCTTTAAAAATAATATATGAGTGTTTGTTTTCTATTTTATTTCCTGATAACATAAATATAATGATTCTAATCTATATACATTGATAATGGATTAATCTATTATATAATTTAATTATAAGATAAATAACTCTTTTATAATATTCTTATGTATAATTTTACTTTTATTGAATTTATTGTGACTATTTATAAAGAATGGATAAAATCATCATTGTATAATTACAATTAAATAAAATATGAACTAAATTTATTAATGAATAAAATTATATACTAAATTTTAATATTTATTAAAATATAATATATGCATCCATAATTTTTCAAATTAATTATATCAGTGTTTTCTCAATCATTATATATGGTGATATTATTGAATTTTTCATATAGGTTGTAATCCATCCCAGATAAGAAAAGTAATAACTAATGAATGAGTAAGAAAATATAGTTATTTTATATAAATTTCATTTTATTATAATAATAATTATTTAAAAATAATATAATTGAATAAATTAAATAAATTTTGGAATTTTGGATTTCATAAAGTAAATGATTGGAATGAATAATAATGCATTACTTTTATTGATGAAATCCATTTGTCTCATATTGTCTTCCTTCATAATTAAGGTCGCAGACCTCTTTCTTTTGATGAAATGTTACAAAACATGTAATAAGAGTTTATTAAATGTAATTTTATCTACGATTTAATATAATCCCTACGTATAAATCTTTTTTGGTGTTTATGGAGGTGAGATGCATTTATTTCAAAAAATGAGGGACGTTTCTTTAGACACATGAATTTGGCGAATAGTATAAATTGAATCACATCGGATTTTTGTGAGTTAGCTATGAAAATATTGGTGATAATTATTGAATTAAATCCCACCACTAAAAAATTCCTTCTATAATGGGTTTAGTTCATTTGAGTATTTAAAAATTCAAGAGAGGCCATTTTTACACATTTTTACCTCCATTAACATTATTAAATTATATACCACAATAATTATTTTTATCTAAAAATATAGGATAACCCCTAAAACACAATTTTAATGCGATGATTGAAAATTTATATGCCATGGAATCTAATTCAATTTATAGAGATGATAAATTGAACATTTAAATGACAATATAAGGAATATGGGATAATATATTTTTATAAAAAAGTGTCCCTTAAAATATTAATTTTACTTATTCTTACTTAAAATTATGTAATAATCATCACATGAATTACAAGAAAATTATTCATTTTTATAAATATATTTTATTTAAAAAATAATTCATAAACCATTGCGCAATTTTTTTAAAAAAAATAAATATAGACAACAGAGATTGTTTTTGAAAATTTTATTGTTATGCCCAAAAAATGAATTTATTCTAATTTCATTTCAATTAATAATACTTATATGATTTATTATTATTTTTGAATATTTATATATAATTAATTTTATATAAATCATTATTTAATAGTGATTTGTTTAATTTATTCACAAAAAAAGACACGACATATTGAAAAATAAATTATTTAAAAAATATGCAACTTATAATTTAATGATTTTATAATTATTAATAATTATTTTCTAATAATGGCATGGCTATTAATTAAATTTCATTCTTAAATTATAATAATATATTACATATAATAAAATCATCATTTTTAACCACAACATTTTATTATCAATACATGTATAATAAAATTAGTATTCATTATACTAACAAATTTATTTCATGTATGTTAGTAATTTATTTTAATAATAATTCTTTATCAATTATTTTTATGGATTACATTATTCAAAATTTATGAATTTGAAAAAAATATTAAATTCATTATGGAAATTTCATTAGAATCAATGTTATTTTCTCAGGGGAACATCTATATTTAAATTCTATTAAAAATAATATATTTTAATTTAATTTAATTATTATGAAAATTTATATATTTTATAAAAACAATCATTATATATATTGAATACATATGTTTAATTCCAAACTGATAATATGTTTATTTTTCTATACTGATCAAATATATAAAATTTAATAATGGCCATATAAATAATTTATTTCCATGATTACATCCTATAACTTTTTTTCACTCTAACTACGTAAAGAAAAATTCTTTTTCATATTGTTTTCTATACTGAGAAAATATGTACAAGGTTTCTAATTGATGGTTTCATGAACTTTTTTAGGAATTTTATTCATTTCACACATGAATTACATCATACACATATTTCAATTCATTGTAATAAATAAAAAAATTATCATAGGGAAATAATATAAACAGTTAAATCTATGATTTTATTGTCACGCCTTCATTTTCCTTCTTAATTGCAGATTATAATTTCTTTTTATATGTTCATACTTTTATCGTATTCCAATATTCATTTCTCATTATATATATACATGAAACATACTATTTATTTACCCCATTATATTCAATGAATGTTCATACCATCTTAGATTACATTCCAATATTTTCTTTAAAACAAACTCAACAAAATCTAAATTTTGTATTTATTTTTTACCAAACATTTTTCACTATTAAAAGTATATTTATATTTTAGGATTTATAAAAAAATAACTCACAATATCACCAAATATTTTATTTAATTTCTATCTTTATAAATACTACTATGTTATAATCTACCCTTATTTAGTGTGGTTTACCTTTATAATTGGGTGAATTTTTCATTTTTTTGGAAAGGATATATTTTTTGGTGAATAGTGAAAAATACAAATTTTTATAAAAACTATCATTTGGTTTCAAGTATTTTAAAAGACCGATTATGTTATTAAGACATAATACTATATAATTTATGGAATATTTTTTGGATTTTTATGTTTTTTTTCATTTCGTATATATTGGGGACAGTCAAGGGTCTTTTTTTTAATATAATATATTATAAAAGGAAATATTTACCCATACATAGGAAATAATGTCTCTATAAGAATAAGGACCCTCTATCCAAATAAAGGCGTTCTTTAAAATTGATAGATAATAATTTTCAAGTGTTATATAATGGTAAAACACCACTATATAAAGAAAATATTGAAATAAAATTTGATGCATAAGGGTAAAAATGACAAATGTAAGGGTAATATCCTTTAATAATATTTTTCAAAAGGTTAAGGTATGAATTTCGATTAGGTAACTATAGGTTTCAAGGGTTATTTAAGGGTACCTAGGGGATACATAAGTGTATCCTTAGATTAATAATGATAACCTAACCTTTATGTAAAGGTAAATTAGCTCTTCATAATAGTAAGCCAGTGTCATTAAAGGTTTTGTAAGGGTACATTCAATTTTCATATGGGTAACTACATTTTTCTAATTTATTATAAGAGCACCCCAAGAACTGCTTAAGGGTAAACCACAATGCATATATGTAGACCAGAGTTTTCCATGGATGTGTAAGGATGATACATATTACCCTTTCATGTAGTCTATTTGTAATGTAAGGGTAAACAATTTTTTTGTTTCATCATTCCCTTTTAATTGAAACCCAAATTTTAAAACATGATTTCTCTTGTTCCCCTTCTCTCATACCACATGGACTACCATTGTAGTTGTCTCAAAATCTTAGAATCATGAGAATTAATTTATTTTCACTCATTAAAGTATGTAACTCCAATTTTAAAGGATTTTAAACACTCTATATTCATGATTAATTTGGAAAGAATAAATAAAAATATTTTTTATTTTTATATTTTTCTTTTTGGAAAATGTGTGCCTAAATGTTTTGTAATAATACATAAACCTTTGTTTAATTGATGGTTTTTATCCTATGTAGTAGATGTTGGGGTGGCCAGCTACTAATTGATCGATATTAGAGTTATCTTATTTTTTTTCCTTTGACTTTGGGGAACATACTTCCAACTATTACTTTTTTAAAATCCTTTATTAGGTATTTTTGGTATGATATTTAAGGTATGTGATTTCAGAAAGAAATATCTGATATCTGGAAGCCACATGGATTATATATTTTTAATTGGTTTTCCAATCAATTTCTAAATATTGATTCAACATTAGATAATGGAATTTTGATATAGCATGATGTGAGTGATGAAAAACCCAGACAGTTGCTATTAAAAAATTATTGTTAATTTTATAAAAAATTATTTTGATTAAAAATTATGATTTTTAGAATAATTTTGATGAAATAAAGGGAATGAGATATTTTATGGATTTAAAAGATTTTGATCAAATTTTATTTTAACAAAAAGAATTTGAGAAATGTTTTTGAAATTAATGTAATGTTATCAAACCTATATATAGGGTTCATTTGTAAAGATTATTTAAACAACATCTGAATGATTGAAATGAAAATATATCCCAAAGTATTTTATTATTTTTCCATTGCACATGAGAGATTGATTGTTTAGAATGGATTAATTCTTGATGGAAAAAAATTCATGAAATTTATAAAATTAAAATCTATGATGGAATGGATTCATTATTTTCGAATGTATTAATATTTCTCCTCAGAATGAGTCGATGGATGTGTGTACGTACAAAGATCTATAATTCATCATGATTGTGCACAACTCATTTTTGTAATTTACTAATTATTCCCAGAGTTTTATACCCAAAGTGATATGTTTTAAAGTCATTTTCATGCTAAGGTTTTTAATTGTTTTACACATGTTATTTTTATAAAATTACTATTCATGAATATATAGATAAAGTATAATATTAATGTTTTATCATTGAGAGTTCACTTTTTTATGTAAATTTCACCAATCATTGAAATTATTATAAAGAATGATTTGATGTGAATTATTATTTTTTTCCATCCCATGATTTATTTAAAATTATTATTAATTGATCTATTTGATATGTTTTTCTCATGAAATGTTTTGTGAAATACTATTGGGATTTTTTTATCACACACTACTTTTTTATTTGGGTGTTTTTAGATTATATTATTCTCAGTCTAGGTATATGGAAGAAATAATGTACAGATATCTGGTGTATTTGCTTTGCAGGACCATAAGAGATTATTCTGATTAATAAAGGATATGGTCCACTAGTTATATAGAGTTTAAGTTATTATTTTGGAGACATGGGTATAGGAATTATGGAAAAGTTCTTCATATGAAGTGATTTTCATACCAACAATTTTATTTTTTTTTCCAAAAAACATATTATCTTTATTCTCTATTTTTATGAATAAATCATTCTCTATTGGGTTTCATAACCCCTTGGTTCAAGTCACTAGCCCATGGAGACCAATAATGTCATTTTTATGTTAGTATATTCTTGAGATCCATTTGTTGGGGGGGGGGCAGTTACCATGATCAATTCATGAGTGTTTGATTTCAAAGTGAGGTGACAAATATTCCTTGATGATAGTATACATCTTGGGAATATATTTCCATAATTTTAGGGGTATGTTACCATTGGGTTCTTGACCATCTGTCATCACAACAAGACTTTTGCTTCCCCATGTTATTGGGGGAGAATTTTATTTGATGGAGTTTGGTGATATGATTCCGGACCTATCTTGGGATTTAATCTGAGTTTTTAACATCCCTATTAATTTTTACATGACGATGATAATGATATTGTGTCTCTTGAATGGAATTTTTCTTATTATATTTTGATTTTTTGTTGTACCATTCTTGTAGGAAGACATTTTAATAGACCTAAGGAGGAAGTTATTGATGAACCATAATAAAAAAACCCCATATTTAACTATATCCTTTTTGATATTTTTGTGCAGTCAGCCCATCTTCTATAAAAGGTAGCTACACTTGTTCCAACTCATGTTATAGAGGTTGTACCCTAGTGGAATGAAAACATAGACTATGACCTAGAGTATATTCATCTCAAACCAATAACCTTCAACTACACAATATATTTTTACAAAATAGAGGTGTGTTTAAATAATGGTGAGAAGATCATTGAGTTCATGGATAATTTTTAGTTTGTTATGGTGAAATATAGTTCCTTGAATCATAAAGAGACCATAAGAAGGTGACTTCACTCAATATTTTAGATTACTAAAAATGTGGGCATGGGGTATAAATACATCAGGAATATTTTAAGAGCGATGATATATCAAGAGAAAATGGTTTTGGTTCACTCAGTAGAGTTCCTTAACCTCGATAAAAGAAATAATATTATGACTCATAGTTCCAACCAATTTTCCAAGCTTATTGACTTCTCACCTGAGGTGGTATTGATTGAGAAGCTAGAATCCATGAGTTTTGAGACAGGAATTTAACATAATATTTTTCTCATGTTCTCTAATTAATGATAAGGTTGTATTATATTGTCTTCAATAAAATTTTTAAGGTTGAATTTGAAATTAATTTGTACTCAAGGATGATATCTATTCCTCATACTCCTAGTTTTTGGTTTAGTGGTCCCATTAAAGGGAATATGGCACCTCATTTGGGGTATGGTATAAAATTTGGTGGTGTATATAATTAATAAAATCTTATTAAATCATTTTTAGTATACAAAAATATCCCACCAACTTTATTATAGTGTGGAAGATTTGGAACTTTAGGTGATATTGCTCGAAATAACCAAATTACTATAGCTATTAAAAACTCACAAGATATATATAGAGGTTTTTTATTGCATTAATCCCACCACCTTGGGGTATTAAAAAAAATTTCCAAGAGACTCTAAAATGAAAGAAAATTTTTTCACAGATTAAGGGATTTTAGAAACATGCATTATAAATAAAGAATCTTCAGGTAGTGGGTGAGTCTACAATGGATGGTTATGCAGGTCCTATGATAGTGAGTTGTACAATTACCAATGATTCCTCTTTAGGGACTAATTTATTTAATAATAGTGCCTCTCATTCATTCATATCTAACAATATCTTGGAATTATTAAATATTTCTATGGAGAACATATCTTATGTTATGGATTTTATTTCAACTCTCTAGGTTATGAGAGAGTAGGGTTTCTGATACCATTACTATACTATAACTTTTTAGAATGATTATATTGCATGAGTTTTTTTAGGTTTGGACATGAAACCACAAGATTTCAGTATTTGGACAGATTGGAGGATCCCCCAGAAATATTGTGTCAACTATTATCTTCGATTGGTTTTCATTTCTCGTAATGAATATTTTTTCATCTATTTATGGGAGAATGGGATCTGATGTCATGTTTATTTGGACCTCCACTTCTAGGGTTTGGTGTTATGATATCCATGCTTGCCTTCAATCTGGAGAGGGATAATTTGGATTATATTATTTTTCCAGAAGCCAAAAAAATCCCCCTCTTTTTCTAAATTAATTGTCATGATTAACAATAGAGAGAGAGTTATAATTTTTCATCAACTTAGTACCCGGTACCCAAATGATTTGTAATCCCTCTTACTATGAATAACCAAATGAACTAAATTAGTTGAAAAATTAGTTGCATGATATATTTTCTGATGGATTTATCTAATATAGTGTTCCACCCTATGAATAAAAATAATGTTTTTTTAAGAAAAATAAGGAGACCCTTTGAATTTTTATTGACAATAAAAATATCAATTGGGTCACAGAAAAGATTAAGTATTTTTAGCCTTGGGATGATTGTTTCTTTGAAAACATGATTGGGTCAAAGTGGTTCTGAAAGATTAACTATTGGTTTGGTTATTACTTACATAGGTTCAAGGAGTATGAAAATCCCAATACTATCTTCTTAATAATGTATAACCATTATGAATACCTTGTTACAGATTTTGGTCAACTAAATTATTCTAAAGTCTTCAAGCTACTAATGAAAATGATTCTACATGAGTACCTCTATTCTTTTGTGGTGGTACTTTTAGATGGAATATTGGTTTACTATAAGGCTTAGGATGATAATATATGTCATTTGAGATAGGTACTAGATTTCATGTAGAATCACGAACATTATTCCATGCTTTCAAAATTATTTTTTTGTATATTGCATGTAAAATTCATAGGACACATGGTTTTAGAAAATTATGTATCAGTTGATCCTAATATGGGGAAATCAATTAGGACCTAGGAGGATTAATGACATTTCATTTAGATTTAGATAATCTCATTTTTTCATCGATATTTGTAATACATAGTGACAAACTTATCTAAGTTATCATTTTTTGATGATGAAACTTTCTTGGAAATATTTAAATTTTGTTTGGTATTAAAAATTTCATGACTCCATTGATTAAATGAATTAAACGTTTACCTTAATAGATTCTTCTAAAATACAATCAGCTCTATGTGGTTCATTGTGATGCGCTGGGCTTGGGTTTGGGATATGTCATTATTCAGGGTATCATGTGGTGTAATTTGATTTTAGTCAGTTAAAGAATCAATAAAATTATTAACCCACACGTGATCAAGAAATCACAACCATTATAATTCCATTAATGTGTTAGTAGAATTAAATTATTGAAGATAGCTTTATGATCTACTCTAATGATAAAATCCTTACATCTTTTGTCAAATGTTTTTTAACCATTAACATAAATGGTCAGGGGATTACCTGCATGAATTTTTTTTCAATGCTTTTTATATTACTACTAAGGGAAATTTCATTATCAATGGATTGAGTAGGAAAATTCATCCATTTCGATGAAAAAATATTTTTAGGAGTGGATGATGATGACCCTCAACGGTTGTATGCATTTGGGTGTCCAGGAAGATGAGTCTTGGATTTCTTTGGGGTGTTTTTAGTTGACATCATCATAGTTAATGATTTTTTATTCAAAAACATAATATTGATTCAATGGTTTAGCGAATTATATATTATTTATGTGGCGGGGAGACAATTGGTGAGAGTTCTATATAACTGGATATTATCATATATATTAAGAGTTGGTTATTCATTCGTATACCTTTAGGGAATGATATTATGGGGATTACCATTATTTCTATTTGCAAGTACACCATGGATCTAGAAATATGTTTTATGACATGAACTTGAAATTTTGGTGGCTAGGTGTGAAATTGTACATTGAGGATTTTATTTTTGATTTTTATACCAACCAAAAAGTTATAGATAAGTATCAAAAGACTTAGAGTTTTATTTTATTCCCATCCAATGTTGATTTAATGGGAGATGGGATATTGATGGGATTCGTGGTCATGTTTCAAGCTACCCCTTAAAGAAAGGATGTTATGTGGGTTGTAATTGACATATTTATGAAATAAGTTATCTCTATTCTGATTCATGATCTCAACATTATTATAGAGTTGGGAAATATGAACAATCAAGAGATAATAAAATCTCATTGAGGTCCAATGAAAATAAATTTAAATAGGGATCCTAGGTTTACTTGTCATTATTGGATAGGTGTAACGCCCCAACCCCAGTTACCTAGATTCAGTGCATTATTACGTAACATTGGCATGATCACAAGAAAGATCAAATCTCGAAAAACCGATTGGTTTAGTATCCTTGGAAACACTAGATATATATTCATAAGTCTTACATTACATCATAAAGTGAAAAACTACAACAAAAACATATTGTCTCCATATTCCACAATCATATCCCCACATAATATCCCTGCAGGTCAGTCATAATTTACTTCCTCACTTCCTGGGAAAAATAAAACGTAGAAAAGGGGTGAGCTCAAATTCCCAGTAAGGATAACAATGTAGCGGAAACTTTTATAAATAAGAATAAACATTTGAGGCAATGCATAACTAAAACAAGAGCCTTTTAAACATGAACTTCAACGTAGTATGGAAAATGTAAAAATGAAATAATTCCATTTACTTATTCACATGCATATTCTACTAATCGAATAATCACATGCAATATCAATAACCACTTTCATAATGATGGAATGCATAATGCCAGACTATCATAACCACATAGCCAAGGCCTCGAGCAAAGACTACAAATAAGATTTATCCAAGGCCTTGTCTGAAAATACTAGTTTGTCTCATGATACCTACCGATGCATCAAGGAGCTATAGCGGGCTCCACCTGTCGCATATTAAGTCCAATTCATTCCCATATGAAAAGGTTTAAACATATCATAAACATTTGTATTAAAACTAGCATACGAAATGTCAATAATTTCACCATAAACCATTAATGGTATAAAAATAGAACATCCACAGTCAAACATATCACAAAACATTCAATACAATATAGAAGTTTTGTATCATAATAAATCAACTTCAAATAAGTGTAAAATCCATCAAAGGATGTTGACATAGATGAAATCAAAACTCTTTTTAGAGAAATATCTCTTTCTATTTTGAAATCATTTAAGAGTCATATATTTATAAAATAAAACATTTTCTTTGAAAATATTCTTATAAGCTTTTATGGAAAGCTTCGACGATTTTATAACAACGGAAAATAGCCGCACGTGCCGTATATGTTTAAAAAACCTTCTTACCTTAATTTTGTCGAAAAGGTTAAAAAGCACCTTGTTTGGAAAACGACGGAAAGATTCCTTTATAAACCTCTTATAAAAAGTCAAACAAGGGTATAAATGACTTTAACCCATTTTTGTATAAATAGTAAAAATGTTTTGAAATACATTTTTAAGAAACATGGATGTGGATGATAAAGAGATCCCAATAGATTATTACGTATAAAAAACCTCGGATAATGAAGATATTGTGAAATAACCCTAACCATGTAATTTTCCTTGTTTGGGGTAGGTTAACCTCCTGTATAATTGTGAAATAATTGTTATTAAATAATACAATAATTATATACATTCATATTATATGATATATGATCTTTTAATATTTCTTTGTTAAAAATATCTTATTATTATCGTCATTTTGGGTGTTAACTTACTCGTTTTCTTTTATATGTTTTGTTACATAAGCCATGTTTGTCATGGATAGGTTGTATATTATTCATATAAAGAATGATATAAAGTCCTTAAACATAATTTTTAAATCATAAAATGATAATTATACTTTAATGGATAAGATGGAGAATGAATCTCATCGCGTTCGTGGAGATGGTAGTCCGTACGTACGCACGAGTGACAATATCATTCTTTTGATATTAAAATAATATATAAATGGATGGTATATCATATATACAGAATCATTAACATGTTATATTTATTATTTACATGAGTTACACATCATTATTATACCCATCCAAATTATAATATATTGAATAACAATTAAACCACGACGTGGAGACAGTAAGCCGTACGTACGCACGTATGGTGACATGTTATTCAAACGGTGGATAGAATACTGAATATGGTTGTAACATATTTATAATAACATCACAGTATATATATGATACTAGAGTTATTATTTTAGAATGGTAACAACAGAGGAAGAAGAAGTTGAAGAAGAAAGGAAATTGGAAAAGGGTGATGAAATCATTACCTCATCTTCGGGTTCTTCCTTTTGATTTGATCAAAAGGGCACCTTAGGTTGGCTTTAGGATCCAAATAAGGCCTCTAGGTTGTAGTGATGGATGTTGGGAGATTATTTTGGCAGGGTTTGGCCGAACCAAATGGCATTGAAGGTGTGAAGAAATGAGAAGGATGAGTGCCTTTTTATAAGAGGGGTGAGGGGCACCTCTGGAAAATCTAGAAATATTAATTTATAATAAATTCATATTCGGTTTATAATTGCTCCAATGTTGATTATTTAAATGTTAAGGTGGGGATAAGTCGAAAACCATTAAACCAATATAATTTAGATAGGTTTGGGTTAGTATATTAACCTTATCTTTATGTATTAACTCTTAGTTAATTAGTTTCACTTTTACAATGTGTCTTTGTATTTTTATATTATATGGTTAATAAACATACTATATATATCCAAAATACCCCCAAGTGGTCCATTATTGATATAAATATTATTATATAAGTCTCTAGGCCGAACTTTAGTTTTTTTGAAATTTAATATCAATTAATAATATAATATTTGTTTTAAAAACTCTTTTATGTCAATTTTGACACTATACAATAGTTGATTTTTGTGAAACTCATAACAGAATTATTACTTCGAAAAAAATTAATTAAATCAATCCCAATATGTCATATTATCCTAGAAATTTATTTTAATTCATTAAAAGTCTCAAATTATATTTATTTGTGTATTTATAATATCAATTATTTTAATTTGTCACTATTATGGTAATTACTGCATCATAATTGTGTCATAAATAAATTAAATTATGTAATCTAAAAAAATTATAGATAAAATATCATTATGTAGAAAATCTTTTTATCTTTATAATGAATATTTATAGTTGAAAATCCAACATATATAACCCTATGTAAAAATTGTTTTTCTAAAAGATATATGCTTATGTCATTTTTGTACTTATTTTAACTTAATTAAAATTAAGTGTCCCTATCTCCTACAAGTGGCTCCATGGGGTCCCAAAATCTACCAAAAGATTCCTATGGTCGCAAATGTATCATCCAATGAGGCTAGGACACGTTTTAGGGTAATTGTTTATTATTATAATATTATTGTTTAACCATTATTTACCGGATTTACCCTTAACCATTGTAAATAAAATATTTTCCGAAATAATTATTCAAAATGTTTAAAAACCAAAGTTACCTATTTACACAATTTGAACATCCTGATTCCAAATATGGAATCCATTTTTCTAAATTCAAAACACATTAGTGGCAGAAATTAATTTAAAATTAATTCCCGTTGTTAAAACAAAAAGCGTGTTTTTAAGAGATAATAACTATCAAAAGATTGACAGTTGTTTATGTCCGTTTTAATTGTAAAATTATGTCCAATGAACAACATTATATTAAATGGTAAAAATATATTATAAATATACTTTAAAACCACTAAAATTTATAATTTATCAATATAAATTATTTCGATTAAAAAAGTTGTTTTTAATTAAAATTTAGTAATTTTCACTATTCATCAAAATATTAAAGTTATCCGAAAAGTACCAAAATTTCACCTTAGGCTAAATTCGATATTCCGAATCTAAAAATGAAGTCCATTTTGAAATATAAAATATATATAATTTCAAAAAGTAGGTATTAAAATTCATAACAGCTAGTTTGATTGGTTATGGTGTGTTAGAATTCGGTGTTGCGTACAACACACGCTATCTCATTATTCAAAGAGAAGAGTACCGTAGAAGCTTGGGGTGTTACATTCTCCCCTCCTTCAAATAATTTCGTCCTCGAAATTTCTAGAATACTTATCACATGAAAAAACTCGAGTGGTTCTTCATCATATGTTCCCTGGGTTCCAATGTTGCCTCTTCCATCTTATGGTTTTTCCACAAAATGTTTACCAGACGCGTCATCAGGTTTCACAGTACTTGTTCTCTCATATCAAGAATCCTTATGGGATCTTCGCAATAAGACAGATCGGGTTCCAGTTCTAAATCCTCATAGGTGTGTACATGCATTGGGTCTGTCATGTATTTCCTCAACATAGATATGTGGAACACATCGTGAACTTTGGAGAGACTTGGCGGCATTACCAATCGGTAAGCTACAACCCCAATTCGTTCTAGAATTTAGAATAGTCTGATGTACCTGGGACTCAATTTACCTTTCTTACCAAAACGTATGACTCCCTTCCATGGAGATACCTTCAGGAAAACATGATCACCGACTTGAAATTCCAAATCCTTCCTTCGATTATCAGCATAGCTCTTCTGCCTACTTTGAGCTGATATGATGTGATTTTGGATTACCTTCACCTTTTCTATCATTTCCTCCACCAGTTCTAGACATACAAGTTTTCTTTCACCAACGTCATCCCAACAGGTTGGTGTGCGACATCTCTTTCCGTATAACGCTTCATATGGTGCCATCTGAATATTCGAATAGAAACTATTGTTATAGGAAAATTCTACCATATGTAAATATTGATCCCACATACCCTAAAAGTCAAGTGAGCAGGATCTCAACATGTCTTCTAAGGTTTGAATAGTCTGTTTTGATTGTCTATCTGTCTGAGGGTGGTAAGCTGTGCTCAAATGAAGATTAGTATCCAAGGATTTCTGAAGACTCTTCCAGAATCTTGAAGTAAAATGGGGATCACGATCAGAAACAATCGATAGGGGTACTCAATGAAGTCTCACAACTTCATTAATATATAGTCTTGCTATATGTTCCAGTGGTAGATCTTCTCTTATAGCAAGAAAATGTGCTGACATGGTATGACGATGAACAATAACCCATATTGCATCATTCCTTCTAGGAGTCTTTGGTAGCCCCATGACAAAGTCCATCATAATATTGTACCATTTCCACTCCGGTATGGGAAGAGGCTGCATGACTCCTCTAGGGTGTTGCCTTCCAGCTTTCACATGCTGAAAAACCATACATATTGACACAAAATCATCAATCTCCCTCTTCATATTGTCCCACCAAAAATGTTCTTTCAAATCACTATACATTTTGGTGCTTCCAGGGTGTATAGAGAAATTGTAACTATGAGCATCATCCAGCAATTCCCTTTTTAGATCTGGTATATCGGGAACACAAAGTCTCTTCCCGAATTTCAAAATTCCATCTTCATACACAAAGTCTCTCAGTCTCCCATCATTCACAGCTTTAATATTCTTTTGATATTCTTCATCATCGGTCTGATAACTCTTAATCCTTTCTAGTAAAGATGGTTTGGCAACCATTTGAAAAAGCATTGATGTTTCTCCTTCCCTGGTTATTCCCATGTCCATCATCACTAGATCCATGAAAATTGGATCCCTTTCAATTCTCATATTGTTCAAAAATCCGTGATCTTTTCTACTCAAAGCATATCCCAACTTGTTTGCCTTCCCCGGGAGGTAGTGTATCGTACAATCATAATCCTTGAGCAGTTGAAGCCATCTCCTTTGCCTCATGTTGAGTTCTTTTTGTGAGAAAATATAATACAAACTCTTGTGATCAGTATAAATCTCACATTTTTCACCATAGAGGTAGTGCCTCCATATCTTCAAAGAAAAGGTCACAGATACTAACTCGATATCATGAGTAGGATAGTTTTGTTCATGAATTTTCAACTATCGTGATGCATAGGCAATAACCTTATCATTCTGCATAAGGACACAACCAAGTCCTTTCTTCGATGCATCACTATAAATAACGAACCCATCATCCCCAGATGGTAGAGTCAACATAAGATCATTGAATAATCTTCTCTTCAGTTCTTCGAAAAATTCTTCACACTCTTTTGTCCAAACAAATTTAAACCCTTTACGTGTGAGCTTCGTTAATGGGTCAGCAAATCGGGAAAAATTCTGGGCAAATCGTCAATAATAACCTGCCAAACAAATAAAACTACGTACCTCAGTTATACTCGTAGGTGCTGGCCATTCTTGGATTGCCTTGGTCTTAGAAGGATCAACAGAGATTCTATCTTTAGAGACAATATGGCCTCGAAAAGAAATCTCCTGAAGCCAAAATTCACATTTGCAAAACTTCCCATAAAATTCATGTCTTCTCAGAGTCTTCAAGATAATGCGCAAGTGATTTTCATGATCTTCGTGAATTTTTTAGTATACCAAGATATCATCAATAAATACTACCACAAATTCATCGAGATACTCCTTGAAAATACTATTCATCAGATCCATGAATACAGAGGGTGCATTAGTCAATCCAAAAGGAATTACAGTAAACTCGTAATGCCCATACCTGGTTCGAAATTCTATATTCGGAATGACCTCCTTCTTCATACAAAACAAATGGTATCCAGATCGAAGGTCAATCTTTGAAAAGTATTGAGCTCCATGCAGTTGGTCAAATAAATCATCAATTAGAGGTAGGGGATACTTGTTCTTTATTGTTATAGCATTGATCTCCTTGTAGTCGACACATAACCTCATAGATCCATCTTTCTTTTTAACAAAAAGAATAGGGGATCCCCATGGAGAAACACCAGGGTGAATAAATCCCTTATTACTCAATTCCTATAGTTATTTCTTTAGTTCAACTATTTCTATAGTGTCCATTCTATAAGGGGTCTTCGATATAGTCCTTGATCCAGGAATTAAATCAATTGAAAACTCAACTTCTCGTTCTGGAGGATGTCCAGGTAAATCTTCCTGAAATACATCTACATATTCTTTCACAATAGGTACATCCTCTATTTGAACATTCCTTTCCTCACCCACAGTTATTTCATTCTCTTCCTCCCCAATAATTGAATTTAGTTGAGCTACTGTGGGTGGATCTAAATAAGAATTAGGTGGTGACGATTCTTCTCTAAAGATAAGGTGTTCCTTATCATCAGCATCAAGAAACGTAACCTATTTCTTCTTACAATAAATCTTCACATCATAGTCTGAAAGCCAGTCCATACCGAGGATTATATCGATCTAAATCATAGGTATGACGATGAGATCAGCAGATAAAGAACATTTATGTGCTCTAATGGGGACTGATTCACAAAACATTATTGCAATGATACTTCCCTTAGGAGTTTTAACTGACAACTCCCTTGTTAAATCAAATTGTAAATATCTTATTTTCATAGAAAACTGGGAAGATATGAAACAATGTGATGATCCAGAATCAAATAATTCATTTTCTAAACTTGAGGAAACCATTAAATTACCTGCCACCACGTATTTCGGAACTTCTACCTCAGTAGTAGTGATAGCATAAGCTTGGCCTTGATCCCTTGGCCTTTTCTGAGGTAAGTTCTCCTGACGGTTAGGACATTCATTTTCATAATGTCCCATCTCCCTGCAATTGTAGCACTGAACATTGGTAGCATCCTTCTTCCCCTTGCAATCACAAGCTTGGTGGCCTTTTTCACCACACTTGTAAGAGACTCCCATTCCCTTCAAGCAAGTACCGGGGTGTTTCTTCCCACATTTACCATAGGATGGATATTCAAACTTTCCCTTCTCCCCCTTATTTCCATTCCCAGATTGATCAGCAGGTCTCTTCTTCTCTTGCTTTTCTTTATTGTCATAAGACTTAGAGAACTCATTTTCGGTCTTGATAGCACATGAGACAATGTCTTCGTACGATGAAAAGGATTGCGAGACTAATGCTCGACGGAGAAATGGTTTTAACCCTTCAAAGAAACTATCAATTTTACTTCTTGGGTTACGTATATAATCTCCACCATACCTTGCTAACCTTGTATAGTTAGCCTCATACTTTTCTACATTCTGATCCTCCTTTTGTCTCAGACTCAGGAACTGCCTTTCCATATCTGCTCGGTGGTCGTGAGGAAAGTATTTTTCTAAAAACAGATCTTTGAACTCCCTCCATTCCATATTTGATACTTCATCATCTTCCTTCATATTTTGAATCAATGACCACCATTGATCAGCATCTCCAGTGAGGTGGTAAACTGCCATGATAACTTTTTCCCTTTCACTACTCCCCAAAGCCTGAAATATTTTCTCTAGGGAAAATATCCATTGCCCAGCTACTAAGGGATTTGTATTCCCATTTAACGTTGGTGGTTGTTGTTCCATGAATCAATCTAACATTGATCCTCCACACTGCGGATCAGGGTGCTCCATACGGGCAAGGTTATTATTCATAACCTGAGTGAGTTGTCCTAGTATGGTGATTAGATGATCGGCACCAGTTACATCACCAGCTCCATTATAATTATCTTGAGTAGGAGGGAAATCCCGACATGGAGTGCATGCATTGATACAGTTTCCATTTCTTCCACTAGGAGCCATTTATAAACAATGGTATAAACTAGATCAGTTTATGAATCAAAATACATAATCCCATACTTATAAAACACTTAATATAAATTGAACCATTTATGGATATAATCCATAATTATAAGAATGTTTTATTTGAGGAAATATATACTCATAAACCCTTCATAATGATTTGTAAAGAAAATGAGAGTTATCCTAAGCATATCCCCCTGGATTGTCGTAACCAAGAGTGCAGCAAGGACCGTTGTCATGCACCAGTTCCCGTTCGAGTCTAGCTCAAAGTGGTGTTTTTGGGTTTTACCTCTAGGTACATCTGTGCCAGAGCCACCTCTACCTGCTCGTATCCAGACAGGGATTTATTGCTCGGAAAACTTACAAAATCTCTCCAATACCAAAATTCTAGGAAGTTCTTCTATACTAATCCTCAAAGTTCATTTTGGTCTATGTGCTCTAATCATAGTTCATCTAAATCTAGCTTCCACGGATTGTACTAAACATACTTTGATACCAACTGTAACGCCCCGACCCCAGTTACCTAGAGTCGGTGCATTATTACATAACATTGGCATGATCAAAAGAATGATCAAATCTCGAAAGACCGATTGTTTTAGTAGCCTTGGAAACACTAGATATATATTCATAAGTCTTACATTACCTCATAATGTGAAAAACTACTACAACAAAATATTGTCTCCATATTCCACACTCATATCCCCACATAATATCCCTACAGGTCATTCATAATTTACTTCTTCACTTCCTGGGAAAAATAAAACATATAAAAGGGGTGAGATCAAATTCCCAGTAAGGATAAAAATATAGCGGAAACTTTCATAAATAAGAATAAACATTTAAGGCAATGTATAACTAAAACAAAAGCCTTATAAACATTAACTTCAACATAGTATGGAAAAAGTAAAAATTAAATAATTCAATTTACTTATTCACATGGATATTCTACTAATCGAATAATCACATGCAATATCAATAACCACTTTCATAATGATGGAATGCATAATGCCAGACTATCATAACCACATAGCCAAGGCCTCGGTCCAAGACTACAAATAAGATTTTGCCAAGGCCTTGTGCCAAGACACTAGTTTGTCTCATGAGACCTATCGATGCATCGAGGAGCTATAGCGGGCTCCACTTGTCACATATTAAGTCGAATGCATTCCCATATGAAAAGGTTTAAACATAACATAAACATTTGTATTAAAACTAGCATACGAAATGTCAATACTTTCACCATAAACCATGAATGGTATAAAAATAGCACATCTACAGTCAAACATATCACAAAACCTTCAATACAATATATAAGTTTTGTATCATAATAAATCAACTTCAAATAAGCATAAAATCCATCAAAGGATGTTGTCATAGATGAAATCAAAAATCTTTTTAGCGAAATATCTCTTTATATTTTAAAATCATTTAAGAGTCATATATTTATAAAATAAAACATTTTATTTGAAAATATTCTTATAAGACTTTAAGGAAAGCTTTGACGATTTTATAACGGCGGAAAATAGCTGCACCCAGCGTATAAGTTAAAAGAAACATTCTTACCTTAATTTTGTCGAAAAGGTTAAAAAGCATCTTGTTTGGAAAATGACGGAAATATTCCTTTATAAACCTCTTATAAAAAGTCAAACAAGGGTATAAATGAATTTAACCCATATTCTTGAAAATAGTAAAAATGTTTTGAAATACATTTTTAAGAAACATGGATGTGGATGATAAAGATATCCTAGTAGATTATTACGTATAAACAACCTCGGATAATGAAGAGATTGTGAAATAACCCTTACCTTGTAATTTTCCTTGGTTGGGGTAGTTTAACCTCCTGTATAGTGGTGAAATAATTGTTATTAAATTATAAAATAATCATATACATTCATATGATATGATATATGATCTTTTAACATTGCTTTGTTAATAATATTTTAGTATTATCGTTGTTTCGGGTGTTAACGCACTCATTTTCTTTTATATGTTTTGTTACATAAGCCATGTTTTTCATGGATAGGTTGTATATTATTCATATATAGAATTATATCAGGTCCTTAAAAATCATTTTTAAATCATCAAATGATAATTATACTTGAATGGATACGATGGAGAATGAATCTCATCGCGTTCGTGGAGACGGTAGTCCGTACGTATGCACGAGCGACAATATCATTCTTTTGATATTAAAATAATATATAAATGGATGGTATATCATATATACAGAATAATTAACATGTTATATTTATTATTTACATGATCTACACATCATTATTATACCAATACAAATAATAATATATTCAATAACAATTAAACCAGGACGTGGAAACGGTAAGCCGTACGTACGCATGTATGGTGACATGTTATTCAAAGGGTGGATAGAATACTGAATATGGTTGTACCATATTTATAATAACATCACAGTACATATATGATACTGGAGTTATTATTTTAGAATTGTAACAACAAAGGAAGAAGAAGTGGAAGAAGAAAGGAACTTGGAAAAGGGTGGTGAAATCATTACCTCTTCTTCGGGTTCTTCCCTTTGATTTGATCAAAAGGGTTCCTTAGGTTGGTTTTATGATCAAACGAAGTCCTCTAGGTCGTAGTGAGGGATTTTGGGAGAGTATTTGGGAAGATTTTGGCCGAACCAAAAGGCTGTGAAGGTGTGAAGAAATGAGAAGGAAGAGTACCCTTTTATAAGAGGGGTGAGGGGCACCTTTGGAAAAGCTAGAAATATTAATTTATTATAAATTCATATTATGTTTATAATGGCTCAAAAGATTATTATTTAAATGTTAAGGTGGGGATAGGTCGAAAACCATTAAACCAATATAATTTAGACAGGTTTGGGTTACTATATTAACCTTATCTTTAAGTATTAACTCTTAGTTAATTAGTTTCACTTTTACAATGTCTCTTTGTATTTTTATATTATATGGTTAATAAAAATACTATATACATCCAAGAGACCCCCAAGTGGTCCATTAATGATTTACATATCATGATATAAGTATCTTGGCTGGACCTTAGATTTTTAAAAATTTAATATCAATTAAGAATATAATATTTCTTTTAAAAACTCTTTTATATCAATTTTGACACTATTCAATTGTTGATTTTTTTGATACTCATAATAGAATTATTACTTGGAAAAAATTAATTAAATCAATAATAATATTTTATATTATCCTATAAAATTATTTTAATTCATTAAAATTTTCAAAGTATATTTATTTGGGTATTTATAATATCAATTATTTTAATTTGTCAGTATTGTGGTAATTACTACATCATAATTGTGTCATAAATAAATTAAATTATGTAATCTCTAAAAATTATAAATAAAATATCAATATATAGGAAATCTTTTTATATTTCTAATGAATATTTATAGTCAAAAATAAAACATATATAAACCTATGTAAAAATTGTTTTTATAAAAGATATATGCTTATGTCATTTTTGTACTTATATTAACTTAATTAAAATTAATTGTCCCTCTCACCTACAAGTGGCTGCATGGGGTCCCACAATCGACCCAAAGATGCCTATGGTAGAAAATTATCAACAAATGAGGCTAGGACACGTTTTAGGGTAATTTTGTGTTATTATAATATTAGTTTTTAACCCTTATTTACCGGATTTACCCTTAACCATGGTAAATAAAATATTTACCGAAGTAATTATTCAAAATGTCTAAAAATAAAAGTTACCTATTTACACAATTTGAACATCCTGATTCCAAATATGGAATCCATTTTTCAAAATTCAAAACACATAAGTGGAAGAAATTAATTTAAAATTAATTCCCGTTGTTAAAACAAAAAGCGTGTTTTTTAGAGATAATATCTATCAAAAGATTGAAACTTGTTTATGTCTGGTTTAATTGTAAAATTATGTCCAATGACCAAAATTATATTAAATGGTAAAAATATATTCTAAATATACTTTAAAACCACTCAAATTAATAATTTATCAATATTTAATATTTCGATTAAAAAGTTGTTTTTAATTAAAATATAGTAATATTCACTATTCATCAAAATATTAATGTTATCTGAAAAGTACCAAAATTTCACCTTAGGCTAAATTCGATATTCCGAATCTAAAAATTAAGTCCATTTATAAATATAAAATATATAATATTTCAAAAAGTAGGTATTACTATTCATAACGGCTAGTTTGATTGGTTATGGTGTGTTAGAATTCGGTGTGGCGTACAACACACGCTATCACATTATTCAAAGAGAAGCGTACCGTAGAAGATTGGGGTGTTACAATAGGCATCCAAATTATGATACAATCCCAAGTAATTTTACAAATTATTTAAAATAAAAAAACAGATGGTACGACGGAAAATTAGATTCATATTAGTATAGATATGATTCATGATGATGTCTATGACATTATAAGAGCTTTTTAAAACCATATAGGATGAGTTAAATATATTTTTAGAATAACTACTAGTTATCTATGAATATGTAAAACATGGAGGGTATTTATTGATTACCTTGAATATCCATACATTTTTGGTCAGTGGTCGGTGAAGCATCTCTGGTAGGACACAGTTTGGACTTGGAAATTACAAAAAGTATTTGGTAGGTTTTCAGGATATAGGTATGGTATCAGTGAAATTAAAAATCAAATGTTGATTTTTATAAATATACTTTGGAGTTTGGATTTGGTGAACTTGTGTTTCTGAGTGTTAAAAATTTTTAGGTCCCCAACATCTCAAAGAAAATTGAATTTTATTAAAATAATAAATCAGACATTTTGAGTTTATTTAGAAGTATGCTAAGCTATATTACCTTTTGGAATCCAACATAGATGACATACAAACACAACATATTTTATCTATAATAGACCAGAAGGTATTTCTCTGATTCATATCATTTCTAGAGTTGTGAGGATATTGATAAATAATATGATTATGATATTAATGAGTAGAAAATTCGTATTATTGATTTTTAGATAATGGATAATTATCTGAAATCCATACACTTTGTTTGGTGATCATGGAAACATGATTTTGATTTACATGAAAATTGGAAGTATGAGGCACTTATTAGAGAAAATTAGACACATATATTTGATACGATGTCTTCTTGAAAGTCTTTCTAATGATGAGAAATAATTTATAGTGGATATAATTAAAATATCATGATAATTATTTTAAAGTATGATCATTGGTTTTTGATTTTTCTATTGTATTCAATTTTTTTGTGGAATTTTCAAGATAATTATTACATTCTGGTATTAGTTTATAATGTATTTCTGAAGTAAATATAATGTTTTAAGTTAATATCTAGGCTTTCATTAGGAATGGGGTTTGCGTAAGTGTAAAGACCCTCTACTCATACCTAGAAGTTGTTACATTATGGTAACCCTAAATTTTAATAGATTACATTAAGGTAATTCAAAACAACCTAAAGGTAAGGATAAATCATATATGTTGTGTAATTGTAATGATGAAAAGAGTAAGGGTAAAACATTTTTCAATACACCATGTAAGGGTAAGTTATGATATTTGTATGTGTGGATTCTGGTTTATAATGTTATGTAAGGGTACCTAGGTACCACAAAACGTTAACATTAGATGCACAAAACAATTTATCATATATATATAAGGTTAATATGCTACTATATTGGTTAATCTAGTTATTTTAAAGGTTTTTTAAGGGTAAACATGAATTATGTTAGATTAATTCCTTTTTTATAAAGGGTGTGTATGGGCACCCTTTATACCGTGTAATGGTATGCCACGCTAAATAATAGTATATCTGAATTTTAAAATTATTTCAAAGGGTAACACCTCTTACCCTAACATGGGGGCTATGATATATGTAAAGATAATCCATGTTATCCTCAAATAACACCATTTCAATAAAAAAGATGTTCTTAATACCCAATTTATCTTCAAATTTTTCTTCCAGAACACCTATAAATTAATTTTGATTAATTCAAATGAAATAACACATGGTAATTAAATTATTTTAACATGTTAATGGTTTTATATCTTTTTTTAAATGATTTTAAACCCTCAACCTTCAAGATTCATTTGGAAGGGAAAAAACAAAGTGAATTTAATGTTATGGTTTTCTTTTTACAAAAATTAGTGAATGAGATATTTTTGAAAAAGTATAAAGCTGTGTTTCTTTAATGATTTTCATCATATTTATTGGAGTGTAGGAGATCATATACATGGTGGGCTATATAATAGTTCTTTTATTGTTTTCCATTTCTAATGGGGAATGGAATTATTTTTACTTTTTCTTATGGATATCACATTACGGTTTTATATAATTATAATTAAGGTAGGTTATTTCATTAGATAATTTCTATTATTTGAAATCAATAGTTTTTATATATTTTAAATTGGGTTTTCAATAAATATCTAAAGCTCAATTTGAAATTAAGATGTGTGTTTATTAAATGTTTTGGTGTGAGTGATGAGAAAAATTGATAGTGGACATTGAAAAGTAATTATTAATTCTCATTTAAAAAAATTTAATACAAATATTTATTGTTAAAATAATTCTGAAGAAATAAAAGGAATGATAAATTTTATTATTTCAAATTCGATAAATGGAATCAGTTGTCTGAAAAAACCATTTGACATTGGTTTTATAAATGAAGGTAATATTTCTTTATACATACTTGGGTCGAATTTGAAATGATTATTTAAATGATTTGTGAGGGATTGAAATAAAAATATCACCCCATGTATTTTTTGATTACTATAATGCACATGAGATTATAATTATTTACGAAGGGGTTATAATGCTTGGAAAAATGTTGACGCTAATTAGAACGTCAAGATATTCAATGGGCGGATGTTATTATTTGGGGATGTATTACTACTCCCCCTATGTGTGAGTCTATGAACTTGTGCACACACATAAAGCAATAAATAACTAATAAATTTAAAAAGTTATAACAAGGGTTTACTAACTATCCCCCATATTTATTATAACAACCCGTCCATGAAGGGCCTATTTAACAAATTTAGAGTCAAGCCACTACAACCCCAAGCTTTCATTTAATAGGCAATGAGATAGAGATAATGACTGCTAAGGAATAAACTATGTGGGAGGCATTATACTTATGAACTTATACACACACACAACCATTTATGTGAAACAATTAAGATGCATAATAAAATAATAAACATATATATTGAAAAAAATAAATTTAATAACCTATCAAGAATTACATATTAGAGTACAATAGTATGTTAAAAATGATATAATAGAGAAAAAATATGCCTAACCAGAAATATAGTAGGAAATATCAAACTAAAATCATTTGTAAAGAGTAGTGTGGGGGAGGTCCTAGCTCTAAATCCTAGAGTCCATGCACCAAACATGGTAAGCATCACCACATACTACTATGATCTATTAATATTAGGTCGACGATAGTCAATGTTAATCTGTATGTAATTTATATAATCCATAATACATGTGGTAAAAAACCAGGAAGTGGTTACTATATACTTCTCTAGTAAGTCAACCGTAAATCACTAAACTTAAATCATCAAATATAGACCATCGAATAACCATTAAAATATTTTAATCAGAACAAGTGTGATATAGATAAAAAACCCAGATATTGATATTCTCGATGAAGACAACTAATCTAAAAGGTATCAACCAAACCATGAAATAGCCTTGGATAATGATCTAGAACTAAGGTTCAAGCCTGATTATAGGAGAACTCAGTCCTTGAGAATACACAACACTTATTGGACTCATCCAAAATATTATTTTCATCAGTAACTTACATTAGAAATAATACACTAGATCATGAATGTGAATAATACATATATTGGGATTCACACCCATGGATCACTAGAGAAACACGCCCCCATTATATTAATCCTTCTAAATAGGGGATCAATACTTGGATAAATATTATTCATGCCAATTAAAATAAAACTACCTTGGCAACGTGATGGGAATTAAGATCACTACATTCCTCTTAGAAAGATACATTCTCTAATATTCAAAAGGGTATAAAGTCTATTATTCTAGAGTTGAGATCATACTAAACCTTCATTGGATTGAAATTAGACTAAACACACTAAAGAATAAGTGAAATTACATACAATAGTTTAAAAGTGGGAACTCATACAACAAATAATAGTTAAGGATAATTGAAATAAGATCCCTACATACATCAACTGACATCATATCTCTGATTCCAAATTGATTTTCATCATCACATTTTACAAACAAAACTTTTTTGGGGATACTTCTTGCTAGATCAAATATCATTCTAGCCACATTTGATGAACGCACAAGGCTCATATTCGTTCCATCAGGCTGAAGATAAAATCCACCAATATATTAGCACAAAAATCCTTGAATGGATATATTAATCAAACCATTGATATGATCCTAGAAATATAGTCAGTGTAGGATAATTACAATATTTTAATGGATTCATGGTAAAAAATACATTTATTTTATAACATTATTGTAAGGTACATTGTGTACTTTATCCAAGAGTGTAAATTAAGGATACATCATTTATCTTGAATTGTCCACCTCAATAACATGATAAATATTCAATATATGGATCATCAATCTGACATTGCACAGTGGTGTTACGACTGAATCAAGAAATAATAACATAATAATAAATATAATAATATTTTATATTAGTTTTTATAAAACATTATTCACTGGGAAGAGGTAAATGCACATGCCCCCTCCTCACATTTATGTATGGACAATATATTTTCTCCCAACGTAGGTGGTTCCCCATGAACCCAATCTCTTTAATAATAATAATAACATAATTATTATTTCCATAAAATATATATGGTAAATCATAGAGATTAAACATGGAATGGGGAAGGACAATTATCCCTTATTCCAATGGCCATGATGGCTTTATAGAGGAGGTTTCACCCCTCCTTCCCTCCTCAAAATTTATAATATTTATTATTATAATTATTATCACATTTTATTATTATTAAAATTAATAATAAAACAAATCACCCTCCATGGATAGTAGTAAAAAATATTATGGACAATCATTATAAAAAACCCAAAATTCATTTTTATTCATAGAAACAACACAAACCAGGTTACCAGAACCCTATTATCATCACTAACACGAGATTCTATCATCATTAGTAGTTAGATTCTAGATACATATTCCTCAAAAACATGAATCGATGATCATCCAGATAAAACCGGTCAATCTATCTCACAAACCACTGATACCCAATCAAGATTTGAATTTCATCATCACTAACACATCTCAGTCACATATCCAAAATAAAAATTCTAAATCAAGATAGAGATATATCTTTCTATTGAACAATTACGCAATGATCTAAAAAACTAGATATCTTCATATCACTGGTCAATCGATTGTTGATAGTGAACACAAAAAACAAAGGGAGACAAGAAGAATCCATAAATTTACATCAAATGAAGTCCATGTTATATTGTTCATCATCATCATATTAAAATAATGATGTATTATGATAGTATAAAGAACATAAAATTGGAAACAAATTGAAATTCCCAAATGATGGAAGAGAAATAAAACATTATATTTCCCAAAAGTTATTGATCCGCCAACTAATTTGGAATATTATTTATTTGAGTTCATATAAAAATTTAAACGAGGATAAAACCAAAATTACATAACTACCGTGGGGTTAGACTTATCATTTGTTAAGTAAAAAGCTACTATAGATGAAGGTGATGACCCAATTTGGTCATATTTAATCTCATTATTATACTCGATTTGATCTATTGTTGTTCTTTAATGTCGATCTTCCATTATAAAATGGCCAATCTTCCTCTAAAATCTTTCAAGGGTTATGCAGCCCCTAGAAAATTTTCTCCAAAATTATATATAAATATAATTATTAGGTTAAGGTGTGTGACATAATTTAATTAATTAAATCAATTAATCCACTTAACCTACCTACTAATGAATGCCTCAACTAGACATCTAATAATGATCAACATAATGTCACACCTGGGTTAAGTCCAATGTTATAGAATCTTTTTTGGTCTCGTATTTCCAATAAAACCCATTTTTTAGATGTGATTCCAATATTCCATAAAAATAATGCCCACATGATACTAATATATTTATTATATTTTCTAATAATTTTGGGATCACAGGGAAACATAATATCATGTCGTCTTAGTCCGTACCTTCAAAAACATTTCTCGATGTATTCCAAAGTATTGAAAATATAAAATAGGGACATTAGATTCTCACTAAATTCAATTATTTTCATCCAAAAAACATAGAAACTGTAAAGACTAGAGCATTGGGGCCATTTATATATCATAGTGTCTTACCACTTAACATGGTCAGCTTTACCATGTACAGCTAAGCTCCACTAATACCAGGTCCACAAAAGTCACTACTAATCTATATGTCATTTTCATTAGACAAAAAACATGTGTAAAATTACCATATAGCAGAGATTAAATACATTCCATGTTGTACAACGTCAAATTAGTAATCATAAATATTCAAATATGATCCAACTCATATCTATGCTCATATTTCGATCATGGAAAGTGGGGAATTTTTAATAAACACCCACACAGACACACAGATATATATATATATATATATATATATATATATATGATAAATGTATGAAACCAGTCTCAAAGGTATAAGAAAAAACACCTAATGTCAAAGGATACTACTAAAGTTCTCGTGGTTACCCCCAATTACGAGAGAACATACACTTTGGGACTAGATACGACTAATGGACCTCATCTAGGAGGTCATGATAATTGTAATTCACCATTATGAAGAACATGATGTAGATTGAAAGAGAATGCTACATATATAGGGGGTAACACCCATGTATTACTTGGGAGACACCTGACCCTACTAGATTTTTTCTTCAAAATAGGGGATCAATGTCTAGGTAAATATTGGTCATGTCGATTCCAAAAACTCTATATAGGGAGAATGATAAGAATTATGATCACTTTGGTCCTCTAAGAGGGAAACATGATCTAATATATAGAGGTAAATGAAGAATAATATTATGTTAAAAATTCCATTCAAAACCCTAGTTGGAGAGGACTGAGATTAAACTCACTTAAAAATAAGGGAAATCACCCACACATCTCTAAGATAGAGAACTCAGCCAACCAACACTGATTAAACATCACTAAAATATGATTCCAATATAAATTACACCATTTAATATATCTAATGTCAAAATAATTCCCTTAATCACTATATAAAAAAAATTCTCAATATAGACTACTTGTGGGCCTAAATCCGAGTCTCTCCATGTCTGATGAACATCAACAACTCATCATCAATCTAGTGGGCTAAAATGCAAATCCAATGATATGTCACCAAAGACCACCATAAATGGATTAATGTATCACACTATAAAAATACTCTTGTAAAAATACCTGGGATATTCTATTTACTTACCCAAAAAGGATTCCAGGTAAAAAAACATGTTTGTCAAAAGATGTTCGTATAATTATTCCTTGGCCTAATACATGAGACCTAATTATATATCGATAATTAGTCATGGAAATTCCAACTCAACAACATGATCAATATTTCATGATGGATTTAAAATAAAACATCATGGAAATATGTTTTGATTGAATGATGATTTCTTAAAAAAATAACAAAATTGATATCTTTATAAGACCTTTTTCAAATGGAAGAGGTAGACCCACAAGCTCCCCATACTCCCCCTTATATATGAACATGATGTATTCTACCCAAATAGGTGGTTCCCCACTCATCCTATCTCTTCAATAATAATAAAATATTAATTATTAATATTATAAAATACAAATGATAAATAATATACACAAAAACGTTGAAAACGGGAATCCAATTATCTCCCATTACTATGCCCACAGTGGTTGAATAGAGGATGTGGCTTCCCTCATTCTCTCTTTAATAATAATAATCATAATAATAATCAAATATTATTATTATTAAAAATAATAACACATAACACCCTCCATAACCAATAGAAAAACATATTTCAGCCTTTCATTACTAGGAAACCATCCATAACATTAATCCATATCGACCAAATATAATGGGTTGTGGGAAACCTACTGTCCACCCAGAATAATAGGATCCATCATCAATGGTGGCTGAATTCTATCAACTAATTTATTGGATACATCAATTATGGAGCCTCTATTGAGGTCCTCTCAATCCAGCTTGAAAACCACCAATACCTGTTTTAATGTTGGGTTTCCATGATCAATGACACATCTCTATCACATCAACTAAATCTAAATACGAAATCAGAAATGATATCCATTGCAATGAAAAATGTATTCCCAATTATTGGTGTACCCAGATAACATTAAATCACTCCACAACTAAGTATAGATGTATAATTCCATGAATGGGGAAATAAACGAATAAGTAGAAATTTTATCATCAAATGAAGGCCACGTTCATTGGGTAATCATCATCGAAATCCAAGAGTGGTATTAAAATATTAATAATAAAAAATAGAATCAAGTATCAAATTGAAAAATATAGGAAGATAAATAAAATGATGGGCAACCCAATGATGATCAATCTAGAAAGAAATTTTGAAAAGGATTAATTCTTGTTCATCTCAAAATTTAAATAGATATATAATCACATTGGAAAATTTATAACATGGGTTTGGATCAATTATTTGTTAAGAAATATTTTTTAGCAATGTAGTTAATGATCCCTCAATGTTTATCCTTTATCTAATGATTATCCTTTATCTAATCACCCATTTTTCTCTCGTCCCGATCCTCTAATGAATAAAACCCAAGCTTCATATCGAATCCTGCTAGGCTTGTGTACCTCTTCATGATTATATTCCATAATTGGATATTTAAAGAATATTTTTAGGTTTTTGGGTAATAAATAAACTTTTAATTAATTCACATAACAATCCTACCAATGGATACCTAAATCAACATCAAAACATGATTAATTTTATTTCATTCATATGTTAGATATAATATTATGGAATCAACCATGGTATCTGATTTCTTTTCTGAGACACCATTCCAGAGTTATTCCATTATTTAAGAAAATAGTGTGCATGTGATACTAATATATTTAACATTTCTATAATATCATTTTTGGTTTCACTAGACTTCAAATTCGCACACCATCATAGTTTCTTGCATTGAAAATATTCAATGAAATATTATGAAGCCTTCTATAGAAAAAATATGGATGCTACATGTTGGATCGATATGATAGAAAATACTGATTGTAGTATCATAATAATGATGCCCAATAACAAGAGGGTGGGGGGTTAATTGTATACTTTAAAAATCATTTGGAACTTTTAAATATACAGATGTTTAACAAGGTTAAACAAAATAATTCACCAAAACCTCTAGTTCTACCCACTTTCTTGATTCCAAATATATGATTCTGAAGATGCAATTTCAGAAAAGTGGTTTTGGAAATAAAACATAACAAAAGTTTAAAAAGATTAAGATTTTTCCTTAAAGCATATATAATCTTAATAAATCAGAGTGTACAAGTATAAGAAAGTATAATATAGTTATACATTCCTCAACAATAAAAATGAAGAGGGAAACTAGAAACAATACAAGGGACAAGTAATAAATCTTTTCTCCCAAAGAGAACGGTATCCAAAAACCTTGGATAAAGGTCCCTTGATTTATACATTCAAGAAATTATGTCTTACCCACACCAGGGTAAGTCATAAATACGAAGATCAGAGTCTGTCTTGTTATCCCTACAACCTCCCAACTTTAAGGTAGTCGACACCTCTGTCTTCCTCAGCAAGTAAGTCCTCAAACATTAAGTTTGTCGGAACCTCTGTCTTCCTATCCCTGGAATCCCTTGAATGTTCTTAGCAACATTCAGAGTCACACAAAGAAAAACTAAACAAGATGTTCAGTACACACATAACAAGAAAAGTCTCTCTCTAGAAATCACTTCAACAGCATTTAATCTGTATAGTCATAGAACCGTTATGAGATCTTTCAAATGAGCTCCTATTTATAGGCACATTCTCAACGGTAAACTCCCTCCTCCAATGGTTAAATTTTTCCTTGAATTTTGGAGGGAACTATACACGTGTAACTCATACAATGATTAGTTAGTAACTGAATTCACGACATAATTTTATAACCAAAACATGAGTAAGGAAAAATATGGTTACTTATCCCAAATCAATTATTCGGAATGTATGGAAATAAATGTTCGAAGTCTAAAGAAAACTCTTTCAATGTCTATAATACAAGGGTTTTCATATTATGTCTTAAGAAGAATTCGGAACCTGAATTCTATAGAATTCCAGAGTCTGAATTTTAAGGAATTTCAGAGTCTTGAATTCAAAAGAATTGGGATAATGAATTCATAAGTGTTCAGAGTCTACACTTACAAATGTTCGAAGTTTGAATTCATAAGAGTTCGGAGTCTGGACTTACAAATGTTCAGAGTCTGAATTCAGAGAACTCAGAGTCTAAACTTATAGGAGTTTGGAGTCTAAAGTCAAAGAACTCGGAATTTTAATTCGGATCTAAAAACACAATTCTTTATATCTAAGTGTGTATAAAATTCCATGGTTTTGGATAATAAACCAAATTTTATACTTAGACAAAATAAACAATGAAAAACATGGTAAGGATAAATTTCCTTGGGGAAGGAAAATTTTCTTTATGAAAGCAAAGCATAGGGTAAATGAAATTTCTCTTAAGATAAGGTGTTTGTGATTTTAAAAACATGAAGGAATGGTAAAGTCATACGGAAACCTTATTGACTCAATAATCTCCCCAAAAAAGAATGAATGGAAGAGTTATAAATAATCCTTATTGAATTTACAATCTCCCCCTTTTTGGAAATCACAAACATCCTTTCAAAAAACAATATAATGATTTAGGAAATATTTTCCTAGACATTGAATACAAAAATTATCTCTCTTAACACGTGGTCAATGATGAATATGACTAATTCCACCTTAGGATTGGGAAACACTAAGGATCGTATTCTAGATTTTATGAATGAGACTTATCATTTAATTAGATAAATATATCTTCAAGATGAAAACTCCCCCTTAGATAAACTCCACCTTACTTAGGGATACTTATTATTTACTCAGTATTCTATTTCCCTTCACCCACTTTGTGATTTTCATAGAGGAATTTGAGGGAATGGAAACTAAATTATAGTACCAAAAAGATTAGTACAAAACATCCAAAATACAAGCAACCAAAAGTTCATTATGATAGGAAAATTTGTACAACAAATAAAATACAACAGAAGATCATATTTAAACAAGGTAATCCTTAATTTTCCTTGGGCATAAACTTCTTGAATATGGTCTTCAGATTTTTGACCTCATTATGATCTTCCTCTGCTCACTTAAGAATTTAATCCTGATCCTCTATTTTCTTTTCTAGGGCCTTGATTTTTTCTTACTAAGTCTTAAGAGCCTATTCCTGAGCCTTCAAGACATTCTATTTCTTGAAAAGATTTTCTTCTATCTCAATCCAGAGATCTCTTTATCTCTTCCAAATTTGAGCAATTATATACAGTTTCCCATTCAAATCCTTCACATCATGAATTTGAGAATTCTGTTCCAGAGTCAGCTTTTCATCAAAACTGCTTCCAAGATACTTGGTCCTACCATCTTCAATGAAAAATTCTTCATTGAAACTATCTTGGAACTCATCAAGATTTCTCATGTCCTCTATGGTTTTCCTTGACCAATTGGTCATCTTCCTGCCTGATATTTTATGGGCTTCATAGTTAATGAAAAAATTCTTCAAATTATCCTCAAGCTTGACACACTTGTCGATCATCGTGGACACTGAATCCAATTTTTGGTTTAAGGTGTGTTGAGGCATCTAGAATCTTGAATCAATGCTGGGAAAAATAGGAAGAGTCCCTACAATCTTTTTTAAAGAATGTACTATGAAATGATGTCCAAGGGATGATGATTTTACATCTGAAACATTTCTTGGTTAGGGTTCTTTCTCCAACTCAGCATCCTTCCTCTTCAATGTTCCACTAACATTCTTCTTCATCACAACTACTTTAAAATGTGTACTAACAACCACCTGTTACCCATATCAGTTAATAGAATGGATTCTTAATCTTGAGATTCATGTTCACTATCAAACAACTGAACAATTTTATCTTCATATGATACTTCTTTCTGAGAATTTTCATCAGCATCCTATTGGTGTATGAAATGATGATTATAGCTTTCTTCTTCAAACAGTTTATTCACTTCTTCTTCAACCTTTTCATCTTCACATTTCTAGTCTTTCCCAGGGGTATCCAGCTTTAATGATTTTTCTTCAGAAGTTCGGATTTAGTGCTTCTCGGATGGAATTTTGTTCTCATGGAAATATTCAACTTGATCAATCAACTCTATTATGTCACCACTTCATTTAACTTCTTCTTCATCATATTCATCAAAATCTTCTACTACTTATTCTTCTCTTTCTTTGACTTTTTTTAAGTCACAAATCTCTTCCCCAGAGTCTCTGGTAAAGCTTCTACCAAGAAAGATTGTTAAACCTGGATATTTTCATATGGTTTCTCAGTATCCCTCAGAAGGGATTGATCAATTTCAGCTTCAAACAACTTCTTATTTTGTTTCTTTTATTTCTATTACCTTTACAGATACTCAGTTGTCTTCTCTTTTAGATATTTTTCTTTAGCAGCTTCTAGAAAAAACATGGGCTCCCCTTCTTTTCTGTTCATCTTGTCTTCCCTCCACTTAGCTACTTCCTCATCTGGATAGGCTTTTTTATTTTTTGGATTTGGGGGTGTGGACTAAACTTCCTTGGCCGCATGAGATTTTACCTTTTCTTGTTCTTCATTCAATATCCTCTTCCTTCTATCCTTTTTAGATCGTTCAGCCACCTCATGTTTCTTCGTTATGGCATCAGCTTCTTCTTCTGGCAAGTAATAAAATTCTTCGTATTCTTTATAAAATCCAACATTCTTCCTTCCTAAAGTATCATCACAAACCCACATGACATTGCAATTATTTGGTTTTGAAATGGATGTTATTTTGAAAGACTTCAAGAGCTAAACAATTATCTTTGAAAGAATGGCTGGATACATAATGATCTGATCTTTCAGATTTCCATTCTTTATATTCTCGATCTTAATTAGAATTTGTTTAACCAAGTTGATCTTTCTCAGGTTCAATAAAAAATATAAAATATACATTTAAATTTTCTTCAATGTATCCTTGTCACATTTTCTCGGAATTATGAATTCATGAACCCATAATTCGAGAATCTGGAAATTTGTAGTGAGGTGAAAAATCTTCTAAGTTGTAACAACTATAAGACAGAGGCACTCCATAGCTTTCACCTTAACAAATATTCCTTGAACATCCAGTAACTTATGTGAGCATAACTCTTACTCAACTTCATAAGGAACTCCAATTAAATTAGCAGCCTTTGTGTATGAGAGAGCATAAGTCATCCCATATCTTTTGAAAGAGAACTTATCTCATCCTTCTTCATTAAAAAAACTTACTGACTCATAAAATTCTACTAGAAAATTCAGATATACTAAATCTTGAGCACCTGGATTCGATATGAAAAAATTGTCCCATCCATTGAGCTTTATATTTTTTGAGATTATAGAATCATACTTGGTGAAGATGTTCGGATGCACCAACCTTTCTCTATAAACCTACCACTATGAGATTGCCTTGACAGTTAACATGTCCTTCGGAGAAGATTCTTCAACAGACATTTGGATTTTAGGAAGATCTAAAAAGTTCAAAATGGTCATAAGTAGAAGGCAGAACATCAACACGCGAGGTCTTGACATTCGATGTGGGACAATCATCAGGGGGTCATTTATATAGGTGTTTGAAGCATCAGATCATCTTCCATACCCAATTCAACGGTTGAAAAACTTTATGATCAAATCTAACGGTCGAAAAAATAGCCGCAAGGAAATTTGGACATAATCTGATATTTTTAGGTTTTAAAAGAAACATTCAGATTTAAGGAAAAGTGAATCCGAAGAATATTAAAACAAAATAAAATACCAGCAAGTAATGGATGATTACCAAAATTCAAGAAACGAAACATACCTTTCAGATTGTTAGGAAGATTATTCGTAATGAAGAAATTTCTTTTTGAAGAACATTAGATTCTGAAAACAAACTTTTGATTATATTTTTTTTAAAATGACAACGAAAATTTAGAAAATCTTCATTATGATATTTTAGAAAATCTTCAATATGAAAATATAGAAAATCTTCATTACCAAAATTTAGAAAATGGATGATAAATTTAGACTACGAAAAAAAAATTGAATATGAAAAAATTATTAGACCATGAAAAATTTTAAACTAATTTTTTTTAGACTAACTAACAAACAAATGTGCTCCCCCTATGAAAAAGAATTTATTAATATAAGGAGATAGGTTTCAATAGGAAATTAACAAGGAAATTTACCTTATGATTATCATTCCAAAATTTTTTTTATGTAATAAAATCTATCCGAGGGTAATGATTTTGTGAAAATATCAGCATGTTGATCTTGCATTTCGATAAATTGAAGAATGATATATCATTTTTTGTGTGATCCCAAAGAATGTGATGTCTAATATCTATGTGATTTGCATGAGAGTAATGTTCATGGTTTTTACTTAAGGAAATGGAACTAGTATTATCCCACTAAATTTGTGTTTTGGTAAAACTCATATCATAGTCTGTGAGTGTGTGTTGCATCCCCAATACTTGAGCACAACAAATTCCAACTGCTACATATTCTACTTCAATAGTGGAAAGTGCTACTATGTGTATCTTTTTGCATGACCAAGATACTAAAGAATCTTCTAAGAAATGGAAAGTTCCAGATGTACTCTTTCAATCCATTTTACATCCACCAAAGTCAACATCCAAAAAACTCATTAAAATAAAATCATTTCTAGATGTATAAAAGCTTCCAATATCCTTGGTTCTCTTTAAGTAGCGAAGAATTCCTTTCACTACATTTAAATGAGATTTCTTAGGGTTATATTGTTATCTTGCATATAAGTATACAAAAAACAACATATTTAGAAGACTAGCTAACACGTAAAGTAGTCTTTCTATCATACCTCTAAAATATGTTTGATCCACTAGTTTCTTAGCTTCATCTAGATCAATTGAATTTGAGGTACAAATGTGAGTACTTATACTCTTGGTGTTGTCATATCCATACTTTTTAAGAATATCATTAATATACTTATGTTGGGATATATATATTTCTTCGGGTTTTTGAGAAATTTGAAAACCATGGAAAAATGTTAACTCACCCATCGTACGAATTTCAATCTCAAATTTCCTTATATATACAAAATAATCTATTAAAGATTGTTGAGTTGAACCAAATTTAATTTCAACAAAATAAATTTGAAGAATCAAAACATTTTTCTTATATTTTATTATAAAAATGGTTGGATCTTCATTTCCCTTAACATAATTATTTTGAAGCAACAATCCTGTAAGCCTATCATACCAAGCTCAAGGGGCTTTCTTAAGTCCATACAAAGCTTTGTTAAGTTTAAAAACATGTTGTTGATGTTTTATATGTTGAAAACCAGAAGGTTGTTCAACAAAAACTTCATCTTTAACATAACCATTAAGGAAAGCACATTTAACATCCACTTGAAAATTATGAAATTGAAAATTGCAGCAAATGAAAGTAAAATAAGAATATATTCAAGAATAGATAATGAAGAATAGGTTTTATCATAGTTTATTCCATCTTGTTGATTATAGCCTTTAGCAACCAATCTAGCTTTATTTCATACAATGATTCCATTTTCATCGCACTTATTTTTGAAAACCCATTTTACTCCAATAAAAAAGTTTCCTTAGGAATTTCAACCATGGTCTAGACTTTATTTCTTTTGAGTTCATTTACTTCATCTTGCATAGATTTTATCCAATAATCATCACCTAAAGCTTCATCTGTACTTTTTGGTTCTAATTGGGAATGGAATGCTAGTTGTTCTATTTCATTTCATAAGGATCTTCTAGTCCTTAATGGTTGATTAACACCACCAATGATTCAATCACTGAGATGAATCTTAAGAAAAAACTGAGTTGGGTTTTGTAAAACCTGTTCATCAACATTGGGTAGAAAATATTCTGGGGTAAAAGATTCGGTATTATTTTCTTGGATATATTCTTTATCCTAAGGATCTTCTAACAACGGTTGATAATCAGTTTTTAAAAACACATATAAAAATGTAGTTTTAGGTTGTTTAAAAACCAAAGGATCAGTTTAATTAAATTTTAAATTTAATGTTTCTTCAATAGTACATGTATTTCTATTAAAAACTCTATAAGCCTTAGAAGTTGTGGAGTAGCCTATGAAAATTATTTCGTTAGATTTTGTTGTTAATTTTTCTAGATAATCTTTAGTATTCAGAATGAATACCTTGCAACCAAAAACCTTGAAGTAGGAAAGTCTTGGTTTTCTACCATTCCAGAACTCATAATGAGTTTTATTAAGAAACGGTCTAATAAAAACACAATTTATAGTATAACAAGCAGTGCTTATAGCTTCAGCCCAGAGCTATTTGGCCACAGAATACTCACTCAAAATGGTTCTTGTTATCTCTTGAATAATTCTATTTATTCTTTCAACAACACCATTCTATTAAGGTGTTCTAGGTGTTGAGAAGGTATTTGTAATGACTTTTATACTACAGAAAGATTCAAAATCAGAATTTTGAAATTCTCTTCCACAATCACTATGAATAGTTATCAAAGAAAGGTTTTTCATATTTTTAACATGGGCTCTAAAACATTTGAAATAAGGAAAAGAATCATATTTATTTACTAGAAAATAGTCCCACATTAATCCTGTGTAATCATATACTAAGACAAATAAATAATATTTTCCTTCAATGCTTCTAGTTTGTGTTAGTCCAAAACGATCCATATGAACTAACTGTAATTCATCACTGGTTGAGACTTCACCGACTGATTTAAAACATGAATTATGTTTCTTCCCATATTGACAAGGATCAAAATCTTTAGAAGAATAAAATCTAAGCTCCAATTGATCCTTAAAATGTATTTTATTATTGAGTTTTCATAGGTTCCCAAGGTTATAGTGTCCTAACCTTCTTTTTCCAAAACAAAAAATGATCTTCCATTGCACTAAGGCAAGGTTGGTCTTGGCTCTTAAGGTCTTCTATGTTTAACGTGTAAACATTATCTTACCTATGGACAGAAAGAATAAAATATTCCATGGAATTGTGTACTAATAACTTGTCATTCCAAAAATTCACAAGGTAACCTTCATCACATAATTGACTTATGCTGATGACCTTGTTCTTAAGACCCTTAACAAATAAAACATTTGAAATCCAAAGAAGAATGATGTTAACTATACCAACAATATCTCCCTTAGCATTATCTCCGAAAGTTACTTTTTCTCCTTTCATCTTGATAATATTTTCAAAGAAGTTTCAGTTACCAGTCATCTTCCATTAACATCCACTATCCATGTACCATGTATTGTTGTGGGTACTTTTTCTTTATTTTCCTAAAAATTAGAATGTTAGACTTTTGGAATCCAAACAATGTTGGATCCAGAAATTTCTGAAAGCAAAATTTTACGTACCCACATTTTCGTTTAAAAATAAGCTTTATGAAATCCTAAAGACTTAGTTTTCTTTAAGGAATAACTGTTTCCCCAGTGTCCAGCACACTAAAACATGGTGTAGAATGCAGAACATTGAAGAACAATATAATTGTTACTAAAAATCAGTTTTGAACTAGTATAACCAAAACTAGAATTATTCCTAAGAGGTTAGATTTGAGAATACCTCTTATCAATACATTCCTTACATAAGGTAATGTTTGACAAACACTTCCTCAAGGAAAATATTTCTGACATTAGTCTAATAATTAAGCTCTTGTTTTCCAAAACATTAGTTTTAGAACTAGAGGTAGGCTCGAAAACATTTTTCTTAGAAATTAAGTTTTCTAGATCTTTAGAAAGTTTATCCTTCTTAGAATTTACTTCCTCATGATTTTTTGATATACTTTCAAAATCAATAATTTTCTTATCATGATCTTTAGAAAGATCTGATATTTACATAGTAGGAATATTATTCCTATAATTTCACTTACCAAGCATTTTCATGAGTTTGGAATTCTCATTCTCAAGAAGCTTAGAAAACCTAGAAACTTATTCATAGTTTGGTAATGTATTATCCTCATCAGAAGATGAATCTTCAACCAAAGATTCGTAATATTTACTACTACAATAACTAGCATTTAGGGACGCATTTTTCATAGATTCAACATTGTGTACCTTTGCTGTTATAAAATGATTTTCAATAGGTAGTTTGGCTATTAAACCAAGATTATTCTGTCCAGAAGATTCATAATCCGATGATTCATATAAATAGTCTCCACCATTGGTATTCGATGTGTCATTAACATTAAAGACATTAATACCTTTCTCTTTATTGTACTTCTTTTTATTTCTCTCATAATTCTTCTCTTTTCATTCTTTTCTCATAAGCATAGGACAACCATGCCTTATATGTAAGGAACTTTTGCATTCATAAAAGGTGACATTGTAATCTTTTTTTATTTTTTCTTTTACTTCTTCTTGTATCTGGATTAAAATTTCTTCTGTCTAATAATCTTATTCATCCTTCTATCTATATTAGATAAATCATTTTTTGAAGATTAACTTCTACTAGATTTGGATTGTATAACCACTTTCTTAGATTTAGATCTTGTAACGCTCTCAGGAGTCTTGGATTTCATATGATACGGAGTAATTTTAAAATAAATACTTCCATTCCCATTTTTCTTTTTAACATTATCAGCATCACTCTTAATTCTATTATCATGTTGAAGAAGAGTTCCAAAAATTTCATCAAGAGTGATTTGTGTAACCTTGCTATTCTCATCTATAACTGTTTTCTTGGATTCCCACTCACTATGAATGATGTCTATGATCTTATCCACAAGAGCTTTGTCATCTAATCCTTTCTCACCCATGGATTGTAAAGAGTTGATGATAGTCATAAATCATTGTTTCACCTTACATATGGGTTCTCTATAAGAAAAAAAACCTTGATTTTTAGCTCTGAGCATAAATCTTATAGTTTCAATAGCTTTGGATGTTCCAAAGTTTGTTACTTCAAGATTATTCCAAATACAATTTGCTACTTCACAAGATGATATTTGGCTATATATATATATATATAGTCATAGAAAAAATCAATGTATTTAATTCCATATAATTCAGTTGATATTCATGCTTTTCTTGATTAGTGAAAGTACTAACTTCCTTGTTAGGGATTTTATACCCTCCAGTAAGCTTAAAAAAATTGTCTACACTAGTATTGATAATAAATGTTTTCATGCGATCTCTCCAATATTCGTAATCATTACCATAAAAAATAGGTGGTCTAGTTGGATTTAGGTTGTCAATGGAACCATCATTGATTCCTTCCATCTTAAATAAAGTCTTTCCACATAAACTTGTTAGTAGTAAAGTTTGTAAACAAGGACAAAAATATCCTAAGAAATGAAAATATAGAACAGTGAAAATTTTGAGCAAGAAAACTTATATGTGAATATAAGTATTTCAGAGAACTCCTCTAATACCAATTGCTGGGTTGATATAATAGGTGATAGTGATTGTAGTATCGTAATAATGATGCTCAATAACATGAGGGGGGTAAATTTTATACTTCAAAAATTATTTGGAACTTTTAAATATGATGATGTTTAACAAGTTTAAACAATTTAATTCACAAAACCTCTAGTTCAACAAACTTGCTTGATTCCAGAAATATTATTCAGAAGATACAATTCTGGAAAATTTGTTCAAAAAATAAAACTTTACAAAAGTTTACAAAGATAATGATTATACCTTAATGCATATAGAATCTTACTAAATCAGTGTACAACTATAAGGAAGTATAGGATAGTGATACATTCATAAATAATAAAAATGCAGAGGAAAACGTGAAACAATACAAGTAACAAGAAGTAAATATTTTCACCAAAGAGAAGGGTATCCAACATACTTGGATAAAGGTCTCTTGATTTATACTTTCAATAAATTCTATCTTACCCACACAAAGGTAATCCCTTGATAAAAAGATCAGAGTCTATCTTGCTATCCCCACAAGCCCTCAACTTCAAGGTAGTTGACACCTGTAGAGACCCGAAGCTTGACGTACATAGACATTACATTACTTTTGCGGAATACTTAGTACATAAAAAACACACACACATAAGGACCGTAATAGTTTAGTGTCTTTGGAAACTCGGAATATAATATTCTAATCGTGGTGAAAGATCTTCATCATCTCCCATAAAGATCTTCCTTTTTCTTCTTACCTAAAACCTTTCTTTATATCCTGGGGAAAAGAAAACATAAAAGGGTGAGCTCAAATACTCAGTAAGGGTAAACAAAAGAAATATCAATCACATCATATTCATAAGATCATAACATTTTGGAAATCTTAACCTGCAAAATAGATCATAATATCGTAACATGGGATAAATAATAGTAGTGAAATGTAATCCCAATAATCATAACATAAAACATGAAACTTTGTGTCATACACACATAATCAGAGAAATCATATCTTATTAGTCAAGACTCATTGACAAGACTATCTTAGTGGACAAAGTCCATTTCTGAACCGAGTCACCCTCGTTTCAGTCCTGTTTCACTGAACCGGTATAACCTACCGTTCCAGCCATGTCTATCTCATGAGATATAAAATCTTTACCCAATGCATTGGAGGGAGATATAGGTACCACCCATCTCATAATGATACCATTCTTATGTGTGCCACAAAATCATAAACCATACATCATTGCATAACCCATGTAATAAAAATGGGAATCTTAAACATCATGACATCATAAAACAATTCATATACGATATTGGAATGCATAAAAATAATTCCATCACAACATAATCAAATTAATGTAATAATAGGGATAAAAACAGAACCCTTTATTATCTTAGATGGAAAATAATTTTGATAAAACACTTGAACTTCATTCTTGAGGAAAATATCTTTTCTACTTCAAAAACACTTTTCCTTTTATTACATGTCATACAATTTTAAACTAAAATAAGTTGATTAAAAATAAACTTGAAAACTTGTAAAGGAAGCTTCTTGGAAATAATGTTTTAAAAATCCATTCATGCCGTATAAGTTAAAAAAAACATTCTTCGTACTTTTGTCAGAAAAGTCAAAAAGTACCTCGTACGAAAAACGACAAAAGATTCCTTTCATATTCTTTACTAAAAATTCACCAAAGGGTAAAATTGGATTTAAACAATTGTAGGTGGATGGAAATAATATTACATATTCAGGAAACATGGATGTGGATGATAAAATACACCCCAGTAAATACTAAATTAAAAACAATCTCGGATAAAAATGAGATTGTGATATTTCCCTTAACATAGGTCCGATTTGCTTCGTATGTGTCTGAACCTACTGTATAATGATTTAAATAATGTTATTGACTTATTCCAGAATCATACTCATTGTTATGATATCATATATGGTTCTCTTATGGCTTTATATTGCCCGTTCTTTTGTAAATTCTATGTTAAAGAGCGTTTTGGGTAAAATCGTTTCTTTTGTCGTCCGTATTTTGACTTGTAATTATTCATATGATTACTTAGATCATGATTACTTAATTCCAGAATATAAAAAATGATATATATATATATATATATTCAGAATATACATATATATAATAAATCAGTAAATGGAAAGAAATACACCGTTTATGGAGACGGTAGGCCGTACGTACGCATGAACGCTGTTTTCGTTTCCTTATTGAGTTGAACGAAATTAAGTAGATGACATACATATAAATAAATCTAGTATCATTATTATGTCATATATTTCATTAGTACTTACTATATATACTTTATAATCATTCATGAATGGTTAATCATTGGGAATGAATCTCATCGCGTCGTGGAGACGGTAGTCCGTACGTAAGCACGAGCGATGATATCGTTCCCATGGTCATGTAATTGTGTTGAAGTGTATGTATACTATTTCAGTATCAATATAAATTTATAATAATCATATATAGTTACTCATTACACCATTATACCCATCCAATTAAGGTGGTGGCGGAAAATAGATTACACCACAGCGTGGAGACGGTATTCCGTACGTACGCACGAGCGGTGATTTCCTTTTTCCGTAGGATGGATAGAAGGTTAATTAGAGTTGTTTCATATTTATAATAACATATCAGTATATAAGAAATACTTATGTTATTACTTTATCATGAAACATCTAAAGAAGAAGAAGTTGAAGAAGAAAGAAATTGAAAAATATCGGTAATGGATATTACCTCTTTTTGACGCGCCTTTTCTTAACCTCCACTTAAAGAACTAAGGATGGTCTTTGAAGAAGACCAGGACATCTAGGATGATACTAGGGAAGTGGAGAAGAGATTTTGGCAGGGTTTGGCCGAGTTTGAAGGCTCAATGTTGTGTGAGGAAGAGAGGGAGGAGGTGCCCTTTTATAAAGGAGGAGAGGGGAACCTTTGGAATAACTAAAAATATTATTATATTATAAAGTCAAGTTCGGTTATAAATATCTCCAAATTGATTTATTTAGAGGCTAAGGTGGGGATGGGTCTAAATCATCTAATTCAATAGGATTTAGACAAGTTTAGGTTATTATTTTAACCTTATCAATTAGATTTAACTCTAAGTTAAATAATTTAACTTTTACCGTGTCTTTTTGTTTTCTTACACTATATGGTTACCAATATTACCATAACAAGTCAAAAGAACCCCAAGTTGTTTATTACTAATATATATATCCTTATCTAAGTCATTTGGCCGAACCTTAGATTTTTAGGAATTAAATAACCACTGATAATAAAATATTTGTTTTAAAAACTAATTTATGTCAATTTTGACACTATTTGGTACATGATTTTTATGAAATTCATAAAAGAATGATAAGTTCTAACCAAGTTACTTAAATCAACAATAACATGTCATATTAACCTAGAAAATTAGTTTAAATCATAAAAAGTCTCAAATTACATTTATTTGGGCATTTATAACATCAATTATGTTAAGTTTTCTTAAAAATGTAATTACTACATCATTGTTGTGTCATAAATAAATTAAATTATTTAAAGTATAAAAATTACAAATAAAATACCATTATGTAGGAACTATTTTTATATTTCTAATGAATATTTATAGTCGATTTTATCTTATGTATAACCCCATATTAAAAATGTTTTAGTAAATAATCATTGATTTTAACTCTTTTAACTCTTCTTTGAATTAAATAATAATAAATGTCCTAATCTAATCCAAGTGGGCCTAAATGATAATATTCTACACTTAAGGTTGTTTTTGGTCGAGATAAACTTGTACAATAGAATTAGTACATGTGTTAAGGTAATATTAATATCATTTTTACCCTTAATTACCCTATTTACTTTTAACCGTGGTAAATAAAAGTAAAAAGTTACTATTCACCAAAAATGATTTTCATCTTATTGAACCACATTTTACTTTGGAAATCAACCGTGTCTCTCGGATTTTTGAAATTTCATTCACAGAAGTGGTAAAATTAAGTTTTATGAAAAATTCAGTTTTTTTAACTACCACATAGTAGTTTTACTATTCATCAAAAATTGATGTTTTTCAGAACAATGCCAAAATTTCATCCTAAGATATATTTCATATTTCGAATTAAAAATTGAAGTCTATTTTACCAAATTCATATCATAGAAGTTGCATTAATTAATTTTATAATTAAATCCCGCTGTAAAAACAAATAGCATGCTTTTAAGAAACAATATCTATCAAAATATTGACAGTTGTTTATGCCTGGTTTAAATGTGAAATTACATCCAATGACCAAAATTGTATTAAATTGTAAAAATATATTCTAAATATACATTAAAACCACTCAAATTAATAATTTATCACTATTAATTATTTCGATTGAAAAAGTAGTTTTTAACTAAAATTTAGTAATTTTCACTATTCATAAAAATATGAAAGTTATCCGAAAAGTACCAAAATTTCTCCTTAGGCTAAATTCGATACTACGAATCCAAAAATGAAGTCCATTTTGAGAGCTAAAATTTTTAAAATTTTAAAAGGTGGTTATTACTATTCATAACGGTTAGTTATAATAATATTTTAATAGCATATCGTTGTTTAGTAAAACTCGGTATTGCGTACTACACACGCTATCGAGGAAGGTCGCGATTGCGTGTAATGCAAGGCAAGTCAGGGATGTGTGTTGTGCAAGATCCTTTTAGTATAGCGTACAACACAATACATTAATGAAATTAAATTAAAAAAAACATTTTTTTTAAAATCTCGGGGTGTTACATTCTACCCCCCTTAAAATGAATTTCGCCCTCGAAATTCGTCGGGGTTATAAATGGTTCAAAAGTTTCTTTAATAGAAACCCACATCGTAAAAAGGAATACCAAAACCAATCTTTAAAAACAAAAGTATGAAACGTAATGGTTACCCAAATAAACTAATCACTAGGATACCACATAGGTGAAAATATGGATATGGAAGAGAAATCTAACCATCATGTTCTGATGGAGAGTGGTAGAGAACATGGCTATGGAAAAACCAGCAATAACAAAGCCATAAATTCGTGACGATCTAGGGTACCATCTGATTCATCAGATATAAGAGCACTAGGACAACATTTTTGGTTTTCAAGATCATTTCCCTAAAGTTGATGAAATTGGAATTAGAAGAAATACTTTCATGATTTTGGTATAGTCTCACCGTTTGTCATTCTTTGGACAATTTCCACTTCATCTATTAAAGAAAAGAAGTTGAATTTTAAATTCATGATGTGTTAGTAGATCATGTGATAGAATGATGGGTCATTCCATCTATCTCAAACAAAAGGTTAGAAAAGTTGTCAAAAAAATACATAAGTCCATCTATAGTGAGATTCATCATATAGGGTTCCTAAAATGGACTTATACTTCATATATCATACTTCGTAATATAATAAAACTAGTTTCTACTAAACAGGGAGTTCCTATAGGTCAGTGGTAGGCGATAAAGGCTAGTTGCACTTCGCTTGTGGGTTCGATTCCCACAGCCTTGTTCGACGCGATGGGCTGTCGCCCGTCCTGCAAGTTGTCCTTTTTCTAAAACTACATTACTATAACATCACATAAATAATATCGAAAAACAAACAATACTAACTTATGTCCAACATAATCCATTCCAATCTTTAGGCTTATCCATAATACTGCAGTCCACTCTTAGATATTTAATACCATCGTTGATCCCCATATATCATAAGATATATCTTGTTGGTCACATTCCAAACATTCAAAGTCCTTAATCATGTATTCTCTTGAATATCCATTGAACCATAGTGAATACTTGAATGCAGTTAAAAGTTAACACTTTTCACATTCCAAAATCCTCAAAATTCTATATACTGAAACCATGATATCACTTAGTCTTCATATCAATCATGAGCTCATGAATACTATAAAACATTTAATTTTCTCCTTATCCCTTCATTATGCGCATATCATCTACTTTCCAAAAATATCTGAATAACCTTTCATGGATACCAGTACCATTAATCATACAATTTCAAAACTCAAGGAATGAAAATAGTGTAACAATCCTTAGATTTCTCTTTATTCCATAGTACCATGAGATTACTTATACACCATTACACATGATAAACATGTAATCATTCCACTACATTCTTAAACCATTAACCGAGATTCAACAATTCTTTCATCTCACATATCATTTGTAGTCTCCTCATCATCATCCACATAAATACTACCTATACGACTATACTGATTCTCTTCACGAGTCTTTCCCTTAGGACATTGGTTTGCATAATGCCCATACATTCCACATTTAAAACACTTAACCATTTTTGATGTCGTAGCAATACCATTATCCTTATCCATGGTGTTAACTTAACCTTTTCCTTTGCACTTACTTGCTTGTGTCCTTCTTTTCTACACCCAAATCATCTTCCAGTTCCCTTGAAACATTCTCCTTGATGCCTCTTCCCACATGATTTTCATAGGGGAAATTGAACTTTCTTTCCTCTATGATCATCATAAAACTCCATCTTTCTCTTATTAGCCGAGTTAGGAAACATACCAAATTTGAGTTTATTGATCATATTATGAGATTGCTGATTCGGCATAATAATGATGGTTGGACTTCCAAATCCCATTTCATTTGGTTTCTCATGAAGAATATCATTCCATTGTCCATAATATCCTCCATTATTGTGAATCATCTTGTTTACAGCCATTTTCTAAAACCCAAAAAGAATAGTGTGAGAGGCAAAAATCATGATAGGGAAAACAACATAATAAAGGGGGAGTACCCTCAATATCTAACATCTTAGGTTAAATTCTAAGATCGTTAGCGTAATTCTAGGACTATAACCTATACGTATACTTAACCTTAGAGACATCCCTAGACATACCATAGAAATATCTCTAGGGATCTCACTAAAGTTCTCGCATCCTAGTTTCCAAAGGTTGACTAAACCTTTCCACTGATACCAACTGTAGAGACCCGAAGCTTGACGTACATGGACATTACATTACTTTTGCGGAATAATTAGTACAAAAAAAACACACACAAGGACTGTAATAGTTTAGTGTCTTTGGAAACTTGGAATATAATCTTCTAATCGTGGCAAATGATCTTCAACATCTCCCATAAAGATCTTCCTTTTTTTTCTTACCTAAAACCTTTCGTTATATCCTGGGGAAAAGAAAACATAAAAGGGTGAGCTCAAATTCTCAGTAAGGGTAGACAAAAGAAATATCAATCACATCATATTCATAAGAACATAACATTTTGGAAATCTTAACCTGCAAAACAGATCATAATAACATAACATGGGATAAATCATAGTAGTGAAATGTAATCCCAATAATCATAACATAACACATGAAACTTTGTGGAATACACACATAATCATAGAGAATCATATCTTATTAGTCAAGACTCATTGCCAAGACTATCTTAGTGGACAAAGTCCATTTCTGAACTGAGTCACCCTCGTTTCAGTCCTGTTTCACTGAACCAGTATAACCTACCGTTCCAGCCATGTCTATCTCATGAGATATAAAATCTTTACCCAATGCATTGGAGGGAGATATAGGTCCCACCCATCTCATAATGATACCATTCTTATGTGTGCCACAAAACCATAAACCATACATCATTTCCTAACCCATGTAATAAAAATGGGAATCTTAAACATCATGACATCATAAAACAATTCATATACGATAAAGGAATTAATAAAAATAATTCCATCACAACATAATCAAATTAATGTAATATTAGGGATAAAAACAGAACCCTTTATTATCTTAGATGGAAAATAATTTTGATAAAACACTTGAACTTCATTCTTGAGGAAAATATCCTTTCTACTTCAAAAACACTTTTCCTTTCTTAGCATGTCATACTATTTTCAACTAAAAGAAGTTGATTAAAAATATATGTGAAAACTTGTAAAGGAAGCTTCTTTGAAATAATGTTTTAAAAATCCATTCATGCCGTATAAGTTAAAAAAACATTCTTCTTACTTTTGTCGGAAAAGTCAAAAAGTACCTCGTACGAAAAATGACAAATGATTCCTTTTATATTCTTTACTAAAAACTCACAGAAGGGTAAAATTGGATTTAAACAATTGTAGGTGGATGGAAATAATATTACATATTCAGGAAACATGGATGTGGATGATAAAATACACCCCAGTAAATACTAAAGTATAAACAATCTCGGATAAAAATGAGATTGTGATATTTCCCTTAACATAGGTCCGATTTGCTTCGTATGTGTCCGAACCTCCTGTATAATGATTTAAATAATGTTATTGACTTATTCCAGAATCATACTCATTGTTATGATATCATATATGGTTCACTTATGGCTTTATATTACCCGTTCTTTTCTAAATTCCATGTTAAAGAGCGTTTCGGGTAAAATCGTTTCATTTGTCGTCCGTGTTTTGACTTGTAATTATTCATATGATTACTTAGATCATGATTACTTAATTCCAGAATATAAAACATGATTTATATATATATATTCAGAATATATATATATATATAAATTAGTAAATGGAAAGAAATACACCGTTCATGGAGACGGTAGGCCGTACGTACGCATGAACGCTGTTTTCGTTTCCTTATTGAGTTGAACAGAATTAAGTAGATGACATACATATAAATAAATCTAGTATCATTATTATGTCATATATTTTATTAGTACTTAATATATATACTTTATAATCATTCATGAATGGTTAATCATTGAGAATGAATCTAATCGCCTCGTGGAGACGGTAGTCCGTACGTACGCACGAGCGATGATATCATTCCCATGGTCGTGGAATTGTGTTGAAGTGTATGTATACTATTTCAGTATCAATATCACATTATAATAATCATATATAGATACTAATTACACCATTATACCCATCCAATTAAGGTGGTGGCAGAAAATAGATTACACCACGTCGTGGAGACGGTATTCCATACGTACGCACACACATTGATTTCCTTTTTCCGTAGGATGGATAGAAGGTTAATTAGACTTGTTTAATATTTATAATAACATATCAATATATAAGAAATAATGATGTTATTACTTTATCATGAAACATCTAAAGAAGAAGAAGTTGAAGAAGAATGAAATTGAAAAAGATCGGTAATGGATATTACCTCTTTTTGACGCTCCTTTTCTTAACCTCTACTTAAAGAACTAAGGATGGTCTTTGAAGAAGACCAGGAACTCTAGGATGATACTAAGGAAGTGGAGAAGAGATTTTTTCAGGGTTTGGCCAGGCATGAAAGCTCAATGTTGTGTGAGGAGGAGAGGGAGGAGGTGCCCTTTTATAAGGGAGGAGAGGGGCACCTTTGGAATAACTAAAAATATTATTTTATTATAAAGTCAAGTTCGGTTTTAAATAGCTCCAAATTGATTTATTTAGAGGCTAAGGTGGGGATGGGTCAAAATCCTCTCATTAAATAGTATTTAGACAAGTTTAGGTTATTATTTTAACCTTATCAATTAGATTTAACTCTAAGTTAAATAATTTAACTTTTACCGTGTCTTTTTGTTTTCTTACACTATATGGTTAATAAACTTACCATAACAAGCCAAAAGAACCCCAAGTTGTTTATTATTAATATATATATCCTTATCTAATTCATTTGGCCGAACCTTAGATTTTTAGGAATTAAATAACAATTGATAATATAATATTTGTTTTAAAAACTAATTTATGTGAATTTTGACACTATTTGGTACATGATTTTTATGAAATTCATAAAAGAATGATAAGTTAGAACCAAGTTTCTTAAATCAACTATAACATGTCATATTAACCTAGAAAATTAGTTTAAGTCATAAAAAGTCTCAAATTACATTTATTTGGGCATTTATAACATCAATTATGTTAATGTTTCTTAAAGAGGTAATTACTACATCATTGTTGTGTCATAAATAAATTAAATTATTTAAAGTCTAAAAATTACAAATAAAATACCATTATGTAGGAAAACGTTTTAGATTTCTAATTAATATTTATAGTTGAATTTATCTTATGTATAACCCCATATTAAAAATGTTTTAGTAAATAAACTTTGATTTTAACTCTTTTAACTCTTCTTTGAATTAAATAATAATAAATGTCCTAATCTAATCCAAGTGGGCCTAAATGATAATATTTTACACTTAATGTTGTTTTTGGTCGAGATAAACTTGTCCAATAGAATTAGGACATGTGTTAGGGTAATAGTAATATCATTTTTACCCTTAATTACCCTATTTACTTTTAACCGTGGTAAATAAAAGTAAAAAGTTACTATTCACAAAAAATTATTTTCATCTTATTGAACCAAATTTTACTTACTGACATCAACCGTGTCTCTCAGATTTTTGAAATTCCATTCACAGAAGCGGTAAAATTATGTTTTATGAAAAATTCAGTTTTTTTAACTACCACTTAGTAGTTTCACTATTCATCCAAAATTGATGTTTTTCCGAACAATGCCAAAATTTCATCCTAAGCTATATTTCAAATTACGAATTCAAAAATGAAGTCTATTTTACCAAATTCATATCATAGAAGTTGCATTAATTAATTTTATAATTAAATCCCACTGTTAAAACAAATAGCGTGTTTTTAAGAAACAATATCTATCAAAAGATTGACACTTGTTTATGCCTGGTTTAAATGTGAAATTACATCCAATGAACAACATTGTATTAAATTGTAAAAATATATTCTAAATATACTTTAAAACCACTGAAATTAATAATTTATCACTATTAATTATTTCGATTGAAAAAGTAGTTTTTAACTAAAATTTAGTAATTTTCACTATTCATCAAAATATGAAAGTTATCCGAAAAGTACCAAAATATCACCTTAGGCTAAATTCGATACTACGAATCCAAAAATGAACTCTATTTTGAGAGCTAAAATTTCTAAAATTTTAAAAGGTGGTTATTACTATTCATAACGGCTAGTTATAATCATATTTTAATAACATATCGTTGTTTAGTGAAACTCGGTATTGCGTACTACACAGGCTATCGAGGAAGGTCGCGATTGCGTGTAATGCAAGGCAAGTCAAGGATTTGTGTTGTGCAATCTCCTTTTGGTGTAGCGTACATCACAAGACATTAATGAAATTAAATTAAAAAAAACATTTTTCATAAAATCTCGGGGTGTTACAACACATATTTCTTCTTCAGCAAAGAAGTTCTTGAACTTTAAGGTAGTCGACACCTCTTTCTTTCAATCCCCGGAAGCCCTCTAATGTACTCAGCAATATTCAGAGTTTCACAATAAAAAACTGAAGAAGATGTTCTGTACACACTAAGAAAGAAAAGTCTCTCTCTATAAATCACTTCAGTATCATGTAATATATATATTTGTAAAATTGTTATGAGATCTTTAAAATTAGCCCCTACATATAGGTACATTATCAACGGTCAGCTCCCTCCTCCAACAATCATATTTTTCCTTGAATTTTTGAGGGACCTGTACATGTGTCACTCAAACAACAGTTAGTTAGTTTCTGAATGCACGACATCATTTTATAACCAAAACATGAGTAAGAGAAAATATAGTTACTTAAACAAAATCAATTATTCAGAATGTATGAAAATAAAGGCTCAAAGTCTAACCAAAAACACATTTAGTGTCCATAATAAAAGGGTATTCAGATTCTATATTCAGAAGAATTCACAACCTGAATTCTATAGAATTCCAGAGTCTGAATTTAAAGGAATTTCAGAGTCTTGAATTTAGAAGAATTCAGAGTCTGAATTCATAAGAGTTCGGAGTCTGAACATACAAATTTTCAGAGTCTGAATTCATAAGAGTTTAGAGTCTGAACATACCAACGTTTGAAGTCTGTATAAAGAGAACTCAGAGTCTAAACATATAAGAGTTCAGAGTCTGAATTCAGAGAACACGAAACATGAATTCGAAATCTAAAAACATAATACTATATATTTAAGTATGTATAATATTCCGAGGTTTTGGATATGAGACCAAATTTTATACATAGAAAAAATGAACAATGAAAAACATGGTAAGGATAAATTTCCTTGGGGAAGGAAAATTTTTCTTTATGAAATAAATGCATAGGGTAAATAAAATTTTGCTTAAGATAAGGTTTTTGTGATTTTTAAAACATGAAGGAATGGTGAAGTCATAAAGAAACCTTACTGACTCAACAATCTCGCCAAACAAGAAGGGATGGAAAAGTCATAAAGAAACCATATTGACTTAACACTACATTTATACAAATGATATGATGTTGGGAAATTATTTTTCATTTCAATAAATATGAATTTTTTTTCTTCTAAAATATGTTTTTAAATAAATTATTATTCTAAAATGTTAATATAATATTATATATTCATGATTTCCTCAATTAAAATAATATTTTTTACATTATTTGTACCAAAAATTTAAATTTAGAAATATTTTGATGTATATTTTGGTAATGTTTTCTTGGTATCATTAATTGAAAAGTAATATTTAATGATTCTTTGTTTGGTGAAATACCAATGTATTTTTTTTCTCACAAGACCACATTACCTTTGTGATTTTCTATTTTATATTATGATATGACAATGGAATGGGAAGAAGAATCTCATATATGGTAGGTGTACCTTACTTGTGGGAAATCAGGAGTGATAAAACTGTTGTAGTCTATAGTAAACTAGTTATTGTAAGTTTGACTTATCAATTTTGAGACATGTGTTTAGTAATTGTGAAATATTTTCTTCTATGATGTTTTTATCATAAAAAATGATTTTATTTTTTATATCTACTAATTTTATTCAATGAATTCGTTTTGTGATGAAATAATGTCCTTTTGTTTTTCATGAGGCCATAATGCTAGTCACAAGTCCATTGGGATCAGGAAGAACCATCATCTTATATTAGGATCAGCTCATGTACCATTTAGGTGGATTTTCTAGGACCATCCATGATTGATTTATATTAGTATTGATTATTAATTAGGCACATTTTAATTAATATAATACATTTAATTCCATATAAAAAATAATTTATCTTTAATTCAGAATAAACTAATTTATAATGTTATTTTTTTGTGAAAACAATTTCAATGTGTTTTGTGAAATTTTATTAAAATTAATCTGCCCTATTTATTAATATATAATCTTGAAACATGAATTTGTTATTTGGAATCATGTGATTATAATTTTTTGTTGATATCAATTTCATTATTGGTCTAAATGTATAGTGACATTGGTAATAGGTTATCACCATAGTGAAATGTAAAACATATTAATTTAAGATAAAACATAACGTTATGGGAAAAAAATTTCATCTTAAATTTAATTGGATGAGAGTATTTCAACCCTTATCATCTCATATTATAAATAGTTTATATTCTATTTCTATATGACTTATAATACATATTTTTTTTAAAATATCAACAAATTATAAAGTTCCACCACCTCACTTATAAAAGGAATACCTTATGATATCTTATTAACATAATTTAAGACATTTATCTATACAAATACCTACTATAATAACATCTCAAAATCCCTCAAAAAAATCTTATAGATCTTTTTTCATCAAAATACCATCCAAAATTTTATAATGTGTGAGGGAAAGAAGGTTTGAAAACCAATGTTATAGCACATAGATTAGTTTTTTGATGATTAATTCTACTTCCACATCCCAAAATTATTCCATATCTATTAAGATATGATGCAATAACTATCTTCAATATTTTCAACTCTTATTTTTTATGTAAAATATATTTTTCATTTCCTTTTTGATCAAGTGGGAAATAATAATGTTGATTGTCTGTATATGTGTACAACAACCTCTAGGATGTGATGTGTTTTTTTCATCACCTCCTAAGAAGGATTTTCACTAAGATTTATTTAATGGATATATTTTATAAATATGTTTTATATTTTTTAGTGATAATATATTTCTTTATATTCTTACCCGTGAATCTATTAGAAAATGACAATGTTGGATGCACGTACATATGTATTATCACCTCCACCAAGCAATGTGATTCATTATTCATCATCAACAGTAATGGAGGGTAGTAAAATTTAATTTAATGTAAAATTTTATAAATTTAGTAATGATTTATATTCAATAGATAATGTATCCCAGAACCCTTTGGGAAATTTAAACCTTGAATATTTGATTAATGATTATGATCCTAACATCCTCAAGATGTTTGATATGAAATTAATCAATTTTTTAATTATATAAAACATGTTAATAAATGAAATAAAATTGATTATGAAAAGTGAATAAAATTTAAAATATTATTATTGATCTAAATAACTAATTTACTTTTATTATATAACAGTAAATTTATGTATGTTGTGAGAATGATTTATGGTAACAAATTTTTCTTTAAAAAATTATTTTTAATGTTTAAACTGTGTCACCTTCATATCCCTGTTATTAAAAATGTTTCTATAATTTTATTATATATACTCCAATGGATTTATAAATAATTTTAAACTATCATGGACTTTTTTACAAATATTTTTTAAGAGGGAATATTTTTAATGTTTTCCACATGGTTTAATTTTAATAATTTTTACAAAAGTGGTGAAGAATGTATTTTAATTTATATTTCCTTACTCTATTTTCTCATCATCGTGTTTTTTATTAATTAATAATATCCTTATACATGTTTTTAGGGGTGTTTAGTTAATATTACTTTTTCTATTATTCAAAATTTTTCCAATTTTATTGTTTTCAAATTAGAATGGATTTTTATTGTTATTTTTACATGATGCCAGACAGTTCTTCGTCATATATATTAAATATACACTTTTATTATATTTTTGGATGTAAATGAAATTTAATATGTGTTTTATTTATGATATTGTTTTTATGCATCGATTACGATGATTTTTCATCCTGATATAGGTCTACATTGTATTATGTAATGATTTTGATTCTTGAATAATTATATTGGAATTCATAGAGAAAGATATTATACTTGTAAGGGTTCTTATATGGTTTAATTTAATGATTCCTTGATGGTGATTTCTCGTGTATTGTACATGAATTTTTCAATTATTCTAACATTAGTTTTTTTGAAATAATTATATTTTTCAAGGTAAGAAAACAAGATTATGTTTTAAGATAGTTTTCCACCATTTTAAGGATAAAATGTATGTTTTTAAAGAAATTACATTTCATGGGTACTCATGTATTATATGAATCCATGCTGATTAGGATATTTCCATTTCTCATTCATTCAAAAATATTTATGAAAAAAATTTCAGAATAATGACGCTATCATGATTATTTAATGGAATATTTGTGTTTAATGTATAATATGAAAATGGTGAAAATTTATTATGTATTTCATAGTTTTCTCAAATTTTCACAGGGCTTCAATTGATATTTATATCCCATAATGAGATTTTATCCCATCCTATGTTTTCAAATATTTTTCATAGATCTTAAGGATGAGTAGAATTTATAATACAATGAATCATTAAATTATGGGGAATCTTTTTAAATGATATGCATCACTTTTGAATAGATCATTTTTTTAAATTTAAGAATCCAGTTTTTATAGAAAAATTGATTTTTAGTAGATGAGTTCACTATTAAAAAATGAGACTTATATGTATGGGTTTTTACTAATTATCAAAAAATCTAAATCTAATATATCATAAGAATTTATGAAAATGAGATCATTGATAATAAACTCATACTTATGGGATATTAAATGTATGCGTCATTATAGATGAAATAATAGAAATGTTTAAATAACAATGGTGGTTAGGATAACATTAATATAATGAAATTAAGTGTTTTTAATATATGTAATATGCAGTCTTGAAAAAAAAATTAGGCATTCCATTACCCTTCATCTAATCTAAGTCAATTTTACAATGTTTTTCAATAGAATAAATTCTATTAATGACGTTGAAATGATTAAAGAGGATAATATCCATTTTAATGATCAATATAAAATTGGTTGAATTATAAAATACCAATTTAATGTTATGTTATCTAAATTGAAATGGTATATTACTGGTGGTAACCAATCAAGAGAGTGAACAAACTCTACATAGTGGAATATTTCTACAGTGTAACATTTCAAGATACAACAACCTTTGACATTTGGGAGAATAACAAACCCAATGGTAGCTAATAGATGGATCAATACTATGGAAATGTTATTTTACATTTTTTTTGTTCTGGATATTATTAGATAATTATTTGAATTTATCATTTTGAAGGTGACGTTAATCAGTGGTGGCCATTGGTTACAAATGTCTATGAAAATTATCAATCTACTTCCGTGCAATAGATGATATTTAAGGATAATTTCTATTGATTGATCAAATTACGACTGAATGGAATTTTTTATAATTGTGGAAAAATTAGGAGGATTCAGTTTCCACTTATAAAGGTAACATTATTAGATTCCCCAAGTATGTATAAAATTCTATTATGGGACATTATATTAATATACTAGGATTTATTTGTTATTAAAACAAATATTGTGAGGATAATTAGAATCTAATAAATTTTGATTTGATTAGAATTCTATACAGAGTTTTGATAAGGTTTATGTGGAGTTTTTGACATTTACAACAACAAATAAGAGAATCATCCAACATGAAAAGAATTGCGAAAGAATCAATTGAATAAATATGAAGGTAAGAGGTGTAAATTATCATCTTGTGATATTTGTGGAAAAACCCATAATAGGTGGAGTCTTAAGAAATCTATAAACTATTTTTGATATGGCATGATGGGAAATTTGGATAATGGTTTTAAATAAATAATTATGATAATGGTTAAACCAAATATGATAAGACAATGGCGAATTGTTTTAAATTCAATGAGAGGGGCCACTATACCGATACATGTTTGAAGAAAATTAATAATGATATAATAAAAAGAAATAATAATAATAATTGTGTGGACAATTTTTTAATGAAAATATTAATAAATAAAAGACTGTTAAATAAAGTATTGATAAGTACATTACTTGTTTAATCTGGTTATTCTAATGGTTTTTTGATTCATGTTCTACACACACAATTTTTTTTTGATTTTTTAGAAAATAAGAAATATTACCATATGAAATAGAGAGATATATCTTATAAAAAACATATGGTGGATGTTTTATGCCAACAATGATATAACAGAATAATATTTTGATTATATAAGGAATATTTTATCAAGAAAATAATATTCTCCTTCCATTTGTTGGGTTTGATTTTATTCTACATATTTATTAGCTTTTGATTTTTCATTCTAAGATAGATTATATAGCTAAAGATGATATATTAAATTTTAATAAAGTGATTGAATTTTCATGTAAGAATTATTTTATATATATAATAACATATCAATACGTTGAAAAAATAATTAAATAAGGAAGTGAAACTTATCTTCCTCATTATTTAAAAGATAGTTAATTTGTGAAGATTAGTTATCTGATTATAATATGTGAAAATATGGTGGTATTTATTGATGATTTTCCTAGTGTTATTCCTGATATGAAGCTTTAATTCACTATTACCTTATTTCAAGAAGATAATATAATTTTGAAACACCTTTATTTAAAGCCTCTATAAGAGTGATTAGATTTAAAAATATAATCACATGACTAACATTGAAAGGGTATTATTTTTTATCCCACTTATCCCCATGGCTCTAATATATTATCCAATATAAATTTTTTGTTTTTAACCAAATTTAAGGGGAAATTAAAAACCCTAAAATATAACTAGTTTAAACATCAAAATATACAAAATATATGTCTATGAGTAGTTTGATCCAATTTTAATCAATCTTATTAATCAATATCTAGGGAATAGAACTTACCTGACTGCCAGGATCATCATATAAGAAGTTTTCATAATTATGTTCTATGTTTTTCCAAGAACTCATGTATTCCTCCATGATGATCATCCCCATGTTGAGGCCTCTAAGATAAATGTGGTTGTTCTTATCAATACATTCACCTCACTCCTTAGTAGTTTTCACTCATAGAAATCTTCCCATCATTTTATTGAAAAATTCATATGATGCATTTATATTCAAAACATTTATCACAATATCTTCATCTATGTGTATAAGTAGATCCATGTACTCTAGCACCCAAGCTTTCTAACTCTATGGGTCTTCAGGGGGTTGCCTAATGCTACTACCTAGGAGGGTGTGTAGCCTCCTCCCAACACACATCCTCTAAATAATGGAGAATCTTCCCATGATTATCATTAGTTAGATCATATAAATCCACTTGATATGTCTTAAAAGCTTCCGTAGTAGCCTCATCCTTTAGGGGAGGTTAGTAGCCTTGAAATTTTCCCTCACCTAATCATTTGCATGTGATTCCCCTTCCTAAGTTCAAACATAATAGAGGTGTCAACCTCCATATTCGTATTGGTTCTATTTCACGTTCTCATGGAGTGGTTGCCTTCAATATTAGGAAACTTCGAAGGTAGTTTACCTTTACATGAGGACCTAGTCATAGGAGGAATAGTTAAGTAATAGTAGTCTTTTCTGTGTTGCATCCTTCGATTATGCAGGATATAACCTTCTGAATCCATAATGGTGGTCTTTACCTTCCCGTATGGGGATATATGACAGTCCTCTTTGATACCCACTTCATTGGACTTAGTAGGGGAGTCAGAAGATGAATCCATATCCACTCGAATAGCCTCCCATCCGATAGCGGTGCCCACAACATCGCCATCCTCCAGGTAAAATCCCAAATAAATAAGGAATAACACACTTTTAATATTTATTAATATTTATGAATTAATTAATAATTTCACATTAAATGGGTTTCTTTGTTCAATGGCGTATCCGATACGCAATGAGGGTTTCTTTGAAATCTTACGTTGCACACTAATAATATAATATTATTATTTTAAATGGTAGTTAACACATAGAAATTTTATTAATGAGAATGAACCAAATTAACTACAAAATTTTTATACTTGTTTGTTAAATGTTTATAAATTTATCTAATAAAAAGTTAAAGGCTTAAAATATGAATGAATCTAATTTTCACAATAATTTACATTAAAAGGTCGATTTACCACATTTTAATAGATAACCCTCTTTAAATCTTTTTTTGGTCACATTAATACATTAAAATTGGCCAAATAAAATCTTTCTTTAGAATGGGGATATCAACATTTACTTTGTGTAAATTTTTGGAAATGTTCCAATAAAGTTCATTTTTTTGAATAGTGAAAATATTGTATTTTAATTCAAAACATCATTTTTATCTAATTTATTTATATGGATAGATTATCATTTTAATTGGTTATAATGTGTAACTAGAATAAATTTTTCCCATTTAATCTGATTTTGGTTATTAGAATTAATTTCACTTTGAAAGTGGACATAAAGAAGTGTCAGTCTTTTGATAGTTATTGTTTCTTAAAAAAATGCTATTTGTTTTAACAATGGGAATTAAATTTAAATTTATTAATGCCACTTATATGTTTTGAATTTAGCAAAATATACATCATTTTTTAATTTGGAATATCAAATATAGCTTAGACTGAATCTGTGGTATTTTTCTGAAAAACATTAATTTTTGAAGATTAGTGAATCAACTTAGTAATAGTTAAAAAAACTGAATTTTTCATTTAAATGAAAATTTACCTATTCTCTGAATTGAATATAAAAAATCCTACATACATGGTTGTTATTAGTAAGTAAAATTTGGTTCAATAAGTTGAAAATAATTATTGGTGAATAGTAACTTTTGACTTTTATTTACCGAAGTTAAAGGTAAATAAGAAAAATCAAGGTAAAAATAATATTATAATAATTTAAAATTACCTTATCACTTGTAAAAAATTTATTGGTTGAGTCATTTACGACCATGGAAATCTTTGGGTCTGTTTTGGGACCCCATTGTGCCACTTGAGAGTGATAATGACAATTTAGATTAATTAACTTAATGTAAAGGCAAAAAAGACAACAAAAATATCTTTTAGTAAATTAATTTTTATATGGTGTTATATAAGTAATATTTTTGACTACAAATATTCACTGGAAATATAAAAATATTTCATAAATCATGGTATTTTTTTATAAATTTTAGACATGAAATAGTTTAAATTATTTATGACACAATATTGATACAGTGTTTACCACATTAATAAATCATTTAAATAAATAATATTAAAAATATTAAAATAACATCCAAAACAAGTCCAATTCTTATTGGATGTTTTTATTTCTACCACGAGTCATCTTATATTCGACTTTAATTATTTTTGGACCCTTTTAAACTGAATATATGTTTATAATAAAAATAATATTTTCACACTTTCCTAAAGATCCCCTCTCCCGTTATAAATAGCCCTCACATTTAACCGATTCCACACAACTCTCAAGAATTTAGGATCACTCAAACTCTTCCCAAATAGGCTCCCTACATACCTATCCTCCTCCTAGAAGCCTTACCTTAGAAAAGAGGCTCCTCAAGAAGTCATTTGGGTTCAAACCAAAGGAAGTTACCCAAATTAAAGGTAACAGTTCCTCTTAACATCTTTTCTTATATTTTACTTCTCCAACCCCTAAATTTTTTTTATTCCTTTATTTTATAACAAAAAAGGTATCCTAAATAAACTAGTATGTTTTTATGAGAATTATTTTAACTACACATACACACACCACCATCTAATGGGTGAAGAACATACTGTTTCTGTGGATGAAAAACTAACGCCTCATGAAATGATGATTATTCAATTTTCTCCTACCACCTATCATGGTGGCCATTAATATGGTACTATATTTATATGTGAAATATATTATGTTAATATGTTATTTATGTTTATGTATTTTACATTTATATCCTACCTTTGTGGTTTCAATTATAGGTAAACACAATAATTTCATTTGAGGAAGTGCGGACTACCACCCCCTCAAAGTGAAATGGCTCGTTAATGACATATGTGGGATGTATAAAAGATATATTTAATGATATTATTATGATATTATACTATAATTAAAATATAAATATGTATCAATTTTATTTAATTCCATTAAAATAATAAATAGAAATGAATGTAGCGTTCATGCGTACGTACGGCTTACCGTCTCCATGAACGACTTGTAATTATAAATAGTCTATTTTTGACTCAGGTTCAAAATATCGTCAAAACAACCATTATTAACTTAAGTGATTTCATAATAACTATAACAAGGTAATATGTGATATAAAAAAATAAAAAACATGAAAAAGGTTATTAAGAAATTAGAAATTAACTTTAGTTTATTATTCTGGAAGAACAAGGAACAAACAAGTCCAATCCGACACGAGGTAATGGATTTTCTTATCTCAATTTTAATTCCGTGAGATTTCCATTGTTTTCCAATTATTCAATTCATGTAGTGTGTTGTGTACTTCCATTTTATATATATTATCATGATTTTTTTTATATTAATGGTATTATGATTTTTATTTGGTGGTTATTGTCTTTTGGTCATACGACTCGGTTGATTACAACATGGGAAATGGATTCATCTCACTTTTTATTCTCATGAGATTCATGAAATATTTTCCACTATTTCATTTTGTGTGGTATATGTAATTCTCATGATTGTACTCTTTGTGAAATATACTATCATTTATTATTATTTACATCTTAATTTTATGATGCTTATTTCTTGTGGTGTATGTTTTGTAAGTTACCAAATCGGTAAGGGAACCTTTCACCATCCTCTTTTTAAAAGACTTATTTTTGTTATGTCTTTTAATTTACAAATTATAATGTTGGGATATGTTATTCTACATCCTTATTGATGTAATATTTATTTACAATTTGATGATATACCCTTTTTATCTCATCAAATCATTTTTTGAATTTTAAAGTGACGACGTTAGGCTGTCGAATTTTTAGAAGGGAACTTCTAAACCCAATTTCAATTCATTGGGTTCAACTTGTACTTCTTGAATATGTTTTACTATGATTTTTTTGAATGACCTCAGATTGTTTTACACCTAATATCCAGTTATATTTGGTATATTTATGTTTTTCACACATAATTATGTGATTGATTTATCCTTAATTTAAGGATACCATCTTTATAATGGATTTCATCCCAATTTACGTTTCCACTGAGACTTCATGTTTGTTAGGAACCAATTCACTCTTATATGGTGTATATACTGTACTTTGTCATATTATATCACAAATCCATTTATTCTCATGATATTATAAAGTTATGATTAAATTTTATTCCTCAATTATTTGTATTCAAGTGTCTCTCTTTTTGTTAAAAACTTTTTAATTAAAATATCATTTTAAATGTATTAAAGATTTATTCTTGTAAATATTTCTCATTAATGTCCACGTTTTCAAAATGTGTTTTAGGATTTATTTATATGGACATTAATTTTTTCAAATGATAACTCATTTAAAATCATCAAAGGGGTATGGGGCACTTTGATTCATAAATCAATTTTTAAGTTGTATTGAATGTGATTTGATAAAGCATTTTTTATTTCAGTATCTTTATTTGATATATTGGAATTAAAAAATGTTATATTTCCTTTATAATTGTGTTATGTATTATGATTATGATATGGTTATTGGTAATTGTTTATGTATACGGGTGGTTCCGTGGAAAACCTAGGGTGGGTGATCCCGAGATAGCTCTTCAATGTATTGGGTAACGTGACAGAGGTAAATGTGATGTTTATCCTGAGAGATTTAGGGAATATATTATGATGGGATTTCTAAGTGTAACTCCCTACATAGTTGTTATAGCTAATGTTTTTGTTTGATATGGATGCCATAAGTAACCTTTATGATTTAGGATTTTTGTGAGCTGTTCATAAATCATATGATTTTGTATGGTATGTTATGATTAAAAATTATGGTTTCATTGATTTTAATTTATTGATGGGATAATGTTTTCTTTCCTTATTTTATAACCCTTACCGAGCTTTTTATGCTCATCCCATGTTTTTGAAATGTTTCTCACAAGACATAAAGACGAATAAGGTCAAGGATGAGATCATGGAAAAGTCATGCTATCTAAAACACGGAACTAGACATGTTTCTTTTTAAGAGTTTTTATTTTATGAAAAAATGGATACTAAGTAGTAGTGTCTACATGTAATATTCAAGTTGTAATGTAATTGTTATACCTAATTTTCTAAAAATCTAAACCTAAAAATATCCTCAATGTGAATTATTCATTTAATTAAATGTTATGTAATGTTTAAGGCTGGGTCCTTATAGTTGATATCAAAGGTTGGTTTAGACAAATTTAGTGATTACGAGTTTTGGTGAGACACATGGTTAGTCACTATGTCTATTATTTCAGGTTAATCCTTATTTTACAAATTTTTCAGATCATGGAAATTCAAATACAAATGGAAGGAGGAGGATATCAAACAACATTCCTATCTCTTCCTCCTGACATTATTGCAATAATTATTGCAAATTCAGGTTCAGATGATTTTGAAAATATTTCTAGCATTAAAATCACTTGCAAGAAGTTTTTTGAGATATAAAACACCTCCATTATACCTCATTATCATCATGGATCATGGGTTGTACTTAGAAAAATCATATTTTCACAATATTCTCATATTTTAAATAAAGGTAAATATTATCAAGGCATTTTCAAATATTTTACCTTATCACATGATTTTGAAGAATATTAGATTCTAAAGAAAGGTGCGGAAAAAGGAGACCCTTGCACAACTTATTTATATTTTCTTTTACAATATAGTCTCTCAGCACATACCTATGGTATTTTAAAAGGACCATTAATTTAAAGTTTCAACTCAAATTCAGTCTGACTATTTTTTAGAAATCATGTTTTATCGGATGTTTTGAAATTATATGTCACACATGATTATTTTCCAAAACTATTTTTCTTGAACACTCATATTACCCATGTTGTATAAGGTGTATTTGGATGGAGGAAGCAAATGATTTTGAAGGATCTCTAAATCATTGTTTTAATGTACGTACCTTCTACCTATGTGAACAAGATGACGATGAAACCAAATGTACACCATGATCAAGGTATGATGTTCTAATTTTGGGGATCATTTTATTTTATCATATATTGGTGAAACAAGACTTTAGGTATTAAGATGTTGATATCATAATGAATTTGGATGAATATGAGAGGTATAAGGAAACCATTTAGGTTAAAACATGTTAGGGATATTTTTTAGTTTTACAAAAAGGAAAACCCATAGGATGGGTGACAACCAATCACATCTGATATGACCACAAGAATCAAACCCACAACTGAAGGGCTATAAAAGAACATCACGTACCACTAGCCTACTTGAAGTCCCTAGTTAGTATGACTTATTATTTTATTAAAATATTTTAATGGAAAAAGAGTACGTTGATTTTTGGAACTTATGTTTTATCAAATGGATATACTTATTATAGAAAATTCATTTAGTGATTAAGTGATAAAGGTAGTTGTAGAAGATGTTATCTCTTTGGGGGATACACTATATGCCTAAGGAAGATATAATACTATTGGATTTCAATTGTGGAATAATGGTTGATATTTTAGTTTGGAAGAATCTATGTTTTTATTATGGAAATATGATGATTTGGTTTATATATGAAACTAATTAACCTATCTTAGAGAATATGTGATTAGGTTAATTACTTTTTAATATGAGATTTTATGAGTAACTAATGTTATTTGGTGATACATTATAATATTTATCTTGGAAGACTAGGTAATTAAATTTTTATTAGATATGGGTTTCAATATTTGTTTGGATTACTTTTGAATAATTTTATGGACAATTGATTATTCAATGGTCTTTTTTGATCTTTGGGTTTTGTTTGAAATTTTTTTGAGATTGATAGTATTTTTTCTTCTTGTAAATGATTGTCCTTTTGGTTATTATCTGATCTCTCACTAACGATTTTGGTTTTAGTTGATGTCTAAAGACAAGGGAAATATATAGTTCATAATTTTTGTATTATGTGATTCTCTAGATGTTGATCTTAGAACTTTTAATGTGAACAAGTCATCCTGATTACTCACCATTTGAAAAAAATATGAATTTGGGTTAGAAATATAGAAAATGATGAATGTTTACATGAAGAGTAGGTATCGTTCCATATGTTTTCAGTTAATCCCAAAAATAAATTTCCATTATGAAAAGTATAGTAAAACAAAAACATTATCTGTTAACTTTTCCTACTGGGGAATCAAAGAATGTTTAACCCGTCACATGTTTGTGATCTTTTGGTGGTTAACTTTCTCATAATCATGTTTTCTATCACTCTTCATCATAACTTTACCGTTTTTTCTTTCTTCCATATCAATGTTTTAGTAAAAGTAATCCTAGTATGGTTTATCTCAGGTGACTTTTGTACTTCTCTTTCTTTCTTTTAAAGTGATATTTTTACTAACTTTTTTCCAATGTGTGATTTTTAATGAAGTTTCTAAGCCCAGTTTTAAAATTTTGAGGATGCAAATCCCAAAAGGGGGGAATGATGTAACATCCAAGATAAATAAAGAATATGAAACTTTTCATATTTATTAATATTTGTGAATTAAATATTAATTTTACATTAATGGGGATAATATGTTGAATAGCGTAACCAATAAGTAAAAACTGGTTTCTTTGAAATCATAAGTTTCACACTAATAATATAATAATATTATTTTAAATGGTAGTTAAATCCTACCCATTTTATTGGTGGGAATGAACTAAACTAACTAAAATATGATTATACATATTTTTTATATGTATTTAAATATATCCAATAAAAAGATAGAGGCATAAAATATGAATGAATCTAATTTTTAGCATAATTTACATTAAAAGGTCAATTTACCACCTTTCAATATAAAACCCTATTTAAATATAACTTCGGTCACATTAATATATTCAAATTGACCAAATAAAATCCATATTTATAATGAGGGCATCAAAATTTACTTTGTGTTAATTTTTGGAATTTTTTCGATAAAGTTCATTTTTTGAATAGTGAAAATATAGTATTTCTAATCAAAACTGCGTTTATTATAATTCATTTATATGTCTATATTATCTTTTTAATTGGTTTTAAAGTGTAATTATAATATATTTTTACCATTTAATCAAATTATGGTCATAAGAATTAATTTTACTTCGAAAGTGGACAAAAAGAAGTGTCAATCTTTTGATCGTTATTGTTTCTTAAAAACACGCTATTTGTTTTAACAATGGGAATTAATTTTAAATTAATTAATTCCACTTATATTTTTTTAATTTATAAAAGTAGGCATCATTTATGAATTTGGAATATCAAATATAGCTTAGGCTTTTTTTTTGGTATTTTTCTGAAAAACACTAATTTTTGATGAATAGTGAAACCACTTAGTAGTAGTAAAAAAACTGACTTTTTCATTTAAATGAATGTTTATCCCTTATGTGAACTGAATTTAAAAAATCCAAAATACATAGTGTTAATTATTAAGTAAAATTTTGTTTTATAAGATAAAAATAATTTTTTTAGTAGTAACTATTGACTTTTATTTACCTAGGTTAAAGGTAAATAGAATATGTCAAGGTAAAAATAATATTATAATAATTAAAAATTACCTTAAATCTTGTCCAAACCTTATTGGTTGAGTCATTTACGACCATGGGAATCTTTCAGTCGATTTTGGGACCCCATTGAGCCAGTTGTGAGTGATAATGACAATTTAGATTAATTAACATAAAGTAAAGAAAAAAATGAAAAAAACACATATGTTTCAGTAAATTAATTTCTATATGGTGTTATATATGCAAAATTTTTGACTATAAATATTCATTGGAAATATAAAAATATTTCCTATGTCATGGTATTTTTATTATAATTTTTAGACATCAAATATTTTAAATTATTTACAACACAATAATGATGCAGTGTTTACCTCATTAATAAATCATTTAAATAATTAAGATTATTATTATTAAAATTACATCCAAAACTTATCCAATTATTATTGGATGATTTTATTTCGACCACGAGTCATCTTATATTCGACAATAATGATATTTGGGCCTTTTTAAACCGAATATATGTTTATAATAAAATAATATTTTCACACTATCCTAAAGAGCCCCTCCCACCATTATAAAAATACCTCAATTCTAACCAATTACTCAAATCTCTCAAGGAATTAGGATCGCCACAAAACTACCACATTAAGCTCCCTACATTCCTATACTCCTTCTATATGCCTTACCTTAGGTAGAAGGAACTTCAATATGTGTTTTTGGTTCAAACCAAATGAAGTTACCCAAATTAAAGGTAACAATTCCTCTTAGAATATTTTATTTTATTTTACTTCTCCAACCCATAAAATCTTTTTATTACTTTGTTTTATAACAACACCAGTATCCTCAATATAATAGGATGTTTTTATGAGAAATATTTTAACTACACTTACAGACACCTCCATCTAATGGGTGAAGAACATACTGTTTCTGTTGATGGAAAACTAACGCCTCCTGAAACGATTATTGTTTGATTATCTCTCACTGCATCTCATGGTGGCCATTAAGATGTTAATGTATTTATATATTATATATATTGTGTTTATATTTTTTTTATGATTCTTTATTTTACATTTATATCCTACCTTTATGGTTTCAATTATGGGTAAACACGATAATTTCATTTGAGGAAGTGCGTACTATTACCCCCTCAAAGATATATGACTCTTTAATGCCATATGTGGGATGTATAAAGGATGGATTTAATGATATTATTATGATATTATACTATAATTATAATATAAATATGTATCATTTGGTTTTAATACCATTAAAATATGATATATAAATGAAAGTAGCGTTTATGCGTACGTACGACTTTCCTTCTCCATGAACGGTGCCTTTCATTTCTTACCCCTAAATGTAATGTACTATTATAAATACATGTATATACTGGATATATATGATAATTATGATATCTAAATCATGAATATCATTATGGAAATAATGAAATTTTAACTATTTGAACAACTTGTAATTATAAGAAGTCTATTTTTGACTGAAGTACCAAATATCGACAAAACAACCATTATTAAAACAATGATTGCATAATATCAATAACATGGAAATAAGTGATATATAATTAATAATAAAAATGAGAAATGTTCTTAATCAAGTATAAAATTACTTTAGTTTATTATTCAAGAAGAACAGGGAACAAACAAGTCCATTCGAAGACGAGGTAAGGGATTTTCTTATGATAATTTTAATTCCGTGAGATTTCCATTGTTCACCACTTATTCATTGCATGTGGTGTATTGTGAACTGAAATTTGATATATATTATCATTATTATCATTATATTAATTGTTTTATGTGATTAATTTGGTGTTTATTAACTTTTGGCCATACGACTCAGTTGATTACAACTTGGAAAAAGGTTTCATCTCACTTTTTATTCCCATGAGATTCATGTAATAATTTCCACTATTTCCTTTTATGTGGTGTATGTACTACCCATGATTGTACACTTTCTGTAATATAATTTCATTTATTATTATTTAAACTTTCATTGTATGATCCTCCTTACATGTGGTGTATTTTTTGTAAGTTACCAAATCGGTAAGGGAACCGTTCACCCACCTCTTTTTAAAAGACTTATTTTTGTTATGTCTTTTAATTTACATCTTATTAAGTTGGTATATGTTATTCTATATCATTATTGATATAAAATTTATGTCCAAGTGATTATATGAACTTTATATCTCATCAACACATTTTTTGAATTTTAAAGTGATGCCGTTAGGCTGTCGAATTTTTACCAGGGAACTTCTTAACCCAATTTCAATTCTTTGGGTTCGACTTGTACTTCTTGAATATGTCATACTTTGAATATGTTCAAATAAAATAGGATTATTTTACATTTAATATCCATATATATTGGGTTTATTTATATTTTTCACACATAATTATGTGATTTATTTATCCTTAATTTAAGGATACCATCTTTATAAGGGATTTCATCCCAATTTACATTTCCACTGAGACTTCACAGTTTTTATGCACCAATTCACTCATATATGGTGTATATACTATCGTTTGACATATTATATCATGAATCCCTTTATTATCAAGATATTATAAAGTTTTGATGAAATTTAATTTTTCAATTATTTATATTCAAGTGCCTCTCTTTTTGTAAGAAACTCTTTAACTAAAATGTCGTTTTAAAAATTATAAGGATTTATTTTTCTAAATATTTCTCATTGATGTACATATATTCAAAATCGGTTTTAGGATTTATTTATACAGACATTAATGTTTTTAAATGATAATTCATTTAAATTTTTGAAAGTGGTATGAGACACTTTGATTAAAAAATCACTTTTTAAATAGTTCTGAAAATGATTAGATAAAGCATTGTTAATTTCAATATCTTGATTTGACATATTGGAATGTAGTAATATTATGTTTCCTTTATACATGTGTTATGTGTTATGATTATGATACTATTATTATTCATTGTCTACCTATATAAGAGGTTCTATGATATACCTACAGCGGGTGAGCCCGAGATAGCTCTCCAATGAATTGGGTAACGTGACAGAGGTAAACACGATGTTTCTCCTAAGAGATTTAGGGAATATACTCTGATGGGTATTCCAAGTGTAAACCCCTATGTAGCTGTGATATATACAATGTAGGTTTGATATGGATTCCATAATTAACCTTTATGATTTAGGATTTTTTTTGTTATTCACAATTCTTATGATTTCATAAGGTATGTTATGATTGAAAACTATGGTTTCATTGGTTTTTATTTATTGATGGGCTAATGTTTTTCTTCCTTATTTTATAATCATTACTGAGGTTTTTATGCTCATCCCATGTTTTTGAAATATTTTCCACATGACTTAAAGATGAGTATGGTAAAGGATGGGATCGAGGAAAAGTCATTCTATCTAAAACATGGAACTAGAAAAGTTTATTTTTAAGTGTTTTTATTTTATGAAAAAATGGATAGTGAGTAGTAGTGTCTACCTGTAATATTCAAGTTGTAATGTAATTGTTATGCCTAATTCTCTAAAACTCTAAAACTGAAAATATCCACAATTTAAATTATTCATTTAATTCAAGATTGTGTAATGTTTAAGGTCAGGTCCTTATACTCCACCTCATTTCCTTCCCAAGGGGCTGACCCTCTACTTCTCCTTGCACTACAAACTGGTTTTCAGAATTATTAATACTTTGTCCAGATATAACTTTCTCAGCATAAGATGGTTTATCCTATGATACCTACACCAAAATTTATGAACCCCTTAGCTATACCAAGCCACACCCTATTGATTGAAATTTATTATACATATTTTTGGAGACCATTCTTTGGGGATACTCACCAGTGTCTATATATACGCTGACTACAACATTCCGCATCATTTCACTAGGTGTATTTGTTAAAGCCAAATGTATACCCTTATCTGCATCCATGTGCACCTCTCTATCATCTTTTGAAACCTCTTCCTAAACCAGACCAACATTCCAACCGATACCAGCACTCCCTTCAGCAATAATAACCTTAGAAGATCAGGAAACACCCAAATCACATTTCAAACGGTTAAAAATATCAGAGAGTTTTGTTTCTACAAATGTAACCTTTGAAGTCTTATAAGAAACCTCTAATACATCTCCTATAATTTTAGAAATAGAAGAGATAGGTAGAACTAACAAACATTTACCTTCATCTACTATTGAGAATCCCACATCCAAAAAAATCCAAGACCAGTACTAGACAACTTCTCCCATTGTAGATCATACCTTCCTCATTGGAAAGAATAATACAGATGCACAAGGTGAAAGCATTGAGAATAGAAGAGTTTCCAAAACTCAAACTCTATAGTTTTCTTCCAATAAAAATCATATACGACTCATATCAAGAGACATTAAACCAATGGTTCATAAATTTCTACATCAATATAGATACACGAAGAGATTCGGTGACAAAAAATAGTAGTTCCTGAGTCTGAGTAGAGATATCGACCAACCATGTTCCCAAGCATGTAGAAAACAGAATGGTTCTTAAAGGATAACAGGATATCAAGAAGACATACCAATAGAGACATTGTTGGTGAGTCCCACATCATCTGAACATCAAAAAACCATCTTAACAGATGAATGTGGAAGTCATCACCAGATTTAGGTGCCCTAGACCACATAGAGATCAGATCTTCTGATGATGAGAAGAAATTCATGATATGACTCTTGTTAAAGAGACTGATTGTTTCCCATTTTTGAATCCCCAAATAATAAAACAATCAAACAAATACATCAATCAAAGGATGCCACAAGGTGAAGCAAGGGACCATGATCTAGTTATAGATATCTGTAGAATCTTTAAAGTCAGAGGTCAAAATAAATGTGGAAGAATAGTAAACATGAAATTTAAATGTTCCTAAGAGTCGATTTTTTCCTAGATTAGTGGGTTACAATAATTAATTTTTTAATCCTTTTCCATTACCAATCCCACTAACTACGTTAACTTGAAAATTTGTCAATTTCATATATTTAATGGATTTTGATGAATGTTTCCAGGAATTAATAGGACGATAATTTAATATCCATGTGTTATCCTTTCCAAAATGTAATGGTGAATTTTTAAGTAGTATTGATTATTCGTTGAATGGAATTTTCATTAATTAGATGCAATATTTTCTGATAACTTCTTATTCTTCATATGAATTGAAATACAATAAAAATAATCAACCTACACTTGATCATGAACATATAACAAATGGGGTTTCTTAAAAAAAATTCTTTTAAAATTTTTATGGGGTAATATGTGAAATATATACTCACCATATAATATTAATGAATATATTCCCCCAAAAAGAGTTGTACATGATGTAGAGAAGATGGATAAAACTGCTAAAGGATTATTATTTAACAATTCACTATTATTCGCTAAAGAGAAAAATGTATTTGATGCCAAGTATCATAATTAAAATTAGTCATAAGATGTGATCTGTTTGGAACCTACACCTTTTGATCATGATTTTATAAATGTAGGAAAATAAATTATAAATAAGTAACACCCACTCTTTGGTTCAGGTGTTTTTCAATTCATACTTGATTGGTAAAATTAAACACACTTCGAAAGAAGGTCATGTTTTTCATCGGAATCTAGGGTTTTTTATGACAATACTTATTTTAATGCACCGTAATAATCGAAGTTTTTAAATAAATATACACGTTATATAGTCCAAAAATATTGTGAGGCCTAGTGTATTTTGAAAATATTGTACATAGAACACTAACATGTACATGTGAGAAAAAATATTTTTATCAATTCCCCATAATATAACGTGAAAATTACATTGATAATATATACCTACAGATGATAAACCGAGGACATACATAAGAAATTGGTGTGATTTAAATCTCATTATGGGAATAATCAAATCATGGAATAAGGTCACATAGTACACATGATCCATGATTCATATCATGTTTACATAATAGGGGTGATGTTCATAAAAATTAACATTAATAATTTATATAATATGAGAACATAAAGGCATCATGAGAGTGTGGAAATGAAAATAAACAACAAATCATAAACACAAGTCAAGGAAAACCACCTAGACACCATAATACATTGTGTATAAGATAACTTAATATGCACCATACATGGGATATAATGTGATAAAAACATTACCCAGTTAATTGTTGAATGATATACATCTAGGCCCACCCATAACATTTATATCATGTATATAAATTTGTGTTCCATATGGATCATATAATATAAGGATGAATTTCATCACTTTCAATCCCAATATTAATGAGTGTGGTTTGTAAATAAAGATTTTCATAATAAATGAATTATAGGTATATCTAGGTGAATACCATTGAGTGTAAACGCGGATGGGTACTCAGTATAGAAATGTTTGGCATGGAAAATTGAAGGATAATTTTTGTAGTGTAATGGGGGTACATAATGGTTTATGGATGTTTTTAATGATTAATAATGGAGTTTATCAATAATTGAAATTATATAAATACTAACAGGAATGAGTAAAAATAACTCTCAAAGTGAAGAACATTGAATAAAAAAGGCATAATATAAAGAGGAATTCTTGATAAATAGAAGGAGGGGATACTCTACCTTGAGGAGGTGCTTATAAATGTTTTGGAGGAGATTATTAAGATATTAGTACCCCCTTTGGAGGTCTATAAAGATATAAATCTAGAGTAATTGTATGCTAAAAGGGTTTTGAGTGAAGCATAATGGTAGGTTTGTTGAGGTGTTTACATAAAAATAGAGGTGAATTCTATATTAATTCCAAACATTGGTTTTGAAATCCATATTATAAATTAATCAAAACCACAAACTGCCCCAACTTCGGGAGGTACTGTAGCAGTGTTGTAGCAGTTACTGTAGTAGGTACTATAGTAGTATTGTAGCAATTACAGTTCGGTACTGTAGCAGCTATAACTATTCACCTTGGGCCACTGGTTTGGGCTTGGAGTCCTTAAGGCCTTTGGCCCACCCATGGAATTTGGGTTAGTAAGGCTTTCAATCCACCTCAAAACCCTCAGGGCCACCTGATTTGTAGTTTCACAGACAGATTCTACAAGGAACCACTCCAGAAGAGAAAAGAGCAGGGCACATCCACTAGAGCAGGGCTAAATGAACTTTGGAAGAATGAGAGGGTATGGAATTTTCAATCGGTACCATGCCTGTACACCCCTATACATGGACATGCTAGCTGAACATTCATGCAAAGGTGGAGAGCTGATCACGATGCTGATGCTGGGGAGGAGCAGTTTCAAGTAGTCATAGTCTGTATGATTTCGTTAAGACCTACGGGTAATGTAATGTCTCCAAGCCTACGGGAAATGTAATTCCTAAACCTACGGGCCTTGTAAGGGTTCCCCCTCATCCCTTGAAAGGGGGTTATTAGAAAATCAATAAAAAATAAGGCCTTTGGGCCATTCAGTCAGTTGTTACAAAGAGTTGTGTAATGAAATATTTAACAAGGCTTTGAAACTAAATCCTTAAATAAATATCTTTGGAGATGTGAATGTGGTTCATGTAAATAAAGAATTAATTTTAAATCCATAAAATATAATTTAGGTTTTCGAGGATTCATTTAGGTATTATAAATTGAATGAATAAATATTAAGAAAATTATTTTAAAAGGAAGAAAATCATTTTTTTCATTTATAACTTTTATTATAATTGTTACATCACATTTTCAATTTTATTGTGATATAATGTATAACATATATTTATACCCTATACAATTTTTACCTGAAAAATTAAAAAGACTAATAAAATTATGAAAACTTCATACTCTGATAATTTTGATGTTATTATTTAATAAATTAAATTTTTTTTACAATAATAATTCCTTAAATATGTGAGTTTTTAATTTTTTTTAAAAAATAACCATTTATTAAAAAATAATATTTTTTTCTACGTGAATTATTTGTGACCTTAATAAAAATTATATTTTAATTCATAAAATTATATTATCATTTATAGTCAAGTAAATATTTAATAAATAAAATAAATGTAGTTTAATTTTTTTTTTTAATTTATCAAAAAATTTGTATTTATCAGAACTATATATTTCCATAAAATATAATTTTTGTTTCATTCTATCAAAATGTAGTTTTTTTATAATTCATTATTTATTCACATATAAAGTAATAAAAATGATAAATATAATAATAATTTTAAATAATAATAAAAAAATTCTAATTCATACTGTTAGGGTATATATACATACTCTAATATTACACTATTTTATTCCCTAAGTGTGGAGTGTGTTATGATGACACTGTCATGGGGTGGATTAACGAATATGGTTTCATCCATGATCTTGATATGATGGAAATTTTTCCATTAAAAAATTCTCAAGAATTAGTTGTTGAATCTTAACTTGGGCTTCGTCAATGTAAAATACCAGTGATTTCATCACCCATCGATGCACTTATAAATTGGATTCGTAGTGTACTATCCTACTAGTTGAGGTCTTTACTAATTACATTTTTTACAATAGGAATTTATCATCATCTTTAAAATAAATTAATAATACCCATCATTTTACAATTACAATATTATCAATAGATCTGATTCATAGTGTTAGTTTAAATATGATTGGGTATAAGCGATAAATGTTAAAAATAACCAAATTAGTGTATGTGTTTTACATAAATTCATTTCATAAAAATGAATTTATTAATTTGAATATGTCATTTAATTTTTAAAGGATTATTTAATAACTTTGTTCCCCCTACAAATATTTTCACTTGTGACTTCATTTCATTAACTAAAATAGATTATGGTACTTTTTTCCCCTTCTCTGCTGCATTCCATGTTTATTACCCAATCTTTTGGTTCTTTGACACAAGATTATCCAGGTGAGTAGTATTGTTTCATTGAACATTGTCCCAATGATCTTATAGATTCAGAGGCTTCTCCCTATATGTTAAATCATTCTTCCATGGAACCACCTATGTATTTAGTATATATATGAGGTTAGTTTTGTAATTTTTCAAAATGGATACATAGAATATTTAATATACATGATATTGGTTCATTTGGTGTTCTAGTTGATAGGAAATAACTACGATGTGGTCAGGGATATCAAATTTGATAATGTATGGTGGACTATGTTTCCCCTTTTTTTAAAACCCCATTATTCTCTTCCATGATAAAATATTATGGAACCTTTTATCTCAAAGCTCAAACAGTAGATGTTTTTGATGATTTTCTACATATATTTTCTATTTATTTTGTATGGATTTCATAAATTTTTTAATAGTTTGATACTTATATATCATTCCATGCATATGATTTTCCACCATCAAATTCCTATATGCATATTCATCCTAGCATGTCAGAGACAACCACAACATCCCTCATTGAGTATTAAATAGTACCATCTGAATTCTATAATAGAAACTATTGTAATTCGAAATCCCCTCTAGTGGAAGGTGTTGATAACAATATAGAATGAAATAAATTAAGGGTGATGTTATAATATTATATAGAGTATGAATTTATCTCTCAGACCAACCATCCTCTGAAGTGTGATAAATTTTACTAAAACATAACTATGTATTCATCCCTTGCCAATGACTTCTCTATAACCTTGAGTTAAACTATATATCTCGATTTAATACAATTGATAGCAACACTCCAAAATTTTTTACTGCTTACATTATGTATATCATGTTGAGATGAGAATGTTATAAATATTACATTATTATAATGAAGTTAAATGACATTTTAAGGTGTACTTCATTTTGATGTCCCGATGAGTCCTGAAATTATATCCATGGTTATATTTTCCAACATAGATATTATTATGGGAAATAGTTTTTTTATACCCATAGATATTTTTCATTCGTTATTGAATTGTGGGAATAAAATGTATAAAGATAGAAATTCCGCAATCTCCTACTTCATGATATCTCACCTAATGTTTTTAATTATATCTCTATAAATCATAGTGGTTTATGGATATATATTGAAGGAATATTTGGGAGTATAATCCAAAAGTTTCTTATTCGGATATGGTTTTGATGGGAATCATAATTAGGTTCTAAAACATATAACACCATCATTATGAAAATTAAACACTAGAATATTCATTACATATTTATATAGATCCTCATCATGTTTTTTTCATCCATTTTTATCCCAAGAATGGATGGTTTAGAATTTATTTGGGAAATGTAAAAATATGATCCATTTATTATTCCCTTTCCCATCCTTTGCATTTTAAATAATATTGTATCCCATTATTCCTCTTCACAGATAGGATTACATGATCATTTCTACTCATATAATCTACCTCTTTTTTTCAATTTCCCAGGATAGTAATTCATTAATCAATAATAGTCCCTAAGTAGATATAACCACCTCCATTGGTGGATATTGAACTAAATTTGGGTGAATACATACATGAGGTATTTATGATCTGCATATATGTCACAATTCATCCCATATAGTTATTTTCACCAAATCAACAATGCGAAGATCAATACAACCAATTATAGATAATGTTTTGGTTAGTTTTTCTCATGGATAATTAATTAGAAGGAGGATAATTCTATTATATAGTTTTTTACATAATTTTGATAACCAATCCCTTTTTTATTGGTCAATATAGATAAAAAATACTTCTCTACATGTGGGTAATATCCTTAATGGTGTCAGGGGTATTCAGTTCTTTGACTATATAAATCTATCCTAACAATCACCAATCCATAAAAACAAGTCTCCCATTTGAGTTGACATGGTATGTGGGATTGAAATTCATTTTAAGTTTCACAAAAATTGAAAATAGTGTCCAACTAATCCATAAATAACATGGATTACCATAATAGATGTTATTTTAAGACATCCTTCAACATTCTATTTTTGGAATGATCCAATGATATCCTTTTATTGGTCATATCATGCCATTGTAATGTTACATGCTCCATGTAGAACATGAATTTTATGTACTTCAGAAACAAATTATCTTCATGTATAGCCTTTAGTAAAACATTAAAATTCTGTAAATGTTCCTCTATACATTTAGAGTAGATATGAATATCATCAATTAAGGATACTAATTATTTGAAAACTTAATTACTAAAGACATTATTCATTGGGTACATAAAGATAGTCAGAGCATTAGTGAGTCCAAATTCCCACACCATTAAGACATAATGTCCATACATTGTAAAAATGGTAGTCTTCGTGATATCCCCGCTATTTACCTGTACTTTATAATATCATATTAGAAGATCCATCCTAAAGAAGTATTGGTATCCATGTAGATAATGAAACAAGTCATCAATACATTCCAGAGGAGAATTATTCTTTATTGTGATCTTATTAAACTCAAAATAATCATTGAATATGTCAATTGATATATCATTATTCTCTACAAAGAGGACCGGTTCACTCGAAGGTGAAACCATTAGTCATATTTTTCCTTTATCCAAATTCTCATTTAGTTTCCTCTTCATCTCATTATGTTCAATGTTGTGCATTGTTAATGGAGTCAGGGATATTGTAAAATGTATTTATATATTATGAATATTGAACTCAAACCCAGACCATGGAATAATAATAAAAAAGTCTTCAAGAAAATTCATCAAATTTCTTTATAGTGTGAATGTCATTAATGATGATATTTTTTATAGAATAAGTTATTTGAGATGGATATGCTTTCCCACAAAGAAATAATATCCATTATTGATATGATGATACTAATAGAGATTTATCATCCACCTAATACATGATTTTAGGCCGAGATGGATTTGTTATTTGGATGGTGAATTGATTCTCTCCGATTTTTTTTGGCTATAGACATGGAAATCTAATCCATTCCCCAAATAGAATCAAATCGCTATAAAATAATTTTCACAGGTTGTTTAAGAAAATTAATCCAATAAAATATGAAAATGGATGTTTTTTAAAAATATGATTAAATAATTAACTAATTTCTCATCTTTATATATAACTCAAATTTTATGATTGGAGGTGGTTTTTTACAAGAATAATTGAACATGCATGATAAGAAATATTGTGTATAACTAGAATCAAACAGTATGATTGTTATCCTTGAATGAATATTTAGCATACCCTTAAACACATCATTCTCTACATACACATAACTAGTTGTGATGCATTAAAATATCCCATTCTCTTTAGGACATAATTGTTTTTTTCATTGGTTATTATCAACAGCCCTTGTATTAGTTAATTGATTTACATATTTGACTTAATCCTAAAAGTTGAAATATTGGATAATAGGTAGTGGTTTGACTAGAGTATTCTATTATTCCACCATATTGGGGAGGGGTTCGTTCTCCCATTGATAATTTTTAGTTAGGTACTCCACCTGAAAATAACAAACCATTTTACCATCCCATTTGGAAAATTTTGGTGATAAAGATTCCCACCCTTTTGAAAAGTGGTATATTATACTTTCATACACCCATGATATTTCTGTACCACTCTACTATACCTATCCCCTATTATACAAATAATATATATAATCCCATGTGGCCAATGAGATTATATGATATTCCTTTCAACTTTTAGGGAATATCAGAAAATTTTCTCATTTCAATCAATTTCATGAATCATCAAATATTTTATTAGACTCTACATTTTCCAAAAAAATATGCTATCAAATTTACATTCCTAGTCAATGAAAATTCTAGAAGAATATTGTGAAATTCTTGACATGTTCTTTTTATTTTACCTAATGGATTTTTTTAAATTTTATTAAGTATAAGGATATCCCACTGTATTTTTAGTATGAGAATATGGGGAATATATTGGTTGAAATAAATTTTCCAAAATTAATTTCACTCTGTCACTTTGATCTTTTTATTAGGCATTGTATTTTATTGTTAATATTAATCATTGTTAAAATGATCCAAATACACAAAATTAAAAACCTAGACAAAAATATAGTTCATAGATCATTCTAGGACATATAAGGTCATATCAATGGGGGTGATCTATTGTTCCATGAATAAGGGATTAAAATATCCATTTAAATTTTGATGAATTTTTCACACAACAGTCTCAATTTCATATTGATATTTCTTAGAAGTATGTGGGTGTTACTCAAGATTATATTTTATATTCAAAACTTAAGCCAATTGAGAACAGATTACCATAATGTTCCTGAATTATTCTCCAATCAGGATGGGTATCTAATTTGGGATGTTATCACATTTCCTCTCACATTTGTTATTGGGTATGTTCCTCTAATTATTATACAATTAAAAAGCATGAAATAGAATGGATTAGAATTTACATACTATTAATCAGAAGAAATGGAAATCATACAAATTAAAATGAAAAGTCATAAATTTCATATATTCTATATCCTAATAATATTTAAGTTTCAATATATGTTATACATGATAAATTTTTTAGCCTAAAATTTTATGTGATTGCTTATCCCCATCATAGTTATTCCTAAAGATATTTTCAATTTACCAAAACATATAACCAAATATGATAATAATACGTGTGGAGAGAGGCCATTTTTCATTAAATAGGTGATGATCACGTCAAATCCAAATATCACCTTTTTAGGGTTATTACATCAACATATAAATATATTAGAGCTGCATCCACTTATAATATCCAAATAAGGATGTTATTTCTGGGAAACCACATACTATATAAATTAGAAAAAATCATGGATGATTTATTTTGTTTCGGGTAATCCTTATGGGTTTCACTTCAGTTTTCAAATCATAATATAAATATTAACTATATCTTCCTCTGATACCAACTATGACAATCCATATTCTAATACAACTTAATTCATGATTTTAAATATAAATATAAACAAAAAACTATAGCTTAATATTGGTAGTCCTATTTTCTTCTTGAAATTTGGTATATATCACAATATCATGAAACAACGATACTAAAAAATTATTTGAAAACTATTAAACATTCCATTAAAATTACATTTATCATCTAGAACTGCATGAGACTACCATGGGATGTGCATAATAAAGGGGTGATCATGAAATCCTAGTAAGGGATTCATAAATGAAATAAAAATGTTAAAGTAGTACATGTCATATAAGTGGAACATCATGGAAACATAATATGGGTGAGATTCAAGAAACATGAACATGAAATCATGATATTTGAAGATAACGTAATGGTAATATGGGACAATGGAAACAACATAAAACATGACAATATACACATCACAAATTGATAACTGCCTAGATATCATAACATATTGTCATTAGGGTAACCTCTAATGCACCATACAAGGTATCTCATGAGATAATGAATTAACAAGTGCATTGGAGGGATTCATAATGATGGACCCACTAGTCACATTCATATCATGTACATGAAAAAGTGTCCCACATAGATCATAAAATATAATGATGTATTTCATCAATTTAAATCCCTAAAATATGTTCATTTGGTTAAAAAAATGGATGTCCCCAATAAATTTAGGATATGTACATCTAGGTGAATATACATGAATGTAAATGGATAGGGAATTCTATACACAAATGATTATCATGGTAAATCATTGTATAATTTATTCAGAATAACATGGGTACTTAAAGACACATGGAAGGATTTAATAATAGTTTATGGGGTCTATAATCACATATATATAATTATGAATTTATAATGGATATGGAAAACATATCTCAATTTGAGAAATTAGAAAACAAATGGAATAATACAAATATGGTGCTTGAATAAAGATGACCCGGAGTTGAACCCTTACACTAGGAGGGAACTTCAAAAATCAAGGGAGAGCATCTTAAGAGACTTGTAACAAATTGAGAGGAATCTTAAGAGAGAAAGATAGATTGAATTTGTGGTAAATTGGTTTTTAATGTATATTAATATGATGTTGGATGTGTTTTATATAAATTTATAGGTCAATTATTTATTGGTTTCTAAAAATATGTTTTATAATCTATATAATAATATTAAAAAATTCCAGATCTTCCAATTGTTTTTTAAATGGTTTCTACAAAAGATGAGTGGTTTTAATGGTTTTATATGGATAATAATATAACTATTTAAATTAATACCATTTTTTATCTATAATTGTGTCATGTTCATAAAAAATAATTTTTATAAGTAAAAATATAATATTAGATAGGAGGATACATTAATAGATTATAAAATTAATCACATATCCTCCAAATTGATTATTTTAAATGGTAAATATAATTATGGTTATAGATAATCATTATTTTATTTATAACATCACTTTATGGTTATCATTATGTATTAATATATAATGTATTTGTTTACCAAAAAATTCACCTTTCATACAAAATTATGAAAAATTAGGCATCGGAAAATTTGGATTTGCTGATTTTAAAAATAATTTTTATTTTATAAAAATAATACTCTAAATATTAAAATTAACACATTTTACTAAAACTATAAAATCTATTGAAATGATTGGTTTTTATTATGATAATTTTTTTAACCTTATAACAAATACATTTCACTTCATATAATTATATTATCATTTTTATTTAAGTATATATTATTTAATTAAATTACCCTTTTTAAAATAATATTCAATTTATCAAAAATATTTTCTTAATTGAATCTATATGTTTCCCCAAAGTCAAAATTGAGTTTCCACATATCAAATTATCATTTTTATCAAACTCAATATTTATTCATTTATAAATTAAAAAAAATAATATAATCATCCTTATTTTAGAAATAAAGAGATAAAAAATCATACATTCATGGTATAAATATATAATCCTTTTTTATAATGGCATTAGTTTTAAGAACTTTTTGTGTGATGGTGACACTTTATTTGGGTGTTATGATAAACATGGTTATTTATGGGATCTTGATAATATTTAACTTCAACAATAAACAATTACACTCATGTTTTTGTTGTTCAATCTCCACTTTGGATTAGTCAGTGTAAAATCCATATGATCCAATCTCCATAAGATGATCTGATAATTTTTTTAATAGGTTATAATCCCACTGGTTGAGGTCATAATTTCTTTCATTAATGAAAATTGTACATTTTCATCACCCATTATATATACTAATAATAATATTCATTGTAAAAAGGAAAAAATTTAAATGGTTGTGATTCTAAACTTTATATTAAATTCAACATAATATTACTTATAATGGTATAAAATAACTAATATAATGCATGTTTTTTTAAATCTCAATCATTTGTATGGAAATTAATCATTTGAAAATTGAATTTAATTTATAAATGTTCTGGTCATTAAATTGTTAATGGGGGTAACTCTCCTAAAATTAACATTCAAAAAGAAGGTGTTATAATATTTGAAAAGATGTTTTAAATGACAAGAGATCCCATATTGAAGTATGAATTATTGGTTGAAGATAATAGTTATGTATTTTCTATTCATCTCGGTAGTATTTGGATATATAGACACCATAAAAGATATTACTGGTGAGAAGAAATGAAGAAGGATGTTGTTTATTTTGTAAAAATATATATGACATTTTAAAATGTTCTAGCAATGAGATAAATACTATAGGGAATGATTAATCCACTTACAAGGGTTGATGTAAATGAGAGAATATATCCATGGAATTCATTTTGGGGTTACCAAATAAATATGTTTCTTATAATGTGATTTGTTTCATTAATTATTAATTGACTAGCTATAAAGAAAATTCTTCTTGTTTAAGTTGTTATGTATTTAAATCATTTTTATAACCTATATATTAAATATATAGATATGTTATTTTGAGTTATTTTTTCTATTTTATCTAACCTTGAATCCTGATTTACATCATATTTTTGAGATGTACTAAAAAATTAAATGAATATTGAATTAAATTTATGTGTAACTTTTTACCCACGTGTTAATTAACAATCAAAGTGAATGATTTAGAGTGTTTGATTAATAATTTGGAATATATAATATTAGTTTTTTATTCGTATTTATTGTTTTGTTGGGATTAATATCATTAATTAGTTGAAAATTATTATAATAATTGATTACATTTTAGTATACATATATCACTTATTGGGAAATTATATAGAAAGTGGTGTTGAAAACCAACATGTTTGGAAGAAGTGGGTGAGTGGAAGTTGTTAAGAAAGGAACAAGTGGAAGAAATAGTTGAAAAAGTAAAGATGATTTAACAACACATGAGAAAATATCACAGCACAGAGAAGATTCATGTAGATAACAAGAGGAAAAAACCTTATTTTATGTAAGAGATCATGTCTTATATAAAATATCTCCATAGTAATTTATTTTTTGATTTGTTAAAAATGTAAATTTATGATCGTGCTTTATCAAACTATTAAAAATTCAAAAAAAAGGTGGCGTAATTTTATAACTGATTACCTTTTCTTTTGATCTTTTATTTTATACATGATGTGTTTCATGATTTTCTGTTAAGGAAATATATACTCGATACTTTTCATGTTTTTATCCTAGAGGTGGTACAATTTGAATAAAATATTTCATAAGTGGAACAACCAGTGTCGATTTGAAATCCTATAGTGAATGCATAATGAGATAAAGTAAATCACAAGGTTAATTTATTTTGGAAGAACCACTTGATTGAGGATGAAACAAGGGTACCTGATATGGATAAGGGGGAACAATATCATGATCTATTTAAGTGATGAATAAAATTTAGAGGGCATAATTTTTTAAGGAGGGATTAATGTGAAATCATTTCTACTGTAAATTAAAAATATATTTAACATATAATTAATATTAATAATTCGATTTTATGCATTCACATTAATTAAATTAATTTTATATTGTTTTTCAAATGTAATAAAGATATTATATTACTCTAACAATAGTATTTTATATTGTTTTATTTAAAAGTAATGATTAAATATTTTTTAAATTAAATTTGATAAAATAGATTAATTTTTTAAAATAAACATATAAAATATACAGTATGGTGGTTATTTTGGTTTTTTAGAAAAATGTGATTTTAGGTGAATAGTGAAAAATACCATTTTTAATAAAAAAAATTTATAGTATTTACAATGTGAATTTTTTTAGGATTAATAAATGTAAAATTATTACAATTTTATAAAAAATAATCTAATAAATTCTATAGGATTCAAACTTATTCTTGATTTTGGTATAAATTAAAATTTTTAATGTCAAACAGATTTTAAAAAAAAGTTTTCATTGCATTTTGAAAACAGATCTTAAAAATTATTTCTATGAACAAGGATATTTAATCATGAAAATTTTCAATATAATATGAATTAGGAGCTTCAAATTTAGCAGTAAGTAAAACTTGATATTATTTCATAATTAATAGTAACCATGGTAAAAATATTTCACTACAATAAAAGGTAAAACATGTTAATTATATTTAAAACTAAATGATAGTGTCAAAAAAATATAATCATAAATATTAATAGATATAATTATGTCAAACATTATCACCTTTAAAATAAAATTTTATTGAATTAGAACTGAATTCTTATGATTAATTGTAAGGACCCAGCTTAAAAAATTAAATATTATAATGACTATAGGTGAAAATTCCCTTACATTCATTCCCAATGATATTATAGTTTTATGATTTTATAGAATTAATAAAAAATCTTATATATCATAACCTCATATTAAGTGTGGATAGTTCTACTTAGTATCTATTTTTCAAAATAGATATTTGTTTTAAAAAATATGATTTCATTTTTGGACTAATATTCACAAAAAATCATGGCATCCTACTTTCTCTTAGACATCCTTAAATATTCATGATGTTTTTTTAAAAAAATGGGTTGCAAAAGAAAATCATATTATGGAACTTGATGATATGATACCACTTGTGTAGTGAAAAACATGAAAACTTGTAAATTTTTTAATTCTATCTTAATGGTCCTTCATAGGATAAAATAAATCGTTTCCTTATAAATATCACATGCACATTTTTCTCAAAAAAATATTAAAAACTACCAGAATGAAATCAAAATAACTTGTTGGAAACTTGTAGAAACACATTAATATCCCATGAAACCAATGTCAGAAATAAATGGAGCCTAAAAAAATCCATATGTTAAACCATTTGGTAACCCCATCCTTCTTTCCTCAAAAGTAATGGAGCATTAAAAATTTAAATTTGATCACTATCTATGTAAACCCATATATATAATGTGATCACCCAGTGCACTCTGGGTGAAACCAATATTTATGTTATATCGGGGACACCAATTAGCAATAATGGGGATCGAACTAATGTAAATGTTTTATTAGGATCACTTGTTTCACAGTTATTTTTCATGTATCATCTGATGAATAAAAAATTTATTTTTACACATTTCATTGTAAATCTGTTGAAAAAAATCATTAAAATAAAAACACATTGGGATATCGAAATACCCTTTTCGTTTAATTTTTTTTTTTTAATATTGAAAAAAATTAGACATCATAAAGAAAAAAATTTCATTGAAAAAAAGTGAAAATTTTTATATTAAAGATAAATGAAATAATAAATAATGATGTTTAGAAAATGCACCAACTCTATATTAGTTAAATTATATACATCCTTCTGTATATTCGATAGATAAGTCAAAAAGTTCATCATTTGAAAAAAATGATTCCTTTAAAACCATTTTATAAAAATGTAATAAATGCATAAAAATGAATTCAAAAAATCATATAATTATAGAAAAACCTTTTCTTATATAATTTGTAGAAAAAAATAATATGGACATGAAAAAATAATAGATTTCTGTGAAATATTAAAGTACATTTTTTAAAAGAAACTCCCATACATTGAGTCTAACTCTTGATGTACATTCATTTTCTTCATGAATAATAGAAATATTTTTATTTTTTTTACTTTTTTAATAACCATTTCCCAATGAATTATTAATTTTTTATCACTTGTTAACAAGTTATATAAAATTAATAATATATTTAAGACCGCGTTATATGTTTTGATGATATCTAGATCATATGTCAAAATTTAATTTGATCAGTTGAATATTTTCTAAGAGCACATTATTCCATCATATACATAATGTTAATCATTAAAAAATTATAATTTTTAGACATAAATTATATTTTCAAATCAATAAACTAAACAAGGTTATGAAAAATGAACTACTTTATAATTATTAAGATGGTATGTCATTCATATACATTAGTAATGTTTCCAATTCTAAATGATCATTAATGGAAAATGTAAGTTTCATTTTATCTTTATACAGTTATAATAATATATTAAATATAATATTAATTCTTTAAATATCATTATATATATCATTAATGTGATGTGGTGATGAAATATGAATCACATGACTTTGTTGAAGATGTAATTCACACGTACGCACAAACGACATTATCATTTTTGTGTTCATGGAAAGGTAAGAAATTAAATGATATATTATGTTTTCACAATAAATAGTTATTAATTAATATTTTATATAAACATTAATTACATCATTATAAATATTCTTTAGAGGTGGGGATATAAAATGAATTACATCGGTTTGTAAGTCGGTGGTCTTCCAAACAGATGAAAATTGAATTCCATTCCATTTTGATATTAGAGGATATAAAAATAGGTAATTATAGTAACATAATGGACTATTATTATATGTATTATATTATATTTATTAATTTATCATCAAAGAATTATTTTTTAGGATATAAATGAGTGATAAAAACTAGAACATGTTGATAAAAATTATACATCTTCTTTGGAAAACATCATTTTCTCAAAACCTCAAGAGCACTATGTTTTGTGCTATGAAAAAAAAACGAATCTAGAATAAACATAGGGACTATAGGTTGGTATATTTTTTTATTGACTAGTAAATAATTATTTTTTCATATTTAGAGTTTTGAAATGAAGATATGCCTTTTTATAAGAGAGGGGAGTGACACTCATTGAATTTCAAAAAATTATTAAACTAATATAAGTTTATATTCACTTCCAAAAGTCTCTAGGATCATTTATTTAAAAGAAAAGATGAAAATGGGTGTTATTAATATGATATTATAAATATTACTCTAGTTTTTACAATATTTATACCTTTATACTTTGGTATTAACCAATATTGTCAACATTAACTCTTATGATGAAAACATGGATTTCTACTTTTTGAAGGTCAATATAATTACTATAAAATAAAAAATATAAATAAATTTAGTATTTTGATATCACTAACCATACCCAAATCAGTTGTATGAATTTATGATATTTAGAAATTTTATATCTTTATATAAAATATTATTTACTCTAAAATATCCATAATTTCGATTTTTTGAATGACTCATTACATTGAAATTAATAATATCAAAAAAAAATTAAAATTTGAAATAAATATTTTATTATATCAAAAAATGTCATGGTATAATATTAAATTCATTTATTATATTATTTTATCTCAAATTACATTTATTATAAAATTATTAATATCATTTTTTTGATTTTTTTAAATTGAATAAAAATTGTATCATAACTTTTTAGGAATGAAAAATAAATTATTTGCCATAAAATATTAATATTAAATTATCATAATGAATTTAAAACCATTATAATTTTAAATTGTATTTATATTTGAGAATATCCTCAATATAGCCCTTGTTGAAAATATTTTATTTATTTAGATAAATAGAGTGACATGTTTGGATTTTATTTTAATTAAATATTATAAAGGACATAATCACATCGAAGTAGGTCCAAAAGATCATAAATTTTATAATTGGATGATTATGGTCGAGATAGAATCATGCAATAATATTTATAAAATTATTTAGGTTATTTTATTCTTCATCATAAATTATTTGTTAAATAAAATACTCAATTTACTTTCCCCTTTTGTATAAAAAAATATAAAGGTAAATATTCATATTTTCCCAAAAATAAATGGGAAATATTTAATTAATTTGGTAGACATAATTAAAAATATGAAAACAATTTTTTAAAATTCAATTCAAAATCTTTGTGGAGTATAATTTTAATTTAAAGCTAAAAATAAAAAAACCATTTTTTGGGGAAATGTCTTTATTAAATATAATTTTTTTATATTATATTAAAGTTTAAAATAAATTAGAAAACACATAATTGGATTCTTTTAAATCAAAATGATATAATTAAATTTTAAAAATAATCAAAAAATAAATATATTTTATATAATCAAAATATAATATACCATTTTCAGTAACAAATTATCATTTTTTATTATTCATTAAAAAATAACCAATTTTTTAAAATTAAAAAAGATTCATTATAAGATAATATTGAAATGATGAATCAAAAATAATTTATTTTCTCACAGAATTTTTTTAATCATATATTAATTAAAATAATTATTCATAAAAAGAAGAGAAATTCATTTTTGTAAAAATTATTTTTTGGAAGAATAAAATGAATTAAATAAACAATTGTGTGATTATTTGAGAAAAATTATCTAATTCCATAAAAATGAGTATGAACATGAAATATTTAAGAGAATCATTAATTTTATTCATTATCCCTATTTATTTTTTAGGTTATAATCATCACATATATTTTATATTATTTCATTTTTTAAGATTGAAACCGAAAATCTTATATGCTATTAAACATAGTATTTAATTTTGAAAATAATAGATATCAAATTATCCAACCATTGAGAAATTGAATCCTGAAAATTTGATCTTAGGATAAAAAAAGGTTCTGTAGTATCACAAAACTTTTTTGATATCCATTAACATGAAAAGGGTTAATGAAACATCAACTTAAAATGTTATGAAGGGATGTATGAATGTCATGTAGAATAAACAATTACGGGATTTTATATAGAATAAAATAATTTTGAATTGAAAAAATGGTTATTTATTAAAAAAATAATACCCCTATACTAATATAGAGTGATAGAGTACATTACCATGAAAAAGCCAACCATAAAAAAATAATAAATCAGTGATGTGTCAAAAGGAAATTCATTTCTCGATAAGATAATGAAACAAATAATTAAAAAAAACACTTTTCATAAATTTTAGGAATTATTATACTTTCTAGATAATAAATAAAAAGAAATGTTCTTATATAAATATTAGTTTTAATCCATTAACGAATTTCATCAAAAAACTCTTCTTTCCTATAAATGATGAGTTTGAATATTTCTAACCCAAATCTCTAAAATTGAATTCTGTAAATAAAATAATCCAATGAAATATATTAATCTATTCCAACTATTTTTATACTTAAACCAAAATCAAAATGTTTTTTCACAGGATAAGGTGATTTAAAAAATTTATTAACTATTAAGTTTTAACAAACAATTAATCTCAAATATTCAACAACAATACCCATAGTTCCAAATATACCATTTCATTAATAAAAATACTACTAATGACTAAAAAATATTATAGAATATTTTTGAAAAAAAATAGAATGATATGATCTCATATTATTCCTTGATGAATTTTTTTCCAAATAAAATAAATGATTCTTAATGGATCATACGAAAATTTATTATCCATAATCATGTTATCATTATAATAAGATAATAATTTCTATAATCTAGATCATGATAAATGTAACGCCCCGACCCCAGCTACCCAGAGTCGGTGCATTACTTCGTAACATTGGCGTGATCACAAGAAGATCAAATCTCGAAAGACCGATTAGTTTAGTAGCCTTGGAAACACTAGATATAAACATAAAGTTTTACATTACATTTCAAAGTGAAAAGCTACAACAACAACAAAGTCTTCATATCCACACTATTAACCCCTCATAATATCCCTGTAAGTCAATCATAATTTACTTCTTCACTACCTGGGAAAAATAAAACATAGAAAAGGGGTGAGCTCAAATGCCCAGTAAGGATAACAATATAGCGGAACATTTAAAATAAGCGTAAACATTTAAGGCAATGAATTACTAAAACAAAAGCCTTTTAAACTTGAACTTCAACATAGTATGGCAAAAGTAAAATGAAATAATGCCATTTACTTATTCACATGGATATTCTACTAATCGAATAATCACATGAAAAAAATCAATAACCACTTTCATAATGTTGGAATGCATAATGTCAAACATTAATTTCATTGTCTAGGCCTCATCCCAAGACCTAGGGGTTACTTCTAACCGGAACCCAACCCGGAGTTCCTCTAATAACCGGACACCAACCCGGAGTGCCTCTAATAACCGGACACCAACCCGGAGTGCCTCTAATAACCGGAGACCAAACCGGAGGGCTTACTTTTACCAGTCCCTAACCTGGAGGGCTTACTTTAACCAGTCCCCAACCTGGAGGGCTTACTTTTACCGGTCCCCAACCCGGAACATACTTGTTTAGCACATTCATCTGAAGAAAAGTTTGAAATATAACATAAACATTCGGGTTAAAACTAGCATACGAAATGTCAATAGTTTCACCATAAACTATGAATGGTATAAAATAGCACATCCACATTCAAACATATCACAAAACCTTCAATACAATATAGAAGTTTTGTATTATAATAAATCAACTTCAAATAATCTTAAAATCCATCAAAGGATGTTGACATAGATGAAATCAAAATTCTTTTAAAAGAAGTATCTCCTTTTATTTTGAAAACATTTAAGATCCATATAAAATAAAACATTTTCTTTGAAAATATTCTTATATGCTTGTAAGGAAAGCTTCGACGATTTTATAACGGCGGAAAGTAACCGCACCCGCTGTATAAGTTAAAAAAACATTCTTACCTCAATTCTGTCGAAAAGGTTAAAAAGGACCTTGTTTTGAAAACGACGGAAAGATTCCTTTATAAACCTCTTATAAAAAGTCAAACAAGGGTATAAATGACTTTAACCCATATTCTTGTAAATAGTAAAAATGTTTTGAAATAAATTTCGAAGAAACATGGATGTGGATGATAAAGAGATCCCAGTAGATTATTACGTATAATACAACCTCGGATAATGAAGAGATTGTGAAATACCCCTTACCTTGTACTTTTCATTTGTTTGGGTAGGTTAACCTCCTGTATAATGGTGAAATAATTGTTATTAAATTATACAAGAATCATATACATTAATATGATATCATATATGATCTTTTAACATTGCTTTATTAATAATATCTTAGTATTATCGTCGTTTCGGGTGATAATCGATTCGTTCTTCTTAAATGTTTGGTTACGTAAGACATGTTTGTAATGGATAGATTATATCTTATTCATAATCAGAATGATATTAACATTATTTTTAACCCCAAAATGAGAATAATACTTGAATGGATATGATGGAGAATGAGTCTCATCGCGTTCGTGGAGACGGTAGTCCGTACGTACGCACGAGCGACAATATCATTCTTTTGATATTAAAATAATATATAAATGAATGGTATATCATATATAAAGAATCATTAACATGTTATATTTATTATTTACATGAGTTACACATCATTATTATACCCATCCAAATAATATTATATTGAATAACAATTACACCACGACGTGGAGACGGTAAGCCGTACGTACGCACGTATGGTGACATGTTATTCAAAGGGTGGATAGAATACTGAATATGGTTGTACCATACTTATAATAACATCACAGTATATGTGAGATACTGGAGTTATTATTTTAGAATGGTAAGAACAAAGGAAGAAGAAGTGGAAGAAGAAATGAACTTAGAAAAGGGTGGTGAAATCATTACCTCTTCTTCGGGTTCTTCCTTTTGATTTGATCAAAAGGGCTCCTTAGGTTGGCTTTCTGATCAAACTAAGGCCTCTAGGTTGTAGTGAGGGATGTTGGGAGAGTATTTGGGCAGAGTTTGGCTGAACCAAAAGGCTTTAGAGGTGTGAAGAAATGAGAAGGAGGAGTGCCCTTTTATAAGAGGGGTGAGGGGCACCTTTGGAAAAGCTAGAAATATTAATTTATAATAAATTAATATTCGGTTTCCAAAGGCTCCAAAGTTGACTATTAAAAGGATGAGGTTGGGATAGGTCGAAAACAACTCATCCAATAGAATTTAGACAGGTTTGGGTACTTATATTAACCTTATCTTTAAGTATTAACTCTATGTTAATTAGTTTCACTTTTACAATGTCTCTTTGTATTTTTATATAATATGGTTAATAAACTTACTATATACATCCAAGCGACCCCCAAGTGGTACATTAATGATTAACCTATCATAATATAAGTCTTTTGGCCGAACCTTAGATTTTTAGGAATTTAATATCAATTAATAATATAATATTTGTTTTAAGAACTCTTTTATGTCAATTTTGACACTATTCAATAGTTGATTTTTGTGAAACTCATAACAGATTGATTACTTCGAACAAAGTCAATTAAATAAATTCTAATATATCATATTATCCTAGAAAATTAGTTTAATTCATTAAAAGGTTCATATTATATTTATTTGGGTATTTATAATATCAATTATTTTAATTTTTCACTATTATAGTAATTACTGCATCATCATTGTGTCATAAATAAAATAAATTTTTTAATGTCTAAAAATTATAAATAAAATATCATTATGTAGGAAATCTTTTTATCTTTCTAATGAATATTTATAATCGAAAATCCAACATGTATAACCCTATGTAAAAATTGTTCTTCTAAAAGATGTAAGCTTATGCCATTTTTATTTTTATTTTAACTTTATTAATATAATGTGTCCCTACCACATACAAGTGGCTCCATGGGGTCCCCAAATTGACCCAAGGATGCCCATGGTCGGGTATGTGTCCACCAATAAGGTTATGACACGTTTTAGGGTAATTTTGTATTATTATAATATTATTTTTTTAACCCTTATTTACCGGATTTACCCTTTAACCATGGTAAATAAAATATTTACCACAGTAACTATTCAAAATGTCTAAAAATAAAAGTTACCTATATACACAATTTGAACATCCTGATTCCAAATATGGAATCCATTTTCCCAAATTCAAAACACAGAAGTGGCAGAAATTAATTTAAAATTAATTCCCGCTGTCAAAACAAAAAGCGTGTTTTTAAGAGATAATAACTATCAAAAGATTGACACTTGTTTATGTTCGGTTTAATTGTAAAATTATGTCCAATGACCAAAATTATATTAAAATGTAAAAATATATTCTAAATATACTTTAAAACCACTCCAATTCATAATTTATCACTATTAATTATTTTGATTTAAAAAGTTGTTTTTAATTAAAATTTAGTAATTTTCACTATTCATCAAAATATGAAAGTTATCCGAAATGTACCAAAATTTCACCCTAGGCTAAATTTGATATTCCGAATCCAAAAATGAAGTCCATTTTGAAATATAGAATATTTATGATTTCAAAAAGTAGGTATTACTATTCACAATGGCTAGTTTAATTAGTTGTGGTGTGTGTTAGAACTCGAGGTTGCGTACAACACACGCTATCGCATTATTCGAAGGGAAACGTACCGTAGAAGCTTGGGATGTTTCATTTTAAATTTTTGATGTCCCCATTTAGTCAAAAATTTTAAAATATAGTATTTAAAAATGGTTCACTATTAAAATTTGATAAAAGTGCAATACTGAAAATGAATTTGTTCTTGCATTATATCTAAGAAACTCATAATATGGAATCTAAAATTATAAAGATTATATAAAGTTTAAAATTTAGTCAATAATATTATTAACCTCTTTTGAATGTCTTTTTCCTTTGGTAAGTCATGGTGTGATTGAACTCGGTGTTGCGTGTAGTGCAAGTTATTGAATTATTTTGAAGAAATAACACACTATGAAATCTTGGGGTGTTACATTCTCCCCTCCTTCAATAAATTGCGTCCTCGCAATTTGAAATTGTTCTTAGAAAATAAAAGGTTGAAAGTAGAAAATATATTTGTGGGAAAACCCACATCGAAAATTGGGTTACTAAAATTTAGTCTTAATATGAGGAAAAGAGAAATCAAAGGGTCACCACCAAATTATGATCTCGATTAGGAGAACATTGGTGGAAATTGGAGACATATAATCGGAGGAAAAACGTAAATATTTATAGGTAGTGATTGATGTCATCAATCACAAACAAGTATAAAATTGAGTTCCTTAAATTCATTAATCTATGATGAATTGAAATACCATCGGTTCAACAAAACATAGGGTATTAGGATAACACATTTTTGACGTTTCAAAATATCCTAGTTGAAATCCCACATCGAAAAATGAATTAATGAGGCCTCTATTTAAACTAAAGAGTGGAAAGTATGAAGATTACCGAAAATAACACATACTAGGGATCCATGTAGGAAAATATGGATATGGAGGAGAAATCTAACCATCAATTATCTGATGGAGAGTGGTAGAGAACATGGATATGAAGAGGCCAACAATCCCAAAGCCATAAATTAGTGATGATTTAAGGTACCATCTAGGGCAACATTTTTGTTCTAAGTTCCTTTTCTTAATGTTGTGGAATTTATTTATGAGATTGGCTAAGAACATAAGGAGGTATACATACTTTAGAGTTTTATCCATTAATAAATTTCTACCACAAACTCATCTTTCACTCTAAAACATAATAGAACGTAAAAAAAATTCTATTTACACTATTCGTATAGGGTTCCAAAATAATCGAATTTATAATTCATCTACAAGATCTTTTAATAAAAACTAAATTATTTAATCCAGGACATCTCGTGGGCCAGTGGTAGGTGATACACCCTTGTCGCCCTTCGGTTGCGGGTTCAAGTCTCTCAGCTTTGCCGGACGCGACGGGTTGCCGCCCGACCTCCGGGTTGTCCTTTTATGGTAGTCCAAAATTAATATCAAACTTAGAATTTATCCAAAATACATCTGTCCAAACTCACAGTCCAACATTTATAAGGAAGGTAAACATAATGTAGATCCTTTTTACCCTATAATAGAATATTAATACCTTCATCATGTATTCTTTTAAAACACTGAAACATCCTGATTTACCATAATCCTTATTGATTACATTCATGCTCCCTTATTCCATATAGAATGATGGATATACTTCATCAATCCAAAAATGTTTTAAACCCCACAATGATGGAATATACAAATCATTAATCAGCTTCAAGGTAGTCAAGAATATCCAATATAATTTATCCAAATCAATCATGTATTATTCTAAAATCACTACTTCGGTATCAGAACCATATTATGGTTTATCTTTCTCTCAACCAAATATTTTCCAAAAAATTAAACTTCTATTGAGTCACTTTTCTTTGTTCCACACAAACTCAAGTCCTTAATGAAATAGTACTGCAGTACAATCCTTATATACTCCATAATTATTATAACAAGTACATTGTTGATACAACACTCAATTGACATAATCAACATAAGAACTCTAATCATTCCTCTTCATCTGTGGTAGTATCATAACTTGATTATTATCCAATAGCATCATTTTCGGCATAGTCTGATGACTGGGACATAGGTTCGCGTAGTGTCCAAACTCCTTGCAAATGAAGCATTGTACATTTGAAACCATTTTCTTACCCTTGCAGTCATGTACTTTGTGCCCTTTTCCTCCACACTTATAACAAACTCCCATTCCTTTCAGGCAAGTTCCAGGGTGTTTCTTTCCACAGTTACCACATATGGGAAAATTCTTCTTTTCCCTCTTCCCTTTATCCATCTTTCTCTCTTCCATCTTTTTCTTCTCTTGCTTCCCTTCAAAGCCATAGGACTCAGTAAACTCTTTACTTATCTTATGAACACATGATATTATTTCTTCATATGATGATAATACATGGGAGACTATTCCTCTTATAAATTCTAGCTTAAAACCATGAGAGATATGATCCTTTCTTCTCTTTGAATCATGTGCATTTCTGGAGTTATCATTCCTTCTACTGGGCGCCATTTCTAAACAATGTCATAAACTAGATTAGTTTATGAGTCAAAATACATAATCCCATACTTATAAAAAACTTAACATAAATTGAACTTTTTATGGATATAATCCATAATCATAAAAATGTTTTCTTTGAGGAAGTATATACTCATAAACCCTTCATAATGGTTTGTAAAGAAAATGAGAATTATCCAAAGCATATCCCCCGGGAGTGTCGTAACCAAGAGTGCAGCAAGGCCCGTTGTCGTGCACCAGTTCCCGTTCGAGTCTAGCTCAAAGCGGTGTTTTCGGGTTTTACCCCTAGGTACATCTGTGCCAGAGCCGCCTCTACCTGCTCGTATCCAGACAGGGATGTATTGCTTGGAAAACTCACAAAATCTCTACAATACCAAAATTCTAGGAAGTTCTTCTACACTAATCCTCAAAGTTCATCTTAGGTCTACGTGCTCTAATCAGAGTTTATCTAAATCTAGATTCCAAGGTTTGTACTAAACTTCCTCTGATACCAACTGTAACGCCCCGACCCCAGCTACCCAGAGTCGGTGCATTACTTCGTAACATTGGCGTGATCACAAGAAGATCAAATCTCGAAAGACCGATTAGTTTAGTAGCCTTGGAAACACTAGATATAATCATAAAGTTTTACATTACATTTCAAAGTGAAAAGCTACAACAACAACAAAGTCTTCATATCCACACTATTAACCCCTCATAATATCCCTGTAAGTCAATCATAATTTACGTCTTCACTACCTGGGAAAAATAAAACATAGAAAAGGGGTGAGCTCAAATGCCCAGTAAGGATAACAATATAGCGGAACATTCAAAATAAGCGTAAACATTTAAGGCAATGAATTAGTAAAACAAAAGCCTTTTAAACTTGAACATCAACATAGTATGGCAAAAGTAAAATGAAATAATGCCATTTACTTATTCACATGGATATTCTACTAATCGAATAATCACATGAAAAAAATCAATAACCACTTTCATAATGTTGGAATGCATAATGTCAAACATTAATTTCATTGTCTAGGCCTCATCCCAAGACCTAGGGGTTACTTCTAACCGGAACCCAACCCGGAGTGCCTCTAATAACCGGACACCAACCCGGAGTGCCTCTAATAACCGGACACCAACCCGGAGTGCCTCTAATAACCGGAGACCAAACCGGAGGGCTTACTTTTACCAGTCCCTAACCTGGAGGGCTTACTTTAACCAGTCCCCAACCTGGAGGGCTTACTTTTACCGGTCCCCAACCCGTAACATACTTGTTTAGCACATTCATCTGAAGAAAAGTTTGAAATATAACATAAACATTCGGGTTAAAACTAGCATACGAAATGTCAATAGTTTCACCATAAACTATGAATGGTATAAAATAGCACATCCACATTCAAACATATCAAAAAACCTTCAATACAATATAGAAGTTTTGTATTATAATAAATCAACTTCAAATAATCTTAAAATCCATCAAAGGATGTTGACATAGATGAAATAAAAATTCTTTTAAAAGAAGTATCTCCTTTTATTTTGAAAACATTTAAGATCCATATAAAATAAAACATTTTCTTTGAAAATATTCTTATAAGCTTGTAAGGAAAGCTTCGACGATTTTATAACGGCGGAAAGTAACCGCACCCGCTGTATAAGTTAAAAAAAACATTCTTACCTCAATTCTGTCGAAAAGGTTAAAAAGGACCTTGTTTTGAAAACGACGGAAAGATTCCTTTATAAACCTCTTATAAAAAGTCAAACAAGGGTATAAATGACTTTAACCCATATTCTTGTAAATAGTAAAAATGTTTTGAAATAAATTTCGAAGAAACATGGATGTGGATGATAAAGAGATCCCAGTAGATTATTACGTATAATACAACCTCGGATAATGAAGAGATTGTGAAATAACCCTTACCTTGTACTTTTCCTTTGTTTGGGTAGGTTAACCTCCTGTATAATGGTGAAATAATTGTTATTAAATTATACAAGAATCATATACATTAATATGATATCATATATGATCTTTTAACATTGCTTTATTAATAATATCTTAGTATTATCGTCGTTTCGGGTGATAATCGATTCGTTCTTCTTAAATGTTTGGTTACGTAAGACATGTTTGTAATGGATAGATTATATCTTATTCATAATCAGAATGATATTAACATTATTTTTAACCCCAAAATGAGAATAAGACTTGAATGGATATGATGGAGAATGAGTCTCATCGCGTTCGTGGAGACGGTAGTCCGTACGTACGCACGAGCGACAATATCATTCTTTTGATATTAAAATAATATATAAATGAATGGTATATCATATATAAAGAATCATTAACATGTTATATTTATTATTTACATGAGTTACACATCATTATTATACCCATCCAAATAATATTATATTGAATAACAATTACACCACGACGTGGAGACGGTAAGCCGTACGTACGCACGTATGGTGACATGTTATTCAAAGGGTGGATAGAGTACTGAATATGGTTGTACCATACTTATAATAACATCACAGTATATGTGAGATACTGGAGTTATTATTTCAGAATGGTAAGAACAAAGGAAGAAGAAGTGGAAGAAGAAATGAACTTAGAAAAGGGTGGTGAAATCATTACCTCTTCTTCGGGTTCTTCCTTTTGATTTGATCAAAAGGGCTCCATAGGTTGGCTTTCTGATCAAACTAAGGCCTCTAGGTTGTAGTGAGGGATGTTGGGAGAGTATTTGGGCAGAGTTTGGCTGAACCAAAAGGCTTTAGAGGTGTGAAGAAATGAGAAGGAGGAGTGCCCTTTTATAAGAGGGGTGAGGGGCACCTTTGGAAAAGCTAGAAATATTAATTTATAATAAATTAATATTCGGTTTCCAAAGGCTCCAAAGTTGACTATTAAAAGGATGAGGTGGGGATAGGTCGAAAACAACTCATCCAATATAATTTAGACAGGTTTGGGTACTTATATTAACCTTATCTTTAAGTATTAACTCTAAGTTAATTAGTTTCACTTTTACAATGTCTCTTTGTATTTTTATATAATATGGTTAATAAACTTACTATATACATCCAAGCGACCCCCAAGTGGTACATTAATGATTAACCTATCATAATATAAGTATTTTGGCCGAACCTTAGATTTTTAGGAATTTAATATCAATTAATAATATAATATTTGTTTTAAGAACTCTTTTATGTCAATTTTGACACTATTCAATAGTTGATTTTTGTGAAACTCATAACAGATTGATTACTTCGAACAAAGTCAATTAAATAAATCCTAATATATCATATTATCCTAGAAAATTAGTTTAATTCATTAAAAGGTTCATATTATATTTATTTGGGTATTTATAATATCAATTATTTTAATTTTTTACTATTATAGTAATTACTGCATCATCATTGTGTCATAAATAAAATAAATTATTTAATGTCTAAAAATTATAAATAAAATATCATTATGTAGGAAATCTTTTTTTCTTTCTAATGAATATTTATAATAGAAAATCCAACATGTATAACCCTATGTAAAAATTGTTCTTCTAAAAGATGTAAGCTTATGCCATTTTTATTTTTATTTTAACTTTATTAATATAATGTGTCCCTACCACATACAAGTGGCTCCATGGGGTCCCCAAATTGACCCAAGGATGCCCATGGTCGGGTATGTGTCCACCAATAAGGTTATGACACGTTTTAGGGTAATTTTGTATTATTATAATATTATTTTTTTAACCCTTATTTACCGGATTTACCCTTTAACCATGGTAAATAAAATATTTACCACAGTAACTATTCAAAATGTCTAAAAATAAAAGTTACCTATATACACAATTTGAACATCCTGATTCCAAATATGGAATCCATTTTCCCAAATTCAAAACACAGAAGTGGCAGAAATTAATTTAAAATTAATTCCCGCTGTCAAAACAAAAAGCGTGTTTTTAAGAGATAATAACTATCAAAAGATTGACACTTGTTTATGTTCGGTTTAATTGTAAAATTATGTCCAATGACCAAAATTATATTAAAATGTAAAAATATATTCTAAATATACTTTAAAACCACTCCAATTCATAATTTATCACTATTAATTATTTTGATTAAAAAAGTTGTTTTTAATTAAAATTTAGTAATTTTCACTATTCATCAAAATATGAAAGTTATCCGAAATGTACCAAAATTTCACCCTAGGCTAAATTTGATATTCCGAATCCAAAAATGAAGTCCATTTTGAAATATAGAATATTTATGATTTCAAAAAGTAGGTATTACTATTCACAACGGCTAGTTTAATTAGTTGTGGTGTGTGTTAGAACTCGAGGTTGCGTACAACACACGCTATCGCATTATTCGAAGGGAAACGTACCGTAGAAGCTTGGGATGTTTCATTTTAAATTTTTGATGTCCCCATTTAGTCAAAAAGTTTAAAATATAGTATTTAAAAATGGTTCACTATTAAAATTTGATAAAAGTGCAATACTGAAAATGAATTTGTTCTTGCATTATATCTAAGAAACTCATAATATGGAATCTAAAATTATAAGGATTATATAAAGTTTAAAATTTAGTCAATAATATTATTAACCTCTTTTGAATGGCTTTTTCCTTTGGTAAGTCATGGTATGATTGAACTCGGTGTTGCGTGTAGTGCAAGTTATTGAATTATTTTGAAGAAATAACACACTATGAAATCTTGGGGTGTTACATTTCCCCTCCTTCAATAAATTGCGTCCTCGCAATTTGAAATTGTTCTTAGAAAATAAAAGGTTGAAAGTAGAAAATATATTTGTGGGAAAACCCACATCGAAAATTGGGTTACTAAAATTTAGTCTTAATATGAGGAAAAGAGAAATCAAAGGGTCACCACCAAATTATGATCTCGATTAGGAGAACATTGGTGGAAATTGGAGACATATAATCGGAGGAAAAACGTAAATATTTATAGGTAGTGATTGAGGTCATCAATCACAAACAAGTATAAAATTGAGTTCCTTAAATTCATTAATCTATGATGAATTGAAATACCATCGGTTCAACAAAACATAGGGTATTAGGATAACACATTTTTGACGTTTCAAAATATCCTAGTTGAAATCCCACATCGAAAAATGAATTAATGAGGCCTCTATTTAAACTAAAGAGTGGAAAGTATGAAGATTACCGAAAATAACACATACTAGGGATCCATGTAGGAAAATATGGATATGGAGGAGAAATCTAACCATCAATTATCTGATGGAGAGTGGTAGAGAACATGGATATGAAGAGGCCAACAATCCCAAAGCCATAAATTAGTGATGATTTAAGGTACCATCTAGGGCAACATTTTTGTTCTAAGTTCCTTTTCTTAATGTTGTGGAATTTATTTATGAGATTGGCTAAGAACATAAGGAGGTATACATACTTTAGAGTTTTATCCATTAATAAATTTCTACCACAAACTCATCTTTCACTCTAAAACATAATAGAACGTAAAAAAAATTCTATTTACACTATTCGTATAGGGTTCCAAAATAATCGAATTTATAATTCATCTACAAGATCTTTTAATAAAAACTAAATTATTTAATCCAGGACATCTCGTGGGCCAGTGGTAGGTGATACACCCTTGTCGCCCTTCGGTTGCGGGTTCAAGTCTCTCAGCTTTGCCGGACGGGACGGGTTGCCGCCCGACCTCCGGGTTGTCCTTTTATGGTAGTCCAAAATTAATATCAAACTTAGAATTTATCCAAAATACATCTGTCCAAACTCACAGTCCAACATTTATAAGGAAGGTAAACATAATGTAGATCCTTTTTACCCTATAATAGAATATTAATACCTTCATCATGTATTCTTTTAAAACACTGAAACATCCTGATTTACCATAATCCTTATTGATTACATTCATGCTCCCTTATTCCATATAGAATGATGGATATACTTCATCAATCCAAAAATGTTTTAAACCCCACAATGATGGAATATACAAATCATTAATCAGCTTCAAGGTAGTCAAGAATATCCAATATAATTTATCCAAATCAATCATGTATTATTCTAAAATCACTACTTCGGTATCAGAACCATATTATGGTTTATCTTTCTCTCAACCAAATATTTTCCAAAAAATTAACCTTCTATTGAGTCACTTTTCTTTGTTCCACACAAACTCAAGTCCTTAATGAAATAGTACTGCAGTACAATCCTTATATACTCCATAATTATTATAACAAGTACATTGTTGATACAACACTCAATTGACATAATCAACATAAGAACTCTAATCACTCCTCTTCATCTGTGGTAGTATCATAACTTGATTATTATCCAATAGCATCATTTTCGGCATAGTCTGATGACTGGGACATAGGTTCGCGTAGTGTCCAAACTCCTTGCAAATGAAGCATTGTACATTTGAAACCAGTTTCTTACCCTTGCAGTCATGTACTTTGTGCCCTTTTCCTCCACACTTATAACAAACTCCCATTCCTTTCAGGCAAGTTCCAGGGTGTTTCTTTCCACAGTTACCACATATGGGAAAATTCTTCTTTTCCCTCTTCCCTTTATCCATCTTTCTCTCTTCCATCTTTTTCTTCTCTTGCTTCCCTTCAAAGCCATAGGACTCAGTAAACTCTTTACTTATCTTATGAACACATGATATTATTTCTTCATATGATGATAATACATGGGAGACTATTACTCTTATAAATTCTAGCTTAAAACCATGAGAGATATGATCCTTTCTTCTCTTTGAATCATGTGCATTTCTGGAGTTATCATTCCTTCTACTGGGCGCCATTTCTAAACAATGTCATAAACTAGATTAGTTTATGAGTCAAAATACATAATCCCATACTTATAAAAAACTTAACATAAATTGAACTTTTTATGGATATAATCCATAATCATAAAAATGTTTTCTTTGAGGAAGTATATACTCATAAACCCTTCATAATGGTTTGTAAAGAAAATGAGAATTATCCAAAGCATATCCCCCGGGAGTGTCGTAACCAAGAGTGCAGCAAGGCCCGTTGTCGTGCACCAGTTCCCGTTCGAGTCTAGCTCAAAGCGGTGTTTTCGGGTTTTACCCCTAGGTACATCTGTGCCAGAGCCGCCTCTACCTCCTCGTATCCAGACAGGGATGTATTGCTTGGAAAACTCACAAAATCTCTACAATACCAAAATTCTAGGAAGTTCTTCTACACTAATCCTCAAAGTTCATCTTAGGTCTACGTGCTCTAATCAGAGTTTATCTAAATCTAGATTCCAAGGTTTGTACTAAACTTCCTCTGATACCAACTGTAACGCCCCGACCCCAGCTACCCAGAGTCGGTGCATTACTTCGTAACATTGGCGTGATCACAAGAAGATCAAATCTCGAAAGACCGATTAGTTTAGTAGCCTTGGAAACACTAGATATAAACATAAAGTTTTACATTACATTTCAAAGTGAAAAGCTACAACAACAACAAAGTCTTCATATCCACACTATTAACCCCTCATAATATCCCTGTAAGTCAATCATAATTTACGTCTTCACTACCTGGGAAAAATAAAACATAGAAAAGGGGTGAGCTCAAATGCCCAGTAAGGATAACAATATAGCGGAACATTCAAAATAAGCGTAAACATTTAAGGCAATGAATTAGTAAAACAAAAGCCTTTTAAACTTGAACTTCAACATAGTATGGCAAAAGTAAAATGAAATAATGCCATTTACTTATTCACATGGATATTCTACTAATCGAATAATCACATGAAAAAAATCAATAACCACTTTCATAATGTTGGAATGCATAATGTCAAACATTAATTTCATTGTCTAGGCCTCATCCCAAGACCTAGGGGTTACTTCTAACCGGAACCCAACCCGGAGTGCCTCTAATAACCGGACACCAACCCGGAGTGCCTCTAATAACCGGAGACCAAACCGGAGGGCTTACTTTTACCAGTCCCTAACCTGGAGGGCTTACTTTAACCAGTCCCCAACCTGGAGGGCTTACTTTTACCGGTCCCCAACCCGGAACATACTTGTTTAGCACATTCATCTGAAGAAAAGTTTGAAATATAACATAAACATTCGGGTTAAAACTAGCATACGAAATGTCAATTGTTTCACCATAAACTATGAATGGTATAAAATAGCACATCCACATTCAAACATATCAAAAAACCTTCAATACAATATAGAAGTTTTGTATTATAATAAATCAACTTCAAATAATCTTAAAATCCATCAAAGGATGTTGACATAGATGAAATCAAAATTCTTTTAAAAGAAGTATCTCCTTTTATTTTGAAAACATTTAAGATCCATATAAAATAAAACATTTTCTTTGAAAATATTCTTATAAGCTTGTAAGGAAAGCTTCGACGATTTTATAACGGCGGAAACTAACCGCACCCGCTGTATAAGTTAAAAAAAACATTCTTACCTCAATTCTGTCGAAAAGGTTAAAAAGGACCTTGTTTTGAAAACGACGGAAAGATTCCTTTATAAACCTCTTATAAAAAGTCAAACAAGGGTATAAATGACTTTAACCCATATTCTTGTAAATAGTAAAAATGTTTTGAAATAAATTTCGAAGAAACATGGATGTGGATGATAAAGAGATCCCAGTAGATTATTACGTATAATACAACCTCGGATAATGAAGAGATTGTGAAATAACCCTTACCTTGTACTTTTCCTTTGTTTGGGTAGGTTAACCTCCTGTATAATGGTGAAATAATTGTTATTAAATTATACAAGAATCATATACATTAATATGATATCATATATGATCTTTTAACATTGCTTTATTAATAATATCTTAGTATTATCGTCGTTTCGGGTGATAATCGATTCGTTCTTCTTAAATGTTTGGTTACGTAAGACATGTTTGTAATGGATAGATTATATCTTATTCATAATCAGAATGATATTAACATTATTTTTAACCCCAAAATGAGAATAAGACTTGAATGGATATGATGGAGAATGAGTCTCATCGCGTTCGTGGAGACGGTAGTCCGTACGTACGCACGAGCGACAATATCATTCTTTTGATATTAAAATAATATATAAATGAATGGTATATCATATATAAAGAATCATTAACATGTTATATTTATTATTTACATGAGTTACACATCATTATTATACCCATCCAAATAATATTATATTGAATAACAATTACACCACGACGTGGAGACGGTAAGCCGTACGTACGCACGTATGGTGACATGTTATTCAAAGGGTGGATAGAGTACTGAATATGGTTGTACCATACTTATAATAACATCACAGTATATGTGAGATACTGGAGTTATTATTTTAGAATGGTAAAAACAAAGGAAGAAGAAGTGGAAGAAGAAATGAACTTAGAAAAGGGTGGTGAAATCATTACCTCTTCTTCGGGTTCTTCCTTTTGATTTGATCAAAAGGGCTCCTTAGGTTGGCTTTCTGATCAAACTAAGGCCTCTAGGTTGTAGTGAGGGATGTTGGGAGAGTATTTGGGCAGAGTTTGGCTGAACCAAAAGGCTTTAGAGGTGTGAAGAAATGAGAAGGAGGAGTGCCCTTTTATAAGAGGGGTGAGGGGCACCTTTGGAAAAGCTAGAAATATTAATTTATAATAAATTAATATTCGGTTTCCAAAGGCTCCAAAGTTGACTATTCAAAGGATGAGGTGGGGATAGGTCGAAAACAACTCATACAATAGAATTTAGACAGGTTTGGGTACTTATATTAACCTTATCTTTAAGTATTAACTCTAAGTTAATTAGTTTCACTTTTACAATGTCTCTTTGTATTTTTATATAATATGGTTAATAAACTTACTATATACATCCAAGCGACCCCCAAGTGGTACATTAATGATTAACCTATCATAATATAAGTATTTTGGCCGAACCTTAGATTTTTAGGAATTTAATATCAATTAATAATATAATATTTGTTTTAAGAACTCTTTTATGTCAATTTTGACACTATTCAATAGTTGATTTTTGTGAAACTCATAACAGATTGATTACTTCGAAAAAAGTCAATTAAATAAATCCTAATATATCATATTATCCTAGAAAATTAGTTTAATTCATTAAAAGGTTCATATTATATTTATTTGGGTATTTATAATATCAATTATTTTAATTTTTTACTATTATAGTAATTACTGCATCATCATTGTGTCATAAATCAAATAAATTATTTAATGTCTAAAAATTATAAATAAAATATCATTATGTAGGAAATCTTTTTATCTTTCTAATGAATATTTATAATCGAAAATCAAACATGTATAACCCTATGTAAAAATTGTTCTTCTAAAATATGTAAGCTTATGCCATTTTTATTTTTATTTTAACTTTATTAATATAATGTGTCCCTACCACATACAAGTGGCTCCATGGGGTCCCCAAATTGACCCAAGGATGCCCATGGTCGGGTATGTGTCCAACAATAAGGTTATGACACGTTTTAGGGTAATTTTGTATTATTATAATATTATTTTTTTAACCCTTATTTACCGGATTTACCCTTTAACCATGGTAAATAAAATATTTACCACAGTAACTATTCAAAATGTCTAAAAATAAAAGTTACCTATATACACAATTTGAACATCCTGATTCCAAATATGGAATCTATTTTCCCAAATTCAAAACACAGAAGTGGCAGAAATTAATTTAAAATTAATTCCCGCTGTCAAAACAAAAAGCGTGTTTTTAAGAGATAATAACTATCAAAAGATTGACACTTGTTTATGTTCGGTTTAATTGTAAAATTATGTCCAATGACCAAAATTATATTAAAATGTAAAAATATATTCTAAATATACTTTAAAACCACTCCAATTCATAATTTATCACTATTAATTATTTTGATTAAAAAAGTTGTTTTTAATTAAAATTTAGTAATTTTCACTATTCATCAAAATATGAAAGTTATCCGAAATGTACCAAAATTTCACCCTAGGCTAATTTTGATATTCCGAATCCAAAAATGAAGTCCATTTTGAAATATAGAATATTTATGATTTCAAAAAGTAGGTATTACTATTCACAACGGCTAGTTTAATTAGTTGTGGTGTGTGTTAGAACTCGAGGTTGCGTACAACACACGCTATCGCATTATTCGAAGGGAAACGTACCGTAGAAGCTTGGGATGTTTCATTTTAAATTTTTGATGTTCCCATTTAGTCAAAAAGTTTAAAATATAGTATTTAAAAATGGTTCACTATTAAAATTTGATAAAAGTGCAATACTGAAAATGAATTTGTTCTTGCATTATATCTAAGAAACTCATAATATGGAATCTAAAATTATAAGGATTATATAAAGTTTAAAATTTAGTCAATAATATTATTAACCTCTTTTGAATGGCTTTTTCCTTTGGTAAGTCATGGTGTGATTGAACTCGGTGTTGCGTGTAGTGCAAGTTATTGAATTATTTTGAAGAAATAACACACTATGAAATCTTGGGGTGTTACAATAAATCCCCAGTAAAATAACTTATTCTTACATAATAAAATTCAACATTTATTCTTAAAATACAATTTCAAAATATTAGGTTTAACTTAATCCTATAATATTCTTGAAAATAATAGTAATATTATATCAAAACAACATTTGTCACTTAACCAGCATATCAATTTACAATAAAACATTTGATCCCAAATTGTAATAAATCATAATTAACTCCTAATTAGTGATCATATAATCTATAGTGGCCATAAATACCTTTAAAATTATGGCCTCCAAAAATAAATGGATTCATTCCCAATTACCTTTTCTATATCACAAACATAAGGGTTACACGTACATAACACAATAAATGAATTCGTAAAATTATTAATATTTTAATAAATTAAATTTCAAAGATATATCTACTATCTAACAAATTTTCCATCATTTTTAAAACCAAACATACTATAGAATATTCCTTAGGCGTTTAATGATTCTCCCAATATTGAATAAATATCACTATATCACATTTCAAAAAACTATATACATAAGCACATTCTTTGTAAAGACCCTGAAATTTCAAGGAAATATTTTTTCTTAATTTCTTTGGGATTTTACAAGAATGCAGTTTCTGACGGCACCTGATTCCGAGGCCCGGTGTGCCTAGAATCAATTTCCAAAGTATAGCTTGGGTACGTTCAGAGAACGAACGAGCGGGTTTTCTAAACTTTTGAACCAGTGCTCAGAATCAAAATCAAAGGGCACCGATGAAACCACAACATGGTAATTCCTTAGGAACACCTATTCCGGAGTTGTGTTTGCTCAGGGGTAGTTATTAAAATAATGTGTTATGTAATGAATACAAAATAAAATTTGTGCAACCAATTTTATTTTTATATCTTTGTGGTTATCCTATGAGTTGTGGTGGGACCCACTAGTTCCTAAATATCCAAGAGGAGAATTAAGGTGAGGTGGGGCCCACATGACCTCCACCCCTTCATATTCCCAAACCTTCTTTAACCCCCATTTATTTTGTAACTCACCCGCACGAAACCCTTAAATTAAATGCCAACTAATTAATTATTTAACTTATTCAATGTAATTAATTCGGGAAATCATTTCGAATTTCAAATTTTAATGTTGGCTTGTGTGTATCAATTAAATAAGACAAGGTCTTATTTCCTTAACTTTTAGTTTCGTTGTGCGAGAGGGATTGGGAGTGGTTTTGCTCTAAGTCTTGAAGAACGTTTTTCTTCCTTGAAGAACGCGAAGAACGCACCATCGCCGATGAAGAACAGCAGCCTCCGACGAAGGACGATGAAAATCGCCGAATCCTCGGAGATCGATGACATGAAGCTGTGTACCTTGACGCCGACTGTTCTATTATCTGAGATGCCGACGATTCTTACGGAACCTTGTTCCGCAATGCCGTCTCCCGTGACGAACCTTCGTTTGACAACACCTGGAGGTAGGGGTTAATTTCTTGTTTGTGAATATTCTTTCATTTCCGTTCATTGTATTATTCTTGCGCCGCCTGTTATCATTATAACGGTAGGAGGTCAGACCACACGAACACGACCGACTCTCCTCCCCCCTTCGATGTTGTGTTTGTCGCGGCATGAACAAAGGCGCGGGGTGCAATGACACCACATGAAAACAAGAAGAATGCGACGAAGGAGCGCGTCGCCGTTGAGGCCAAACGAAACTGTGGTCGGATTCGGGGCCATAATGACGAATCGATGACTCCACAGTTTGTTTGTTGGATGTGTGGATCGACGGGTGATGACATAATGGGCCGTAGAGACGATTTGAAGACTTTGGAGTGAAGAGCAGGTCCCGGGAGGACCGCTGGAGAAGGGGGCAGGGAAAACGGACCACCGGAGCATGTCCGGTGGTCCGCATAAGACCCTACCGGTGCGCCATGCCGGCGTGGCGGCGCCGGCGGCCGGAGGCGGCGACAGTAGGCGACCGGTCCCATGGGCACGCAGGACCTAGGGAAGACGCGACGCCCAGAGCCGCATCCACTGGAAAGGAGTGGCCCCTGCGTGGGGGTTGCAGTTCCAATCAAGGGGGGCAGTCACCCCCCCCCCCCCCCCGTTACGCTCAGCTCGGCACTGGCCGAGCTAGCCACACGGGCCGCGCGCGCGCACCAGCCCAGGCAGAGCCGCGCCGACCAGGCTGGGCTGAGCCCAATGGGCCAGGCCACGCCCTAATGGGCCAGACCGAGACCTGGTTCGGGCCGACCCAGGGGAGTTGGGCCGGGCCGGGCCGTGCCCAGACCCCTCATTTCAGACTATTTTCAGTCATTTTCCCATATCATGGGATTCAGACCTCCGATCAATGCACCGTTAGTTGAGATGTGATCCTTGGATCAATATGGTCATTTCTGTATATTACACTCAATGTTTCGGAGAACATGGGAAATGGCCAGGTTGGTTCGAACCCGAAACCAACCGGGCCCTCGGAGCGGAAACACTTATAACATGAGCTCTAGACGACCGATTGACATGCCGTCGACTTTGTTGGATTCCTCTGGATGAGACAAAACTTTTGGTATACTTCTCTTGAGGATTGGATGTAGTTGGATAGTGAACAGGTTGGATTTAACCCGAAATCCAACTGGGACCATTTGACGAACTGTCAGCAGCGTTGGTGATCACGTTGAGAAACGGTCTCTAAGAGTATACCCTATGAGAGTTCGGGGTATAGTTGAGGTACGACTGGCTTGGTTCACACATTAAACCAACCGGGCCCCTGGGACGAAAAGGCTATTAACTCACAGACCAGGCGTCCGATTGATGCACCGTCTGTTGCGTTAAGACCCATATGATGTGGCGGTTCTTTGAGATACTTTTTCATGGAAATTTGTGATACTTGGAGTATCAACTTGTAGCTCATGGATCAGACCCTCCCAGAGACGAGCGTACAGAGTACGAAGACCGTGTAGCCGGCTGGGACCTGAGGACTGCTTGACCGAATCGACTTGGAGTCAGTCGAATAGCCTAGTGGATGGAGCACCTGGTATTTGGTGACAAACCCACGGTGGACTGAGCTTCTGGAAGTTGGCCACAGTCCCGTGGTAGTCGATAGGAGGAGTACCTCTGTAGGCTATTAGGGAGAGTGCCTGGTATTTTCCGGTAGACCTTCAGCGGACGGAGCGCCCGGTAGTTGGCAGCTGACCCACGGTACTCGACAGGAGGAGTACCTAAGCAGTCTAAGGATAGTGAGCAGTACCTCGGAGTCATGGCAGGATCCCAGTACTCTTCCGAGATAGAGCTCTTCAGATGTTATAGTTTTGATAATAAAAATCCGGGTTGAGCTAAGTCTATGACCTATGTGTTTAACTCATGATTGAGATGGGTTACCTGATTACTTAGGTATATATATGGACATATATCTAAGTAGTGGTTATCCATTGATTTAATAACCTCTGTGATTCCTCATGATTTAGAAGGGTTACTTGATAACTTAGGTATACGTATGGGATTATACCTAAGTAAGGGTTATCTGTTGTGTTTCTACTTTTTGGTTATCCTTGTTGGATTTAGAGAGACCTTGAGGGTCTCGGGGTCCCTACTATGTATCGTTATACTCACCCCTGCACGGGCTATGCCCGCACCTCGTTGTGTTGGTTGCAGACGACGGGTAGTGCTGATGGAGGCAGAGTGTTTGTGGATGGGACGGTACCCGGTGGTGGACCTCATGACGATTTAGCATCTATGGTGGACAATCCTGTAGTTGCGTTATCTATACCTACCCTTCAGGTAGGATCCGTGGTGGACGATCTAGGAGCTGTGCTATCTGTACCTACCCTTCACTTAGGATCTGAGGTGGACGACCTAGGATATGCTTATATTTTTACAGTAGCTTGTCTTTTCTGTTGTTCTTTTGTTCTATTGTAGCTGTACTTTAAGTTGGGTCTGTATTCTGGCCCATTTACTTTTCAACACATCTTTTGTACTTAGTTTTTTACTTCCACTTGTACTCTGTTGTGTTTTGTTTACTTTTATAAATGCAATGCCTTCCCAGTTATTTGGATTTATGCCTTTGGTGCTAGTCGCCAGCCCCTGGACTATGGAAGGCGAACTTGGGGTAGTCACGGCACAGGCCCTGAGGACGGGTCGTGAAAAATTGGTATCAAAGGAGTCGGTTCTACCGCAAAACTTATAACTCTGATATTTTATTTCTGTGAAGCAATAGTGTTAAGGGTATCGAGTGTGGTCTTCAGTTCAGGGAGTCTACTGTTGGTGCGGGTGGCCAGCGTATCCATACACTAGGACCTTGACTTCTAATTTCCGACTCAGTACAAGAAAACATGAATTGCATGTGTGTTTTTAAAGGTTTTCCCTTTAAATAGCTCAAACCAGGTTAGTTCACCAAGTATAAATCGTTTGATTGTGTCATTTCTGTATCTTTTAGGATGCCTCTCCGTGGACGACCAGCTAGAGCCTCGAGAGTGGTATGTACTGACAGCCTGCCGAGCAACGAGGCCTCAATACAGGGCCCTATGATAGTTGAGGCACCAGCGGAGGAAACAAAGGTACTACCACCCGTTGGTCCACCAATGCCACCAGCCCCAGCAGTAAAGAGTGCATGTTGCTTGAGCACACTGTACGAGTTCCAGCGCCAGAGGCCACCCATGTTCAAGGGAGAGACAGACCCGCAGGCAGGTGAGGATTGGCTGGAGGTTGTGGTGAGAGTCTTTAGGATATTGGGGACGCCAGCAGACTTCATGGTGATCCTTGCTGCCAGCCTTCTTCAGGTAGCCGCAGAAAGATGGTGGAGCCTGATGCTCCAGGTGCATGAAGACTCATCACTTCTGTGGGCAGACTTCGAGAGCTTGTTCTAGGTAGCGTTTGTTCCAGCCACCCTTCAAGCGGTGCAGATCCAGGAGCTACTTCATCTGCAGAAGGGCAGAATGAGTGTAGCTCAGTACTCAGCGAGGTTCAAAAACCTCTCGCGCTACTCTACAGACATGATATAGGACCCATTCTTTAGGGCCAGAACCTTCGAGCAGGGGCTCAGGCGAGAGATTAGAGCTTTTGTTGTTTCTCATAGCTTTCTGACGCAGACAGGGGTGTTGGAAAAAGCCCTCCCAGTGGAGAGTTTCCTTACTGAGAAATCTACAGTAGCAAAACCCTATACTAGTCAACATGCAGTGGAGCCTCCTGCGGCTGGCAGTAGACAGTTGACGCAGAGGTCCAAAAGGACCAGACCCACCAGTGGCTGACTGCACAACTCAGGTTCAGTTGTGCGGGGAAACCGGGGTGGAGTCATAGCCAGTCGTGCCAAGAGTGGGCAGTGTTAATCCTGCAGCGGGCTTGGTCACATCGAATGCGACTGTCCAACTTTCCATATAGATGACCAGCAGATAAACAAAGGACCTCTCAGGCAGAGGTAGAAGTTCGATCGGGGTGGACCGCATGGAACCGGAGACCGAGACAGGGAAGCTTGTCATGGATTAGGAGGTGGAAGACGCTTCGAGGTGTTTCCACCACCACCACCAAGAGGTCCACCCCGACCGCAGGGAACATGTGGACAAGGGAGAGCTCAGCTACAGGCAGCATAAGCATATGACTATGGAGCTCCGGAAGCTGGAAGATGAGAGAGGGACTAGTTCCAGGCATGGGATCATTGATCTTGGTGCTTCTAGTTTCCTTATTGTCATTGTTGTGGGTCTTTGTACTTCGAGATACAGTAATAAAAGACACATGTGCTTGTGGAATTTTCTTCCTTCCTTTTTTTGAACTAAGAGGTTACAGTTTAAACTGTTGACTTGACCCTCACTTCCGAGATTCCTACTGCAGGAGGCCCAGTGACCTCACGCTGATGCCGAAAGTGTGTGACTCGACCATTAGAGATGAGAGTGATGGTTGGATCTCTTGGTAGTAACATTGAGGCCTTACGACGTCGTCCATGGAATGAATGCATAATTCATGTCCGGATTGACTGTATTAGGCAAAGAACGTGGTTCATCTAGGGGATGAGACCGAATTTCTCTTATCGGCAAAGAAGAAATCTTATCAGCTCTTGTGGGAACAGAGATGGTCCAGGTCACGAGAGAGAAGATCTAGGTTATCCAGGAGTGGATGAAGACTACACAGTGTAGTAATAAATAGGATAAACTCATGCATAGGAGGGTGAGGTCGAACCCTTTTGACTCGATCTATCTTACCCTCGTGGTAGTAGGAGTTTTGGGTTTTAGTTCTAAATAGAAATTGGAGACCTCTAGAGTTAGAGGATGATGGTCAAATCCTTATACGGGCCTCACCTCGACAAGGTTTACGGAGATGTGGCCAAGGAATCAAGTTATATCCGAAGTTCAGTGGACCTTTTCAGGTCCTCAATAGGGTAGGAGTGGTGGATTACCATTTGAACCGTCAACGTCAGTTGCACTAGGTGCCCCACGACTTCCACGTATCTCAGCTGAGGAGATACGAGCACGACTGTTCGCATATCGTCGACCATGGGGAGCTGGACGTTGGCGATGGGGTGACTTTTGTGGGGTTCCAGTAGAGGTTGTGGATTGACGGGATATGGTCTACCGAGGATGGTTGATTCCTCTTGTGGACTTTCGTTGGCAGCACGGGAACCTCCAGAAGAGCACATGGGAGCGGAATTCTCAGATGTGTTCTCATTACCACTTTTGTATCCCTAGTTTATGTTAAAGCTTTACGGGGACGTAAAGCCCTGTGGTGAGAGTAATGTAAAGACGCGGAAATTTCAAGGAAATTTTTTACTTAATTTCTTTGTGATTTTACAAGAATGAAGTTTCTGACGACACCTGATTCTGAGGCCCAGTGTGCCCAGAATCAATTTCTGAAGTCTATCTCGGGTAAATTCACTGAACTAACAAGCGAGTTTTTCTAACTTTTGAACCGTGCTCGGAATCGAAATCTGAGTGCACCAATGAAACTGCAGAATTGGTAATTGCTTAGGAACACGTATTCCAGAGTTGTGTTTGCTCAGGTGTAGTTATTAAAATAATGGGTTAAGTAATGAATAAAAAATAAAATTTGTACAACATATTTTATTTTTATATCTAAGTGGTTATCCTATGTAAGGGAGTTGGGTTGGGACCCACTAGTACCTAACAAACCAAGAGGGGAATTAAGGTGAGGTGGGTCCCACACGAAACCCACCCCTTCATATTCCCTATCCCCCTTTACCCCTATTTATTTTGTAACTCACCCACACCACCCCCTTAAATGAAAAGTCAACTCATTGATTATTTAACATATTCAATGTAATTAATTCAGGAACTCATTTCGAATTTCAAATTTTAAAGTTGGCTTTTGTGTATCAATTAAATAATACAAGGTCTTTTTTAATTAAGTTTTAGTTTCATTGTGCAAGAAGGATTGGGAGAGGTTTTTCTCTATGTCTTGAAGAACGTTCTTCCTCATTGAAGAATGAGAAGAAAGCACCATCTCCGACAAAGAATGCCGACCTCTGAAGAATGACGACGAAGAACGCCAAATCCTCAGAGATCGATGACGCGACACCATGTACCGCGACGCGGACTGTTCTATTCTCGGAGATGCCGACGATGCTTACTGAACCTTTTCCCGGGACGCCGACTCCCACGACGATTATTTTTCCACGACGAACCTTCGTTCGACAACACCTTGAGGTAGGGCTTAATTTCTTGTCCGTGAATAGTATTTCCTTGCCGTTCATCGTATTATTCTTAGCCACATGTAATCATTATAACCGGAGGAGATCAGACTGCACGAACACGACCAACTCTCCTCCCCACTTAGATGTTGTGTTTGTCGCGGCATGAAAAAAGGCGTGTGGTGCAACTAATGTATGCAGAAAAAAGATGAATGCAGTGAAGGAGCGCATCGCTATCACGTCGTGCCATTGAGGCCAAATGAAACCATGGTCGGAGTCGGTGCCGCAACGACCAATCGAAGACTCTATTGTTTTTTTGTTTGATGTGCGCATCGACGGGCATTGACGGAACGAGCCACAATGGCGATTCGAAGACTTTTCAGGGAAGAGTAGGTCCCGAGAGGACCGCTGGCGATGGTGGCAGGTAAAACGGACCACCGCAGCGCGCCCGATGGTCCGCGGAAGACCCTGTTGGTGCCGGTGGCCGGAGGCAGCGGCGCCCGGCGCGCCGCCAGGAGGGACCGCCGCGGTTGAAGTAGCGGTGGCAGGTGACTGGTCATGTGGCCGCGCGAGACCCGGGGAAGATGCAGCGCCAAGCGCCACGTCCGCTGGTAAGGAGCGGTCCCCAAGTGGGGGTCGCGATTCAAATCAAGGGGGGCAGCCCCCCCCCCCTTCCGCTAATCTCGGCACTGGCCGAGGTGGCCACGCCGGCCACGCTCGCGTGCCTGGCCAACCGGCCTCCCAGTCCGGGCCGGGCAGCGCCCTAATGTGCTTGACCCTGACCCAGTTCGGGTCGCCCCAGTTTGGGCTGACCCAGGGGGGTGTTGGGCGGGGCTGGGATGGTCCCAAACCCCCATTTCAGACTACTTTCAGTCATTTTCCCATATCTTGGCTTCAGGCCTCCGATCGACGCACCGTCAGTTGAGATGCGTTCTTTGGATTGAGATGGCCATTTCGGTATATTACATTCATGGTTCAGGAGAAATTGGGGTATAACCGGGTTGGTTCGAACCCGAAACCAATCGGGCCTTCGGAGAGGGAATACTTATAACTTGAGCTCCGGACGTCCGATGGACGTGCCATCGACTTTTTTCGATTCCTCTTGATGAGATGGAGATTTTTCCATAATTCTCCTGAGGTTTTGATGTAGTTGGATAGTGGCTGGGTTGGATTTAACCTGAAATCCAACCTGGCCCCTAGAGCGGAAAAGCTGATAGCTTTCAGACCAGACGCCCGTTTGACGAACCGTCAGCGGTGTTGGTGATCACGTTGAGAAGTGATCCCTATGAGTATACCCTATGAGAGTTCGGTGTACAATTGAGATACGTCTAGGTTGGTTCACACAAGAAACCAACCGGGACACTAGGTCGAAAAGGCTATTAATTCACAGACTAGGCGTCTGATTGACGTGCCATCTGTTACATTGAGACCCCTATGACGAGGCGGTCCTTTGAGATACTTATTCTTGTAACATTGTGATACTTGGAGTATCGACCTATAGCCTGTAGAGAGGACCCTCCCGGAGATGTGTGTATGGAGTACGGAGACCGTGTAGCTGACTGAGACATGACGACTGCTTGACCGACTCAACTTGGAGTGAGTCGACTAGCCCAGTGGACGGAGCAACCGATATTTAGCGACAGACCCACGATGGACAGAGCGCCCGATAGTTTTCTGCAGACCCGTGGTAGTTAACCGGAGGAGTACCTCTATAGGATATTAGGGAGAGTGCCCGATATTTGGTGGCAGACCCTCAACGGACGGAGCACCAGGTAGTTGGCAGCAGACCCATGGTACTTGAAAAGAGGAGTATCTCAGCACTCTAAGGTTAGTGAGTAGTATCTTGGGGTCATAACAGGATCACTGTACTCTTCAGAGACATAGATCTTCACTAGTTATATATTCTATAATAAAAATCTTGGTTAAGCTAAGTCTATGACCAATGTGTTTATCTCATGATTGATATGGGTTACATGTTAACCTAGGTATATGTATGGGCATATATCTAAGTAGTGGTTATCCGTTGATTTCATAACCTTTGTGTTTCTTCATGATCGAGATGGGTTACTTGATAACATAATTATAAGTATGGGCTTATACCTATGTAAGGGTTATCTGTTGTTTTTCTACTTTGTGGTTATCCTTGTTGGATTTAGAGAGACCTTGAGAGTCTTAGGGTATCTACAGAGCATCGTTATACTCACCCCAGCACGGGCTATGCCAGCACCTCACTGTTTTGGTTGCAGACGATGAGCAGTGCTGACAGAGGCGGAGTGTACGAGGATGGGACGGTACCCGGAGGTTGACCTCACGACGAGTCAGTATCTGTGGTGGAGGATCTAGGAGCTGCACTATCTATACCTACCCTTCAGGAAGGATATGTGGTGGATGATCCAGGAGTTGCGCTATCTGTACCAAGCCTTCAGGTAGGATCCGAGGTGGATGACCTAGGAGCTGCTTCTATTCTTCAAGCTACTTGTCTTTTCTCTTGTACTTTCGTTCTGTTGAAGCTGTACTATCAGTTGGGTTTGTATTCTAGCCTGTTTACTTTTCAGCACTTCTTTTGTACTTAGTGTTTTACTTACGCTTGTGCTCTCTGGTGTTTTGTTTACTTTTATAAAGGCAATTCCTTCACAGTTATCGGGATTTATGCCTTTGGTGCTTGTCTCCAGCCCCTGGCCTATGGATGGCGGGCTAGGGGTAGTCACGGGATGGGCCTCGAGGACGGGTCGTGACATTCTTTATCTTCTTCCATAATAATTTTTTAATATAAATAAATATATTGAATATGTCCTTATGATTTTTTAATATCACACACTAATTGTTAATAGATTGATCATATGAAAAATATTTCATTCCTTATATCCTAACATCAAGGTTTTATTTTATGCTATTGATGTCCACTTTATCTTATATCAACAAATCAATATCTCCTGAAATGAAATATTCAAGTCCCTAGGGTAATTCCTCTTATTATATTAAGTTGATGAGAAGAGTCCTTGAATGAAAATAAGATAGATTCTATGATACATGTAAATTTTTAACAAATGAAAAGTTGTCGGATAGTTCAAATATTTCGTATATGTGATTTGGATTATCAAAAATATTTTAAGATCATATGAAGAATTTTTTAAAATGATAGTGATGATTAAATTATCTGGAAGGGATAAGATGGTTGTGGTATATAATATTACTTCCAAAAAGATAGACAATAATTAAAATGTTTAAAATAAAAATATTTTTAATAAACTCAACATCCATTTCCTAAAACCTAAAATAGAGTATCTAACAGTTTGGACTTATAATCTACCTTAAAATTTTAATATTAGGAGATATACATAACTCATTAAAAATTATCACATGAAATAATGCTAATATAAAATTTTGGTTTAATCCGAGCTATTATAAAAATATTAAGGAATGAAACTTAAAAAGTACACATAATAGTTACTTTAGAATAGAATTATATTTCATTAATTTCCAATGATCTTTTTGTTTTAGTGTTTTATCAAATTTAAAAAAGCACTTACATAGTTAACCCTTATATTAATAGTGTACACTTCTGCACTTTATCCATTTTTTACACCAAAAAAACTATTTAATTAAATAATAATTTTTTGTATATTTTGTAAATTTTTTGATCTTGATATTATCCATTAACATACTCTTCCTTAAATCCGTGTAAAAAACATTTTAAGATATGATATGATCAGAAAAGGATCACTAGGGGACATAAAAAAGAATATAGTTAGCCATGTGAAAGTCTTGAAAACCCATGAAATTATTACATTTATCACAGTGGTATTTGAAGGGATAAACTAAATCATTTACATATGTAAACCACAAAAACTTTTTTATTAAATAAAAATAATAAAAACTGTATAAAGAAAATGAAAACCCTTTTTGGACACATAGACCTTAGATTAATTCATTAGATAAGCCCTTAGTAAATAACAACTTCATTCCTAAAAAAGGAAGCGTACATTACTCAATGCATTAAAGAACTATCTTTTTGATCCAAATGTGTTAATAGTCTCACTCAGTGTTATCAAGGAATAACTAACAAATAAGTTATATCGGGATCACCCATAAGCTATAAGGGAGATCAAACATTTATATATATACTGTATCGAGCTCACATAATTTGAAAATAAAGATGAATTAAAGTACCATCAATAAAAAATTTTAATTGAAATTTTCATTATATAACTTATAAAAAATACATTAAATACACATTTTTATAGCAAAAAATTTGTTCATTTAAAAATGCATTTATAAAATGAAAAAACTGTAATCATTATAAATAAAACAGTTTGTTTAAAAAGTGAAAGAATATGAATTAAAATTTAATTAATTAACATTTAACTGAGGAATAAAATTACATTAATTCTATATTTGTTAAATGAATACATTACTTTAATATATTTATCAGATAAGTCAAAACATAACACCTTTGGAAAAATTCAATAATATTCCGTTAAAATCATTTAAGAAAAATGTAAATTATGGATAAAAATGACTTCAAAAAAATATAAACAAGTTTTAAAACCCATCTTTATATAATTTTTAAAGAACAATAATATGTCCAAGGATGAAGAAGAGTGTTTTGGGGGAAACAATAAATAATAATGTTATTAAAAGAAAGCATCTTAAATAGATTCTGACTCATCTTATGCATTCTATATCTTCCTAAATAAAAGAGTTATGTTAATTTTTTATATAATTTGGAACCTTGTCAACTCTATTATTTATTTTAAATCCATTATTATCTTGTTATATAAAATTATAAAAAAAATTTGTTCATGTTGGATGCTTTGATGATATTCGGTACATAAGTGAAAACTGACATCGGTCGGAGGACTATGGTCAAAGAGGACATCATCACATAGTATAAAAAATAAAAATCATTTATTAATTATAATATTCATACATAAATTATATTCTTATATCCTTCAATTAAATATGGTAATGTAAAATGAACTACATTACAATCATGAATATGGGAGGCCATACATACACAAAGGTAATGTTTCCATTTTTCAATGATAAATATAGAATGAATAATTATCATTTTATCATGAAAAATTATAATAATATATTATAAATAATATTATATGTTTAAATATACTAATATATATTATTCATGAGAGGTGGTGATGAAAAATGAATCACATAACATTGTGGATGTGGCAGTTTTCACGTACTGGTGAACACTATTATCAATTTTCAATGAATGTAAGGGCATGAAAATATATGATATATTATATTTTAAGAATGATAGATATTTAATTAATATCATATATAATAATTTATTACATAATTATAAATATTATTGAGAGACGATGATGGGAAAAAATAATGTCAGTTCGAGGGGCAGTAGTCTGTAGTACACATTAATGATTGATTCTTTTCCCATTTGATGAAATTGAATATGAATATATTTCATTACACTAAAAGAATAACATTTTAATATATGTAGGATACTTTATTTAATATTTATCCTAGTTTAATAATTGTTGTGGGATGTGTAAGAAGAAACAAAACAAAAACATGGAGATAAATACCATACCTTTGCTTTGAAAGACCTCTTTTTCATAAAACCTTAAGACAAGTAAGATGAGTGTTCAAACTAAAAAGGACATTGAGAATGAGGTATGTATTTTAGGACTGTATTTGGGGTTTAATTGGGTAAAAACAAATAGTATTTTATATGTTATTTATTGAGAGGAAGATGTTCCATTTTGTATTTAGGGGAGGGGTACTCTAGGATTTTCTAAAATTATAAAATCAATAATAATTAATATTAATTTTAAATTTGATAAAATATAATATAATTATAAAATATTATTATTATGTTATAAAATTAACTCATCCAATAAAAAATATAAACTACTAATCTATATTTTTATCCTTATCGTTTGATTTTAACCATAATTTTACCCCTCAAACTCTTTACGTGACCACATGTATTTCTACTATTTGATGTTCAAAATTATTAAAATACAATAAAAAATGACCTATAAATAGCGAATGGATTATATTTTAAACATTATCCTAATAACTTGACTGAATATAATATTTTTTGTAATTTTATATAATTTAATAAAATATTATTTACTATAAAATACCAATAATGGCAATATTTTATGCTATTCATTACATTGACATTAATAATAAAAAAATGACCTATAAAATTATAAAAAAATTAATTTATTAAATAACATAAATTTAATGGTAATATATAATATTACTTAATCAAATTATTGACCTTATAATATTATTTATAATTTTTATTTGATTTTATCAACAAATGAATAGTTACAACATAACTATTGTGTATGAAATTATGGTAATTATTTATTGACCAAAAATAAAATAAAAATACTATAGTGAATATAAACCATTTATATTTAAAAATTATATTTATAATTTATAATAATCTCTAGATAAACCCATGTAAAAAATATTGTTGTTATTTAAAACAAGAGGCTGACCTGTTTGATATTTATTTAAATTAATATATTATAACAGTCATAATTGCATCCAAGTGTCTCCAAAGGGTCATAAATATGATTTTTTATGATTATGGTTTATATATACTTATAAAATAATATTTATGAATGTGTATGGGTCATATAATGGTTCTTATCATTTTTATTGTAACCTTTATTACCTGATTGTCACTTACCGATGGTAATAAAAAAAATTAAGTTCTATTCATATTGTCCAAAAAGGGGAACTATTTAATTAATTTACATTCCCTAATTATAAATATGGAATCCATTTTTTGAGATAAAAATTACATAATTTCCTGAATTTTATTTAAAATTAAAACAAAGAAGTGTAATAAAAAACAGTTTTCCGAAAAAAATTCTTTTTAAATGATAATATATTTTAATACTAAACTCAATTATAAAATCCATTAAAAAATAATTATATTATTTTAAATAAAAATTTAATAATCAATATTTAAAATAGATCAAGAGCATATATTTACAATATAAATAGATAAAACAATCATGGTTTTAAATAAAAGTGAATATTTTTAACTAACCATTAAGAAATCAACCCATTCAAAAAAATTTAAAAATTTATCCTAAGATAACATTTCCATGATAAATTAAAAATATAATGAATATTTATATGTAAAATTTATATATTTTATAGAAATTAAAATATCCATTCATAAAAAGGTGAAAAACGATTTTTTTAAAGATAATGTATTTTTTCTAAATAAAATGGATTCCCTATACATTGTACTGATTATTTAAAATGAATTATTTAATACATTATCAATTAGTCCTAAAATTATATAATTCATAATTCTGTTAATATTATTCCTTAACTCAGATTTAACAACTAGGTTATAGTGATCACATCCAAATAAGAATATTTCATTTTACATTTTACATTGATATTTCATATCTTTTATACTATAAAAAATATTATTTACTTGCAGAATTATAAGATATTTCAATAAGATATTATAATATTTTAAAAACATTAAATATATTACAAGACTGTAAATCCCCTAACATATAAAATGTATATTAATATTCTTTCTTATTCATATAATATTTTCTATTTATGTCGACATATCCCAATATTAATACTTTAGAAATTGAAATATTCACATTATAGAGGTCATAGACTCCCCAAAATTACAATCTAAAAGGTTTAAGGTGTAATCCAAATGAGGTTTATCAAGGAAGTTATATAACTCTTAACAAAGTGTTTTCATATCAATTTATTCTTCCTCCTACATTAATCCTATATAACCATGATTCTATAGAAACATGAGCATCTTAAATATACATACATATTATAATATATTTTTCAAATACCATCTTTATCTCCATTTCCATCATATTTGAAATGAAAATGTGGCTTGTTCATATGAATGGACTACTAATCAATGAAGAAATGAGTTTTGTTTTCAACACCACATCATATTGATTGTTATTATGATTTGTTAAAAGAATATATATAATATTTATGAAAAAATTATGACTATTTTTATATAATATAATACTTATATTCTAATCCTTAAATCTATTGTATAACATTGATGATGCTCGTACTGAGGTGTGGACTAGGACCTCCAAAAAGCAATGTGATTCAATATAATATTTCACCAATAATGTATGTTTATAAAATTATATTTAATATATACAAATTATATTTATTTCACAATTTACATTCTGGATATGATGGAACCATGGAATCATTGACCTTGGTCAATATACTGATTTTCTTTGGGATTATGAACTAAAGGACCTAAAAACATCCAACATGAACTTATTCGATTCATTAACTCTATAGTAATTTTAAATGAATGAAATAAAATATATTATGATATTTTTATAAACCTAATTTTTTTATGAAATTAAATAATTAATTTAATTTTACTATATCCTAGTTAATGTATGCACGTGGTGAGTCGGACATGAGGTAAGAAATTTCACCATAAAACATTATTTCAGATGTTTTCTACACTTTTCATCAATATGAATGGTATTACAAATTATTAAATATTTTTAAAATATATACTGAAATGTTTTTTAATTTTATTTTTGTAAAACACCAAGCTTCCTTGGTACATTTTTCTATGAATAATACAATAACTTGTGTTATACGCAACTTTTAGTTCTAACACACCCTAACCAATCAAACTATACGTTATGAATAGTAATACCCACTATTTTAAATTTTATAAATATTAATTTTCAAAATGGATTTCATTTTTGGATTCAGAATATCAAAATCACCTTGGGATGAATTTTTCGTATTTTTCGGAAAACATTCAATTTTTTATTAATAGTGAAAAACACTATGTTATTGTTTAAAAAACAACATTTATTTAAATAATTATTTATTATATTTAAATTTATTTGAAGAAAAAATAGACACATAATATATATATTATTTCAATTTAATTCATTAGAGTCTAATTATAATAATATTATATTTATAAAATTTTATTTAATTTTAAACCCTACCGACCTTCTAGGCACATTATCAAATTTGCAAAAAATGTAAGATTACATATTTTTTTAATTTAATTTAAAAAAATACAAGTTAAGTGGTTGCAATCAGAATGTAAAAAGTGGTTCATTAGGATGAAAATAATTTGTGGTGAATATTAACTTTTGGCTTTTATTTACCACCGTTAAATGTAAATAGGGTAATTAAAGGTTAAAATGATTTTATAAAAAAGCCTTAAAATGTCTAAATTATATTGGATAAGTGTGCTTCGAAAAAAATAATCCATAGTTATAAAATATGATTCTTTTCATCCACTCAGATTTGATTAAGACATATATTATTATTTAATTTAAAGAAGAATTAAAAGTGTTAAATTCAAAGTTTAATAAATAAAAAATTTAATATAGGGTTCTAATTGAGATAAATTTGACCGTAAATATTCATTATAAAGATAAACATATTTCCTATATAATAGTATTTTATTTTATAATTTATAAGGATTATATAATTAAATTTATTTATTACACACTGATGATGCATTAATTACCTTATTATTGAGAAATTAAGATAATTGATATTATAAATTTTAATATAATTTTAAATTGAGACTTTTCATAAGTTACCCCAATTTTTTAGGTTAATATGACATGATATGCTTGATTAATTAAATATTTTTCGAAGTGATATAGTTTTTATGATTTTCACAAAAACAAAATATCAAATAGTGTCAAAATAGATATAAAGGTGTTTTAAAAAAACTCTACATTATTAATTGGCATAATATTCTTAAAAATATATTGTTCTACCAAAACAATTTATATAATAATATATGTAATTAATTTACCACTTGGGGTTCTCTTTTAAATTTATTTAATTTTTATTTACCATGTAATATAAAAATACAAGAAGGAAATATAAAAGTTAAACATTTTTACTAAGAGTTAAATATAAAAGATATGGTTAATATGGTGACCTAAAGCTGTCTAAAGCATAATGGTTGACAGATTTTTGAACCATTCCCCACCTTATCATCGAAATAAATCTTTTTGGAGACATTATAAATCTTATATGATTGTATAATAAAATAATATATCAATCTTTTCCTAAAGTGACACTCACCTCTCCTATAAAAGGGTACATACTCTCCTCTCAAATTTACAACTCCATAGCCATTTTTCTCGACCAACACCTTGTAAATCTCATCCCAACTACCATAAAATCCACATAGAGTCCTCATTTTGAAAAGAAATCCTAATTATGTATCCCTTATGATCAAATAAAAAAAACACCTGAAGAAGAGGTCATAATATCATCACCTCTTTCAATGTTCTTTTCTTCATTCACTTTCAATTTCCTAGTTTATTCTATACAAAAATAATAACTTCAGTACTTCATAATTAATATAATTTTATTATAAATATGGTACTACTGTATTCATTATTTTATCTATCCTATGAATGAAATAGTCACTATACATGCATACGTACGGCTTAAAGTCTCCACGTCGTGGTGTTGTTGTTATTCAACACTTCATTACTTGGATTGGTATAATAATGAGTATAACTAATTTAAATAATAAATATAACATGTTAATTATTCTGTATATATAACATTCTTTCCAATTACATATGATTTCACCATCAAAATAATGATATTGTTTCTCATGCGTATGTACATATTACCATCTCCACCAATGCGATGAGATTTATCCCCCATCATAAACATTCTAGAATAATTTCCATTTTATGATAATCAATAATCTTTAGGAACTTAATATAATCATGAATATGATTCAAATACTTCCTATCAATGACAATCATTTCTTAATTAAAAAAATTTATAAGCGAAAACAAATTAGTTAACACTGGAAACAATGATACTGCTGAAATATTATTAATAAAGCAATATTAGAAGATAATATATGATATCATATTTTTGTATATTGTTCTTGTATAATTTAATAACAGTGTTTTAAATACTATAAAATAGGTTAACGTAACCTTGATCAAATAAAATTTCAAGGTAAGGGATAATTCTACAACCTTGTCATTATCTGTGGTTGTTTATATGTGTGTATCTAATTAGACCTCTTAGTCATCCATATCCTTGTTCATATATATGTATTTCAAAACATCTTTATTATTTCTTAGATTATGGGTTGATGTCACTTATACCCTTGTTTGAATTTTTATAGATTTTTTTAAAGGATTTTTTTCGTCATTTTTCATACAAGGTCCTTTAGGACCCTTACAAAAAAAATTGAAGAAAGACTTTTTTTAAACATATACGGTGAGTACGGATATTTTTTACATTATAACATCTTCTAAGATTACTATAAATGATTATAATAATAATTTAAAAAATTTATTTCATTTATAATTATGTGAATTTTAAATTATTTCAAAATAGAAATAGATATTTCTCTCAAATAGTTTTAATTTCATCTATTTCAAAATCCATTGATGGATTTTATAATTGTTTGAAGTTGATTTATTAAGATACAATATTTCATATTGTATTGACAGTTTTGTGATATTTTTTACTATGGATGTGTTATTTTTATACCATTCATAGTTTATGGTTAATGTCTTAACATTATGTATTTTGGTTTTAATATGAATGTTTATGTTATGTTTCCACATTTTTATATGAGGAATGAATTGGACTTAGTAATTGATCGGTGGAGCCCGATATATCTCCTTGATACATCGTTATCTATCATGAGACAAACTAGTGTCTTGGAACAAGGCCTTGACAAAATCTTATTTGTAGTCTTGAAACGAGGCGTTGAATATGTGGTTATGATGTCCGACATTATGCATTCCACCATTATGAAATTGGCTATTGATATTTCTTTTGATAATTCCACAAGTTTAATATCAATTGGAATAAAAAAATGGAATTATTTGATTTATCTTTTCCATATTATGCTGACGTTTGGGTTTAAAAGGCTTGTGTTTTGGTATTACACATTTCCTTAAATGTTTACACTTATTTTTGAAAGTATCTGCTATATTGTTATCCTTACTGAGCATATGAGCTCACCCCTTTCTAATGTTTTATATTTCCCATCATGTGTAGAAGTATATTATGACTATCATATTAGAAATAAATAAGGGGATAAGACTATGATCAAAGGGGACACAATGTTGTTGTTTTTAAATTTCATAATGTAATGTAAAACTTATGTATGCATCTAGTGCTTCTAGGGATAAAAAATTGATTGGTCGTTTGGGATTTGATCTATTGTGATCATTCCTATGTTATGTAATATTGAACAGACTCTGGGTAACTAGGGTCAGGGCATTATAATTGGTATCATAGGAAGTTTAATACAATCCTTTGAAACTAGATTTATATAATCTCTGATTAAAGAACATTACCCTATGATAGACCTTGAGAAATAATATAGAATAACTTTTAGAATTCTATTGATGTAAATATTTTTTTTATTTTCCAAGAAATTCATCCCTGTTTAGATACAAGCAGGTAGAGGTGGCTCTGGCACAGGTTTAACATGGAGTGAAAACTCCAACAAGGAATTTCAAGCTTTACCTAGGGTATCCTGGTACATAACAATGGGCCTTGATGCACTATCGGTTACGACACTCCTGGGAGATTAGTTTAAGATAATTCAATTTTTTTTTACAGAACATTATAAAGGATTTCTGAGAAAATACATTCTCATTGAAAACATTTTTTTTATGATTATGGATTATATGCATAAACAGTTTATTTTATGTTAGGTATTTTACTAGTATGGAATTCTGTATTGTGATTCCTGAACTAATATATTGTATGCAATTATTTAGAAATGGCACATAGTGTTAAGAATGGAAACTATTTCAATGCACGTAATCCATATAGGGATTTCCATTCTACTCCAGATATTTATAGTGGAACTAGTGATGCAACCTGTTCTGAACAACTTAATACTGTACTCGGACAACTTGCTCAGGTTATGAATAATAACATTACCCATATGGAGAACACCAATACACAACATGGAGGATCAATGTTAGATCACTTCATGAGGAAACGACCACAAACATTCAATGAGACTACAAATCCATTTTTAGCTGAGAAATGGATAATTTCCTCAGATAAATGATTTCATTCATTATGGAGTAACGAAAGGGAAAAAGTTGTCATGGAAGTTTATCACCTCAAGAGAGATAAAAATCAATGGAGGTCATTAATTCAAAACACAAAGGAGGATAAATAAGTGTCAAATATTTAATGGTGGGAGTTTAAAGTGATTTTGATAGAAAAATACATTCTTCATGACCATTGATGAAATTTGGAATTTCAATTTAAAAGTCTGAGGAAAAAGGAGGATAAGAATGTCCCAATGTATGATTCTAATATTACATTATTAGAATGGTATGTAAAAGATTATATTCGTAACCCATGGATTAAGATTAATCAAATATTTTATGGGTTAAAACCATTTCTCTTTCATGAATTGGTATCAAAATCCTTCTCATCATACAAAGATATTGTCTCATGTGCTATCAAGATATAAAATGAATTCTCTATGTCTTACGACTTTAAAGAAAACTTAGAGATGAAAAGATATGTTGAACACTCTGGAAATGGAAATAACGGGAAGAAGGGAAAAGATGAATTTCTATTCTATAGTATGTGTGGGAAAAAACAATGGCACATGGCTGATGGGAATAGAAATCTATTACATGTGTGGTGGAAATGGCCACCGATCACATGATTTCAAGGGAAAGAAATAGGTTGTTAATGTTGAATGATACAATAATAGAGAAATGTGGAATTATGAAAATGAATTTCCTAGGTTACAAAGAAACATAACTCAAAAAAGTCCAATATAGTAATGCCCAGCTTATGTGATCACTACTATTGGTGTTGAAGCTCTGAATAATGTGGTGGCAGGTAATTTGACATTTTCCTCAAATTTAGCCAATGATTGTTTCATTCTGTATCATCTCATTGCTTCACATATTCACAGTTTTCTATAAAAATTAGATATTTTCAATTTGATATAACAAGGGTGTTGTCAGTCAAAAATCCTAAGGGAAGTGTCATTTCAAAAATGTTTTGTGAATCCATTCCTATTAGGGCATATAAATGTTTTTTATCTACGGATATTGTCATCATACCAATGATTTAATTTGATATAATCATTGGTATGGATTGGCATTCAGACCATGATACGAAAATTTATTTTAAGAAGAAGGAGGATAATGTTTTTGATGATGATAAGGAGTACCTTATCTTTATACCAAAAATGTCACCATATTATTCTTATCTAGATCCAACCCTAGTAGCTCTATTAAATTCAATTATTAGGGGTGAATATAATGAAATAAATATGGATGTGGAAAATAATGTTAAAATAATGGATGTACCTATTGCGCAAGAATATGTTGATGTGTTTCTAGAGGATTAACCTGGACATCCTCGAGAATGAGAAATTGAGTTTTCCATTGACTTAACTCCTAGTTCAACGCCCATATTGAAGACCCCTTATAGAATAGACAGTGTTGAATTAGTGTAAGTAATGAAACAACTAGAGGAATTGAGTAATAAAGGATTTATTCACCCTAGTGTTTCTCCATGGGGATCCCCTATTATTTTTACTAAGACGAAAGATGGATCTTCGAGGTTTTGAATTGACTACATGGAGATCAATGCTATAATAATAATGAAAAATTATCCCATACCTCACATTCATTATTTATTAGATCAAATTCATGGAGATAAATATTTCTAAAATATTAACTTGGATTTGGATATCATCAATTTTTTGTGAAGAAGGAAGAAATTATGAAAAAAACATTTATAACCAGGTACGAGCATTATGAGTTTATAGTAATGCCTTTTGGACTGACTAATGCACCCTCTATTTTAATGGATCTAATGAATAGATTTTTCATGGAATATCTTGATTACACTATAGTGGTATTTATTGATGATATCTTGGTTTAACGAAAAATCTTTGATGATAATGAAAATCAAATGTGCACTCTTCTAAAAACGCTTAGAAGATATGAATTTTATTGGATATTTAGCAAGTGCACATTCTGGCTTTAGAAGACTTATTTTCTTGGCCATATTGTCTCTAAGGATTGAATCTATTTTGACCCCTCTAAGTCAACTACAATACATGAATGGACAGCCCCGATGAGTATTACATAGTTATGAAGTTTTATTGGTTGATGGGGTTATTATCGGCGTTTTGTCCAAGAATTTTCCTAATTAGCTGACAGATTAATCAAAATCACACATAAAGGTGTTCAATTTTTTTGGAAAAAAGTGCGTGAAGATTGTTTTGAAGAACTGAAAAAAAGATTAGTTAATGCTCATATATTGACTCTACCACTGGGGAATGATGTGTTTGTTATTTATAGTGATGCTTCAAAGAAAGGACATGGGTGTGTCCTTATATAGAATGATAAGGTTAATTCCCTTGAATCACGAAAGATAAAAATTAATGAACAAAAGAATAATAATAATGATCATGATTTAGAAGTTGTAATCGTTTTTTAGATGATATGGAGACAATGTCTCTATGTTGAAAAATGTGTGATATATAATGATCACATGAGTTTGAAGTATATTTTCTCACAGAAAGAACTCACCATGAGGAAAAGATGATGAAATGAACTACTCAAAAATTATGATTCCTCTATAAACTACCACCTGATGAAGAAAAATAAGGTGGAAGATGCCTTGACGAGAAAGGATCACATAGCATTGAACAAGGTGAGAGTGGAAAGGGATCCTGTGTTCATGGATCTAGAAAAGATGGATATGGGAATAATCATGGATGGTGAAACATCAGTAATATTTAAAATCTTTTCCAAACCAATATTACTAGATATGATAAAAATTTCCCAGACTGATGATGATAAGTTTCAAAAGAAAATTAATTCCATGAACGATGGGAGATTGATCGAATAAGTATATAAAGATGATATTTTGAAATTTGGGAAGATACTTTATGTTCCTGACATACCTGATCTAAGAAGTTATTTTTTAGATGAATCTCATAGCTCCAATTTCTCTATACACTACAGTGGCAGTAATATGTATAGATATTTGAAGGAGAATTTTTGGTGGGGCAAAATGAAGAGGGATAATGCTGATTATGTGTCATGATTTATGGTTTTTCAATAGCTGAAGGCTGGAAGACAACATCCTAGAGGAGTCATGAAACATATTTCAATACCTGAGTGGAAATGGGATGATATTATGATGGAATTCATCATGGGGCTACCAAAGACTCTTAGATATAATGATGCAATATTGGTCATTGTTGATCGTCTTACCATGTCAGCACATTTTCTGACTAAAAGATTATATTTACCAATTGAAAAATTAGTAAGACTATATATTAATGAAGTTGTAAGACTTCATGGAGTACCCCTATTGATTATTTATAATCGTGATCCCAATTTTACATCAAGATTCTGGAAAAGTATTCCGAAGGCCATGGATACTGAACTCCATTTGAACACTTTCTACCACCCTCAAAATGATAGACAATCAGAACAGACTATTAAAACCCAATAAGACATGTTGAGATCTTGCTCATAATACTTTCAAGGTATATGGGATCAATATTTACCTTTGGTATAATTTTTCTATAACAATATCTTCCATTCAAGTATTCAGATGGAACCATATGAGGCATTATATGGAAGGAGGTTTCACACAACAACAGGTTGTGATGATGTTTGTGAAATAATTCTCATAGGAAAAAACTTTTTTAGGAAACAGAGGAAAAGGTGAAGCTCATCCAAACCCACATCAATGTTGATCAATGTAGGAAAAATAATTATACTGATAACCGAAGGAAGTATTTGGAATTTTATATAGGAGATCATATTTTCTTGAATGTATCTCTAGGGAAGAGTGTTGTACGATTCAGTAAGAAGGGAAAATTATTTCTTAGGAATATCAGGCCTTTGGAAATTCTAGAATGAATTGTAGTTGTATATTACAATTTAGAAATTCCTCCAAGTCTATCCAAACTACATGATTTATTTTATATATCACTACTAAGATAATACATGCCTGACCCAATCCATGTACTCAACTATGAAGAAATAGAATGGGAACCTAATATTTATTATTTTTAAGAGCCTTTAAAGATTCTTGGTACTAGAGAACATGTGTTTAGAAACTGGATGACTCGTCTTGTAAATGTTCTATGGAGAAACCATAAAATGGAAGTTGTAATGTGGGATCCCAAGAAACATCAGTTGAGGAACCACAATAATTTTTATACACATTAGTATTCAAGAAATTTCAAGGACAAAATTATTTTAAGGATAGAAAAATGTTACACCCCATGCTTCCATGATTCATTTTCCATTAAATAATGCAATATCTTGGGTTGTACGGAACTCCAGGTTCTAACACACCACGACTAATTAAACTAGTTGGTATGAATAGTAATACACACTTTTTAAAATTTTTTTTTCATAATAGATGTCATTTTTGGATTCAAATTATCATAAATAACATTTGGTGAATTTTTGGTATTTTTCCGAAATTATTCTATTTTTGATGAATAGTGAAAAACATTGCATTATTGTTTAAAAATCGACATTTATTTAAATATTATTTATTAAACATAAATTTATTTTTAATAAAAATAGACACATAATACCTTTATTAGTTCAATGTATTACATTGGAATCATTTTATTGTAAAATGAGATGTATAAAATTCTATTGAAAATTTTATCCACTTTTCCCCACATTCTAGGAAGTTTATAATATTTGCATAAAACACAATTTTACCACCTATGTGAATTCAATTTCAAAAATCAAAGAGACATGGTTGAAATTATTAAGTAAAATGTTGTTCAATAAGATGAAAATAAATTTTTATGAATAGTAACTTTTGGATTTTATTTACTATGTTTAAATGTAAATAGTGTAATTAAAGGTAAAAATGATATTATGATTATACAAACACATGTCCTAATTATACTGGATAAGTTTTTTTCGACGAAAATAAACTTTTGGGATAAAATTTTATTCTTTTGGTCCACTTGGATTAGATTAGGACATTTATTATTATTTTATTCAATGAAGAGTTAAAATTGTTAAATTCAATGTTTAATTAATTTAAAAATTTTAATATAGGGTAATACATAAGATAAATTCGACGATAAAAAGTTATTATAAGGATAGAAATATTTCCTACAAAATGGTATTTTATTTATAATTTTTATTCATTAAATAAGTAAATTTATTTATGTCACAATGATGATGAAGTATTTACATTATTATTGAATGATTAAAATAATTGATATTATAAATATTATTATAATTGAGAATTGAGAATTTTGTGGAATTAAACTAATTTTTGGGGTTAATATTAAATGTTAGGGTTGGTTAAATATATTTTTTCAATGTGATAAAGTTGTTATGACTTCCACAAAAACAAAATAACAAATAGTGTCAAAATTGACATAAATGAGTTTTTAAAACAAATACTATATTATTAATTGATATAATATTCTTAAAAATCCACAGTTCAGCCAATAAAGTTATATAATAATATATATGTCATTAATGAACCACTTCGGTTCTATTTTCATTTTATAGTATGTTTATTAATCATTTAAAATAAAAATACAAGAAGACATTTTTAAAGTTAAAATATTTAACTAAGAGTTAAATCTAAATGATAAGGTTAATATGGTGACATAAAACTGTCTAAAACCTATTGGCTAAGAGGTTTTCGACCTAGTCCCCCGTTAACATAGAAATAAATCACTTTTGAGCCATTATAAATTGAATATGATTGTATATGAAAATAATAATTATTGCTTTTCCTAAAGGGACCCTCACCTCTATTATAAAAGGGTACTTCTCCTTCTACAAAAATCTCAACTCCCAAGCCATTTGGCTCAGCCAAACCCTACTAAATATCTTCCCAAATATCCTCAATTCAATATATTTTCCTTATATTGATCATAAATCCATCATATAATGCCAATTTTATCAAATCAAAACGAAACACCTGAAGAAGAGTTAATAATTTCATCACCTCTTTCAATGTTCGTTTCTTTTTCCACTTTTCCTTTCTTGGTTGTTTCCATACTAATATAATATCTATAATAACTTTTACATAATATGATGTTAATGTAAATATGGTACAAGAATATTCATTATTTTATCCATCCTATGAATGAAAATGTCACCATACGTTCGTACGTATGGCTTACCGTCTTCACATCATAGTGTAGTTATTATTCAAAAATTCATTATTTGGATGGGTATAATAATTAGTATAAATGATGTAAATAAAAAATATAACTTTATAATTATTCTATCTATATAATATAAAATCCAATTAAATATGACTTCACCATCAATAGAATGATATTGTTTCTCGTTCCAACATATGGATTACCGTCTCCACGAACGCGATGAGTTTCATTACCCCTCATAACCACACAAGAATAATTTTCATTTTATGATTAAAAATAATGTTTAAAAACATAATATCATTCTAGAAATGAATCAAATACATCATATCCACAACAATCATGGCTTACATAAAATCATATAAAGGAAAACAAATTAGTTAACATAGGAAACAATGATACTAAAAATATATTATTAACAAAGCAATATTAGAATATCATATTTGACATAATATTTATATATGTACTTATTGTATAATTTAATAAAAATTATTTAACTACTGTAAATGAGTTCAACATACCCTCGATCTAGGAAAATAACAAGGTAAGGTTTAATTCTACAATCTCTTCATTATCTGAGGTTGTTTATACGTGAGTATCTATTGGGACCTATTTATTATCCACATCATTGTTTCTTAAAATGAATTTCAATATTTTTTAATATTTCCTAGACAATGGATTAATGTCACCTTTTTCTTTTTTTGATTTTTTATATAATTTTTATAAATGATTCGTTTTATCATTTTCCAAACAGGGTCCTTTACGACACTTTTGACAAAAATTAATGAAATAATGTTTTTTAACTTATACAACTAGTGTGGCTATTTTCTACCATTATAACATCTTCGAAGCTTCCATTAAAATATTATAATAATATTTTCAAAATAAATGTTTTATTTTAAAATTATGAGACTTTTAAATGATATAAATATAGAAAGAGATATTTCTCCGAATTTTTTTTTGATTTCATCTATGTCAACATCCTTTGATAGATTTTACTCTTTTTTGATGTTGATTTATTATGATACAATATTCCATATTTTATTCAATGTTTTGTGATATGTTTGAATTTTGATGTGTTATTTTATACCATTCATTGTTTATGGTTAAATTATTAACATTTTGTATTCTAGTTCTTATAGAAATGTTTATGTTATGTTTCAACCTTTTCGTAAAAGGAATGTGTTAGACTTAGTGTGGGATGGGTGGAGCAATCTATAGCTCCTTGATGCATCATTAGATCTCATGATACAAGCTAGGGTCTTTTCATAAGGCCTTGAGAGAATCTTATTTTATACTTGGCACAAGGCCTTGAATATGTGGTTATGATGTCCAGCATTATGCATTTCATTATTGAGAAATTGGAAATTGATATTGAATGTGATTATTTGACTAGTATAATATCCATTTCAATTAATAAATAGAATTATTTGATTTATCTTTTCCATATTATGCTGAAGTTTATGTTTAAAAGTCTTGTCATTTATTCATATAGATTTCCTAAAATGTTCATGCTTATTATTGAATGTGTCTGCTATATTGTTATCCTCACTGAGCATCTGAGATCACCAATTTCTTAGGTTTTATTTTTCCCAAGATGTGAAGATATATACTATGACTGATCTGCAGGAATAGTCTAAGAGGATATGACTGTGTTCAAAGGGGTCATAATGTTTTTGTTTTTCAAGTTCATAATGTAATTTAAAATTAATATATTTATCTAGTATCTCCAAGTATACTAAACTAATTGGTGTTTCGAGGTTTGATCCCTTATGATCAATACAATGTTATTTAATATTTCACTAACTATGGGAAATCTGGTTCAGGGCATTACAATTTTCTTTACGTGTACATATATTTTGAAAAGACAAATTTTTCAACATTTTCCTCATGTTTCACTTTTGAATCCTTTTACAATAGTACAAAAAACATTTTCTTATAACATATACATCATGAATATATTTTCACACTATCATAAACATTATTATTTTATGTTATTAATTTATAATTTTTATGGGTTAAAAAAATTGTATTTCCTGTTATTTAGGGTATTTTTGTTTTTTCAATGAAAATAATATTTATATCATTATTTTTACATGAAGACAAAATATAAAACTATATATATTTTAAAGTGAACTTCTTATGAGTTTTTTAGAAAAGATAGACTATATGGTTTTTATGTTAAAAAAGGATATTAAGCATTGTTTAAGAGGATTAGTGAACATGAATAGATCCCATAGTCAATTGGTAAGGATGTTTTTATCTATAGAATTTTGTTAGAATAAACTGAGTTGTTATTCCACAAGTAAGGGTTATTTTAATGGTTCATGAAAGGGTAATATGATATTTATTTCCCATGGAATCCAAGAGATCATTATATTCATTAAAAAGAGTTTCTAGGGAAATAATTTCATTTTATAAGGAATAAAATCAATCTAATTTTTTATGAAAGTTTATAACCCTTTTAAGGGATAAAGGTACGGTTTTTAGGGATTTTTTTCTTATGTATTAATATTTTCTTGGAAATCAACATGATTATCAATATAAATTAATTATTTTTTATGATTTTTTATAAAATAATTTCTACAGTATGGCTAGTTTCAAGAATAAGTAAACAAAAATTTGAGCACATTTTTTTTTTAAAATGTTATTTTTTGTGTAATTCAATGTTTTTCAGAGGATGAATGATTTAATTTCTGTTTTTATATCATTTATTGAAATTTTTGTTATCATCCATAGTTTTAAAATGTTTTTTCACATAGAATAAGGATGAGTATGAACTATTTAACTATCAATATTTCTGGTATGTGGATTTCTGTAAAAAGAAGTGATTTATTTAATAAGACATGAATTTAATTTTATAAATCCAATTTTTTTGTGGGAAAATGGATAGTTAGTGGATGTGTCTAGTTTTTTAAGGGTTTAATATGAAATAAGTTGTCCTAAATATTAAAAAATATAAACCTAAAAGATCATGGAAATGTAATGATATTAAATACAATATATTAAATATACATAATGGGTTGTTAAAAAGATATTTCATTATAACTATACAAATTTTCTAAAAAAAATTATAAATAAAATAATTTAAATAAAATAATTTTCATCTATTTTTTGTATTTTTCATTCTTGTTGAGTTTCAAATTCATGAATATTTCTTATATTTTCAATTATATACACCAAATATGAATTCGACCCTTATTTCTATTAGAACATATATAATAAATTTTCATTATATTTTTTATGATAATATTAATTTTCTAATTAGTTTCTGTTGGGTTATTTCTTATATATGTTTGATTTATGTTTTGATTTTTATTTGGAACACATATAATTGATATGTTACGATATCATGTGTGGTGCTATAATTTTACATGTCCCCAATAAAGTTTTTAACCCTTAATTATGACATAGATTGTTTGGTTAAAGTGAACTGAGACTTTATAAATATACCATTGAGATATTGAATCTTGAAGAAAAATAAATATTATTAATTAAAAATTGGGGAGTTGATCCATAATGTGTTGATCTCAAGTAAGAAATGGAAAATAAAATGTTGATTATACCCCAAGTGATGGAGTAATCTCAAAATCATTATCATATCTTATAGTGAGTTATTTACATGAACATCTCATTAGAGGCATGTTATGAATTGTTTCTTAAGAAAATTCATTAAAATGTTTGTGTTTATTTCTTATTTTATTTATTGGAGACATTCTCATGAATGATGTCAAACCACTTTGGAGTTGAGCATAGAAGCACAAGAATGAATGAAATAAATTAAAGTTGTTGATTTAAAAACATTAACTAAAGGAGATGATCAGAAAATTAAAAGTATGAGTTAAAAAAGTAAAAGGAAGACCTTACATGACATGAGAGTGAACTACCCATGAATTATTTTTGTGCAAAAATTCTTTAATCTCATAGAATGTAATGTACGATGGAAAATCATAGGTTATGATGCAATACTTAAAATGAAGGAATAAATTCACCTTATGTGAGAGGTTGTGATATAAAATTAATATGGCATGGGATAAGAAATAATCAGATATGAGAGGTGTTTTCTCATAGAAGAGAAGTCTATGTTGCAATGGTGAATACGAGTTGTTAATGAATAATTCAACTCTTATATAAAGAAAAAAATAGAAAAATTAACTTCAATATTGTTATGGCGAGCCTGATATCATCCTACCATGTCACAATCATTCATGAGGTAAATTATGGTTAGATAAAGAATACCACAACACATTGAATAACCAGGTTAATATAACCTTGGTGAAAATAATTTTTTGTATTTTTGGTTTATGAGATTTGAGAGATGAAAATTTTCAATTTATGATTCATTCTATGATGTTTTCAACTGATGAAGATTGGATGATTAATTATTCAGCTGGAATAAAGGGTAACACACCACTATCTACCAATCACACCATAATAAATACTCAGAGATATTTTGAGCTATTGAAATATCTGTAAGAGTTTGAATTGAATATATTTTGGATATAAGGATCATGCATCAAGAAGGGGTTAAAATAAAATTCATATGAATTCCATAAATTATTAGTTAACTCAAATGTCAAATGTGTGTGTGATGAAACAAAGAGAGAGACACCAATTCCATGATAATTCAAAGAGGCATTCAGTAGGATTTTCTAAACGGAGAATAAGAGTACAAACCATGTCCTAATCTTAGGGGAAATTTCGGTACAATAAGAAACATAAATTTTATTTGTAGTTATATTTCATCCACTTTGTAAAAAAATTTCAAAATAACCCCCTTTATGATTCATTAACCATTTTATTATATATTGTAACTGTGAGTATCAAGATTTCAACTACTATACATAATGGATTATCCACCTGAAAATTAAGGTGATTAAACATGGAAAATCCCCTTATGTATATGTGTGTTATATCATTATCATATCTCTACATCAAACCATTACAATAAATATATATTTATAAAACATCTAAAATGGTAGGCACATAGTTCATAAGTGATAGATTTATTTAGAAACCACTAATACACTACCCTCTCAGTGGTAGTATACTCTTTCATAGGCCTACCAAATGGTATTAATGAAATGCTTCCTAATGATCTTTTCAGAGCGTATAATGAATGATAAGCACCATTAGAGGGAGTATAGGTTGTGAATCAGAGTTTATATATTTTTGTAGAACCATTAAATTCCCATTCTTAATCAGTTTCATTCAATCAAAATTATATTTGTTAGAGACAATAAATACCGAGACTACGTTTTTTTATAAGGATTTCCCCCTAAATAATTACAATATCTTCAATGTTTTATTGTTTCTTTTCTAAAAAATTAAACTATCTTATTATCTTTAAGTATTTATATGAAATAATATGATATTAAACATAATAAAATATATGGATTCTTATAGTTACAAAATGTATTCAATAAAACAAAAATTCCTATACAATGAATGATCAAAAAAGGAATTATAAAACCTTAAAATGTGATTTATGAAATATGGTTATTCTAATTAATTCTATAACAATCTATTTTAAATGATCTAAAATTTAGGATGAATATTTTTAATAAAATATTTATTGCATCATTTCTTATTATTTTATTATTTAAATTACTCTCAACCTAAGTGGAAGTTATTTTAAAAGAATCCACATTTCCCCTTTTCACGTAACACAATTAAAAATAAAATGAAATATCATTAATTATTACAAAAGATTCTATAATTTTATTTTTTATTATAAAAAAGATTCAAAATTAATGTTTACATAATATTTAGAAATATCTGGATATTTTTCCTTTTTATAATTTTATAGAGTCTCTCTTCCTTTATTATTTTTAAAACCACTTATTCATTTTCATGGCTTCAAGTCGTGTGGTGATGTAGAGATTATTCATGTGGTGTGGATTTGTGATAAAACACAAAACCCATCATCAGATTGTTCTTAAATTTTAAATCGAATCAAAGCCCTTCATATTCATTTTAATATGTATTCAATGACACCATCACAACAACATTAACATATTCAATCCTTGGTACACTAATTTTTTTAGAGAATGGAACCTTATGTTGTTGTTAAACCATATTAATTTGTTCAACTATATGATCAGTTCAAAAAAAATGAGATAAATAATATGATATTATATTTTTAACAATGTCTAGAACCATAAAATGTTTTCTACACCATTTGGATCCAATAAAAACCCTAATATTGATGATTATAAACGTTATGATGTTTTAAAAAAACCTTATAAACAATATATGCACCAAAAAAAGATCATTAAAAACCTGATGAAGTCATTGATAATTCATAAGAAGATATAGTGACATCTCCAAAAAGATTCTAATTTTTTCTATGGGATCAACATTATGAAGTTAGTGTGATCCTTATGAATATTAAGAGACAAACTTTTGATTTATCCTTTTAAATATTTCATAAAATAGTCATATTTTAAAATTGATCTAATTTTTATAAAAAAATAGAACAATATATAAATATTTAAAAGAAATCATAAAATTATTAGAATGTTCTTATAAATCAGATATATCAATATTCATGACCAGTAATTCCAAGATGGATTATCTAGCTCTCAGAAAACACTTTAATCTCATCATCATCTCATCAATATGTCTTTAATAATTTAAATTTTTTAGATAGTACTTTCCAAAGTATCCAATAGTTGTATTTAACATGAAATATACTCATAAATTAAATTACTAAACCAATTATAAAAAAAAAAACATCATCATGAGGGTTGAAAATTTTACCACATTGAATTATTTATCAACATTACCCATTTCTTCATTCCCTTACTGATAAAAAAAAGTGAATATCTATTTTTGTACAAATAAAAATATTCAAAAAAAATATCCATGATTCAATCAAATAAAATTCTATATAATCTATTTATATGTATATTATAGTAGTAAAAAACTATGTCAAAAATTATATCTTCTTTAAAATTATTCTTGAATATCTAATTCATTGGAATCAGTCAGATATTTAGATAAATCATATTTCATAATCATTAGTTGGAATTCACACAAACAAATTTTTGTATCGAAACCCTTTTTGAAGAATTCATGAGCTTTTTCTCAGGTAATCTTATTTTTTTGAGTACATTTTGATTGGGTTTTACTGTTGGAGTATTTAGGTAAACATTGAAAATGTTGGTTGGGTTTTGGGAAGTGCAAGGTTGGCGCATAGTTTTACCAAACCATGCATCGTTCCCCAAAAAACAAAGAAAACCCTAAATGGGATGTATTTGGTTGTTGGCTTATATTTTTCCCAACAATGAACTCTCTTATTAGTAATTTCATGGATCTTTAAGAGGAAAATCCTAATTTGGTGGAGGGTTAGGGGAATCTATTTTCCATGAGAAGAAAAAATGCACAATCAAATTTAATTCCCCAAAAATTCTTTTAGATATTATCAAACAACTGTATTATATTCCCAAACCACTTATCTTGACCCTAAAATGTTTTTCTCATTTTTTGAGGTACTTTGGAAAATTCCAAGGCATTCTAACCATCATTCTTGGTGAATCAAATCCTAGAATGGAGATCTTCACCTCTCTCGGTATGAGATTCTCATCGGGATTTGCTTACTCTCTCTATATCTCTTATCATTCTCCAATACATTTAAGTGATGTTTCCCAACATTGTAAACGGATATATATCTAGGTTTTGATATTTTTATCCCATTATATCTTGGATAATGGTTTCAAATATAGATCTCGTTATTCGTTGTGATCTTGGTTGTTCCACATCAATTTGTGTTTTGCATTGGTGAGAATTCATAATAAATTTTGTTCTATGTGGCCTAAATTGAGAATACCACAATATTTATTTAAATATGTGTATGTAATTTTGAAATTATAAATTTCCCTGATTGTGAAATTTTATTGATGATAGAATTTATTTAACATAATTTCCATTTGATTATAATTTTGGTCTAAATTAGTGCAATTGAAATTGGTGGACTTGGATTAATTAATTGGATGATTAATTAAGGGAATATTGTGATTGTGGAATTTTTGGGAAATTGGGATTTTTTAATTACTCAGTTAATGTGATATAAATTATTTAAAAATCTATATTTTGATATTGTTGACATTACCAAAATTGGATAATGGGTCATATAAATTTAATATTGCAAAATGGTTTAATTGTGAATTGCTAACATCATGTCACAGGATTAGAATATTTAATCATGATCATTTTTGATTAATTTTAATTGTATATCATGATATAAAATGATGGTGAATAGGTTCAGAATGATTAATAATGAAAAATTTGATATATTTGATATATTTGATATATATTCTTGATTTCTAAACATGTATGGGAAATGGAATAATGATTAAAAATATCACATTGTTAATGAGTGTGGAACACAGACTTCTGGTTCCAAATCCCACATGTGTGGTTGATTAATAAATTTGTGTGGTACATGGATTGTGGCGTCAAAATCTCAAAGTGATAATGAGTGTGAGACATATACTGCTTCTTCAAAACCCCTCTTCTATGTTTGATTGATAAATATGGCCCGGGAATGAATTATTACATCAAATCACTACAGCGATAATCATTTAGGGAAAAAGACTAATGATTTTAAATCTCATTTGTGTGAAACATGTGATGATGTATTGTGTGGCATAGACTACTGCTTCAAAATTCCACGAGGTCTATCCCCGAAAATTCTGGTATCGAAATGTTGGCATTGGACTGTGGTTCTAATTGAACATAAAATGAATTGAATTTATTTGGAATAGGGTAACAATGGTATTGTGATATGTGATATCCCTAGGGATAGTTAATAATATAACATGGGATGAATTAAAAATTAATAGTTCAAGGGTCCATGGGAACCGAGGGGGTTTATGTAGTTAAATAAATATTATTTAATATATTTAAACCCTTTACATATAGCTTGTATGTTATTCATTATAAAAATACATTAACTATTACTAATAAGATTGTTTTTGAGAAACCATTAGTAGTTTCCTACTATGTTATACTCACACACCGCTTTGGCTTCATGATCAGTACCTGAAGAGAAATATTGATTTTAATATAGGATAAGGAAAATAATCATATGTTATATTACTGCATTGGAATGGATAATGGATGAGGAAACCAAGCATGAAACAAGATACACATGAGAGTTTCTAATGACATTATTTATTTTGGGTTTTGAATATTGACATGACACAAGTATTGGGTATGAAATATATTCTATTTAGTTTTGGATATTTTATTTCATGTATTGGTTATCAGGTAATACTAGTTTGTTTTGGTTACTATCTATATCATATGATTGTAGTATATTTACTATATACTATTGTGATTCATTGATAAAGTGGGTATAGACTCCCTATACATGATATTAGACCCTAACATAAAGTTATAATCCTATAGTATATGGGGAGGCAAGAATGAGTTCCTTCGATTGACTGATTTGTGGCTGTAGTGTGTGGTACTCAGGTTGAGACATCACCAAGTGGTTTCAAAGGAAGTTTTCATTCCTTTTTAATTCTATTTGTTAAAGTTAAATAGAATAATAAGATGAGTTCAGGCATTTTTCTGAGATCATTCATGTTATATAATAACCAATATGCCGAGGTAAATTCCAAGTACCCAGGGTGGTACTGTTGTCATTGATGTGTGTTATTACAGTTGGATGCCATTTCTCTTTGGGTGATATACTAGTTCTCTGATGTCTTTATTATTATGATATTTTATGATATTTGACTCAGCAATCGGTATGGCATGAGATATGATTATTAATGCATCATTAATGTATCTCAGGGATTATTGTGACATTCAACATTTTTGGAACAGATGGGAAAAAGGTTTTTCTACAAGTTGTTAGATAAAAATTATTTTCCTTTCTTGTGTGACTTAATTGAAATGGTCAGTAATGTTGAATAAAAAATTTGTAAATGATGAAAAATATGATTAAATTAGTTTCTAATGAGACTTAAATAAATTAAAATGAGGATTCCATTGTTAAAATTGACCTATCATAAGGATAGATAAGTGTGGTGACAATGCATATGTTTTAACCATGTGACGAGGAAAGGGGAAATGACATGTTATAGATTTTGGTAATAACTCTTGTTAATTTTTTTTAACATTGTGTTATCTCTCTAAATATTTATGTTTGAAATTTTATAGGTACACCACCATGATGATGTTTTTTAATAGGATGGAAATATGTTTTTGATGGAAATCATCCACCAGTTGTAGAACCCAAGGAACTTATTGTGCTGGGTGAGGGAGATAGGGAGCAGTTTGATGAGAAAATTTATCACTTCATAAATTCATCAAAAGGGAAATACGGTGGGTTTTAAATATAATTTATACATTGAAATGGGAGTTTTAGATCAATACTCATTGAATTTTTCTAGAGATGTTGGGTCTGAGGTGGTTTAGTTACGGATTGAGTCTACCCAGGATATAAATGACCACATACTGACTCATGCTGAGAAAAGATTCAAGAAAGGATACTCAATGTTATGTGATCATGTAAAAAGTTGGTATGAAAAAAATTTGGTATAGAAATATGAAAATTATGGATTGTAAGGACTTTTAGGAGAGGATCATGGAGCAGTTTCACCTCGAGACACTCAAATAAGACATAATAGCTGAGTTTGTAAGGATTAATCAAGGGATAATTTCGATGAGGATAATGATGGATTATTTTCTTAATTGTAGTAAATTGTTATTGTGTGGGGGGGTGGGGGATGTGGATATAATGGAAATTTTGTTCAAGGATGGTTTCAAATGTGTAATAAACCCCCAAATAAATGTCTTCAATATAACAATGTTTTTTGAGGAGGGGAACCAGGATCTTATTCTTTTTTGGAACCTAAAGGTGGAATATGCTAGAGGATTGATGGTTATATCTCAGTGGCCATGTGTGTAAATTTTGATATTATGATGCATCATTATAATAATTTTCACATAAGAAGTTGTAGGTTTAATGGTTAGGGGTAATGATCAGTTACAGATGGTTGTACTGGAGTGTTCTATCACCAGTGTAGTTGGTCAGGTAACTTTCATAGAGAGTTCCCTTAACCACATATAGTGTACTAATATTTCTGTATAATGATACATATATATTGGTTCTATAGAAATATATGACAGAAATGAAATAATGGAGTTTCTATGAAGAATTAAAGTTTGGTAAGGGGATCTTCTACACCATATCAGTCAGATAATTGGATTTATACTAGTCATGGCAGTAGAGGTAGTGGACATGCGGATTTTGTAAAAGAGAAAACCTATCTGCAAAATGGTGTAGCTCAGGGGACTTAGATTTCATGACAAGGATGGGGGGCCATGTAATTTTATGAATTTCAGCCTATAAATGTCGATAGTTAGGCTCGAACCTTGACAATTATATGTAATATTGTTATAGATTCTACCCCAGTTAGTTCCTTATTTGATATTGGTTCATCTAAAAGTTTAAAAAAATTCAAAACATGGGAATGTTTTGATCTTTATGGTGTAGTTCATCAGTGGGTTATGATGATATATATTCTATTGGGAGTATGGTCAAGAGAAATCATTTATGGAAAAGAATGTTCTCCCATGGTTGGTGAGTGTTTCTTCAGTTGGGATCATTACATACTTGATAAGTTAGGATTCAATCTAATTAATTGTATGGATGGGTTAAAAGAAAACCTGGACCACATTGATTGTTTCCAGATGAGAGAAATGTAATCATATCCTGAGTGTGACACATATATTCTCCATGGAGAGTGGGATATCATCGTAGGCCATTCATGACATATTCATTAGAAACTAGGGGATCTCACCACCCATGTTGATAGTATGTCACTGGATAATGGAGGTGTGAAACATGATGTCTTTCCACCAACATTGTATTGGATTTAGGATGTGTTTCTTTATGAGTTCTCAGGGCCACCACATGTTAGGGAAGTGGAATTTACAATTTATCAACTTCTCGATGTTGAGCCAGTTTCAATTGCACTATAGAGGATAGAACCAATGAATCCTCAAGATCTGAAGACTCAGTTTGAAGAGTTTATTGAGAGGGGGTTTATCTATCTGAGTACATCACTTTGGGATTCCCCAATCTTATTTGAAAAGAAGGATGACGAATTTTTTTTTCTTTTCTGCTGATTACTGAATGTTTATATGGATGATTATGAAGAACTAATATCATATTGCGCATATCGATGATCGAATTGACCAATTAAGAGGAGCTCCTGTTTTGTCGATGATTGAAATTATATTAGGGTATCAACAGTTGATAGTTAAAACTTATGATATAATGAGGACATATATTTAGAGATGTTCTGGCCTTTATAAGTTAATTTTGATTCCATTCGGGCAGACAAACACACTACAAGTGTTTATGACCTTGATGAAGAAAATTATCCACTTGTACATTGATTGGTTTATGGTAGTAATTCTGGATGAAATATTGAGGTACTCCAAGACTCATTATGATCATTCCCAACATCTTAATTTCATCTTGAGTATACTTAGATAATATTAGATCTATGAAAATATTTTTATGCATCAATTTTGGATTGATTAGTTTTTCTTCTTGTGTCACATCATCCTAAAATATCGTGTGCTTGTAGACCATAAAAGGTTGAGTAAGTTTTTTATTGGGAGAATACTCTGAATATTTTCAATATTCTTAGTTTTCTAGGATGAGCAGGATATTATCATAGATTTATCCATGAATTTTCCTATTGGATGAACCTATTTCAGTCATAAACAAGATGTTAGTTATATTTTAATGGTCTTGGGCATGTGATAATCCCTTCCAATAGTTGAATGAGCACGTGAAAATGACACCGATATTTATCCTATTCGAGCTAGGTGAGGGGTATATGATGTTTTATGATTCTTTAAAGATATTTATTGGATTAGTTTTTTGGAAGGAATTTTTATATGTAGTATATAGGTTATGATAGTTGAGTATAGATTTATGAAACAACCCAAATTATTAGCATGATTTATAAGGAGTGGTATATAATTTGATGTGCAGGAAACATTAAATGTTGGGTGAAAATATTACTATATGTATTAATCACTAGATCATAATGTTTATCTTTTCCATGTGAGTTTTTAATATCTAGTAGTGGAGGTGGGATGAGTATGTTTAGTTCATTTGATTATGATTTGGCAATTTTTATTGAGAATGGTAATAGGATTGCTAATGCATCATGAATTAAAACACCAACTCAGGAAGCTTAAGAGTATAGTGTTGAGTAGAAAATGGTTTCCCTACTAGTTTAGATTCATGTTGTGGATCATGAGTTTTATAATTATATGACCCTGATATCATTTCCAGTATAGTCTATAATTTTGAGAAAATTATTGATATAAATTATGAGAATATAGAATGTTTTTACTTGAGGAAATTCCTTGAAAGAGAAGAGTGACCTTATGATTGAAAAAATAGGTGATCATGAGTTAATTGTTGTTATGAATCAATTTTTTGTTCCTATGATCATGTGAGATAATATGATGCATGAATTTCATGCTTAGTAGTGGGTGGTGCATTTAAGGTTGAACAAATTGTACTATAACCTGCATCGATAGTATTGGCGGCCTAGTATGAAAAATGATATCCTATCAACTTGGGGTTCCATAGAGTTTTATTTTATATTATTAATCACACTTTAATTTTCTCTTATATAATGTCCTACAAAAAGTGTTTTATACAAAGGTTTTACTTAGTACTAATTCCCTCCCAAAGATAGATCAGAAGATGGAATTTAATATATAGGTGATTAATGATATGCTTTGGGATTTTTTCATAGACATTGGTGGGTTTTGTGATAAGTAACAAACATTGTTGGAGTTATTATAAAAGAAATTTATCAAGAATCAATTTATATTGAATGTATGAGTCTTTTTATGTTAGGAAATAAAAATCACCACTATGTTTCATGGAGGTAGGTGAGTCAATGATGTTGGGACCAAGTGTCATGCAAGAGATGTCAGAGCAAGTTAAGTGGATTAAGAAGCATATGATTATGGTTATGGGTAGAAATATTCTAAATGCTAATTTACATTGATTACCCCTATCATATACATAGTGTTATCATATATTCCTTTGGGAGTCACCACGATTGGTTCCCATTAGATAAAAAGATAGGGAATGTTTGAAACAATGTTTTTTGATTGTTTGAGGTTTTAGAGATTATGGACTGATTTTCATACTGATTTGATATTCCACAAAGGTATTTCATTATGCACGATCTTTTAAATATGTCAAAAATTTGGCGGTATCACCCTAATTATTCATATGTGATCTATGTGGATGAGGTTGAGCTTGAAGCTGATGTGCCCTTTGATAGTCATTTGATACGTGTGTTGAATCACAATGAGAATATGTATTTAGGGAAATACTGTGATTATAGTTTGTGTATTGTGGACTCATGGCTGCCTTCCGAAGAAAACATGGGTTAGAAATGATGATATGAAAGCTCTATTACCTATCTCTTTTAACTCTGAATCTTAGTATTTCTTATGATAACAACTCGAGGATGAATTTTTATAAGGTGGGGAGATTGTTAGATCCTGACCTTTTTGGGAGATTTCATGATCTTGTTTATAGGTATACTTTTTTCTTTTTATTACATTTATTTGGTTTTACCATGGACTGCTTTTGAAAGACATTTTAAAATGTTGAAAGGGTTTTAAGTAGTGAACAACTAGATTATGGTTTTCCCTAACCATGAACCCTATTCAAAAAAAAAACGGTGCAACTCCATATGGGGAGGGATTGTATTGTAGGACAATGGTTTTCGAAATAGTTAACCCTCTTAGTAGAAATTGGGTAACTCCCCAAGATGAGGCATATGGTTAGGCACACAATTTAGTGAATCCTTGTGCCCCGAGAAGAAAAAAGCGCTTTCATAAATTTGATTCCCTAAATATTCATTTAAATATTCTCAAACCCCAATATTATTTCACTAAACCCACTAGATCAACCCTTAAAGAATTCCTATCATTTTTTCGGGTTCCCAGATGAATTACAAGGCATCAAAATCCCTATTCATGAATAATAGAAGCTTATATTTTAAATATTCACCCCCTAGCAAGAGATTCTCATCTTGATTTTGTTCCTCTATCATCATCTCTTGTATATCTATCATACTTTATAAGGATGTTTTCATTAGTTGTAAATGGTTATATATCTATGTTTTGATAGTTCCAATCCGTATGATCATGGATCTAAGTATTATATATAGATCTCATTCTCCATCAGGATCTTGGCTATTTATCGTCAATTGGGATTTTTAGTAAGAAAGTGTTCATTGTCAATCTTGAGGTAGGTAGACTAAATTGAAAATATCATAGTCTTGATTTAATAATGGGTATGTAATTTTAAAATCATATATTTTAATTATTGAAAACTTTCATTAATGATTGAATTGTTTTAGTTTATTTTCCATGAGATAATAATTTTGGCTAAATTGGGGAATTTGAACTTGGGGGAATTTGATTGATAAATTGGTTAATTAATTAATGGAATATTGTGATTGTGGAATTGATGGGAAATTGGGACTGTGTAATTAGTCCATTAATGTAATTTAAATTATTTGAAAATGGGGATTATGATATGGATGACTTGACCATAAAGAGTTAATGGTTCATATGAATTGAATATTGAAAAATGTACTAACGATGAATTTCAAATACTATCTCATGTAATTAAAGTATTGAATCATGATTTGTTTTGATTAATTTTAATTGTATATCAGGAAATGAAATTTTGAATAATGGGTTAATGATTATTAACCGAGATAAATGCGATAATTTTGATATATGTTCTTGATAGATAAATGTTATATGAAAAGGATTGCGGCTTAAAAATCTATAATTGATAATCAATGTATCACCCAATATGATTCTTTAAAATCCAATATATGTTATTTATTGATAAACAAGTGTGCTACATGGAAAGTTGCTTTAAAATCACATAGTAATATTGAGTGTGGGACAAAGGCTACTTCTTCAAAAGACCACATGTATAATTGATTGATAAACATGTGCGGGACATGGACTACTTATTTAAATGGATAGTGTGGTAATGAGTGATGCTTCAAAGGAAAAAATTTCTTATACATGTGGGAATTGAGTGTGTGACACGAACTGGTACTTAAAAATCCCATTGGGTCCTCAACAAATAATTATATGCCTTAAATGATGTCATTATTCTATATTTCCAATTGGATGTAATAAGAATTTAATTGGTGATATAAATGATAACCATGGAATAATGATATGTGATATCCCAAGGGGATAGTTCAAACTCCAGCACCAATCAAAGAAGGTATTTAGTGTTTAGGTGTGCTTAGGAACTCGGGGGTTTATGTGTCTATAAAATGAATAATTGAATATATGTAAATGTTTTACATATTTCTTTTATTTTATTATTTATGAAACCACATGCAGTGATTATGACTAGATAATGTTTGAGACCCAATTTTTTGTGACTTACTAAGTGATATTAACACCTTACTAATGCTTCATGATCAATACCCAAATAGACTCTATGTTTATAGGACAAGAAAAAGGAAAGTCTCTTATGTTAGAAGGATGAGTTGTGATGGAACGTGGAAGAGGGAACAAAACGTGATTCATGTCCCAATCAGGAGTCATAAATGAATTTTAATTTTTTTGGTTTTTTCATATTTACACTTAATATGTACTGGGAATATAATATAAACAATTTATTTTTTGATATTTTTCCTATTTTTGTCATTATTGGTTACCAGTTTGGGTGTTTATTTGTTATATCATTGTTTTTTGTTTACTTATATTAATCTGTTGCGCTATATTGAAAAAATGTTGTATAGTCTCCCCAGGATTGACATTAGACCATAACTTCCATTCATCCACCTCTAAAACATAGGGAGACCAGACTGACGTCATTTTACCATTTAATTCGGGGAACCATTATGTGGTACTAGTCTGGGATCTCACAAAACAAATTATAAAAATTATTAAAAATTGTAATTGTTATTTCCCCTATATATTCCATATTCACATTATAAAAAAATAAAATCCACAAGAATAGAGAATGAAAATCAATTAATGACTTGCCTTTGAGTTGATAGGATGGTTACAATCCAATTTGTTGCCTCATTTTTTTCAAATGAATCAGTAGTAATTGGCTTATTAAGAATAATAATTTTTTATTCTTTGGAAGGAAATAATATTTGTTTTATAGAGTGTTCTTATAAATTTTATGTAAACAATGATATATAACATAAATGTGGTTGGATCTTAAATTGTTTCCTATATTTTTCAATTGGCTTATGGTACATTGATTATCCTATTGAATGATTACATTATATTCAACTTCAGCATTAATATATTTCAATAGTTATTTTATCCAGATATTTTTTATCCTCTTGAAATTTTGATTGTACCATCATGAGAAAATATTATAATATTTCCATTAAGAAATACAATTTTTTCAACATCTTTTTCTATACACACCAACAAACATAAATGAAACATCAATATATTAAGAAAAAAAAATAAATATTTATTTTTGGCCATTAAATCCTATCAATTGACTATGTTAGAATGAATAGGAATAACCAATTTATTTAATAAATGTTTGAATTAAATAAGGTTTACCTTTACACAGAATGAAATTAATTTAGTTTACCTAAGATAAATATAAAAATCATTTATAGTTTAGAAAGGTATTTGTCTAAAAAATAAGCTTTTATGTGATATTTATTTATATTTCATGAATAATATGGTACATTAAAAATTTTGTTTGATATAAATAAATTTTTAAGACCTATATAGTTGTTAAATTACCTTTGATAATTATATAAATAATTAGTATTTGAAAATTTTAAATTCATATAAAAACAATTTCTTATTATATTTTATGATTATATAAAAAATTTTAATTTATAAATTTCATAATTTAAAATTTGTACAAATGAATTTAATTTCATAATTTCTCATATGAAAATTATCTTTTTATGAAAATTAGATATTTATTTGAAAATGGATGTTTATAGATTAAAATATTATTTTCATGAAACGTATAATTTTAAATACATTATCATTATATATGAATGAACTACTTATTTTGAAAACCATTTGAATAATCAAATATAAACATAAAGAATAATAAAATTCATTTTAAAATATTATTTTAACTTATAAATCCTATTTCCATCATTTTTAGAACTAACTAAAATTTTACATTAATAACTAAACACTTTTTTCTCATTTAGTAAAATAATTTATTTTGAATGGAAATTTAGTTTTGGGGTGAGTTTGAAATATAACACCATCTATTAGATTTATAATATATCATATTATGTCGTTAAAATAAATATCCAAGAAATGTTTATCATCTGTGTAATTTTAATTTTTAAAATTGATAATTTTATAAAAACAAATTCCACACGTTTAAGTTAATTTATTATAAAATTACAATTTCAAAAGAATAACAATTTTATTTTTAAAAAATATATTCAATTTAAAAATAAATTAATAATATTATTTTAATGGATTAATTATATCCTTTTACATTAGAATTGATTACTATGGATAAAATTTAATTATCGAGGTAAATGTTAATTAGGGTAAAAGTTAAAAAGATAAATGAAAAACCCATAAAACACTATGAATTGTATCCATAATAAGTGGCTAATGTGAGTTTTAAACCAAAATTTCATTCCCCATATGGTTTTCCATTTGTATTCTATTTACTAATGAATTGTAACATCACATTGTTGAAAATGTTAGTAGTGGTCCCTAAACTGACCTTCCCTTTAATTATAAAAGGCTAACACATCCACCAATTTAAGAATCACATATCATTATAATTTCTACTAGAAATATTAGAAACTAATCTTACTGAACCCCAACTCATGTTTTAAATGATGTTGTAATTATTTGTTATCATAATAGCTTTTTTTCAAGGATAATTCCTTTAATAATTTAGGTACCTAACATTGTTATTATTAACTACATATCTTTTCTTCTTGATTATTTTTAATAAAATTATTTCTAGAAACACTAATATAATGATTTTTAAAACATTTGTATACATTAATGTTACTATATTAAGATTATTATCATTCTATATTCTTACATTCTATCCATTTGGTCAAAACAATCGTCATTCATGCTTGTTTCCAGACAACCACCGCCCTGAGAAAAAAAATACATTTTTCATCGCCAATAATCAATGATGGTTACTATAATGGGTTGTTGAGTTAATATAATTTTAATGAAAATTTTAATGTTTTGGTATAATAAATTGAGGAACTAATAATAATATAATGGACCACTAATTATCATTATTTCAATTGTTTAAAACAAGAAAACTATGGAAAAATCTATTTTTTCTAAGTAATTTCTTTATATAAATTGAAATATATTTACAATTCTATAAAATAATGATAAATCATAGTAAAAAAATTTTATAGTACAATTTTTTATTATAGTGATATTAAAACTAAATCATCTCATAATCATTCTTTAATCATTGAAGGTTAACGTTTTTGTGGGTTTAACCATAGACTTGAACAATACTATATATTTATATCATGGGTGACTATGAAAGATTATTTTTTGTTTTAATATTATATGAATAAGTAAATAATGATTTTTTTTCCAGTAAGGATATAAATATTTTTAACACATTATTTAATAAAAACCCATTCCTTTCTTATGAATCAGTGAAACATGATCATCACTGATTTTATCTCAATTTATGACCAAAACAAACATGAAATAAAATTATAGAGTTATAAAACATCTTGTAATATATATGAAATAACCATGATGATCCATGTGTATAAAATTGGAAAAAACATGCTAATATATATATATATTGGTTGATTATAAATGAGGAGTACAAATGCTTTTTTCAAACTGTGTTTATTTAATGAAATAAATTTATTTCTTTTGGATATTTTGTGAAAGTGTAGAGTAGTCCGGACAAGGTGATGATTTTCATCTCAAATTCCTCTCCTTGAGGCATGTTTGCTACTATGAACCTTATTTATTTTATTTGGTGTATATACTACATGTTTTAGTTACTAGGTCACTAATTATATTTTAATAATTGTATTTGATGTTCAATTACAAGCCTTTTATTTTATGTGTTTTTCATTTCATTGTTACTCAGTAAATAATAATTTTTTAATCGTAAATCAAATTTTTTTAGACATGTTACATCTTATACAAATTTTTCTCTTTGAATGGTGTATTCACTATCCATGGATATATTTTTACCATAAATTTTTTTAATTTGATTTACTATCTATATAATTTTCCCCTATTCAAGTGGCTATTGATTTATTTGTCTCTCCCTAAGAAAATATTAATAGTGACTCAATTTTTATTCTCTAAATTATGATCAATGACCTAAACATTTATCATATTCTTTGGTGGAATATTTCCCTTCGATTTTATTATGTAGTTTTATTCCATTTTTTTATGTGCTTATAAATTCACAAAATATAAAAAAATTTAAATTATTTATCATTTCTTAGGATAAATTATTTTGAAACCATCTACTTTGTCTATTTAGATATCTAATTATCATGTTATTCTGGTATTTTTTTAGCTATATATTTTTTTCATTATAATTTATAATATTTAAAATCTATGTAATTCATATTTTATTATGTGATAATAGAAAGTATGATATTATAATGATGTATAGAAGAGTATTGTAAGACTTTATATATTTTTTTGAATAGATATGATTAAAGCAATGTTGATTATGTATTGTTTTGTCCGTCCACCTTCATTCTATGGATGTGTTATGATCATGTTATCCATTTTATTTTAAAGAGGATTTTTTCAAAATTATGATGATTATTTATAACTAAAATAACTAGATTATGTATTTTATTTTCATGTTTATCATTATATATATTGAAAAGTTTTCCTCCACAATTGGTTCCTTAGGGAATATAATGAAGTGTTTGGATGACTCTTATTGTTCACGAGTTGATAATAATCTGGTATTAAGAGTAACATATAAAAATATTTCCCCTCAATTCATTGACATAACATATGAGACAAAACTTGTTGGGTTTTGGTGTTTGAATCTTCCCATAATAGGATTGTTTCTTTGCCGAAGGACTGGACAACATGTATTTGATGATTGACATTAAAGATTCGATTAATATATGATCATTATTATTGATATCTATTTTTCCATTTATTATTATAGATATAAAATGCACTCAGTTTCATGTTAATTATGTATTAATATTATTTCTTTATTCCTATAGTAATATTAAGACCATGTTTATTCCATGATTACATCAATTGTACATTCTCTCTTACAAAGTGTACGAGATCACATCTTCTGATGTTTTCATTTCCCCATGTTCTGAAGAAATGTAATACACATGACTTTTCTAGATGGAATCTTTAATAACATAATACATTTGATATTTCAAAGACTAATTGTGAATTATATTGTTTCATATATATAATGATGAAATGACCATTATTTGAGAAAACCATGGTATTTATTATTATTTAGTGTGTCTTAATTCACTAAATATATAATAATTAAAATACCACAGATATGTAGGAGAAGTAATTAATCATTATCAATTTTTTAATTATAGATTGTAATATCCTTGATTTTTAAGATGTTATTAATGAAAATATATAAAGTGAAACATCATGTTACCTTATTTTATATATTTAATGTCCCATGTTTTGATATAAAGGTTAAGGATTTATGTTTGTTTCAATTAGTGGAAACTAGGAAATTTTTTTCAAATGTTTTAGTCGGTAATATTTGCATTCATATTGCTTCCGATTCAGTATGGTTTTCTTGATGAATTTTTACTATTCTCTACCTACTGGACATAGTCACCTCATTAACTGGATACAAGATGTGAATCCATTACTAGGTAGATATTTTGAGTCTATTTTATAACCTCAGAATTTATAATCCATGAATACTTTTCACTTCCTTAAATTTCTTATCAGGATAATATAATCTATAGAGATACTTTATGTATATATATATATATGAAAATTGGTGGAATTCACATTGTAAAGTAGATTCATTATTTGAATTGTTTTATAGCAGATATTTTTATGATATTTCACAAATAACTGTTTTTCTATTCAAAATGTAGGACTTCTTCTTAAACCCAAGAAAATTATGGGTTATTTTGGGTGATTCCTCTCTTTCCGAATCACTCTGTGCCAAATTTGAAATTGGTGGAAATTGTGTCTCTTATCCCTAGTAAGAATTATTTATACTTCTTTAATTCTATTGGATATGAGAGTGATGTTCATTTTACTCATGGATCATACTATTATGGGGATTTTTCATTAATTTTTTGTGCTTTTACATCATTCGTTTTTTTCATAGGTCAATCTTCTTGTTTCCAATCATTGTTATCAAATGGTACAATGATTAATTTGTTCTTGAAGAAAGTGTCTCTATAAAATATTTTGATAATTAAAATTATATATTTTATTGATAATTATATATTTTTTATATAATTATAAATAATTATTTGAAATTTTAATGTGGGGGTTTGGATGATATTCATGTATTAAAATGTGTTTTATTTTAAAAAACAGATTTCTTCTCACCGAGTTTGTGATTAAATACCTTAAATGGTGGGATTGGTATTGAAATGAGTATTCAAACATGTATCAAGAAATGATTTGGAAGGACTATTATTTATTTAAAGTGGTCATTTTTCCATTGGTTTGTGACAAACTTATCAAATTTGGTAATATTGGTGTATTTTGAAAATGCATATCTTACTCATTCTCTATTTAATGCCACAAGTGGTTTTTTTCACCTTAGTGTGTGTAATGATACTAGTGGTTATATTGGTTGGATCTAACATAGGAACTTATCTTGGATTTTGATTTATTTTTAGTATATATTCCCAGAGGTTAAATCCAAAATGGTTCTATTTTTCATTTATGATGGGTTTATCACATTATAATATTTTCATAGTTATATGCTCATATGCGTATCATATACTGTAATAATGGTGACATACATAGTTTCATTCATAATTTACATATTTATATATTTTTTGAATATGTAATTGTTTATAAAAGATGCAATTTTTTAAAAAATGTAATGATTTAGTAAAATTCATTTTACACTAGGTCATTTTTAATACTATAGCTAAAGAATTACTGATATTAGAACATATATAGATTATTTTATGGTTACCTAATAGGATTTATGTTTAGACCAATATTTTTTCCTTAGGTATGTTATAAATGATGTTTTGTAGGGAATAGTTACAGTGGAAGGAATTGTGTAGCATGATGGTTTCCATTGTTTTCATCATCTTTGTAGAGGGATGGATTGGTGGAGATATAGAGTCACACAAGGACTTTTCAGTTTTACCTTGTTTAATATTTTTGGTTTGGAATGTTTTTATTTAATTTTTATGTACCATGTATATGTTATATTTCTTTATATATATACACTATTTTCCTTTTTTGGGTTTTCATTAGACAAGTTATTATCTATTTGTTATACTTTACTATATATCTGACCAAATTAGGTGACATTTTTAGCAGACCTAGGTTAGATTGTTAGAAATTGTTACTAGATCCATTACCAATAATAATGTGTTGTGGAACTACATAGAGTTTTTTTATATCTTGGTAGGCTAGAGATAGTGTATGATGACAAGTTTTTCAAAGAAAATACTATATTTGATAGTGTATATGATACCACACATCAATATTAAATGAAGAAATGAACATTATAATTTAATATTATAGTTATCACATAGATAATAGAATAGAGTGTATGAATATGATTAATGAAAGATTGAAAACATAGTTCATACAAGTATATATAATTAATACTTTGTTGATAAAATAATTATAAATGAAAATAAAACCCTCTATAAAAAAAAGAGAAATGTTTTTCTAAAAAAATATTTAATTATGCATAAGAGTGTTTAATATAAAGAAATAAAAAAATTATTGATGGATTATTTCAATTAAAAAAATACATATATAATAATCAATATAATGTTTACAATTCATCTTATGTGTTTCTAGATGTGATATTAGAACAAATAAAATTTTACACATAAAAGATGTATTTCTCTAAAAAGGCACTCTTACTACCACTTGATGGAGAAGATATTTTAAATATCATTTATAAAAAATTTATTAATTGTATATTGAAAACATAATAATTATTCTAAATTGGATTTTCAAAATTTAATTTGTTATATTTGGTATTTTTCTGATGAGTTTATCATTTCAATGAATAGTGAAAAATATTGAATTTTAATTAAAAATAACATTTTTGTTTAAATATTAAGAGTGAAATTTTTTTTGATTGTATTTAATTTGTAATAAGATAAATTTTATATAATTTAATCCAATTAATGTCATTTGAATCAATAAAAAATTGAATCTATTTATAAAATAATTTATATCTTTTGAACTTTTTCACATTAAAACCCATTTTGGAATTCTGTGAAAATGATTAATTTTTTATTACTTTTTTCCAATTATATGATTTTAATTTTGAAAATTTTTATAAATAATATTAATCATAGGGTCCAAATTATGTAAAAATTTCCCTTTTATTTTTACACATTATGAATAGTAACTTTAGTAATATTTTATTATAATGGTTAAAGGAATATCGAGTCATTAATGTAAATATAATGTTATAAATGGTATAAAAATAACCTAAAACATGTCATAATTCTCAAGGTTTAGTGAATTTTGTTCCAAAATTATAATAGTTTTTACCTTCTGATCCCTTGGAGCCATATAGATGAATTTAACCCATTCATACTATTTTTGTCAAATAAAAGTCAAATTTTGCATACATTTTGTTTAAAAGTGAAATATTTTTAATTAGTTGTAATATATATGATCAATTGGACTATAAATAGTATTTTGATTTTATAGAATCCCGCCTTTTTATCACATTAACTTTCATTACATTTTACAAAACTGAGGATCTTTAAGGTTTAGTGTCTTGGAAACGAGGAACTTAAAACATGAAAACATAAAAAATTCTTGTTAAACAGTTGAAAGGATTCTCCTCATGTTAATCCTAGGTTCATTACTGCATCTCAAACCTGGAGACATACAACAAAAGAAAGGGTGAGTAGAAGGCCCAGTAAGGGAAACAAGAGAAACATTTTACATGTGAACTTGAGATACTTCAATAAGGTCATGAAAAGAACATTAAGGCATGAGAATGAAATCATGAGGCATATCATAATAAAAATAACATTTTTCATAACATGAATATGTGGCTAAAACATTTAATATTGACAATCATTTCATTTCACCAAGGTCCATCCCCAAGGTTTCATTAAAAATTACCATGTTTATTCACCAAGGTATCAGTCTAAAAGGTCATCTCTAGAGATTAAGTCTTTACCCAATGCATTGGAGCGCTATCTGGGCACACCATTGACATGTCTTTATTATAATGTGATCCACATATATCATCATCAATAATTTCATAGACAACCCATATAGCATAAAAGAAATGGGTTTCATTTCATAATCATAACGTATTAATAATTGCTTTAAAGACATGATCTTTATGTCACTATAATCCCACGAAAAAGGGAAAGAGGGTTTCATGTATGTAAATCCCAGAATTTAAAATAGAAAATTTTGATATATATGTGAATACCCCTGTAGAGATAAGAGCTTTGAGTATTCACTTAATAACATAAAATAATTTTGAGATAAAGAGGGAGGCCATTTGAGACGAAAACTACGCAGCATAACGTCTACGATACATGGTTTTAGAAAACATTGAAAAGAGAGGGGACATGGGTCACCCACTCAAAAATGAAACATAAAACAGTAGGGTAACATAATATATAGTATTTAAGAAGATGGTAATGAAATTTGAATTATATACCATATGAAACGAAGAACTTGAAAGGAAGATAAAAATAAGATTTCTCTTATAAGAATTCGGCAGCCTAGCGGCGTCACTTAAAACATCCAAAAATGGATTGACAATATCTAATAGAGTCTCTTATCATATGAAAATAAATTATTAGTATAATAGATATAGATATAATACCCCAAAATAATAAAAAGAAACTAGAAAGACTTGACATGAAAGTAGATCTTGAAAACGAGAAGGGTGAAAGAACCCCTTAGAAATTTTCGGCAGCCTAACGGCGCCACTTAATCTTCAACAAAAATGAATTGACGAGATCAAATTGGGTCTCTCATCATATGAATATAAATGATAAATATGATAGATATAGAGATCATAACCCAAAATAATAAAAAGGAACTTGAAATACTTGACATGAAATTAGATTTTGAAAACAAGAAGGGTGAAATAACCCCTTAGAAATTCGGCAACCTAACAGCGCCACTTAAAATTCAACAAAAATGAATTGATGAGATAAAATTGGGTCTGTCATCATATGAACATAAATGATCAGTATTATAGATATAGAGATCATAACCCAACATAATAAAAAGGAACTTGAAATACTTGACATGAAAGTAGATCTTGAAAACGAGAAAGGTGAAAGAACCCCTTAGAAATTCGGCATCCTAACGGCGCCACTTAAACTTCAACAAAAATGAATTGATGAGATAAAATTGGGTCTCTCATCATATGAACATATATGATCAGTATTATAGATATATATATCATACTCCAACATAATAAAAAGTAACTTTCAAGACTTGACATGGAATTAGATCTTTGAAAAAAGAGAAAGGTGAAAGAACCACTTAAAAATTCGGCAGACTAACGGCGCCACTTAAAACATCAAAATTCGGAATTGAAGAGATCAAATGGGGTCTCTCATCATATGATAATAAAATATCAGTATGATAAATTTAGAGATCATACCCCAACATAATAAAAAGGAACTTGAAATACTTAAATGGAAAATAGATCTTGAAAAATGAGAAGAGAGAATGAATTCGTTACAAAAATTTCGGCAGCCTAACTGCGCCACTTAAAACGTCATAAAACGAAATAATGAGAGTAAGAGGGGATATATCATTATATGAACATGAAAAGGGAAGAATGTGGAGTATAAAAGAAAATCCTCTAACATAAGAACATGGAGCATAAAATAAATTACATAAAAGAGATTTCTTGAAAAGAAAGAGAGAGTTCAGATCCCTTACCTTAAAACATAACTCTTAAAACTCAATGGTTGGGACCTTGAGGGTTTGAGGGCACCTTGGGAGGACTCATTTGGAGGTAATGAGTCCAGAACATCGTTGGGGGAGGGTGGGGAGTCGAAATGGATGAGAGGATGGCTTGGTATTTATAGGGAAAGTGAGGGGACAAGGCATTAATGGCCAAGGGACACCTCAAAAGTGGTTTTCTCAAAACCATGTGCTCTCCTAAGATATTTCCCATGAAGTTAGGCCAAATGGGCCCCACATACAATAATTCATCACCTTTGGTCGACCATCCCTTAAAATATCTCATTATATCATCATGACACAGTTATGATGTCATTAAACATAACGAAACCCTAAAACTGTATTTTTACTATTCACTGAAATTCATCTTTCTCAGAAAGATACCAAAATTTCACCTTAACCAAATATCAATGCTCTGATTTCAAAAATGAAATCCATTTTATAAAAATAATTTTTTAAATATTTTTAATTTATTTTTTTAAATAAATACACTATTCACAGAAAATTCATTTTTTCAGAAAAAACCCCAAAAATTACCATAACATAATATCAGTGCTCTGAGTTCAAAAATGAAATCCATTTTATAAAAATAATTTTTTAAATAATTTTAATTTAATTTTTAATTAAAAAACACTATTCACTTAAAAAACTAATACTTGAATAATAATTTATGAAACTGTTATTTAAACATTTTATTGAATCACATTACTTAATCAAGGTGCCTAGATTATATTAATACTTTCTTTAAGTGATATTACTAATCCATTTCGACACATTACTAATCCTAATCATAAAATCACTATTCATAATTTACTATTTATCAAAAATTAAGTTGATCTTATTAGACTCTAAATTTCGTACTGAACATAATTGTAGAAGAACATTTTTTGAAAATCATTACACATTTTTAATTATTTAAGGTTTACAAAAACATTTTTAAAATATAATTTTTCTAAAATTCATCAAAAATATGCATACTATATTTATCCGGTCATTTGAAAATTCATAAAATTCATCATTAGAAGAAATCTCAATTTTTATTTAAAACAAAAGATTACACAAGGAAGTTACGATCTCCTTACATATCCCCTTATCACACCAGCATAGGACCTAAGTGTAAGGTGTTCTAAGGTGAGAGAATCCAAGGAAGGCTCGACCAACATCGCACGAGTAGTAATTTCTATTAGTTTGAACTTCTCGTGAAGGCGATCCCGTTCTAGCTTCACATGATTAAATTCAGCTTGGGTTTGGTCCAGAGCAAAGCCCAGTGGTGCTACCTTCTTCCCATGTTCTGTTAGATGGGCTTCGATTGGTCCAAGACTACTGGGTGAGGCCATCGAATCTTCTTTCTATAATAAATAACCAAGATTACTTGTATTTAGAGAAAAAAAAATGTTTAGTTTCCAGGGGTCATATTGACCAATGGTCATATAACAGTCAATACCCAATAGTATCATTTTAATTATACTCATGTTATCAATGAAACATTTTGTTGAGTATAAAAATAAAATAAAATAACACATAAAATTAGGAAGCAAGATTTATTCGAAATTTCGGGTCGTTGCAATCTTCCCCCTTAAGAAATTGTGTCTTCGCAATTTTTAAAATTGGGTTTTGAAATTTAATTGAAAGTCCCACCTCGGAAAACGAGTCAGTAAAAATATTACTTTAAAAGAAAGAAAGGGAAGTACAAAGGTCACCTGAGTTAGCCCACACTAGGATTCCATGTTGGAAAACAAGGACATGTAGGAGAAAACAAAGGGTCAAGTTCTGAGGGAGAGTGATAGAAAACATGATTATGTGAAAGTTAACCATAAGAAAATCCCCAACTTATGATGTGTGTAAATGGTCATTGATTACCTAGTAGGAAACGTAAAACAAAAAAGTTTTTGTTTTACGTTCGTTTTCCTAATTTTGAGGAATTAATTTACCATATAGAAAATATACCTACATTTATATATAGTTTCATCCATTAATAAGTTTCTACCAAAAACTAATCTTTTCTCCAAAGGATGAGCATTCAAAACTACTTTGTCTCATCAAAACACAAGAATCATCTTCTAGAGAATCACATAATCCACAAAATATTAACTATGTATTTCTTCTATCTTTAAATATTATCCCAAAAATAGAAAGGGTATGGTAAAAAAAACTCTTCAAAAATAAATAATCCCATAGGAATGGAAACTACTATTAAATCTTCAATGTTCTATGGTACTACCCAACGTTCATCATATACCATTCCATAAATAACGGTCCTTAAAATTCCTCAAAATAAACCAAACTAAGATTGAAACCCAAATACAAGAGGGATTTGATAACATAGTATTCCAAAACAAACTTCATTGTTCATCTCCAAATAACATCAACCACTCCTATCATCTTATAACAAAAGTAGCTAACCTAAACATATTTTTCCCAAGATAGGTTAATCGTTCCTATAAGTAACCTAAATTAATATAAGTCCACCATAAATTCATCAATTCTTCAAAATATAAGTCAACCTTACTCTTGAATGAAAATACCATAGTAATCTATTTACCTCGATCATATAGGGTCCCCAAAATAGTGAACATCTTCCAAAATAATAATCATCTTTTAATCCCCCAATCAACTTTTTCATATTAATATAGAAATCATAGCATTTCCTATCACATTGGTTGTTGGGACATGTTCTTCCATTTCCTGCCATTAATTAAGAAAAGAAACTATAATTAGGGGCATCAATACTTAGCCAATAATCATGAAAAAAACTTAATGGATATAAGGATAACTTGTAGAAGAAAAGTATACCCTAACTTGTGATCCCCTAGGTTCCCATCTAGGTTATCCATGATCATATATTCTTGTGTGAATCTTTATTTTATTTTATCTTTGTTCCTTTAACAATGGTTCATACTAAGCTTATGACTTTACCAAAGCATATCCCTCGGGAGTATCATAACCAAGAGTGCAGCAAGGCCTGTTGTCGTGTACCAGTTCCCGTTTGAGTCTAATTCAAATTGGTGTTTTTGGGTTTTACCCCTATGTACATCTGTGCCAGAGCCACCTCTACCTGCTCATATCCAGACATGGATGTATTTGCTTGGAAACCCCTTACTCAATACTCACCAAAATACCAGGATAATTTCCAATATTTAAACTTTTCTATAGGGTTCTTCATAGAGTTTTCATATCCTAATTTCCACAAATAACTAAACCATCCTTTGATACCAAATATAGCATCCCGCCTTTTTATCACATAAACTTTCATTACATTTTACAAAACTGAGGATCCTTAAGGTTTAGTGTCATGGAAACCTGGAACATAAAACATGAAAACATAAAACATTCTTGTTAAACACTTGAAAGGATTCTCCTCATTTTCATCCTAGGATCATTACTGCCTCTCAAACCTGGAGACATACATCAAAAGAAAGGGTGAGAAGAAGGCCCATTAAGGGAAACAAGAGAAACATTTTACATATGAACTATAGATACTTCAATAAGGTAATGAAATGAACTTTAAGGAATGAGAAAGAAATCATGAGGCATATCATAATAAAAATAACGTTTTTAATAACTTGAAGATGTGGCTACAACATTTAATATTTACAGTAATTTCATTTCACCAAGGTCCATCCCCACGGTGTCATTAAAAATTACCAAGGTTATTCACCAAGGTATTAGTCTAAAAGGTCATCTCTAGAGATGAAGTCTTTACCCAATGCATTGGAGCGCTATCTGTGTGCACCCTTGAAATGTATTTATTATAATGTGAGCCACATATATAAACATCCATCATTTCATAGACAACCCATATAACATAAAAGAAATGGGTTTAATTTCATAATCCTAACGTTTTAAAAACTGTTTTAAAGACATGATCTTTATGTCACTTTAAACCCACGAAAAAGGGAAAGAGGGTTTCATGTATGTAAATCCCAGAATTTAAAATAGAACATTTTGATATATATGTGAATACCCCTGTATAAATAAGATCTTTGAGTATTCACTTAATAACATAAAATAATCTTGAGATAAAGAGGGAGGCATTTTGAGACGAAAACTATGCAGTATAACGTCTACGATACATGGTTTTAGAAAACATTGAAAAGAGAGGGGACATGGGTCACCCACTCAAAAGTGATACATAAAACAGTAGGCAAATAGAATATATTGCATTTAAGAACATGGTAATGAAATTTGAATGATATACCATATGAAACAGAGAACTTTAAAGGAAGACAAAAATAAGATTTCTCTTATGAGAATTTGGCAGTCTAACGGCGTCACATAAAACTTCCAACAATGGATTGACAAGATCAAATAGAGTCCCTCATCATATGAAAATAAATGATCAGTATAATAGATATAGAGATCATACCCCAAAATAATAAAAAGGAACTTTAAAGACTTGACATGAAAGTAGATCTTGAATACCAGAAGGGTGAAAGAACCCCTTAGAAATTCGGCAACCTAACGACGCCACTTAAACTTCAACTAAAATGAATTGACAAGATAAAATTGGGTCTCTCATCATATGAACATAAATGATCAGTATGACAGATATAGAGATCATACCCCAAAATAATAAAAAGGAACTTGAAATACTTGACATGAAAGTGGATCTTGAAAACAAGAAGGGTGAAAGAACCCCTTAGAAATTCGCCAGCCTACCGGCGCCACTTAAACTTCAACCAAAATGAATTGATGAGATCAAATTGGGTCTCTCATCATATGAACATAAATGATCAGTATGATAGATATATAGATCATACCCCAACATAACAAAAAGGAACTTGAAAGACTTGACAAGAAAGTAGATTTTGAAAACGAGAAGGGTGAAAGAACCCCTTAGAAATTCAGCAGCCTAACAACGCCACTTAAACTTCAACAAAAATGAATTGATGAGATCAAATTGGGTCTCTCATCATATGAACATAAATTATCAGTATGATAGATATAGAGATAATATCCCAAAATAATAAAAAGGTACTTTCAAGACTTGATAGGGAATTAGAACTTTGAAAAAGGAGAAAGGTGAAAGAACCACTTAAAAATTCGGCAGCCTAACGGTGCCACTTAAAACTTCAAAATAATAAATTGAAGAGATCAAATGGGGTCTCTCATAATATGATCATAAAAGATCAGTATGAAAAATTTATAGATCATACCCCAACATAATAAAAATGAACATGAAATACTTTACATGGAAAATAGATTTTGAAAAATGAGAAGGGAGAAAGAATCTGTTACAAAAATTTCGGCAGCCTAACGGCGCCACATAATACTTCATAAAACGAAGTAATGACAGTAAGAGGGGATATATCATTATATGAAAATGAAAATTGTAGTAAGAGGAGTATAAAATAACATCCTTTAACATAAGAACATGGATCATAAAAGAAATTACATAAAAGATATTTCGATAAAAGAAAGAGAGGGTTCAGATCCCTTACCTTAAAACATTACTCTTAAAACACAAAGGTTGGGACCTTGAGGGCTTGAGGGCACCTTGGGAAGACTCATTGGGAGGTAATGAGACCATAACATCGTTGGGGGAAGGTGGGGAGTCGAAATGGATGAGAGGATGGCTTGGTATTTATATAGAAATTGAGGGGACAAGGCATTAATGGCCAAGGGACATCGCAAAAGTGGTTTTCTCAAAACCATGTGCTCTCCCAAGATATTTTCCATGAAGTTAGGCAACATGGGCCCCACATACAATAATTCATCACCTTTGGTCGACCATCCCTTAAAATATCTCATGATATAATCATGACACAGTTATGATGTCATTAAACATACCGAAACCCTAAAACTGTATTTGTACTATTCATTGAAAATTCAAGTTTTTCAGAAAGATCCCAAAATTTCACCTTAAACAAATATCAATGCTCTGATTTTAAAAATGAACTCTTTTTTATAAAAATAATTTTCCAAGTATTTTTAATTTATTTTTTTAAATAAATACACTATTCAAAGAAAAATCATTTTTTCATAAAAAACCCCATAAATTCCCATAACATAATATTGGTGTTCTGAGTTCAAAAATGAAATCTATTTTATCAAAATAATTTTTTATATATTTTTAATTTAATTTTTAATTAAAAAACGTTATTCACTTAAAAAAACTAATACTTGAATAATAATTTATGAAACTGTTATTTAACCATTTTATTGAATCACATTACTTAATCAAGGTGCCTAGATTATATTAATTCTTTAATTAAGTGATATTAATAATCCATTTGGACACATTACTAATCCTAATCAGAAAATCACTATTCATAATTTACTATTCATCAAAAATTAAGTTGATCTTATTAGACTCTAAATTTCGTACTGAACATAATTGTAGAAGACCATTTTTTGAAAATCATTACACATTTTTAATTATTTAAGGTTTAAAAAAACATTTTTAAAATATAATTTTTCTAAAATTCATCAAAAATATGCATACTATATTTATCCGGTCATTTGAAAATTCATAAACTTCATCATAAGAAGAAAATCCCAATTTTTATTTAAAACAAAGGATTACACAAGGCAGTTACAGTCTCCTTACATATCCCCTTATCACACTAGTATAGGACCTAATTGTAAGGTGTGTTAAGGTGAGAGAATCCGAGGAAGGATCGGCCAACATCGCATGAGTAGTAATATCTATCAGTTTGAACTTCTCACGAAGGCGATATTGTTCTAGCTTCACAAGATTAAGTTCAGCTTGAGTTTGGTCCAGAGCAAAGCCCAGTGGTGCTACCTCCTTCCCAAGTTCTATTAGATGGGCTTCGATCGGTCCAAGACTACTGGGTGAGGCCATCAAATCTTCTTTCTATAATAATTAACCAAGATTACTTGTATTTAGAGACAAAAATAAAAACGTTTAGTCTCCAGGGGTCATATTGACCAATGGTCATATAACAGTCAATACCCAACGGTCTCATATTAATTATACTAATGTTATCAATGAAACATTTTTTTTAGTATAAAAATAAAATAAAATAACACATAAAATTAGGAAGCAAGATTAATTCAAAATTTCAGGTCGTTACAGTTTTTTTTATATTTATCATTATAATTTATTCTGAATTTTTATTGAATGATTATTAAAGTAACGGTTGCCTAATAATGACACAAAATTCTTGTAATTAAATTTATTACAAAATAAATCATATTATAAATGTTATAATAAATAAAATTTGAGAATATTAAAGTCATAAAAAATATTTCAGATAACTTTGAAAAGTTAGTGATGTTTTTGAAGTTTTGGTTCAAATTTATCATTTTGTTTTAATTTATTGTAAATGGTATAGTAGTTAATATTGTCAAAATAGACATTAATGATATTTTAAAATAAATACTATTCTATTGAATGATATAAAATTAATAAAAAAATAAATTTGTAAAACTGATGAGATAATTATTATAATGACTCTAGTGAATTATTTATGGGTCTTTTGGCATTGAATTATAATAACATTAACCCTTAAATTGTAAATTACTTGATATCTTGGTAAGAGATAAAGGAATTTAATAGGAATTAAAAACCAAATGATAAGGATTAAAAATTAGAGAAAACAGGTAAATTTTTATTGGATGAATTGATTGTCACCCATATTCATCTTATATTATAGAAAACAATAATTGGTCCTATTTTGAATAGAAATTTAATTTATATTAATTTAATTTTTTGAATACATTCAAGAGTGCACCTCTCCCCTTATTTTGAAAGGGATGTCAATATTAGCATTTAAATTCTCTTCTAAAACATTTTTATATTTTCAATATCTATAAAATAACATTCTAGAGTACATACACATATTTTAGATCTCTTATTTTAGGGAAAACACCATACTTAGTGGTCTTACTATGTTATGAAAAGGTGGTCATCAGAGGAAGAGGTATTGTTTTAAATTAACTGTCTCTATTTTGTTTCTTAGTCCAAATCCTTCACAAATTTCTTAAACATGATGGATTAATAAATAAATTATAATAAATATACTTATATATTATTAATTTTATATCATATCCTAAATTCATCTCAACTTCCTTAAAATTGGAAAACAATGATCGCTCGTGTGTTCAGAAAACTACCACCTCACAAATCGATATAATTAATTTTCCATCACTGTCTCTAAAATATAGTTAAGGTTATGAAATTGTAAGATTATATATTTTATTTATTAAATCCCTATCATTTTTAAATGATAATATATTTTTTATCTTTGAAACATTCACTACATAAAAAAATAGAAATACCGTTTATGCATATGTCTGAAATATCACCTCTATGAAGTGATGTGATCATTTTTTCAACACCAAATAAAAATGATGATATATATAATTATATTAAAATTATCAATGTGATATTAATTATATTATTATAAATTTATAATGAGAAATTAATTCTTAAATTCTTTTCAAAATTATAACTTAAAAAATTTAAACGTTACTAATGCAAACGTATGATTTACCCTCTACATGATCATAACGTAGTTCATTTTTTCTAACAAAACATCATGGATTGATTTAAAAGGAAAAATGATGTATAAAAATGATAACAGTTTCATGAATACTATTTGGAATATGATTCACTTACGACCACTTTTCTATGGACATTATACTAAATTCTTATTGGACTCAAGTACCAAATATCATCAAATTGTTTAACCCGAAGATTAATAATCAAGTAATTGTTATAACAAGATAATAATTAATATAAATTATAATATCTGTTCAAAATATTATAAATAAATTATATATTTAACATAGTATTATTATTCATGAATATAATGAATGTATGTTATGAGTCAGACTCAAGGTAAAGGCCTTTATCTCCATTTTCATTCATTGAGTAATATTTTGATGTTATGCACCTCTATTATTTTTTGAGGTGAATATTTTCCCATTGAAATTTTATATCATGAATTTATTTATTGAAATTAAATTAAAACTTAGTTTATATGTCACTACTCTATGTGGAATATGATTCAACTGATTATAAAGTTTTATTGGAATTCATAACCTAGTTTCAATTATTTGGGTGAAACTTTTACTTCATGATTATGTCGTGCTAATCTTATGTGTGAAACGAATTTTTTATTTTTTATTTTCCTTTTAGAATTGAATTATGATTATTTACAATGAATATAAAATAGTATTCAATGTGAATTTTATAGTATTTAAGGTATAATTAAGATAAGGATGAGATCTTGGCTATAATTGTGAGGTTTTTTCACAAAGAGAAATCAGGTTTTATTTTAATGATGTTTTATTAATGGGAAATTTTTATTGATTATATGTATCCTATTATAATTTTTTGTTTTAATTTTTTTGAGTTTTTCTTAATTCTATAAAACTATTTATTAAAAGTATCACTGAATGTGAATTCATGTTTAGGAACCCGAGATTATGTAATTTTTAACGTCAGTTACTTATAGTTGGTATCATAGGGTTGTTTAGACAACTTTGGAGGTTATAGTGTTGTGTAATGGATTTATGGATATCATAATAGTATTATAATATTATAGTTTATGATATGTTTAGTTACTTTTAATCCCCTTTATTGGTTTTATATTTCACGATTTTATGTTGACTAATGATAGTTTTAGAGAAATTTATTTCTGATGTCATTAGGATTTATTAAATTATGGGATGAAAAATTAAATATTCTAGATAACCATTGATGTTAAAACATATTAAAGTTATTTTTAAATATTTAATAATATTTTTGGAATTTTATATAAATTAAATAGTATTATAAAATTGAATACACATAGAATGGGTAACAACCCATCGCATTTGAAAAGGCCACATGAATTGAACCCAAAACCAAATGAAAATTAGGTTGAATCAAATACCACTATCCTATGAGATGTTATGATTAGTATAATTTTTTTCTATATGATATATAAAGGCTAATCCCATAGGATTAGAGATTAATGTCATGATTAAGTGATTAATTATATTTTAGAAGATGTTTAATATTTTGGGAATCCTATATGATCATGGTAAATAAGTTACTATGATATTTTCTTTTAGGAAGAAACATTCCATTATATTTGGGGATGTATATATGATTTTGTAGAAGATTTATGGAGATTCAGATTATTTATGTAATTTGTTACTGTATCTTGATGATTATTAGGGAAATTACTTTTTGGGGTAAGACATCATGAGTAATTGATTTCATTGAGAGATAATTCTTTAAATCCATATTGGAAGATGATGTTCTCAAATACTTCTAGATATTGGGTTCAAATTTTTTATTGGATCATTTTTATGAATTTTATGTATAGTTATTTTTTAAAAGGTCTATGGTGATCTATCACTATTTATTTAGAATTTTGAAGAATAAATGCAGTTTTTATTAATATGTTGGTTTATTATTATTGGATAATTATATTACATTATCCTAAATACTTCGGTCTTTTTAAATTTAAAAAGATAAAATGAATATATAGCTATACTTTCATGGATTTTATGATATATAGAAGTTTCATAAAATGCTTTAGGAATGAAAAACGCATCTTAATGACACATCGTTTGGATAAAGAATGTTTTTTTGGAAATTAAATAAAGGATGGAACTATAATTTTTAATAAATTATATATTATTATGTTATTTTTAAAACTTTAATATAATCCCTCAACTCTATGAAAATGATCTTAAAAAAAAACCCAATATTTGTTTACTTTTCTTGTTAAGAAATCGGGGAATATTTAACTCCTTATAGGCTTATGAATTTTCGAATGTAATCATTATGATAACCATGTTCTCTATCACTTTCCATTATAACCCGATACTTAGTTTTCTCTTCTATATCATTGTTCTCTAACATTTAACCATAGTATGTGTTATATTTTGTGACCTTTTTATTTTCCATCATTCTTTTAAAGTGGATAATTTTTTTCTTTTTTTGATGTGGGATTTCAAAAATGGTATTTTGAATAGTAAAAACCCAGTTACCATGCACAAATTCTAAATATAGGGTATAAAAATTATTAATTGGGGGAGAACTTACCATCCATAATTTTTAAAGGGAACTAATATATTCAATAGTGTACATGATACACCACATTATGTTTAAACAAACAACTGAATATTATTATTTAAAATGGAAGTTATCTCATAGGTGTTAGAACAACGGGAAAGAAAAAGAATAATTAAACTACAAAAACATAGTTTAAAAATGTATATATAATTAATTATTTGCTGAGAAATCATTTATAAATTAAAATAAAACTAGTTTTCAAATAAAATTAAATGTTTTCCTAAATAGCTATTTAAATATGCAAAAGCGTATTTAGTAAAAAAAATAAAAATTTAACTATTATTGGATTATATTAATGAAATATATATATATCTTTAATATATTTATTATAATGATCAAACTTAATATTATATTTTTTCTAGATATGATATGAGAAGAAATCTAATTTTATGCATTAAATAAGCATTTTTCAAAAAAGACAGTTTTAATTCCTTTTGATAGTGAACATGTTTTAAGTTCTGTATCTGAAAGCTTTATTGTTTATATTTCAAAAAAATTAAATTATTATTTTAAATAGTAATATTAAAATTTACTTTGGATGGGTTTTTCATATTTTTCGGACAAGTTCTTAATTTTTTTGAATTGTGAAAAATATTGAATTTTAATTAAAAATATATTTTTGAATAATAATTTATATTGATAAATTATATTTTTGATTGGTTTTAATGTATAATTAGATAAAGTATATATAATTTCATCTAATTTATGTCATTTCATGTTAATTTGGACATCGAAACATTTAATTCTTTTGAACATTTTCACTCTAAAACTGAGTTCTTTTTAATTCCATCAAGGAGATTGATTTCAAATTAATTTTATCAAATGATGTGTTTTAAATTTTGAAAAATATATTACATATTCTTAATCAGAATCCCAAATTTATGTTATAAGGTCTCTTTTATTATCGAATGTTATGAATAGTAGCTTTAATAATTTTTTATTAACAAAATTATAATAAAATTGGGTAATTAATGGTAAAAATAGACTTCTATATAATATATTATTACTCAAAAAAATTTCCATATTTTATTGGGAGAATAATTTTTGAATAAAATTATATATGGGACAATTTTAGGACCCTTTTTAGAAGGTTTTATTATAATAATCCGTTTATAGTATTTTATAAATTAAATGTTAATTTTGTCATAATTTTTTTTAACAAGGGAAATATTTTTAATATGAAGATATATATGGGATATATTCTTCTATAAATGGTATTTTAAACTCTAATATGTTTATATTTATCATCATAATTTATTCATATTTTTTAGGGATGAAATATTTCAATTAATGTCTTGCACAATCCTGATGCAATTATAGTTTAATTAAATGAAATACTAAGTAATTGATATTAAAAATATTAAAATAAATAAAACATGTTATGATTAATTTTATAAATTATTTTTATTGAATCGTTTTACATGTTATTGATTTTTTAGATTCCATGATTTGAATTTATCATGTTTTTTGGATTTTCGAAAATGAAAAAATACTGAATAGTTTTAAAATTGACATTAATGTTATTTTAAAAGAAATTCTATTTTATTAAATGATATGAACACTGTAAAATATAAAACTAACCTAGATGAATATTGATGTCTTTAAATATCATAAATGACTCATTTTTTTTTTATTTTTACTTTTTATAGTAATTATATAATCCCTCAATGTGAAAATAAAATGATATCCCTATAGGAGTTAAACAGGTGAAATAAAGGTTAAAATCCCAAAGGTAAGCATTAATTTTTTTTAAAAAAATTCGTCTAATTTTAATTTAATGACTTTATTTAGACCCCAAATCATCCTATATTGTAAATTAATAACTTTAGATCCATTTTTTTTTGAAAAATTATATAAATTTCATATTGTGAAGTATTCTGAGAGTTCCCCTCTCCTCTCTTATAAACAGACTCCCATTATTATCCGTTTATTATACATCAAAACAATTTTGATTGGAAGATATATTAAAATATTATTTCATAGAATCCCTACCCACATTCTAGGGATCTTAGTTTATTCCGAACACCAACTTTTAGGGTATTAATGTGTTAAGAAAAGGAGATGGTCTGGGAAGAGATATTATTTTTAATTATGTGTTTGTGTTGTGTTTCTACAAACAACTACCTCAAATAATATTCACTAATAAAGAAATAATATCTACAGTATAATCAATATACAATTGTTTATTATTTTAACAATAACTCATAAATTCATATCCACTTCCATTAAATGGGGAAAAAGAATCATTTATGTTTCCCGATACCTACTTCTACAAAAACAGATATAATTATTTTTCCATCACACTCTTTTAGGTGTAGTCATAATAATGGAATTTAATTTTATATATTAATTTAATGAAATATTTACTATTATGAAAATATAATATATCATTTATGTTCTTACCATTCCATACATAGAGAAATGATAACGTCATTCGAGTGTACATGTGAACTATCATCTCAATTAAGCGATATGATTCATTTTTAATCACCATATCCCATGGGTGATATATATAAGTATATTTAAATGATTAATATAATATCAATGTTATTATTATAATTATGGAAATATAAAATAATAATTACCTTTTTCCATAACGATCATTTGAAAATGGAAATATTACTCTTGCGTATGTACTACATACAATCTCTGATTATAATGTAGTTAATTTTTCAACAAAATAAATCAGGGATTGATTTAAAAGTAATATTGATGTATAAAACAAGATAAAAATGACATGTATAATATTATTAATATGATTTAATTATTACCTATTTTACTATTGAAATCATAAAAAATTCATATTGGACTCATGTATTAAAATCATCAAAACATCCGACATGAAGATATATAATTTTGTAATTGTTATAACATGATAATAAGAAATGGAAAAGGAATAATAATATTAAACAAATTTCCCATGAAATTATGTGATTAACCCAATATTATTATTCAGGAATATAAATATTGTATGTGATGATTTGAAATCAATGTAAGGGACTTCATCTAAATTATCATTCATTGCGGCATATTTTGATGTTATGAATATGTATTACTGTTTTCAGTGTATATAAATCTCCATTAGCATGTTATATCATAAATTTATTTATTACTATGATCTTAAAAGTTTTGGTATAAGTTAATTTGTCATATGGTATATTATTATAATAATTAAAAAGATTTAAGGTAATTCTTAACACAATTTACATTCTTTGGGTTAAACATATACTTCTTGATTAATTCGGGATAATCAAATGTGTGAAATGAAATTTGAAATTATTATATTTTATGTATAAATTTTTATGTTGATTTAAATAGAATACTAATAATTAGTTCATTTGATTAATTCTCACTTCATGAAAATCATATTTTTAAGGTACTTTTTAATGAAAATGTTGTTGTAAATTTTTTAATGATTTATTGGTCTAAATATTTCTATTATTTTAGAAGTTTTAAAGAGGATTTATATGAATTTATTTATATGGAATTGAATGTTTAAATATATTAACTTTTAAATTTAACTCAAAAACTTTTCCAAATGAGACTTTTTAAAGGTTTTATGTAAGGGAATTTATATTTAAATCCTCTAATAAAGATACAATTTAAACTATTTTAAAAAAACTGAAAATAAATATTTTTTAATATATACGACATTAATGGAATTTCCCTCCGTCATGTTATTTAATTCATTTCTTCTTGCAGTTAAAAGTTTATAATTTTATTTTTAAATAATTCATCCTTATTTATGAGTGAACAACATTATATAAATTAAAAGTTAATTCAAAATAGAAATGATTTTTTTTTTCTAGATTTATGTGTTATGATTATATTATGTTTATTAGGAATTATTAATGTCTATGGGTCATTATGTGATAAGCTGAGGGTGGTTGATCCCATCATAGATCTGAAATTCATTATGTAGTGATATGAAGTTAACATTTAGGGTTTATATTAAGGTATTAATGGAATATAATATAGTGGTTATTCCAAATGTTACACTAAAGGTCACTCCCTATGTAGACATGAGAGATAATGTGAATGTAAGAGCTATATAGAAATGATTCTCGAAGATACCTTTAGGTTTTTTATTTTCTAGGGATTTTTACTAGAAACATATGTTTGTATAAGGTAATCTAAAGAGTATATGTTTTATGGATTAATAATATAACTTTGTGAAATTATTTTCATGGGTTTTTATGTATTCATAGAATAATAGCATCTTTATTTAATTTTATGCCCATTTATAAGAGTTTTACACTAATACTAGGTTTTAAAATGTTTTTCAAATTATTTAATAGGGAATATATATATGGATGAGATCACGGGGATAATATTGAATATTTTTCATTATGATAAACTGTGCTTCATATTAAATAGATTTAATTCGTTATTAAAATACATAGTAAGTATAAGTTTCCGTATGTAATGTATTAGTTTAATTTTTAATAGTTTTTTTTAATTACCTAAAACTATATGCTGAATATATCCTCTAATAATAATTATAGATAAAAAAACAAGAACTAGTAATGTTTAAGGCCTTATCCTTATAGTTATTACCGTTAGATTTATAATAGTATGTGCGGAAAAGGGACTTGGGTAGCTCACATCCATGACTGGACCCATGTTTCCATATGTCATCAAATATTTTTTTTAAATATTGATATTTGATGTTTCAGTTCATTAAACGAAATAGATATAAGAATTTTTTTAAATATAATATTTCATTAATTTGGTTTTGTATTTTTTCATAAATTACATAACCTATTAAAATAATTATTATTTAAATGGTTTCAAATGGATACCAAAAATTGGTGTTACAATCTTCTATTTTTCTCTTAAGTTATTTTGTTTTAGACTTGTGATTTTTAGGTAATTGATCTTTGAATATATCTTCTAAATCAGAGAGAGGAAGATGTTATAGGGTATCCAAATGTAAATACTTGCGTTTAACCTTCTTTGGGGGATATTTTAATCCATACTATGTATACTATGGGTCTAGAAAGTGTCAATAAACTAGAATTGTAGTGGATAATTGATCAAAATTAACTAATAATATTCCAGCCATATTCTGTGTTGATAGAGGAAATTATGAATCTAAGAATTCAGATGATTATAATGATAGTTTCATAATCATTTGGAAGCCTCTTGAAGAATCTAAGGTATAGTTTTCCATGTTTATGATCGAGGGACCAAGAAATATATTGGGGGACAATATTATGAAAAAAAATTTCATTAAAATCTCATTTGGGATTCCTTCTTAAAAATAGACAGGTGGTATTATCATGTGTTTTTCTGTGGGGAAAAGAAATTAGATTTTCAAAACATAGAGAAATGGGAGAATATGATTCATTATTTTTCTTCTCAATTGTCTTAGTTTCATCACTTAGAAACATATCGTGATACAAATGTCTTACTAAAATCTAAGAGAATTGAGATAGGGTTGGGTAATTATATTTTGTGAATTCTGGTTCTCATGTTACTTATAACATTTTTTGAGGTGGTTGATAAATGGATATGGAATAGGTAAATATAATTTGGAGAATAGGTCATCTCTTAGCATTAGTTGGTGTAGTTGTTAGCTAGGGTGTTCCTTCATTCCCGTAAAGGATGTAGAAAGTTGGATAGTTTTAATCAATAGTAGATTCAAGGGATTCATTAGGATATAAAAATGTTTCTTTCATTAAAATTAGTAGTCTTGGTCCTACACATCCTAGCCTTACGTAGGACTTGAAGGCATTTAATCTTTGAAAACAACTTGTTCTAATGATAGTTTTTTTGTAAGGATAACCCCATGCGATAGAGCTGGATTCAATTCCACCAGGGGATTACAAGTTTGTTATAATGCATAAAAGTGTGGTTTGAATATGCCATAGGTTATGGTGGATGTTTTTCTGGCATGAATGATAGAAAGTAGTTGAAACTATATATATTTATTTACAACTGTGGCAAGTAGAGGAATATGATGTAGTGATTACTATTATTACATGTATGATTTTTATTTTATCTTCTATTTTTATATCATTATTAAATATAGATTATAATCATTATTTGGTATCATCAATGTTGGTTGGATTTTTTGTATTTAATTCATAGGTTATGCCGCTTCTTCTAGATACTTGAATGCTTTTAGTAATGAAATGTGAAAATGGTTTCAAATGTAACACATGTTAAGTAAATATTGTTGACCATGAAGTGGTGTAAGATTTCATGTTTCATGATCATGATATGTTTCACTTGATTATTATAATGGAAAGGTTGATCAGTGTTTTGTTCCAGGTTTATAATTTTTATGGATATGTTCAATTTTTATGTTATGATGGATTCACACACACCATTCAGGTTGAGTAAAATTATAGGTTGAGGGAATGAGAGGCATGTTGTTCCATAATATTGTGTGATATAATATAAATTATTTGAGATTTTCCATGATTATATTGATAATTTCCTGAGTATTGAACATCTTGTGATGGTTTGGGAATACCCCAAGGTATTTTTTTGATGATTTTTCTAGTTCACCACCATAGAGATTAGTTGAGTATACCATTTAACTAAAAACTGGTACGATTCCCATTTGGATGCCAACTTAATATAGGAACCATTTATGTTATTGGAACATATGTTTTAGCTTTTGAGCATCAAGCTAAGGTATTTTTACATCCTAGCATGTCACCATGGGCATTACATATTTTTCCTTCTAGGAATTAGTACATGAGCATCAAAACAGTGTGTGGACTATCAAAAGATAAATTAGGTGAATTTTTAGAAAAATACTTCTTATCTTTGATTGATAATCATTTTTATTAGCTTAGAGGGAACATTATTTTTAATAGAGTGACCATCAGTCAAGGTACCTCCTGTAGAGAGTCCAAGAAGTTGGAGTATTTAATATAAAATAAAGATATAGTATATGAATTTTTAGTTTCTAGTAATTCCATTAGGTATTAATAATAATAATATTTCATACGTTTATTTAATTAATTTTATCATTAATCATTGTAGTTAAGCTTTTTTGGTATGTTCATGGGTTATATTTTTGTGTACTTAGATTCATAGAAATGGAACATGAACTATTTGGATATCAATCACAAAACCTTGAGGGAATACATTTTTTATGGTAATATTTAAAAAATGTGATTTCTTTGATTCAAGATGTAATGTTTATAAGGAATTTTAAATCGTATATGGTCATTATAGTGGATCATAGAATGATACAAGTGGTTATATCCCAGAAGAATCCCATGAATTTGTTTTAGTTCGAAATCTTCTAGAGGTTTTATTTTTTAATATAGGTGGTTTCTTCATCGATTCTCCAAGCATGAATCTATGATGATATAAATAACTCATAATCATGTAATGTTTAAGTGGAATGATAATTATCAGAGATATTTTAGGGAACTAAAGATGTTTTTGACTTTATTTTTGATATCTAGTTTTATAGAACTATGATTGAGATAATATGTTTCTATGACACTTATTGTTTGGGTTTGTGATGTGTCTTGATGAAGGCGAGACAGGTGGTTCCCTATGTCACCCTCTAGTTATAGACTCCTGAGGAAAAACGCCCTACCCGAGATCATTAGTTTGTTGTGATTATGTATTCACACAATACTTGAATTCAATGTCTCTATGTGGAGTGGTTTATAAAATATTATGATCACAAATTCCTAATGTATAATTCATCTCAAAGATATGTAAACATGTGATAGAGGGAGAAATTTGAGTATCATTTTATCTTTGATTTTTAATTTTTTTTATAATAAATGGAATTGGAATATGGTTACAGATGTATTTATTATGAAATTTTGGGCTCAAACATTGAATTAATTAGCAGAAGAGTTGTCTTTGATGAGTTTGTTTGGTGAGATGAGACTATGAGTCAAATAACATAGTGAGTAGGTGCAAATATCATTTAAGATTAATGAATCGTGATATAATGAGTCTTTTGGACTTGAGCTTATACCCTATATAGATTTACAATGTAGTAAAAATAAATCCAATGTGTTGGGGGAGACATTGGGTGATTATTTATGGCCCCGTAGTGGGACATTATGTTTCTAAAGATGGTTGGGTTTCCCTTTTTCTCTGATATAGGATTTTTCGAATAGTGGACACTATTCATTTTGGTCTATAAAACATTGGACTGTAAAGATGTTTCGTGAAACGTGATGTCGGTATTGGTGGCTAGGGATGATACAATCGATTTTATATTTTTTACTGTGGTTTCTTATGTGTTATAGAATTAAGGATGACCACCAGTGAACTCATAACTTTCTAAATACCATAATCATTCTTATATGTATATGGTACGATATTTCTATGTAATTTGTCATTGTATTTAATAGGATACCTTTTGGGAAGGATTTGATTTGGGTGATCATTGATTTAATGAAAAAATCAACACATTTATTTCTGATCAAGTTGATGCGGAATGTAATGTAGATCGGGGATGTGTACGTATGAGAGGCTGTGAGTGATTATGTGAGACCATCAATTATTTCTTCTGATAGATACATGCGGTTAAAATATATGTTTTTTAAGGATTAAAATAGGTGTTTCTCTCTCGATTGATAGGGACATCATCTGGGAATGTGTGTTTAAATTTGAGGGTTCTTTGGAAAATTATTTCCCTCTCGTAAGGTTTTAAAATTACAATTTTTAACAGGATTTGATTAATATGGTTCCCTTTGATGAATATTAAAAGAATATATGTAGATCTCCATTTTGTTGGGAAGAGTTGGTAGAGTTGTCCTTGGTTAGGTTGAGCATTGTTTAGAAAATCATAGAAAAAGTGAAGAAGTTCTAAAAAAGATTAATTATGTAAGAGAATTATCATAAATCATATATAGACTATCATCTTAAGTTCTTAGAATATAATTTTGTTGATTGGGGGTTTCTTTGAGTTTCACCTCTCTTTGGACATCTTTTGTTTGGTATGTGTGACATGTTTTCCCGACGAATTGTTGGACCCTTTGATAATGGTGAGAATCATGGAAATGTGAAATATTGATTGGATTTACATTTTTATTTTACTTTTATTCCTAATGTGTTCCATGTTTTATTTATGAAAATGTATCAACAAGATTCTTCACAGGTGATTTAGTGGGAGACTGTTTGTCCTGAGCAAGACATAACTATAGTTGATCAGCTAGTTCAAATTAGGTATTTTTGAGATAAGTTAGTTAATAGTAAAATTATTATGCTGTTTTATGTATTGTTGAATATAATATGGGATATCAATGATATGAAGCTGAATGAATTGTTGATGAGGCAACACCAGTATTCACAAATCATGAGTCAAATATATTGCGGCATTTCTTCAAATAGAAAAAGTTTATGTTTATGAGAATTTTAATAATCTATTATATAATTTGAGGAATTTATTTTTTGGTTTTTGGATCAAATGTTTAATGATGTCTGTTTGTACTAATTAATATACTTAGGGTGTAAAACCCAAAAATTTTATAAAGTAGAATATGTTGGAAAACATTCATGATATATAACACGATGCATAAACGAACAATGAAATTTTCTTTTGTAAATATTATCATTATAACATAGACATTAAATTAGTGAGTTCCAATGGGATTAAATATTTTTTGAAATATATAATATTTATAATAAACAAAAAATTATTAATTTATTCTAATTAAATAAACACTATTTTTTTTGTAAATCATCATTATTCTTCATTTTTTAGGATGTTTATTATTTATTTTTTGAAAAACAATGTTTATAATAATTTAATAAAATATTAGAAAATTTATATGAAAATTTTACATATATTTTTAATTAATAATTTCATAATTACTTTTGTGTGAAATTTTGTGATTTTAAGAAAAATAATAATTATTATGTGCATAGTGAAAATAGAAATCATCAAGAGATAGACATTTTAGTTATATTAAAAAGTACCATTATGATTCTAATTTGATATAATAGTAAAATAAAGAATATTTAGTTTCTTATATATGATAAATAATTGATATTCAATTATATTTATAACTTACTTTTGTATACATTCATTTTTGGCTTTTCAATGCAATTTTTAGGAAAACTATTTTTTATTGCGTTTTTAGAGAATAATTTGAAATTAAATTATAGAAATTATGAGGTAAAAATTATGAAAAATGGATTCAATATTTTAAATAAGCGGGTAAAAAATTATTATGTAACTCTTATTTAATTTACATCTATATCAATAGTAAAATAATTAATTTTATTAACACATTAAAGGGTCAATTAAGTAATTTCGTATTTGAATAAAATTAAAGAAACCATCAAATGGATAAAAAATTACCTAAATATTATTGGATGAGTATACACTGATGATAATAATCTATGGGTTATGGCCTTCTAGGTCTACATTGTTAAGTTCATCAACATTATAATGGTTATTTAACAAAATGTCAAAAATGTCATACTCATGTTTTTACCAATTGTAATATTTTTAATATTGCATTATCAAAAAGATATGCTATAGAATGAATTTTATTTCCAAATAAAAATGATTTCTCTTCATCAGTGTATTTTACTTTTTATTTTTGTGAATAAATAATTACCTTAAATACATCCACAACATTAATATTGTATTAATTTAATTAACAGAAAATTAAAAAAAACTGTTACTTAATATATCATTTTTATATGATTTGAATTAGTTTTATGTTAAAATATTCCAATATATATATAAGAAATATTATAGATGATATAATTATTATACTCAGATTCCACCTTGGACATGATGTAATAGATTTCATATTCAGTAAATTGTGTCAAAATTGAATAAAATGATATTTTTACCAAGAATAATATTATAGTAAATAATATTTGATTTATAAAAATAAAAAAATAAGAAATTTGGGACAATATATAGTCGAAAAATTCAAACCTTATGAATTTATTGGAGATCAAGAAAAATTTGGAACTAGAATAGTTTTATTATGTTTTAATATTTTATAAAACTTCAAAATTTCCCCTCACATCAAGTATAAAAGATACCCCCTTTCTTCACTTCATTAAAACATAATGAGCCATGTAACATGACCATAATTATAACATACCATGTAAATAAAGAATCTAACATTTTTATATTTATTAAAATTAGAGAATTAAATATTAAATTTTATTTTAAAGGGGATGCTATGTTTTATGGTGTACCCGATACACAGCTATAGGTTTCTATGAAATATTATGTTGCACCCAATGCTAAGTCATACTAAAAAATATTAATATTATATAATTTTAAATGGTAGTTAAATATTAGTCGTTGTATTGGTGGGAATTCACAGAACTAACTACAATATTAATATACATGTTTGTTAAATATGTTTACATTTACGCAATAAATTTTAGAGACTTAAAATAAGAAAGAATCCTATTTTAAGCATAAATACTCTAATATTAATTAAAAGGTCGATATACCACCTTTTGATGGGGAAACCTAATTATATATAGTTTTGGTCACTTTTATATGTTCCATTTGAAAAAATAAAATTCTTTTTTATAATTGGGACATAAAAATTTTCATTGTTTAAATTTTGGTATAATTCTGATAAAATTCATTTTTTAATGAATAGGGAAAAATAATGTATTTTAATTCAGACCATCATTTTAATATAATTTATTTATAAGGGTTGGTTATATTTTTAATTGGTTTATAGAATAATTATATTATTTTTTTACCATTTAATCAATTTTTGGTCATTGTATGTTATTTCACATTGAAATTGGACATAAATAAGTGTCAACTTTTTGATAGTTATTATTTCATAAAAACACACTTTTTTGTTCTAACATCATGAATTAATTTTATATTAATTTATGTCAATACTGTGTTTCGAATTTGAAAAAATGGATTTCATATTTGGAATAAGAAGTTCCAAATTATTTTTATAGATAACCTTTTTTACACATTATGAATATTTATTTCAGTAAATATTTTATTTACCATGGTTAAAGTGTAAATCTACTAAATAAAGGGAAAAAATAATATTATAATAACATTAAATTACCCTAACATATGTTCTAATCCTATTGGATGATATATTTCCAACTATGATCATCCTTGGGTTTATTTTGGGACCACATGGAGCCACATGGTAGTGATAATGACACTTTATATTAATTTATTTAAAGTAATGACAAAAATGACATAAACACACATCTTTTAGTAAATAAAGTTTTTCTTGGGGTTATATATGTTATATCTTCAACTGTAAATATTCATTGAAAAGCTAAAAATTATTCCTACATCATGATATTTTTTATATAATTTTTAGACATCAAATAAATAAAAATATGTATGACATAATAATGATGAAATTTTTACCTCATTAATGAATGATTAAAATAAATAAGATTGTAAAGATTAAAAAAATAACCAAACCAGTAAAATTATTATTGGATGATTTTATTTAGAACAGGAGTCATCTTATCATAGACATTAATAGGTTTTGGACATTTAGAAACTGAAAATATTTATATAATAAAATAATATGTTTTAAAATTCCTAAAGAGCTCCTCCCCTTTATAAAATCCCTCACTTCTCATCAATTCCTCACACATCTCAAGACCCATGGCTCATCCAAACTCTGACCAATTAAGCTCCATACATCCCAATCCACTTTCTATATTCCTTCTATTAAGAATATGGCAATTCAATTAAATAGTTTGGTTTAAATCAATGAGAGATACTTGATTTAAAGGTGACGTCTTCTCTTAAGTTCCATTGTTTTATTTTAATTCTCCAACCCACTAAAATATTTTATTCCTTACTTTTACTAAAAAAATTGTATACTCAATATAATAGGTTGTTTTATGAAAACAATTTGAAATATACATACACACACCTCTAACTAATAAGTAAATAACATACTGTTTCTGTGGACAGTGAACTACTGCCTCACTAAATGATGATTGTTCAATCTTCTCCTACAACCTCTTATGGTGTCCATTACGATGAAAATATAGTTTTATGTGATATATATCATGTTTATTATTTTTATATTCTTCTTTAATTTTTATTTAAAAACATACATTTATACTTCAAATATGTGTAAACACAATAATTTCATTTGAAGAAATGCAGACTACCGCCCCCTCAAAGTTATATAACTCATTCATTCCATACGTGGAAAGTATAAAGGATGGAGTTTTTGAAATTATATATGATATTATAATGGAATTTTAATATAACTGTTTATCATTAACTTTTCATTATATTTAATATAAAATAGAAATGAACGTAGTGTTCTTGCGTATATACGGCTTACCGTCTCCATGAACAGTGCCTGTCATTTTTATCAACAGTTTTGATGTTCTGTTATATATATATATATATAGTGTATATATATGATATATATGATATCTAAATCATGAATATCACTTTGAAGATAATGAACTTTTGAACACATTGACAACATGTAAATATATCATGTTCATTTTTGACTCAAGTACCAAATATAGACAAAATAACCATTAATAACATAAATGATTGAATAATGTTTATAATAGTAAAATAAGTGATAAAAAGGAAAAATTAACTTTAAAAATTTTCTTAATCAAGTATATTTTAACTTAGGTTTTTATCCAGGAAAAACAAAGAACAAACGAGTCAACTCGTACATGAGGTAATGAGTTTCTTATCTCACTTTTAATTCCATGAGATTTCAATTGTTCAACACTTATTTTTTTAATTTGTGTATTTTTTACTACTAATTGATATATATTATCATGATTATATATATATTCATGGTATTATGTGAGTCATTTGGTGGTTATTAACTTTTGTTTATACGACTCGATTGATTACAACTTGGTAAAGGGATTCTTATCACACTTTTAATTCCATGAGATTTCCATTGTTCACCACTTATTTATTGATTGTGGATTATTGTGTAGTTATTTTTGATATATCTTATTATGATTAGATTTATATTCATGGTATTATTTGATTCATTTGGTGGTTATTAAATTTTTTAATACGGCATGGTTGATTATAATGTGGTTAGAGGTTTTCATATCACTTTTTATTCATGTGAGATTAATGGTATATTTTCCACTATTTCCTTTTGTGTGGTGTATGTACTGCCTATGATTTTATTCATTTTGAAATATACATTAATTTATGGGTATTTACAAATTCATTTTATGAACCTTCCTTCAGGTGGTGTATGTTTCGTTTGTTACCAAATCGGTAAGGGAACCTTTCACCATATTCTTGTAGTCAACGACATATTTTATGTATTATAATTTAATTTCCATTTCAATATGTTGGGATATTATCATATATATCCTTATTGCTGTAAATTTAATGTCTATGTGATGAGGTACCCTTTTTTCTCTCATCTACTAATTTTCTAAATTTTAATGTGATGTCATTAGGCTGTCAAATTTCTATAAGAGATTTAGTTATCCCAATTACATTTCTTAAGGATAAACATATACATCTAGATTATGTCGTGCTATGAATATGTGTGAATGACCATTAATTTTTTTAAACTAAATATCCCATTATTGATTGTATTTATATTTGTCACACATTACTATGTAGTAGATTTATCCTTAATCTAAGGATATAATTTTTATAAGGGATTTCATCTAAATTTACATTCCGTTAAGAATTCATTGTTGTTATGAACAAATTCCCTCATATATGGTGTAAATAATATACTTTGTAAAATTATATCATGAATCCCTTTATTCTCATTATATTATAATGTTCTGATTAAATTTTATTCCTCAATTTTTTTATTAAATCCTCTTTAATTTTGCTAAAATAATTTTAACTAAAATATTATTTTCAATGTTTTAAAGATTTATCCTTCTAAATATTTCTCCTTAATTTCCATGTTTTAAAAATGGTTTTTAGGGTTTATTGATGTGGACATTAATGTTTTCAAATGATAATTCATTTAAAAGTTTAAAATTGGTATGAGACACTTTGATTCCAAAATCTCTTTATTACATTTTTTAAATGGTTTTTGAAAATGGTTTGACAGAGAATTGATTATGTCCATAATATATTGTGGTTGAAATGTGTACATGTTATCTTTCTTTTATGCTTGTTCTATGTGTTAAGACTACATTATGGTTTTTTGGAATATTTAATGATTATGGGTGGTTCCATGATAAACCTCGGGCAGGTGTGCTCGAGATGGCTCTCTAATGCATTGGGTAAAGTGACTGAGGTAAATGTAAATGTTTCTCCTAAGCGATTTAGGGAATATAATATAATGGGTAATACAACATAACTACCTATGTTGCTGTGATAGGTACAATGTAAATATGATATGGATGCCACAAGTTACCATTATGATAAATTATTTTTATGTGTTATTCATAAATCTTATGTATTCATGAGGTATTTTATGATTGAAAAGAATGGTTTCATTGATTTGTATTTATTGATGGGGTTTTTTCCTTTCTATATTTTTTAAACCTTACTGAGATTTATATTCTTATATTATGTTTTTGAAATGTTTTCCATAGGACATAAAGATGAATAGGGTCAAGGATGAGTTCAAGGAAAGATCATGCTGTCTAAAACTTAGAACTAGAAATGTTTCATTTTAAGAGTTTTTATTTTATTAAAAAATGGACATTGAGAAGTAGTGTCTACATGTAATATTCATGTTGATATGTAATAGTTATTGCCCAATTCTCTAAAACACTAAACCTAAAAATATCATCAATGTGAATTAATCATTTAATTCATGATTATGTAATGTTACATGGTCGGGTCCTTATAGTTAGTATCATAGGTTTGTTTAGAAAAATTTAGGGATTATGAATTTCTATTAGAAACATGGTCAAACTATATGTCTACTCTTTTAGCTAAATCCTTGTTTTATAATTTTTTAAGATCAATGAAATTTAGTTAAAAATGGAAGGAGGTGGATCTCAAACAACATTCCAATCTCTTCAAGATGACATTCTTGTAATAATTATTGCAAATTCATGTTCATATGATTGTGAATTTTTTCTATAATACAACTCAATTATAAGATGTTGTTTGAGATATCAAAATACTCCACTATACATCGATATCACCATGGTTCATGGGTTGTATTTTATTAAATACTATTTTGAAAAAATTATCATATTTTCACAAAATTTAAATATCATCAAAGAATTTTCAAATATTTTACCTTATCTTAAGATTTGGATGCATATAATGAATTTGAAAAATGTGTTGAAGAAGGAAACCCATCCACATCCTATTTATATTTGCTTTTATAATATAATATTTTCGCACTTACTTATGGTATTTTTGAATAACCCACTGATTGAATGTTTCAACACAAATTCGGTCCGACTGTTTCATAAAAATCATTTTTATTAGATGTTATGAAATTATATGTCATACATGATAATTTTCTGAAATTGTTTTTCTGCAAACACCCATATGACCCAAGTTGTACAAGGTGTTTTTGGATGAATAATGAAAATGATTTTGAAGGATTGTTAAATCACTATTGCAATCCATAAACATTCTACCTATCTGAACAAGATGACGATTAAACCATATAGGAACCACAATGAAGGTATTTTTTTCTATCTATTAGGAATAGTTTTATTTTATCATATGAAAGTTATATAAGAAAATAAGAAAAATATATATAATTATTCACGAATTTAGATGTTTAGGTCTTAATGTATTGGGATGAAAATGAAAGGTATAATAAAACCACTGAGGATAAAACATGTTAGGGTGATTTTTGAGTTTTATAAAAAGGAAAACCAGTAAGGATGGTGACAACCTGTCAAGTCTGATAATGCCATAGGAATCAATCCCACAACCGAAGGGGAATAAAGGAGCATCACCAACCATTGTCCTACCCGAAGTCCATGGTTAGTCTGACTTAGTCATTTATGTTAAATGATGTTAAGGATAAAAAATTACTTGAATTAGGGAACTTATTTTTTAATAAATATATATACTTAATATAGGAAAATTATTTGGTGATTAAGTGATAACGGTTATTTTAGAAGATTTATTCTCTTTTAGAGACAATATATTGTTAGGGGAAATAAAATACTATGGTATATCATTTGTGGAGTAACAGTTCAAATTATATTTTGGAAGAATCTATGTTTTTATTATATACATATGTCAATTTGGGTTATTAATGGAAATGAATAACCTATCATAGAGAATTTGTGATTAGTTTAATTATTTTTCAGTATCATTCTTTAAGAGTAAGTATTGTTATTTACAGAAAAATGTTATGATTTATTTTGAAAGACTATGTGATTAAATCCTTCTGAGATTTGGGTTTCAATCTTACTTTCAATTAAATTGAATAATTTTATGAATGTTTGTTTATTGAATGGTCATTTTTTATCTTTGGGTATTGTTTGAAAAATCATGGAGATTAAGAGTAGTTTTTTATTTTTAAAAATTATTGTCCTTTTTTTGGGATTATCCGGTCTTGTACTAAATGTTTTGGTTTTAGATGACGTCAAAAGATAAGGGAAATATATATTTCAAATTTTCTGGATTATCTGATAATCTATATGTTGATTCTAGGTCTTTTAATGTGACCAAGTATGTTTGAATACTCATCGTTTGGAGAACAGATGAGTTTGTGGTAGAACTTTAGTAACAGATGAATGTCTACATGAAAAGTAAGTTTGATTACTTATGTTTTTAGCTAATCCCATAAATAAATCACTCAAATTTATGAAAAGTATCTAAAAACAAAAACATTTTCCATTAACTTTTCCAACTGGGGAATCAAAGACCGTTTAACCCATCACAATATTGTGATTTTCATACAGTTAACTTTATTCTAATAATGTTTTCTTCCCCTCTCTGTTAATCCATGATGGTTTGTTTCTCTTCCATATCTATAAGGACCCATCCGTAAACATTAATTAATCTTGATTTATTACACGATTACACATTGAGGATCCTTTCAGGTTTATAGATTTAGAGAATTAGATCATAAAACTTGCATTACATTCCACATTTAAACAAAGTGGTTACATAAAAGAGAGTATTAATTTTTCCAATCAAAGGAAACATATTTAAAATAGAACATGGATTCTTTCTTGAAACTTCCTTGAGACTATCATCATATCATGTAACATTCCCTTGACTGGTGAAAAAACATTTCAAAAACTTGGGATGAGCATAAAAATCCCCGTAAAGGATATGAAAAATATGGAAAGGAAACATGTGTACATGTATACATAAAAATCAATGAAATCATAATTTGACCATTAAATATAAGTACGTTAACATTCCACATCAAAACATGAATAAATAATAAGAATCATAAGAAATTAAGATAACTTGAGGCATTCATAACATTCTTACATAGGGAGTAACCCTCTTGGTTACGTTTGGAATACCCATCACAATATATTCCCTAAATCACTTCAGAGAAACCATAATGTTTAACAACATCGCTTTAACCCAATGCATTGAAGAGCTATATCGGTCTCACCTGCCCTTAGTTTATCACGGAACAACCCATCTTCATAACAATACACAAGAACCACAACATAATCGTATTATATAAAACAAGCATAAAAAACATAACATTTCCACATTTCAATCACAAGATATCAATACAACACATTGATATAATAAAAAAATTATGAAAAAAATTTTCAATACCAAAATAAAAGAAAAGTAAAACATGGTATTTATTTTTCATTTAAAAAAAGTATGGCTTGTAGAGGAAGCCGAAACTCAAATAATGGTCCCGACGTCGGAGAAGTCGGTGTCACCGCATATGTACGACAAAAACATTCCCGTTTGTTGTTTAGTAAAATGCTTCAGATAAAAAATAATCCTTTTTGATAAGATTAAATTTCAAAGGGGTGTATACACCGTATAAAAGAAAGTTGTGTATAAAACAAAATATGCCTCAATGAAAGGAGATTGAGACGATGTCCCTTACCTCTGGTCCGACTTGACCCGATCGTTCTTTAATGTCCTGAATAATAAACATGAGTTAATTTATACTTGATTAAGAACATTTTTCAAGTTAATTATTCCTTTTATATCACTTATTACCATGTCATGAACACTATGTAATTATTTAGTATAATAATGGTCGTTTTGTCGACCCTGGGCACTTGATTCAAAAGTGAACTTCTTATATTTACAAGTTGTTCACGTAGTCAAATATCCATTATCTCAAGAATAATATTCATAATTTAGATGTAATATATAACATATATATCCAGTATATACATGAATTTATAATATTACATAATCATTTAGAGTTAAGAAATGAAATGCACAGTTCATGGAGACGGTAATCCGTACGTACGTGTGAAAAATACTTCTATTTCTATTTAATATTTAATGGAATTAAAACATAATGATACATAATAGTATTATAATTACAATATGGTATCATATATAATGTCATTAAATCTATCCTTTATACATACCACATATGGTATTACCAAATCAAATCACTTTGAGGGGTGGTAGGCCGCACTTCCTAAAATGAAGATATCACGTTTACCCATAATGGAAACCATAAAGGTATGCCATAAATGAAAAATACATAATCTTAAGGAAATCATAAACATATTATATATCATATATAAATATACTGACATATTAATGGACACCATCGAAGGTGTTAGAAGAATATTGAATAATTATCGTTTCGTGGGGCAGAAATTCACCATCCACAGAAACAGTATGTTCTTTAACCGTTAGATGTAGGTGTGTGTAAGTGTAACTCGAATAAATCTTATAAAAACATCCTAGTATATTGAAGATAATGAAGTTTTTACAAAATAAATGAATAAAATTAGTTTAGGGGGTTGGAGAAGAAAAATAAAACAAAAGAACACAAGAGAAGACATTACCTTCAAATTGGGTAAATCTTTTTGATTTGAGCCCAAAGGCTTCCTTGGAAGGACTTATCTCTAAGGTGAGGCTTCTAGGAGTAATAGAGGTATGTGGAGAGACAAAATGGGCAGGGGTTGGCCATGCCAAAGGCTTGAGAGGTGTGGGTAAGGTGGTATAGGTGGATACCTTTTATAAGAGGAGAGGAGGGGCACTCTTGGAAAGTAAAGAAATGTTACTTTATTTAAAATGAGTTTTAGATTTAAAAGGACCCACATTGATATAATTATGGGATATGGTGATAAGGGTTTAAAATATACCCATCCAATAGGTTTTTGACAAGTGTAGTTCTTAGATTTAACATTATCTTTTCATTTTATTTAAATCGTTAAATAATGAGGTAATCGCTGCATCATCATGATGTCATAAATAATTTAATTTATATAATGTTTAAATATTATAATAAAAATACTATAATGTAGGAATGATTTTTACCTTCCCAATTACTATTTATAGTCAAAAATATGACTTGTATAACCCCATGTAATTTTTTTAGTAAAACAATACATGTTTGTGTTTTTTTTACTTTTACATTAAATAAAAGGCATTAATGTCATTATCTTACCCATGTGGGTCCATGAGGTCCCAAAAATATACTCATGGGTTGTATTGGTTGGCCACGACACAAACAATAAGGGTAGGACATGTGTCAAGTTCATTTTATATTATTAAAAGATTATTTTTATCTTATACTACACTAATTACCTCTAATCGCAATTAAAAACTTAAAAGTTACTATTCACCCAAAAAAATTATTTTAATCCCATTGAACCAAATTTTACTTTTTAATGAAAACCATGTATGTCGGATAGTTGAAATTCAGAACACATAGTTGGTAAATTTTCATTTAAACAAAAAATCAGTTTTTTTAAGTACCACTTAGTGGTTTCACTATTCACCAAAATTTGAAGTTTTTCGGAAAAATATCAAAACATCATCCTAAGATATATTTGATATTCTGAATTAAAAAATGATGTCTATTTTACAAAATTCAAAACATATAAGTTACAATAATTAATTTAATAATTAATTCCCGCTGCCAGAATAAATAGCGTGTTTTTATGAAACAATATATATTAAAAGATTGACACTAGTTTAAGTCCAATTTCAAAGTGAAATTAATTCCAATGATCACTATTGGATTAAATGGTAAAAATATATTCTAATTTAACTTTAGAACCAATTCAAAAGATAATCGGATCATATAAATAAATTATATTAAAAAGAGGTTTTGAATTAAAATACAACTTTTTAACTATTCATTAAAAATGAACATAATCAGAAAAATAACAGAAATTTATCCAACGTAAATTTCAATGCACCAATCATAAAGATTAAGTTTATTTTGACAAATATAGCTTATAAAATTGTTGAAAGATAGATTTAAAAATGGTTCGCCATCAAACGGCGGTAAAACAATCTTTTGAAAATATTAGATTATTTCATGCTTTAGGTTGGATTTATTCTCATTTTAAGCCTCTAAAACAATATCTAATTCATAAATATACATATATAACTATATATATTATTCATTAATTAATTGGGATGTTACATCCTTCCCCCCTTTAGAAAATTGCGTCCTTGCAATTATTTATTTATCAAAAAAGTGGGGGTATTTATCCCTCATAGCATTCTCAGATTCCGACGTTCCCTCTTCAACCATATGGTTTTTCCACAAAACCATTACCTGGTGAATTACCTTATTTCACAAAACATGCTCCCTTCGGTCAAGAATATGGACTAGTTGTTCTTCATAATAGAGACTCTCTTCCAACTGAACTACCTCTGGGTTCAAAACATGAGATTGATCTGGCATATACATTCTCAACATTGAAACATGAAAAACATTGTGTAACTGAGATAAAATTGGAGGTAAATCCACTCGGTATGCAACTGATCCAACACTCTCCAAAATTTCATATGGTCCAAAGAACCTTGGAATCATCATTCCTTTCATACAAATCGCATCACGCTTTACCATGGTGAAACTTTGAGGAAGACATGATCACCTACCTCAAAAGAGAGATCCTTCCTCCTGTTGTCTGCATAACTCTTTTGCCTGCTCTGAGCTGTTCTCATGTGTATTTGTATCAGTTGAACTTTTTCAACCAACTCTTCTACCAAATCTAGTCCCATCAACTTCCTTTCACCCACTTCATCCTAGAAAGCAGGAGTTCAACATCGCTTCCCATATAACGCCTCAAATGGTGCCATTTGTATACTAGAATGAAAAATGTTATTATATGAAAATTCAACCCAAAAAATATGTTGGTCCCAACTTCCATGATAATCCATCGAACAAGATTGTAGAATATCCTCCAAAGTCTGAATTGTTCATTCTGACTGCCCATCTGATTGAGAATGAAAAGCTGTACTAAAATTTAATTCAGTACCCAATGACTTCTGAAGGCCTTTCCAAAAGTTAGAAGTAAACCTGGGATCACGATCAGATACAATGGAGAGAGGAACTCCATGTAACCTAACTATCCCTTTAAGATTCAAACGGGAAAGTTGATCTAGGGAAAACGTATCTCATATAGCAAGGAAATTAGTTGATTTAGTCAAGCAATCAAAAATAACCCAGATTGCATTATTACCTCGAGGTGTCTTCAGTAATCTCACAATGAAGTCCATGGATATATTATCAAATTTCCACTCTGGCACTAGTAAAGGCTGTAGCATCCCTTTCGGTAACTACCACTCTTCTTTTACCTTTTGAAAAGTCAAACACTACACAATAAAATCAGCAATGTCTGTTTTCATTCCATCCCACCATTAATACTCCCAATGTTCTCTATATATCTTAGTACTGCCTAGTTGAACTGAAAACGGAGAACTAGGAGCTTCACATAACAAATCTCTCTTCAACTGTGAATCACATGGCACACACAATCTCTTCCCAAATATCAAAACACAATCATTATCATTGTAGGCAACTTACCTTTCTGAACCAGCTCTACCTTTTCCTCCAACTCACTGTCTTGCTTCTGTACTTTCTTGATTCTGTCTGATATAGAAGATTTCACTGATACCTAAAACAAAACAGAAGAACATCCTGCACCAACAACTTCTATTCAAAAGTTTATAAAATCCTTAAACAAAGGATCATGTTCCGAACGCAACATTTTTAATGAAGCATTACTTTTTCGACTCAAAGCATCAGCCACTTTATTTGCTTTTCCCGGATGGTAATTAATTGTACAATAATAATACTTGATTAATTCTAGACATCTCCTCTGTCTCATGTTCAATTATTTCTGAGTGAATATATACTTTAAAATTTTGGGATCAGTATATATTTCACACTTTACTCCATACAAATGATGCCGTCAAATTTTTAGAGAAAAAACAACGGCAGGTAATTCCAAATCATGTGTGGGGTAATTTACCACATGAGTTTTCAACTGAAGCGAAGCATATGAAATTACCTGATCATTCTGCATAAGGACACAACCAAATCCTTTCAATGAAGCATCACTATAGATAACAAACTCACCATTCCAAGAAAGAAGTGCCAAAACTAGAGCATTCACTAATCTTCTTTTCAATTCTTGAAAACAATCATCACATTCTTTTGTACAAATAAACTTAACAGCCTTCCACGTTAGCTTAGTAATTGGACTAGATAACCGTGAAAACTTTTCAACAAACCTTCAGTAGTAACCTTCCAGACCAAGAAAACTATAGATCTCGGTTACATTTGTGGGTCTTGACCATTCTTCAATAACCTTTGTTTTTGCAGGATCAATAATTATTCTATATTTGGAAACAATGTGACCAAGGAAAGAAATTTGTTGCAACCAAAACTCACACTTGCTGAATTTCCCATACAATTTATTTTCCTTCAAGGTTTGAAAAATAACCCTTAAATGTATTTCATGCTCCTATTTACTTTTAGAAAACACGAAAATATCATTAATGAAAACAACCAACATCTTTCACCTGAGTGAATTGAGCCATCACTGCAATAAACTATTTAGTTCTGATTCCGACCATCTTAGGATACTGATGTGAAAGGTCATTTCCCTCTGTATGCCTTCCCAGAAAAGCTGCTATGTTTCCTCTATGGAAAACAATTCATAACACAGAAATATCTTAGGCGAAGCAACCTGGTAATCGTTAAAAGCTATATCATTTCAATCATACCATAAAAAATATTTTTGGATAATCATTTAATAGATTTCTAACTTCTAAAGTTATCTAAACCAACCTATGATACCAACTATAAGGACCAATAAATAAACATTACTTAATCGTGAGTTATTACAAGATTACACATTAAGGATCATTTCAGGTTTAGAGTTTTAGAGAATTAGATTATAAAATATGCATTACATCACACATTTAAACAAAGTGGTTACATAAAAGATATTGTTCATTTTTCCCATCAACAGAACCATATTTAATATAAAACGTGGATTCTTTCTTGACAGTTCCTTGACACTATCATCATATCATGTACCGTTCCCTTGACCTATGAATAAAACATTTCAAAAACTTGGGATCAGCATAAAAAGATAAGTAAGGGATATAAAAAATATGGAAAGGAAACATGAGTACATGTATACATAAGAATCAATGAAATCATACTTTACCCATAAAACATAAGCACTTTAACATACCTCATAAAATCATGAATAAATCATGGGTTTTATAATACATAATGGTAACTTGATGAATTCATAACAATCTTACGTAGGGAGTAACACTCTTGGTTCTGTTTGGAATACCCATCATAGTATATTCCCTAAATCTCTTCAGAGAAACCTTAACGTTTAACCCCATCGCATTACCCAATGCATTAGAGAGATATATCGGGCTCACCCGCCCTTAGTTTATCACGGAACCACCCGTCTTCAAAACAATGCCCAAGAACCAAAACATAATCGTATCACATAAAACAAGCATAAATGTAACATAACATTTCAACATTTCAATCACAAGATATAAATAGAACACATTGATATAATAAAAACATTATGAAAACCATTTTCAATACCAAAATAAAATAAAAGTAAAACATGGTATTTATTTTTCATTTAAAAATAGTATGGCTTGTAGAGGAAGCCGAAACTCAAATAATGGTCATGGTGGTGGCAAAGTCGTTTTCACCGCATACGTACGAAAAAAACATTCCCTTTTGCCATTTAGTAAAATGCTTCATATAAAAAAGATTCCTCTTGGGTAAACATAAATGTCAAAGGGGTTTATACACCATATAAATGAAAGTTGTGTATAAAACAAAACATGCCTCAATGAAAGGAGATTGAGACGATGTCCCTTATCTCGGGTCTGACTTGACTCGATCGTTATTTAATGTCCGGAATAATAAACTTGAGTTAATTTATAATTTCTTGAGAACCTTTTTCAAGTGAATTATTTCTTTTATATCACTTATTACCATGCCATGAACACTATGTAATTATTTAGGATAATAATGGTCGTTTTGTCGACCCTGGGCACTTGAGTCAAAAGTGAACTTCTTATATTTTCAATTTGTTCACGTAGTCAAATATCCATTTTCTCAAGAAAGATATTCATAATTTAGATTCCATATATATCATATATATCTACTATATACCTTCATTTATAATATTTAATAATCATTTAGAGGTATGAAATGAAATGCACCGTTCATGGAGACGGTAAGCCGTACGTACGCATGAACGCTACTTCCATTTATATTTCATATTTAATAGAATTAAAACATAAAGATAAATAATTTTATAATAAATCCAGTATGGTATCGTATATAAGTTCATTAAATATATCCTTTATACGTACCACATATGGTATTAATGAATCAAATAACTATGAGGGGGCGGTAGTCTGCACATCCTAAAATTAAGATATCGCGTTTACCCATAATGGAAACCATAAAGGTATGCCATAAATGAAAAATACAGAAGCTTAAGGAAAACATAAACATATTATATATCATATATAAATATAGTGACATCATAATGGCCACGTTTGAAGGTGTTAGAAGAATATTGAACAATCATCATTTCGTGAGGCATAAATTCACCATCCACAGAAACAGTATGTTCTTTAACCATTAGATGTAGGTTTGTGTAAGTATAACTAGAATCCTTATTATAACAAAATACTAGTATATTGAAGATAATGGAGTTTTTACAAAAGAAATGAATAAAAAGAGTATAGGGGGTTGGAGATGCAAAATAAAACAAAACAACACAAGAGAAGACACTACCTTTAAATCAGGTAACTCTTTTTGATTTGAGCTCAAAGGCTTCTTGGGGAAGACTTCTGCCCAAAGTGAGGCTTCTAGGAGTAATATAGGGATGTGGAGAGACAAAATGGGTAGGTTTTGGCCGAGACAGAGGCTTGATAGGTGTGGGTAAGATGGTAGAGGTGGGGGCCTTTTATAAAAGGAGAGGAGGGGCACTCTTGGAAAGTAATGAAATGTTAATTTATTTTAGCATGATTTTCGGATTTAAAAGGTCCCACATTGATATAATTAAAGGCTATGGTGATAAGGTTTCGAAATATACCCATAAAAGAGGTTTTTGACAAGTGTAGTTATGAGATTTTACATTATCTTTTCATTTTATTTAAATCGATAAATAATGAGGTAATCATTGCATCATCATGATGTCACAAATAATTTAATATATTTAATGTCTAAAAATTATAAAAAAATACTATAATGTAGGAAATATTTTTATCATTCCAATTAATATTTATAGTAAAAATTATGGCTTGTATAACCCCATGTAAATTTTTTTTTAGTAAAACAATACATGTTTGTGTCATTTTTACTTTTACTTTAAATAAAAGGAATTAATGTCATTATCTTGCCCATGTGGCTCAATGGGGTCCCAAAAACCGACGCATGGGTTTTATTGGTTGGCCATGAGACAAAAAATAAATATAGGACATGTTTCAAGTTCAATGCATATTATTAAAACATTTTTTTACATTAAACTACAATAATTACCTCTAATGGCGATTAAAAACATAAAAGCTATTATTCGCCAAAAAAATTATTTTAAACACATTTAACACATTTTAACTCCTAATGACAACAATGTATGTAGGATTTATTAAATTAAAAACACAGAGATGGAAAAATTTCGTTTAAACGCAAAATCAGTATTTTAAGTACCACTTAGTGGTTTCACTATTCATCAAAAATTGAAGTTTTTCAGAAAAGTACCAAAACTTCACCATAAGATATATTTGATATTCCGAATTTAAAAATGATTTCTATTTTAAAAAATTCAAAGAATATAATTTACAATAATTAATTTAATAATTAATTATCGCTACCAGAACAAATAGCATGTTTTTATGAAACAATATATATCAAAAGATTGACACTAGTTTAAGTCCAATTTAAAAGTGAAATTAATTCCAACGATCACTATGGGGTTAAATGGTAAAAATAAATTATAATTTCACTTAAAACACAATTAAAAAGATAATCTAATCTTATAAATAAATTATATTAAAAATAGGTTTTGAATTAAAATACAACATTTTTCACTACTCATTAAAAATGTACAAAATCAGAAAAATACAAGAAATTTATCCAAAGTAAATATCAATGCACCAATCATAAAGAATAATTTTATTTTGAAAAATATATCTTATAAAATTTTCAAATGATAGATTTAAAAATGGTTCACCATCAAAAGGCGGTAAAACAATCTTTTGAAAATATGAGAGTATTTCATGCATTAGGTTGGATTTATTCTCATTTTAAGCCTCTAAAACACTATCTAATTCATAAATAGACATAAATAACTATATCTATTATTCATTACTTACATGGGATGATACAATTTCCATGTTTTCCTACCTGGAATACCAGTATGTGCTATCTCAGGTGCCCTTTGAATTTCTATTTATTTATTTTAATGTGATATTTTTATTGAATCTTTTTCTGATGTGGATCATTCATTGATGTTTCTGAGCCCAATTTTAAAATTTCTAGGATGTGATATTCTAAATGGAGGAAGGATGTAAATCCCAAGTAAGTAAAGAATTCCAAATTTTTATATTTATTCAAATTTGTTAATTAAATATTAATTTTAGTTTAAAGGGGATTCTATGTTCGATGGCATACCTAATACGCAATAAAAGGTTTCTTTGAAATTTAATGTTGCACACAATGCTGAGTCATACAGAAAAATAAAAATATAATATTATTTTAAATGGTAGTTAACGCCTAGCCTTCATATTATCGGGATTAAAAATAACTAACTAAAATATGAATATACATGTTTATAAACGTTTTTACCTTTACCTATTAAATTGTAGAGGTTTAAAATAAGAAAAAAATCTGATTTTAAGCAAAAATACTCTAATATTCATTAAAATGTTGATATACCTCCATTTTAGAGAGAAACCTCTATAAATTCAGTTTTGATCACATTAATATTTTCGATTTTAAAAAATAAACTCTTATTTTGAATCTGGTCATCAAAATTTACTTTGGGTAATGTTTTGTTATTTTTCTGATAAAATTCACTTTTCAATGAAAAGTGGAAAATATTGTATGTTAATTCAAATCTGCCTTTTAATATAATATATTTATAAGTATGGATTATATTTTTAATTTTTTTCAAAGTTTAATTGTATTATTTTCTACCATTTAATCCAATTTTGGTCATATAAAGTAATTTTACGTTGAAAATGGATATAAATAAGTGTCAATCTTTTTATAGTAATTATTTTTAAAAAAAATATTTTTTTTTGTTTTGACAGCGGGAATTAATTTTAAATTAATTTATGCCACTTATTTGTTTAGAATTTGGAAAAAAGTATTCCATATTTTTAATCAATAGGTTCAAATTGTGTAGATAGGTATATTTTAAATTTAAACCTTATAATTATTTATTTTAGTAAATATTTTATTTACCATGGTTAATGGGTAAATTTGGTAAATAAGGGTGAAAAAATAATATTATAATAGTATTAAATTACCCTAATATGAGTCCAAATCCTATTTTTTAACACATTTCTGACAATGGGCATTCATGGGTCAATTTTGGGACCTCGTGGATACACATGAGAGTGATAATAACAATTTATATTAATTTATTTATAGTAAAGTCAAAAATGAAAAAAACAAATTTCTTTTAGTAAATAAAATTTTAAATGGGGCTATATAACATTTATCTTCAACTATTAATATTAATTGGAAAGATAAGAATAATTACTACATCATGATATTTTTTTATAATTTTTAGATATTATATAAATAAAAATATTTAGGACACAATTATGATGTAATGTTTACCTCATTAATGAGTGATTTAAAAAAATAAGATTATAATGATTAAAAGAATATTCTATACATGTCTAATTATTATTGTATTATTTTATTTCAAACATGAGTAATCATATATTTGACATTAATTAGTTTTTTAATTTTGGAAACCAAAAATAAATATATAATAAAATAATATTTTAAAACATTTCTAAAGATCCCCTCCTACCCCTTATAAAAAGCTATTTATTATAACCCAGTCCTCACACTTCTCCAGCCCCTTGGCTTGTCCAACATCTGACCAATTAATCAACCTACATCCCTCTACTCTTATTATAAACCTTTCCCTATGCATAAGGCAATTCAATTAAACCATTTTGTTCAATCCAAAGAGAGATATTCGATATAAAGGCAACATCTTCCCTTAAATTCTTTTGTTTTATTATACTTCTCCTCCCCCTAAAAACTTTTTATTCCTTTATTTTATTACAAAAAACTGTATCCTTAAAATACTAGGTTTTTTTATGTTTTTAACTCAAACTAAACATACAAACACTTCCATTTAATGGGTAATGGACATTATGTTTCTGTGAACGATGAACTACTGCCACACAAAATGATGATTGTTCAATCTTCTCCTACCACCTCTTATAGTGAACATTATGATGACACTGTATTTATATATGATATATATTATGTTTATGTTTCCTATATCATTCTATAATTTTTATTTACAAACATAACTTTATGCATTACAATATGTGTAGACATGATAATTTCATTTGTGGATATGCAGACTACCGCCTCCTCAAAGTGATATGACTCGTTAATGCCATATGTGGAATGTATAAATGATTTAATTACTGATGTTATATATGATATTAATCTGGAATTATAATATACCAATTTATCATTAATCTTTCATTCAACTAAATATAAAATAGAAATAAAAGTGGTGTTCATGCATACGTACAGCTTACTGTCTCCATGAATGGTGCATTTCATTTCTAATCTTCAAATGTTACGTGTAGTTATAAATACACACACACACACAAACAAACACATATATATTCTAGATATATATGATATATATTATATCTAAATCATGAATATCATTATGGGGATAATGAAATTTTTACCAATGTACAACTTGTAAATATAACAAGTTCATTTTTGACTCAAGTACCAAAATATCGACAAAATAACCATTTTTAACTTCAATGATTGAATAATATTTATACCATGAAAATAAGTGATTGAAAAGAGAAACAAAATTAAAAATGGTCCTAATCATGTTGAAATTAACTTATTTTTATTATTCAGGAATAACAAGGAACAAACGAGTCATGTCGGACACGAGCTAGGGGGTTTCTGATCTCACTTTTCATTCTGTGAGATTTCCATTGTTCACCACTTATTTATTGCATGTGGTTTATTTTGTACAACCATTTTATAAATTTTATAATTATACTCATTATATTCATGTTATTATATGATTTATTTTGGTGTTATTAACTTTTGGTCACACGACTAGACTAATTACAATATGGTAAGGGGTTTCTAATCTCACTTCTAATTCTATGAGATTTCCATTGTTCACCATGTATTTATTGAATGTCGTGTATTTTGTACTTCATTTGATATATAATATTATGATTATATTCATATTTAGGGAATTTGGTGATTCATTTGTTGGTTATTAACTTTTTTCATATGAATTAATTGATTACAATGTTGTAAGTGGTTTTTATCTCACTTTTTATTCCCGGGAGTTTCAAGATATATTTTCCAGTATTTCCATTTATCTAGTATATGAACTGGCCATGATTGTATTATTTGTGTAATATAATTTAATTTATGGTTATTTAATTCTTAATTTTATGATCATTCCTTCATCGGGTTTATGTTTCGTAAGTTACCAAATCGGTAAGGGAATCCTTCACTGTACTCTTTTAGTCAAAGACATATTTTATGTCATGTCTATTAAATTCCTTTTTCTTATGTTGAGATATGTTCTTATACATCATTATTGTTGTATCATTTATGTCCAATTTATGATATGTCATATTTCTCCCTCATCAAATTTGTTTTTAATTTTAATGTGACGTCATTAGACTATCGAATTTCTGTAAGAGAACTTCATAACCCAATTTCAATTCTTTGGGTTAACCATCTACTTCTCGATTATGTCATGATATGAATATGTTTGAATGACCTAGTATTGTTTTAAACTTAATATACAATCATATTTACTATTTTTATATTTGTCGCACATTATTAGGTAGTTTATTTATCCTTAATATAAGGATACAATTTTTATAAGTGATTTCGTCTAAATTTACATTTGATTGACACTTAATTGTTGTTATGAACCATTTCACTATTATATGGTGTATATAATTTCCTTTGGAATATTATATCATGAATCCCTTCATTATAATGATTTTATAATGTTCTTATTAAATGTTATTCCCCAATTATTTGGATTCAAGAATCTCTCATTTTGTTCTAAACTCTTCAACTAAAATATCGTTTTCAATGTTTTCATCATTTGTTCATATAAATATTTCTCATTAATCTCTAGGATTTAAAAATTGTTTTTAAGATTTATTTATATGGAAATTAAAGACTTCACATGATAATTCATTTTATTGTTTCAATGTGGTATTAAACACATTGATTCAAAAATCACTTTATTACATGTTTAAAATGGTTTGGTAATGAATTGATTATGTCAATAATATATGGTGATTGAAATGTGGAAATTTTATCTTTAAATTATTCATGTTTTATGTGTTATGACTATATTATGGTTCTTCAGCATTGTTTAAGAATACAAGTGGTTTCGTGATAATCCTAATGCGGGTGAGCCTGAATTACCTCTCCAATTCATTGTGTAACGTGACAAAGTTAAACATTAATGTTTCTCCTATGAGATTTAAGGAATATAATGTGATGGGTATTAAACTTTAACTCCCTATATAGCTGTGATAGCTACAATGTATGTTTGAAATGGATACCACAAGTTACCTTTATGGTTTATGATTTCTATGTGTTATTCATAAATATTATTATTTCATGAGTTATGTTATGATTGAGAAGTATGGTTTTAGTAATTTTTATTTATTGATTGGTTAATGTTTTATTTCGTTATTTTTTCCACTTATTGAGCTTTTTATGCTCATCCAATGTTTTGGAAATGTTTTCCACATGATTTAAAGATGAATATGGTCAAGGATGGGATCAAGCAAAAGTCATTATGTCTAAAACATAGAACTAGAAAATTTTCTTTTTAACTATTTTTATTTTATGAAAAAATAAATACAGAGTAGTAGGGTCTATATGTAATTTTCATGTTGATATGTAACAGTTATGGACTAATTCTATAAGAATTTATCCCAGAAAATATCCTCAATTTGAAATATTCATTTAATTCAAGATTATGTAATGTTATAAGGGAATGTCCTTATAAAAATATTACAGTATCTCTTATAAAAAACTTTAAAAATGTTAATTAGTTTCTGGTATTTGAAAAAGAACAACCCAATACCCATTAATAATAAATATCAAGGAATTCCATTAGAGATTATGAAATCATATTTATCGACACATTAATTTTTATTTATTCTTCAAATTCTGATTAACGTGTTATTTACATACTCATTTAATAAATAAATTATCATATAAATTATTACATATTTTTATGAATATGAAAAATAATTTTCTAGCTTTTATCCGTCACATGAAAAATGAAAGCACTCCATGTGCATACATACAACTTATCGTCTACACGCAGTGGTGTAGCTTTTTTCACCAATTATCATCTATGGTTATAACGATTGAAATAATTGGTATATATGATAATCAATACATTATTTTTATTATATAAAATTATAATATTATACCATTAGTTTAACTTTAAACCATTAAAAATGATATATTTACTCGTTCGTACATGCATCTTACTGTCTCCCTGATGTGATGTGATTCATTTCCCAATGCCAACATTAATTAAGGGTTATAAAGTAATATATAATAAATAAATATTAAATTTATAAAATTATTATCATTAAAAATATAATATATTTATATTATATTTACAAAAACAATAACATTTATTGCAAAACGTGATAGAGATATCATAGTGGTGAACACCGATAACATGGTTAATAATGAAATATTATTAAAAACGGAGAATGGGATATTATAAGTGGATAATATTTTGTATTATAAATATGAAAATATTTTTGGTATAATTTTTTAACAATTTTATGCCACCATACAAAATTTAAACAGGAACTAAACAAAAGTGAAGCATGAGGTAACGTTGATGGCCATATTTGTTGATATGATTTTTTATGCACAGATGTACGAATGCTGGGAAAATCTCATGTATTTCTATATTTCATTATCATATATTATGAGGATTAAGTGAATATGAATATAGAATTCAAGTAATCTATCCATAATAGATAACATATATTTTGGGGACCCACTGTATGATGAGATTATTGATGATGATGAGATTCTCTTTGTTCACGATATAATTTTTGTTCTAAGAGACATGCTTGAGAAGATAATGATAGATTTACACTCCTCCATAGTGGTGGTACACCATATCCTTACAAATATTAAAAATTACATGGGTATATAGTATATGTGTTCTAGGATAATGATATACGTGGTGGTTTTTTGTTACATGGTGTTCCACCTATTAGTATATAATGAAAACACACTTATCGATTACTGGTTTCATAGAACCACTACCAATTTCGTTGTGTAAATGGGATGGCATGACTATGTGTTTTTTGATGAGATTTTTGAGGAAACCCAGATGTACTGACACAATTTGTCTATTCACTTCAATATGCATGAAATTTAGTTTAAAAGAATAATATGCATGATCAACTTTTTATTATGAAACATGATGCTTTAAATGAACTATGACATATGATTAAAATATATTTATTTAAATGTGATTATTATAACCTCTATATTATATTAACTATATGGATTTGAATTAGAAAATTATAAAAAGTATTTATAATAGATTTATATAATGAAAATTTAATAATTTATTCATAAATAATAAGTAATGGATTTTCATTAATGTTAGTTTAGGCTAAAAAATATATATTTATAAAGAAAGAATTTCATGAAATTTTTGTACTTGTATTTTAAATTTAAATGTAAAATTATTTTCATTAATTATATTTGAGTATATAATTATCAATTTTGAATTCATAATTTAAATATTATCTTAGTAATTTTTTTTCCTTGAAGTGATTTCTCTTTATATTTTTTGATTAAAAAATTATTTATTTTGAAATAATCATTTCAATTCATTTAATTAAAAAATTATTAAAAATTACTACTATGTTATTAAATTGAAATTATTTAAAAATAATAATAATTTAATAATAATTCATCTAATTATTTATATTTGAATCATAATTATATATCATTTTTCAATAAGTTCAATTTTGGGTTTAAGAAAGTTTTTTTCTAAAAAATGTTTTTGATGCATTTTATATATTAGTATTAAAATTTATTTCAGCAACTTATAATAATTTAATTAATAAAAAGGATTCTATATTTTGAATATAGAGGTTATATATTTTTTCAATGGATCCTTTTTTTATTCATTATATACAATAAATATGACAATGATTCTTCACCATGGTAGTCCTAAAACTTGTAAAACAAGGTTTAAACTATGGGTTATAAAATTATAATGTCTCTAGAATTTCCCCAAATAAAATTTTATATGTGGTTTTGAAAAATTATATTTTAATAAGGAAAATAATTTATTCTAAGGCATTTTTTTATTTTGGGAAACCAATTTTTACTTTCATGAACATAAATTAAAATTTAACCAAATTTAAAAACATTGTTGGACCTATAAAATTAATGTTAGGATTATAAGGTTTAATTATGTTTTTTAAATATTATAATGTAAATAATATATATTTTTTATTGTTTTAAAAAAATTAATCTAAATAATGTTAATATTTTTTTCATGGTGAAATGGGTTTTAGTGCATAAATCAAGTATTTTAATAAAAACAGCTTTCATGAATTATATATAAATATATTACAAGTAATTTATAACACATATATATTTTAAATCTAAGAAAATGGATGCTAAATTTTGAATCAACATTTCAATATCGGTTGGTGGACACATTTATTTCCAAACATTGAATTAATATATCAGGAATGGTGATTATGTTGCCAGGTTTATGATTAAAGTGGGGTTAAATGGGGATTAAGTATGAGATAATGATTGAATTTTTTTCCAAAAAAATATATACATGTTATTGTTTGACTGTTTTTCAATTATATAATATCATATCTAGGAATTTGGGTGTGCTTTTGGGACACTTTACATGATTATGAAATATTATATATTTATGTATTTTAATTAATTTTATATGTATTCTCACCATATCTTATAAATAAGAACAATACCTTGTCCTTTCTTTATGGTGTATGCGAACTCTAGTGATACAATCACATAATGATATACACAACATAAATGGGGTGGATGAATCAATATTGGGGACTTCTTGACAAATTATTACATTAAATAAATTTAAAACATTGAGATTTTTAGATCTCAATTATCTTATTATCTATTCATTATCATCTAATTGTATATTAAATAAATTAAAGGATAAAAAAGATATATTTACAAGTTTCACCACAGAGTAATAGTTTCTATTCCATTGCAATTATGGTGATGGCTAGATCAGATATTCTCAATTATAATTTGACACATGATTACAATGGGTTTTCTAGAAAATTATTTTTTTCCAAGGATTATACCATAAACATTATGTGGGAGGATAACAATAGATAATTCTTCCAAGGACTAGAAAAATAATAATATATATTTCAGCTCCTCACAAATTTATTATAATATATATTATGATATTATTAATCTTATTTATATTTTTCATAACAAAATATAATTACTCAAATTGTCAAGACATATGTTATTTGTAAGGGTGTTTATTTTTTCCTTCTGTATTTTTAATTTCACAGTAGTAAATAAGAAAATTTTATTTTTCTTAATTTTTTTGAATAGGGATAAAAACAACATTCTTCTTCTTCACATACATTATAAACACCATCATTTTGAAATATTATTGTCTAATACAATTTATGTGTTTCCCTATATGATGTAAGTACGTTCTGATATTATCCATAAAATGTCATTATTTATAATGTCAGTTTATTTGATTACCTCTTCATCCAATATTTAAAGTTCATTATTTTTCACCTAAGGATTGTTCACCCTATCCATTCATTGCTTCTAGTACTACACTACTTCATTTAGTTCATTACATCATCTTTTAGGGCATCAACTCCAACCAATTCCCTTGGCTCCACCTCATACCTACACATTGAACAATTCTTCCATCTAAACTAGAATCTCTCTCATGTTATTTAGAAAATAATTTCTTATAAAAATAACATATTTAGGAAAAAAAATTATATTAACTATATTCACATTTCCTTAGACCAACTTCTCTCTTTTATATAGAGGTGGGATAAAAAATTTAGGGATAAGTGAAAATCCAAATTTGGAATTTCTACATAGAAATTTAAATCTCCAACTCTATTATATCTTTTTTTCACAACCATCAAACAACATTAAAGATATAAATCAAATATTATTATGTATACAATCCATATATATCAACATCAAATCCCATTTTTAACACACCAAAATTCATAGAGAGATACATCATCTTCCCTTGGGGATTATTGAATAATTTAATATCCATCTCATCATCTTAAAAATAAGAATAACTATAAAAAAATTAATTTAAAATTAATTTCATTTTTTCTAGAAATACCTATTTATAACAACTTACTATATCATATAGTACTCCAATAAATATACACACAATGGTTTTCTTTATTTCATCAATCTGATGCACTCAACAATTCTCTCTAACTAAATACATAGTATTCTTTTTTATTTTAATAGTTATTCTTTATATGATATGTTTGTCTGTGCATAATCCAGTTGGAAAAAATATATTCAACCCTTTTTCTTATAATTCCAATAAGAAAATTATATCTTATAAAACTATAGAGAAACATTATTTTGAAACCCCAGTTCAAAATAATTTGTCTACTGTCTTTATAAACTATTATCTCTATAATGGATTTTCGTAACTCCATGATGAATTTCTAATTCATTTTTTGTGTTATTCACCATATTCTGGATGATTACATCACATGGATTATTCCCTCAAATTCCTTTATAGAAGAACATTTGTCTGATTTATTTCCATGTAAACTTCAGTCAAATGAATTTTAGATATAAACATATATATAATGTGTCTATATAAATAATGTTTTATGATACAAATTCACTCAGATGATTTTTCTTAATACTTTCTGATGCATCTTCCATGATAATTTTTCCAATGCATTCTCTCAAAATAATAAGTATTATGACCTCAATCAAAATACTATGTCTCATGAATATCACATGATTCCTATGTATGGTTCATTTTATGGATCATCTATATGATCATTTGTAAACACTAATCCAATATACTCCCCTTATTTTTTATCAAAACTTCTTCACACTGTATCCTGATATTTATAAAAGTCCCATTGGTAGATATCACATTGTTCTTTTTTTGGAGGAATTTTTTTTGAATTTATATATGATAAACTCTATCTTGAATATGTAGTTCCTTCAATATCTCACTAATTTCATTCTACAAACAATTTTACTAATAATCATGGATTCCATATTGTAGTCAGGATGTTTTATAAATAATGGAATATCAAAGAATCACCTGATTTAGAAATGTTTCACTAAGAGTCTTCTCGTATTCTAAAAATCATCTTAAAAAAACTATAAGGTATCATGATGTTTAATAAATTAAGAACACATTACTAAGAAACATGTGATATTTATCCTGATATTTTTTCATATGGAAATGGAAATCTATTTTAACTAACATTTGGTTACATCCTTTATATGACCAAGTCTATTTGATCTACTCCATATGATCACATTTATATAATTAATTACTTTCAAAACATCCAATCCTATAAGCTCAATTTTATTGAATTTTTATCATCACCTTACTCCAGTAAACTCTGTATTCCATGTTATATTCTTTAGACTCAGTTTGGTTGACCTTTTCTCATGTCCTCACTCTAGTGTACACTATCATATAGCCTTCGACTGGTATATTATTTTTGGTTCCATCCTTATGTTTATCTCCCTCCAATATACACATCCATCTCTTCCTAGAATATTTTATTCATATAATTCACTAAAAAACTCCGTGAGGAAACTTCATAATGTGATTACATGTTTTTATATCCCACTAGAACGGTAAATATTTTAGACATTATGAAAAGATCACCAATAATCATAATTAAGCACAACCTATTTATAGAAAATTCACCTTTCTAGTAATTAATAATATCCAAAATTTAAAAAGGAAGAAGGACCATGTATATTCATCTATAATAAAAAGACTGTAAAACTTCTATTATTTATCTAATGATCCATGCAATATCTAATTTGTTACCATGATTGGATTTCTGAACCAAAATTTCATAAAAAATATTATCAACCACTTCAAAAAATTTACCCCCCCAAAAAATTATAATTCATTGGAAACCATTGAAAATAAATATTACCCTCACCCAAAGTGGTATCTTCATTCTCCCCATTTACATTTTTAACTATTCCTTTAATGTTCCTTATAGATGAATATGTCAATTTTGTAATATTTTCCTTCTTTCCATCCCTTTATTCTCAAACATTTATTTACCTTTCTCTACCCCATATTTACAAGATATAATATGTTATTGGGATAATGGTATCATATCATTCCTAATAAAAGTGTTATCTATCATTTCACAATATGTTAATTTGGGTCATCAGTAGTGTAGAGATTATGTTAGGTTGATTTAATGAAAACATTTCATAAAAAAGTTGATCTGTATATCATGTGAAGTGATAAAACGTATTATTTTCTTCAAGGGATTTCATCTTTTATTCTAAGATGAAGATACAAAATTCAGTATAACAAATTTTTAACATAGTTCCACATGAAAAATATTTACTCATATTAATAAATATATTAAAAATATAATCATACAAAACATAATGTGAGAAACCATCATACACCTTCATTATTTAACATTTGTTATATATCGACTATTGGAATTTATCCCCCTTTTAATTATTATTTTTATCATTAATAACCTTGGATTAGAGACTAATAAAAACCATGTTTTTAGTCTGTTATGAAATAATCATTATGGATTATTCCTTAACATTCCACAAATGTATAACCGTTGAGGATCCTTCTCTTGCGTTATTAAGAATAATGAAATTCATTCGTAGATATGCTCCATGATTTCTATGTGGTGAACACACCATAATGGGGATTACTTACATGGTTGTCTAGACATGAGAATTCCCACATCTTTATTAGGGATGTTATTATTTAATATATTACATTGGTATTTAAAAATTAATATCAAACAATACTAGGGTCTTTTTCTATTTTTTGTCATGTGTTAACAATAGCCACTCCAATATTATCCAGGATGATCCTATTAATTTTTTTTATTATAGGAATTTAGGAATAAATTTTGGATGAAAACATATTTTTCCAGAATGTCTGATGATGGTAATAATTTATCCTACATAGTTTCCCCATGTGTTCATCACTAGCCTTTTATTTCATATTTTGAAGGTAAAATTAATATTGAATAAGGATTATATAATAAGGATTATATCCCATTGTTTATCAATGTGAACAAGCAGGCTAACATAGTTGTCCTTATTGGGTTTCTATATCTCCTACATTATTTATTATTGTTGAAATAATATTAATTTATAAATTATCTTTGGTAAAGCATTAAAATTATCACCTTTTATTTTTATTTGTGTGTATAAGTTTTCTTACTAGAAACCATTATTTGTGATGAATTCATAATTCATTTAAGGAATACCACATTTTATGGACACTTGTTTAGGAAACTTTCTAAAGTATTCCATTCATTCTTAAACCTCTCACATAGAAATTACATAATATAAAAGTACTATTGTTTTATAAACCACTCACGATATTCAATTTGATCATGTGAAAAATTTTGTTTACTTGTTTCATTATCTTAATGTTCAACTTCATCTATTTTCCTCATTTTTTAAAATTATACATTCTAAATTAATAGAATAATATCAGGTTCATTGGTAGTATGTTTGGATTATGAACTTTCCTTATTTTGAGTTACTTTCTTCACATCAGTTATTTTAGATGCCACGCTCTTCTATAACTCCTGTAATTTGGAAACCACTATCTTCTTTCCATTCCGATACATTGTATTATTGGATGATTTTTTATATACACTTATACATTATATTATTGGATGATTTTTTATATACACTATTATTATAAATAATTTACACGGTTTCATCTTCTTTACTGACCAACTTCTAAGGCTTTTTTATACCTGATATTAATACATGTTTATAGGAACATGCCCTAAACATGTGACCAACACTATTTCATATATAATATATTTTTTCATGATTTAAAAATATATTATTTTTATATACATATATTTATTACTCAAGGGATATATATTATTCATATCTAGATTCCTCCCCCTAGTTATTGGTATTCCTTTGTACCATTCCATTTAGAAGATTGTATCAACAATAAAATGCACAATACCTAATCCATTGTAGCACCAACATAGATAGAAAAACCACGATCTTTATATATTTAATTTTTTAGGATTTGGATATTCTTGATAGATTGTTGGGATATTCATGGGAAAAAATCTTCAAGACATATTCTCATATCCAACCTAGATATAGTGGTAGGTATCTTCTTATTTTTTTCATCAATAGTTATACAAATTTTTCATACATCTTAAATTATTATTGAATATTTGTATGGAAATATTTTCACAGGTAGGTAAGGATGATACCCATTTCTTCATATGTACTAAATATAGATCATTAAATGATTCCATGAACTAATGATCACATTGTAGATGTAATTTATCATCAAAATCATGCATTTATAATTTAATATTATCACCAACATTATCATTATATTTTGATGACTTAATATGTTCCTCCGGAAGAATAACTAAAAAGAATTCTAATTATGTACATCTCATATAGAGGGTGTCTTTTTGATATTATTCCAAGGAAATGTAGTCTTCCGAATCATTATTAATTATATAAATATATTCATCATAAATCATTAAAGTGATTTGTAACAACGATTCATGTTCTTAGATATTCATGGATGTTAGTTCCAATTGAGAATAAATTAGCTTAATGATATTTCAGAACATGTATTAAAGGGAATGTATATTTTTTCTAGAGTTATCCTAAAACCATATTTACCTTCAACTTCTATGAACCATATTTATTTAAAGGATTTAACATATTTGGAGAGACACATGAATTATATGAATTTTCTTGTAATGTATTCTATATATTACTTATTTCTTTGTCCAATGTTTTCATTTATTATTTGATACATTTTAGGAAACCACAGAAAATAGTGCCCACTTATTTAGAAACTAAATAATGAATATTTTTTAATCTAATAACTAATATATATTAGATGTGGAAGATTTATCATTATCACAACATATTCTAGGGTATTTTCCTTAGGTAATGTTTGTAAAAGGCCTTCCCCCGAACTGAATACCAGTTGATCTTAGTTCGCATGAGGTAAGATTGTTTTCCTTTTTATTGGTTTTAACATCAAAAACATTTTCCCTACATTTCAATATAGATATTCCTTCATTATTATATTGTAATAGTGAAAATTATCTTCCTTATTTATGTTCTCTATATAGGTACCACTTCATTAGCTTCCTTTTCTCTTCATTTCCATTATACATCATGGTATTTGTAAAAATAGATTTCTACTTATAGATAACTGGACATTTAATAAAATTTCATTTCATTATAAATATAATAAATAATGTTAAATATTAATAAGATAATAACATCAATATAGATGATCCAATATAGGGTAAAATTACCTTTGATACAAATTGAGATGACCGCTTCAGGATATACACAACACTGACAGTGGGGTCAGTGTTGGGAATTTTTATCAAATTATGATTTTTATCCATTTACATATTCGAAATATTAAGATATAAGTTATATTATACTTTCTTCCTTATCTTATGAAGGTATATCAAAGAATCAAAATGAAAAACAAAATTGTTTTTGTAGGTCTCACTATACAGTACAAGTAGCTATTCCTTGTCCTATATTGTGATGAAAAGTACATGTATTATTTATTATAATGTGATATTATTTAAAAAATGTTTTTATAGGGAAAACTAATCATCCAAATTGTGGTTCCCTAAAAATTAGAATTGGTGTTAATAGAAAGTCTTTATTCCTTATACTGGTGATAACATCATACAAATTTCTGCTCATGACTGGTTCATTATTTTATTTGTATCGTCAGCATTTTAATTCTACATATTCTGTGTAACACATGTAATTTAATCCACCCGTTGAGATATAAGATAGATTTTATAATATTTCATCATTTTTATATTCATATTTTTTTTACATTCATGATATAATTCATGAAAATTTTATTATTTTTATTTTTTAAGAAAACTAATAAATAAACATTTATTCTTCCTCAAATCCATTTGGGAGATATATTTTTATAGAAGCTTCTTTATCCAATACTATTTGTTCTATGTCTCTATTTTAGATTTAGGTATGTATGGATATTTTTTACCTAATGTATATAAATATTATTTTTGTTAATATGATCATTTATTCATATGATACTATCCATATGTTACTAATTTCATGATCATGTTCACCTGATCACTTGTTCTATTCAAATAAATAAATTATTTATCATGATCATTACAATACAATTTATGGTTTATCTCCAATATGATTCTTCCCTTTGTAAGGTACCTCATCGATGTATGATACATCTACCCTTATAATAATTTCACAGACACTTAATGTAATTCACATTCCTATGATAAATTTTTTTAAAAAATACACGCTATTGCAATAAATGTTGTCCCATTTCATTATCATATAAGGTCTCCTTGGAGTAGGTGTGGTATCTCTAAATATTTTTTTAAATAATGAACTCCAATTTTAATTATTTATTCAAAAATTGAATCTCCCACTCAGTTATATCATCATTCTTCCGACATAAAAATTATTAAAAGACCATATTCAATGATCTTTATTTGAACTCTCTATATATCTTCGAAAGAACAATCATTTCCAATAATCAGGAAATATTGGATAGAATAAAAATATTTACTTCATGATTATTAATGTATTGAACATACATACTTGTATACTCATAATTATAATAACATTTTAAAACACATTGTAATGTTATCTGAACGTCTCTAATGGTACCACATAATTAAAACATATTCTATCTATTAGTAGTCTATCTGATGTAATATCGATTGTATTCTCTACATTATATTTACAATGAACTCAATAGATCTCCCCATATGGTAAAATAGTGTTCTTATTCATCTTTATATTTATTATATATGTGATATCATTTTCTATCAATATAATTTTTTGTATAAATATACTTAACCTTATATCCTATATATTCTCTTGGGAAATTCTACTTGATGTCCCTATTCAAAATCATCTCTCCAATTCCCTATATTAGAATATTTTACCTTATCTATTCATTCAATCCTCCATAATTAATGAATATATAAAGCTTAGGCTGATAATTATTTACACTATTTTAGATGTCTTTATTACATTTTGACTGATCACATAACTCAAAGTCATGTAGGATCGAAATAATGATGTAGATGCTCAATATACAAGAGGGGCAGTGAATTGTAACCTTTAAAAAATTCCTTTGGAAATTTTAAACTTGATATAAAACTATCAATATTTAATAAAGTAAAACAAGGTAAATTCACAAGGCATCTTATCTCAAAAAAAATTCTATATTTCAAAAATATGGTACCAGAAATGAAATAGAAGATATGTTTACAATGAAAACGATTCTACATTAAAGAGTATAAAATCATACTAATCAGAGTACACATAAACAAGAATGTATAAGATAATTATATTTTACTTAATAATCAAAATTCAACCTAAAAAAAACATGAAACAATACAAGTAACAAGTATGAAATATTTTAACCCAAATAGTAGGGTCTCCAACAACCTTGAATAAAGGTTTATTGATTTATACTTTCAAGAAAGTATGTCTAACCCACACTCGGGTAAGCCCTCTATAGGGATATCAGAGTTTGTCTTGCTATCCCTAGAAGCCCTTGAACATCAAAGTAGTTGGCACCTCTGACTTCATTATCAAGGAATTTCTTGAACATTATGGTATTCATCACCTCTGTCATCCAGTCCCTAGAGTCCCTAGATTTTAAAAAGAAACAATCAGAAGGTGCATGATGAAATTTGAACAAGATGTTCAGTACACAGAACTTATGAGAGTCTCAATCTCTAGAAATAGCTTCAGCAGCATGTAATATTTAGAGTTCTTGATTAGTATTGAGATCATTCAAATGAGTTCATGTTTATAGAAATTTCTGCAATGGTCGGCTCCCTACTCCAACAGTCATGTTTTTCCTTGAATCTCAGAGGGACCTATACACATGTCACTCGAACAATAGCCAGTTAGAAACATAATGCACAAAATCGTTCATTACTATAACTGAGGTAAGTAAAATATTGTTGCTCTACCAATTATATTATTTGGTGTCTAGGGAAGAATAATGTTCAGAGTCTAATGAATATTTTTCAGAATCAACATTTCATGAATATTTCGATTCTGTTTTTCAATGAATTAGGAATTAGAATTCTAAAGGCTTCGGAGTTTGAATTCAACAGAATTTGGTACATGAATTCTGAGGAATTATGAGTCTGAATGTTACGGAATTTAGAACCTAAATTCTAAGTAATTTAGAGTCTTAATATTAAGAAATTTTGAATCTGAATTATATAGAATTCGCAACCTGAATTTTAGAGAATTCAGAATCTGAATTTCAAAGAATTATGAATCAGAATTTTAGAGAATTCAGAAGATGATTTCAGAGAATTATAAGTCTGAATTTTAGTGTATTCAGAGTCTGAATTTCCAAGAATTCATAATTTTAATTTCAAAGAATAAAGAATCTGAATTCATATAATTCAGAGACTGAATTTCTAAGAATTGTGTGTCTGAATTCCAGAGAATTCAGAGTCTGAATTTCAAAGAATTCAGAATTTGTTTTTCAGAACATGAAAATAGAATGATTTATATATAAGTAATTATATGATTCCAAGGTTTTAGAAATTATACCATACCATACACCTAGAAATAAAAAGATTTAGGTTAAGTGAACCTAAATCATGAACAATGAAAACAATGATAGGGAGAAAATTTCTATGGGAAGGAAACTTTCCTTAAAAAGATAAATAACATGGGATATGATATTTTCTTTGAGATATAATGCTTATAATTTTCACAAAATAATGAAATGGAAAAATCATAAGGAAACCTTATTCACTCAGTAATCTCCCCCTTTTTGGAAATCACAAACATCCTTACTAAAAATATTCTGAGGACTAGAAATTTCATGGTCTTGAAAATAAAAAAATATCTCTCTTTAGTTATGGATCATAGTGAATACGACTAAATCCCCCTTAGGATTTGGAATCAGTATTGATCGTATTCTTTATTTCCTAAAAGAAATTTTTCAATTTCATTCTTCTTAAAAACATCGTTGATAAGAACATTCCTCTAGATGAACTCCCCCTTACACAGGAAAATCTATTCTTTACTTTTTATTCTTTTTATCATTCCCTTATCCAACATTCTAATTTTCAAAAAACAATACAAGAAATTGAAAAAATTGGTACCTAAAACAATAGTAGAAAACAACAAAATATATGGAGAACAACAAATAATTCTATTAAGACTAAAAATATTTCTACAATGAGTAAAATAAAACAAAATATCGGAATATAAAGAAATTATCCTTCTTTCTACTTCAGCATAAGTATCTTCACAATTGTTTTTAGCTTCTTGAGCTCTTTGAGATCCTCTTCAGCGCTCTTTAGAAATTGATCCTAATCTTAAATTTTCTTCTATATGGATTGAATTTTTCCTTCATGGGCATTAAGAATGACTGCATGAACATTCAAGACATATTCTTGTTTAGTAAGCTTCTCTTCAATCCCTATTCTGAGATCACATTCCCTCTTCCAATTCATGGAAAATGAGTTTCTATTTCCATTCAAATATTTAACTTTTTGCTTCTAAGTCATCTCTCCAAGTCTTAACATTTTATCAAAACTATTTTAAAGGTACTTGATCTTCCCATATTTGGTATCAAATGAATCCTTTACATTATCATGAAATTCATCAATGATTGTCATTTCTTCAATCGTCTTATTTATCGAGCTTGTCATCTTATTTAACGATCATTTAGAAACCGCATAACCAAGGAATAAGGTTTTGAAATTTTCCTCTAGTGCAACATGTTTTTCCATAACCATGGAAACTCAATCTATCTTTTGATTTATTATATGATGAAGCATCTGGAATCTTGAATAAATGATTGATAATAAAGTAATAGTACAAATTCTTTTTTTCCATTACTGAAAAACGATGTCATGTTTCAGGGAAGTTGAATCTGAATCTGATTTTTTGGTTGGTGATGATTCTTTTTACATATACTCAACTTTCCTCTTTGACGAAGCACCAACATGTTTTTTCTTAGCCACTGATTTACTTGGGGTATCTACATCCACCCATTTTCCCATGATAGCTCTCAGAATTATGTCTTGTTAATTTAGAGAGTCATGATCACTAGCAGATAGCTGAAAAATATTATTTTCTTATTCATCTTCGTTCCCTGCATCAAACACTGGATCATCGGATGAATTAAATCATGATTACTACTTTCATCATCGGTTGTCTTATATAGTTCTTTTTCACCTTTCTCATCTTTTCCTGGTGTAGAAAATTTTAGGATTCAGCTTGAGATGTTCAGATTAATAATTTTAAAGATATACTTTCCCTTTCATGGTAGTCTTCAACTTCCTTTATGATATCCTTAGTTTCATTTCCTTCTTCTTTTTCCTCTTCTTCTTCTTCAATTTCCTCTTATACATATTCTTTAATAATTTATTTTTATGATATGATTCTGGAAGCACCACTATCTTTGTCGGAGTCTCTGGTAATGGTTCTATCAAAATTTATTTTGGTACTAGAATTTGTTCAGATGCTTTATCAACATCTTTGAGATGTGATTGTAAAATCTTAGCTTCAGATAGCTTCTTCCTTTGCTTCATCTCTTTCTGTTTCTTCTCAAGATTCACAGGAGCCTTCTACCTCAAATATTTTGCTTCAACAAGGTCCAATCCATAATTTTGCTCCCCTTCCATCTAGTTCTTCTTATCATATATCCACATAGCCACTACTTCATCAGGATACGATTCATTCTTCTTTAGCATTGGTGGTGTTGAATGAGTTAGCTTGGCCATATGAGTTTTTGTTTTCTCATCCGTCTCCATATTCATTCTATTCCTTCCACCTTTCTTAGTGGTTTCATCTACTTCTATCTTCATTGACAATTCTTCTACTTCTTATTTAAAAAGATCATAGAATTGTTGAAATTCTCTTGAAAATCCAATTGTCATTCCATTTAAGGTATCATCACTCAGTAACATCACAATGTAATTTCTCGGTTTAGAACATTATGGGATTTTGAATGACTAAAGGAAAAGAATGATAATATTTGAATGAATAGTCAGATACATGATAATATGAGACTTCATAAATCCAATTTTGTTATTCTGAATCATCACCATGATATACTTAACCATGTTTATATTCATGAAGATCAATAAGAAATCCAATATATATATATATATATATATCACTCTTATTTATAGTATCCCTTTCCCCTTTCCTTGGAATTATAAAACCTTGAACCCACAAATCAAGAATCCACAAATTTGTAGAAAGATAACTGATCTTTGGAGTCTTAACTCCTTTCAAGCAAATACATTATTTGATTTTTTTCCTTATGAAATGATCAGGATTCATCAGGTAGTTTGTGAGTACAAAAATCGGCTTCACATTCGTATGGAATAACAGTCAGACTCTCTACCTTACTGTATGAAACAAAGTTGGTCTTTCTATACCACTTGAAAGAAATTTTATCTTTCCCACCTTCATTGAAAAATATAATTGTTTCATAAAACTCTACCATCATCTCCGGATACACCGAATCCTATGCTATTCGTTTTGATAAACATAAACTCTCTCATCAATTCAAATTGACATTCTTAGATATGATAGAGTCATATATATTACAATACATCAAATCGACCAACCATTCACTGTAAATATTCCAATCTACGATTTCCTTAGCAATTGAAATTTCTTTTTATGGAGAGGCTTCATCAGACATCTAGAACTGAGGAAACTTTTGAAGATTCAAAACAAACCTAAGTACATAGACTGAACTTCATGACACAAAAGCTTGAAAAATTGATGTGGAACAACCAATGGGGGTGATTTATATAGGGGAATAAAGCGACGGTTCAACTCCCATGGTTGATCCAACTGTTGAAAAAACATTTGATCAAATCTCACATTTGACATGATAAATGATGAAGTATTTTGATAGGTTCTTATCATTTGTAGTTTTTAATATATACATTCAGATTTAATACAAAATTGAATCAGAAAAAATTTCTTAAACAAGATAAAAATACCAACAAATAAAAATATGATTTTGAAAACTTAGGAAAGAAAACATACCATCTAGATTTCTAGGAAAATTATTCGTAAATAGGAAAAATTTTCATGGCTATGATAAATTTTGGCAATGAAAATTTTGACTACAAAAAAAACATGAATATGAAAAATTTTGATTATGAAAAATTTTTATTATGAAAAATTTTATGATGAAAAAATTTGACTATGAAAAATTTAGACTACTAAAAAAATGTACTCGTACGAAAAAGTGTTTCTTACTGTAAGGTGATAGGTTTAAAAAATAATTTAATCTGTAACATTACCTTACGTTTATCAATCATAACTTCTTCTTAATATATTCAAATCTATCAAAGGGTAACTTTTTTTTTGAAAATATCAGCAAGTTGATCTTGCATTCTGATAAATTGATGAATGATATCTCATTTTTGTGTGTGATCCTTAAGAATGTAATGCCTAATATATATGTATTTTGTATGATAGTGATGTGCATAATTTTTAATTATTTAAATGGAACTAGTATTATCACAAAATATTTATGTTTTGGTAAACTCATACCATAGTCTGTGAGTGTGTGTTGCATCTACAACACTTGAGCACGAAAACTTCCAACTGCTACATATTTATCTTCAACAATGGATAGTTCTACTGAGTGTTTCTTTTTTTATGACCCGGAAACCAATTAATCACCTACGAAATGAAAATTTCTGGATTTACTTTTCCTATCAATTCTACATCCACCAAATTCATCATCTGAAAAACATTTTAAAACAAAATCATTTCCAGAAGTATAAAACAGTCCTAAATCAATGGTTCTTTTTAAGTAGCGAAATAAACTTTTAACTTTTTTAAATAATATTCAATATAATTGGATAGATATCTTCAAGATAATCAAAATTTAAATATTAATTCATGACAACTAGGTGTCAACTAAAGTAGAATTCCTATCATACCCCTATAATATATCTGATCTACTGGTTTCCCAGATTAATCAAGATCAAGTGAAATTGAGTTAATAATGGGAGTACATATACTCTTACTTTTATAATATCTATACTTTTTATGAATGTCATTAATTTACTTATGTTGGGATATATAGATTCCATATGGTTTTTGAAAAATTTGAAAACCAATGAAAAATGTTAACTCACCCATCATACTTATTTAAAACATAGATTTTATTAGATCCAAAAAAGAACCAGTTAAAGATTTCTGAGTTGAAGAAAATATAATGTCATTAACATAAATTGGAACAATCAAAAAAAATTCTTATAATTCTTTATAAAAAGGATTGATCATCACTTCCCTTAACATAATTGTTTGGAATCAAAAACCCTGTAAGTATATCATTCCATGCTCTATGAGTTTGTTTATGTCTATATAATGCATTGGTAGGTTTGATTACATGTGCAGGATGTTTTGTATCTTCAAAAAAGGTGGTTGATCAACAAAAACATCCTCTTGAAAATAACCATTAAGGAAAGCACATTTAACATCAATTTTAAAAATTTGGATTTTATTGAAAGCTCTAAAGGCAAGTAAAATACGAATAGATTCAATTATAGCTACTAAAGAATAGGATTCTCCATATTCAATTCCCTCTTGTTGATTATACCCTTTATAAACCAATATAGATTTATTTCTTACTATGTTTCTATTATCATCTCACTTATTTATGAAGACACATTTTACTCCAATAACAGATGTTTCCTTAGGTCTTTCAACCAAGGTCTAGAATTTATTCCTTTGGAATTCATTTAGCTCATCTTGCATTGATTTTATAAAATACACATCACCTAAAGCTTCATCAGTTCTTTTGCATTCTAATTGGTAGAAAAATTCTAGATGTTCTAACTTCATTTCTTAAGGAACTTCTAGGACTTATAAGTTGATTTACACCACCAATGATACTATCACTCGGATGATTCTTAAGAAAAAACTGATTTGGGGTTTTTAAAACGCGCTCATCAACATATTGTAGGAAATATTCTAGGGTAAATTCTTCAAAAACATTTTATTGAATATTTTCCTAATCCGAATAATCTTCAATCAAGGGTTGATAATTAGTTTTCAAAAACACATTGGAAGATGTAGGGTGAGGTTGTTCAAAAACAAAGGGATTAGTTTTATCAAATTTAACATGTATTGATTCTTAAACAGTATAATATTTTTTATTGAAAACTCTATATGACTTTGAAGTTGTGGAGTAGCCTATGAAAATTCCATCATCAGATCTTCATGCAATTTTTTGTAGACTATCTTTAGTATTCAGAATGAATACCTTGCAAAACAAAAACCTATAAGTTGGAATGTAATGTTTTTCAACCATTACAAAACTCATAAAAAGTTTTTATAAGAAATGGTCTAATCGAAACACGATTCATAGTATAACAAGCAGTACTTACAACATCATCCCAAAAAAGATCGGCTACCGAATATTCAATCAACATGGTTCTTATTATCTCTTGAAGAACTATATATCTTCATTCAACAAAAACATTTTGTTGAGAATTTCTTGGTCCCGCGATGTTATGTGTAGTACCTTTTCTAATACAAAAAGTTTCAAAATTTGAGTTTTGAAATTCTTCTCCATGATCACTATGAATAGTTATCAAAATATGGGTTTTCTCACTTTTACCTTTGGATTTAAATATTTTGAAATAACAAAAAGCATTAGATTTAATTGTTAATAAATATACCCATTTAAATCTAGTGATATCATTAACTAAGATAAATATATAATGTTTTCATCCAATGATTCCAATTCGTGTGGGACCAATAATATCTATATCCACCAACTGTAATGCATTTGTGGTTGAGACATCAATAACACATATAAAACATGATTTATGTTGTTTTAAATTTTGACAAGGATAAAAAACATTTGATTAATAAAATCTATGCTCTAGTACATCCTTAACTAGTCTTTTATTAGAGAGTTTTTATAGGTTCCTCAGGTTACATTGCTCTAACCTTCTACAAAATAACCAAGAATGGTCTTCCATTGCACTATTACAAGGTAGATCTTGACTTTTAATGTTATCTATGTTTAGTGTGCAAACATTCTCTTTCCTTTGGGCAGAAGGAAAAGACTCTTCGTTGAATTTTTTACTAAACACATGTCATTCATAAATTCATAAGTTAAACATCATCACATAATTGACTTATTCTAATAAGGTTGTGCTTAATACCCTTAACAAATAAAAAAATTTAAATCAATGTATTTCTAAGAAAAATAATATTACCTATACCAATAATTTCTCACTGAGCGTTACCTCCAGAAGATACTTTTCCCTTATTCACCTTGATAATATTTTCAAAAAACATTCTATTACCTGTCATTTGTAGAAATCATCCACTATCCATGTAACATGTATTTCTATTCTTACTATCCTTAATTTTCTAAAAATAAGAGTGTTAGATGTTCATAACCCAGACATTATTGGATCCAGAAACTTGAAAAGGCCAAATTTTAAGAACCCATATTTTCTTTGAAAAATAATCTTTATGAAAATTTAAAGACTGAGTTTTGTTAAAGGAACAATTTTATGCCCAATTCCCACAACACTGACACTTTGTGCATAATGGAGCACTTTGTGGAAGAAAATAATTATTGCTAAAAATTGTTTTTGAATGGGTATAACCAAATCCAGAATTATTCCTTATAAGTCGATTTTGGGAATACATCTTGTCAAAATTTTCCATAACAATGGTAATGTTTGAAAAACACTAACTCAAGGAAAATATTTCTATCTTCAGTCTAATAACTAAATTTTTATCCTAAAAAAAGTTAGTTTTATTACTAGAGTTAGTCTCTAAAACATTTTCCTTAGAAATTACTTTTTCAAGATCCTTATAAAATTTATATTTATCAGAATTAACTTCCTTAAGGGTTTTTTGAAACACTTTAAAAATAATAAATTTTCTTATCCTGATATTTAAAAAGATCAGATTCTTCTTTAGTAAGAATTGAAATCCTAGAATTTTCCTTATCAGGCTTTTTCTTGACTTTATAATTTTCATTCTGAAAGATCTTAGAAAACCTAGAATCTTCTTGATATGTAGATAAAGTATTATATTCATCTTAAAGATAATCTTCATATGATGATTCATAATATTTACTACCATATAATTAGTATTTAAGGATACATTGGTCATGGATTCTGTATTGTGCACCTTGGACATTAAACAACGATTATCAATAGGTAACATGAAATGTAAAACATGGTTCTTTTGGTAAAAAGATTCATAGTTTGAGGATTCATCAAAAGAGTCTCCACCACTGGCACTCCATTTTTCAATAGCTTTAAAAAAATTCTCAGCATTAGCTTTGTATTACTTCTTTCAATTTCCCCCCAGAATGATTTTCCTTTTTATCCATTTTCGTTAGCATAGGACAATCTTGCCTTATGTGCCCTGGTCTCTTACATTGATAACAAGTAACTTCAGAGAATTTATTTTCCTCCCTTTATTTCTACTTATATCTATACTGAACTTATTTCTTCGCAACAATATTGTTCATCCTTTAAGAATGATTAGCTAGTTCAATCGTATAATTTTCACATTCACTTGATTCAGAAAAAACATTAAACTTTTTCAACATGGATCTAGTAACCCTTTCAAGAGTCTTTTCTTTAGTAGTTGTAAAGGCTACACTTCCATTTCCATTATTCTTCTTATTTAGATCAACAACTCTTTTTATTCTTCTCTCATATTGAATAAGAGTTCTGAAAATCTCATCAAGAGTAATTTGAGATGCTTTCCTATTCTCATTCATAATTGTTCTCCAAGATTCCCACTCATTAGGCATGACATCTATAATCTTTTCCAGAAGTGACTCATCATCTAAACCATTTTCATCCATAAATTGTAAGCTATTATAAATAGTCAAAAATCTCTATTATAACTTGAATACTAGTTTTCCATAAGGAAATAGAAATCCATGATTTTCTACTCTAAGCATAGCTCTTCTAGTGTCTATAACCATGGATTTACCAAAACGAGTAACCTCCAATTTCTTCCAAATAAAATTTTCCGCTTCAGAAGAAGAAGAATGGCTATATATATTCCTTGTCATTGAACAAAAAAAATGTATTGAGTACCTTGTAGTTTAGTTGATAATATGTTTTTCTTGACTAGTAAAAGTTATGACTTCCTTATCAAGAATCATGTAATCTCTAGTAAGCATAACAAAGTTTTCTACTCTAGTATTAATAAAAAAATTCTTATAACATCACTCTAATATTTATAATCATTTGCATCATATATATGTGGTCTAGTAAGATTAATATTGTCAATCAAAACAAAATTCATTCCTGCCACATATAAGAAAATATCTTCCCATAGAAACTTGTTATTAATAAAAGTTTGTAAACAAGGATAAAAATCATAAGCAAGAAAAATATAGAAGAATGAAAAATTGAGAAAGAAAAACTTATATGTGAATATATGTATTTTAGATAACTCATCTGATACCAATTGTAGGATCGAAATAATGATGTAGAATCTCAATACACAAGAACAGAGATTTTATCCTTTAAAAAATTCCATTAGAACTTTTAATGTTGATATAAAACTTTATTTTTTTAACAATGATAAGCACATAAAATTCACAAGACTTCTATGTTATTTAAATATGATATGTTCTAGAAATATGGTTCTGAAAATGAAACATAAGAAATGTTTACAAGGAAAAGGATTCTACCTTAAACCATATACAATCTTACTAATCAATGTATACAAGTACAAGAAAGTATAAGATAATTATAATTTCATTATTAATCAAAATTTAGTGGAACACAAACATGAAACAATGTAGGTAACGAGTATGAAATCTTTTATCCCAAAGGGTTGGGTATCCAAAAACATGAATAAACATCCATTGATTTAAACTTTCTAGAATGTTTGTCTTACCCACACTAGGGTTTTCCCACGATAGGAATATCAGAGTCTGTCTTTATATCCCCACAAGCCCTCAAACATCAATGTAGTTGGCAAATTTGTTTTCCTTATTAAGGAAGTCCTCAAACATTAAGGTAGTCGACACCTCTTTCTTCCTATACCCATAAGCACTTGATTGTACACAACAACAATCAGAGTCATATGAAGTAATATAAACAAGATGATCAGTATGCACAACGCATGAGTGTCTATCTATCTAGAAATCACTTCAGTAACATGTAATCTATAGAATTATAGATTAGTATTGAGATCATTCAAATGATATATTCTTTATATATATTACTCCAACGGTCAACTCCCTCCTCCAACAGTCTTATTTTTTCTTGAACCTCTAAGGGACCAGTACACGTGTCACTCAAACAACGGTTAGTTAGAAACCTAATGAAATACATTGGTTCATAACTATAAAAGGGGTATGTAAAATATGGTTTCTCAACAAATTATATTTTTCAAAATCTAAGGAAGAATAATGATTGGATTCTAAGGAAAAAATATTCGGAATCTATATTTCATGAATATTCGGATTCTGTTTTTCAAAGAATTTGGGATGAGAAGTCTATAGGCATCGGAGTCTGAATTCTAGGAAATTCGGAACCTGGATTCTAGGAAATTCAGAGTCAGAATTCTATGGAATTCAGAATCTTAATTAAATGTAATTTAGAACCAGAATTTTAGAGAATTTGGAATCTGAATTTCATTGAATTTGGAATCTTAATTTCAAAGAATTTGGAAACCAAATTCCAAGAATTCAGAGTTTGAATTTCAAATAATTCAAAGTCTGAATTTCAGAGAATTAAGAGTTTGAAATTAAGAGAATTCATATTCTTAATTTCAATGAATTCAGAATCTAAATTCATAGAAATCAGAGTCTGAATTGTAGACAATTCAAAGTATGAATTTTAGAGAATTCGGAGTCGTAATTTTAGAAAATTTAGATTCTGAATTTCATAATCGTAAAATAGAATTCTTTGTATCTATGTATTTATAGGATTTATATATTTTATAAATGAAACCGAATCTTACACCTAGAAATAAAAATTACTAGGTTTAGTGAAACCAAATGATGAACAATGAAAACAATGCTATGGAGAAAATTTCCTTGGGAAAAATTTTTTTCCATAAAAAGATAAATCTAATGCGAAATAAAACTTTCTATGAGAAAGTGTGTTTGTGATTTTGAAACATAAATAAATGGAATATTCAAAATGAAACCATATTGAATCCACCAATCATATTTCCAATATCATTTCATGAAAACCCTAATGTGATATATTTTCCGGGATACTTTTGTCTCATGAATGTAAAACATAAAGTTTGGTCTAATTATATTATAGACATACTTTTATTATATTAAACATGATTCATATGATTATTTTTCATTCATATCCCCAATATATGTTATCCACTATTTCTATTTATATACTTTTTTCCAATAACATTTCTTTTAATTCTTTATCCAGTCCCTACACGTAAAAATCATTACATAATTATCATCAAAATATTTCCCTACATTTTTGATTTTTTGATAAATTCTACATGAATATATAGAAACCATTATTTGAGATAAACAACTTATTCATTCAACACTCCTTCTTCACCTCTCATCATTATTTTTCTACAATTCCCTCTAGTAAAATTTGTATAGTTCATTATTTAGAGAATTTTATAGGAGTCTTATGTCATATTATATTATTATGGAATCTATAGTTCCATCAATTTCTCACCAACATCATTTTTCATCCTACATTATAAAAAATAAATAATTACATTGAATTTTAATGATTTTTTTACATTATTGTTCAACAATGAATCACCGTATTTATCTATATTTTAAGGAGGGTTTCTAATTCATATAAAAAATTTCTTAAATAACATCCATAAGGCATCATGATGCTTAATCAAATAACTAAACATCCATATGAATCTTATTATATTCATCTATAAACATTCCTTGAATGAAAGAATGTATCTATTTGAAATATTATTTGGTTACCTACTCCATCCAACAACTATCTTCTATATTAATATATCCAATCCCCTTAGTCTATTGGTAACTATTAATTATATTTATTCTCGTAGCCTCCTTTTAATCTCCACTGTCCAATCACCCCGGTCCAATGTAATATATCCTCCATCATTTTTTCACTAGCCTCATCATGATCAACTTCATTAAATCACCACAATCCACACATCAATATCTTCTAGCCTAAATTTACTATCTTATATTCCATTTGCGTCTTCATTTCATCTCTATCCATTATAATCATTCATATCTATTTGGAATATTCATTACTGAAAATTATTATGGAATCTTCTTAAGGAAACATCATAATGATGATAAAAAAATTATATATGCAACCAATATAGCACATGATATATACATTAATAAAAAATATATTTAATCCTCATAAGGAAACAAAAAACCTTCAATTAAAATTTAGAATTCAATTAATGAATAATATCATGTGCTTACAATGTCAGGTACACCTAGTATCTTGTTCTATCTTATCAAGACTTGATAACTTCATATCATCTTCGTCCAATTATCTGAGATGCAACCACATTATTACCATGAATGGATATTTCAAATAATCGTGTATATACCCCAATGATAGAATTCCAGAAATAGTGGTTACATATTATATCAGTATTAAATAAAAAAATTACATCTTAATTGGTTAAATAGGTTATTAGAATTAGTAAACACGATTCATACATAAATCCCAAATTATATTAGAAAAAATAATATAAAATAATGTATTTTCTTTGGGATTATATGTATCTACTCTAGAATAACCATCAATATCATTAATAAAACATGTTTTGAAATCGTGGGGAAAGGGTACATAAGAATGAGGTGAGATCAAATGCCCAATAAAGAAATTCATAAATAATTATCTAAACAATGAATGAATAATACGGTTGGAATAAATAATAATCCAATAATTCCATATAAATAGTCACATAAGTTTGAAATTTTTGAAGGATATAAAAATTAATCTTATATGCTAATGGAAATCAATATCTAATTTCATAATTCATGACATCTGGATCATACCATTAATAAATTGTTCCAAGACATCTAAAAACATCATCACATTCAAGTACAAATACGTCAACATAAATGTGAATGACCTCATCTAAATACCCAGTATAGTTTTTCTCAGGAGGCCAACTGAGGAATCAAGGAGTTATGTAATTACAGTCCCTACAAGTCATAATATAAGTAAAAAATTATTGATCTAATGAATGAACATAATATTAATCAATATTTATTAAAAAATGAGTAAAATTCCATATATATAGAACTAGAATATAGAATAGAAATAGCATCATTAGTAAATCTATGTAAAAAAGATGGGATAAATATTTTTGATGGTATCATAATATTATAACTTAGGAAAATCATAAGATTCTTAAAAAGATGTTGAAATAAATTTAAACAGTTTAGAAAGATCACTGGAAAATTTCATTAGGGAAATATCATTTATCATAGTGAAATAATATACTAAAAAAATAAAAAATTCCTCAATATTAAGGATAAAATTTCTTTTTAAAATATCATTGTAAAATTTAAAATTAATATTTAATGAAATGATTAGTTATGATGACAGCAAAATATTTTCTTGTAATACAAATGAGAAATATATTCATTTTATATTTTTACAAAAAATTCAAACAGTATCATTCTTGAAAATAACAATAGAGTTAATAATAAATTATTTTGTTATAAGAAAAAATAATTAAAAATTATATTTAAATTATATTTATAGAATATGAAAAATAAAAATGTCATCATTTAAAAGAAAATATGGACATATAAGAGACATACACTTGATTGCGTAGAAATAATTGGGTTGGGTTACCATAACAATATCAATTCCATAATAGGAGTTTCAAAAGAGGGTAAAATGAAAGGAAAACATGTAATTTCTAGAAATAACCATATTTGGAAAATTATGTTTTCTTTATTATGGAAATACCAAATTAATCTCTATGTAGAAACTTGAATATAAAAAATCATGAATAATGATGAGATTTAAAGTTAAACATTTCACTCAGGTTCAAATTACATCATATGTGTATAAAACACATGTATAAAAAATAAATATATACATTAAATATTTTAATGAACTAAACTCATATATATAAAATAATATATTATTTATTTATAATCCATTATCACCTGTTTATTAATAATTATTTTTTAAAATCACTATTCTAGGAAATAACTGCTTCGTTCTTCATGTATGTTTTGTTTTGGTAGATTCGATCCCTTTAGTTATATAAATATTACAACATATCCTCAATATTTAAAATTATTGAAATATAATAAATATGAATTAAATTGTAATTTTGAGTAATCCATTAATGATAGAGAGAATAATGGTTTACACTATTCATCGAGATGGTAGGTCATGTGTACACATGATAACTATTTTTCACTATTGGTGGAATGGAAAGGAGGAAAATTAAATTATAATTAAACAAAAATGATTAATTACAATAAAAAATACATCATATATATATTCCTCAAATCTATAATTATTAAAATCAATATAAAGAGGAAGTGAAAAATAGATCCCATCGTGTCGTGGTGGTCGTAGTCCACCCAAAAAAACGATCGATCTTATAGTTTTCAAATAGATTGATAGGTAATAAGGTAGATATTATATTTAAATTATAAAAGTCTAATTATGTGATAAATATTAAATATAAATATTAAACCTCTCTATAATATCCATATATAAAATATGGTGAAGTAAAATGAATTCTATCTCTGCATAGAGTCATTTAGATGTATATACGCATGAGTGATACATTTACCTTCTACTTGTTAGAAAAGATTATGTATAATGGTTTTATCTTATTCATAATAACATTTAAATATATTTACTATTATAAATATATTATTTGAGGACAAATATGGCAGATTTTTTGGAGTTATAAAAAGAAATAAATTGAATGAGGTTTGGTAAGACGATTACCTCTTAATTAGGGGGCCTCCTTTAGACATATTTTATGGATCATAAGGTTGTTATTTCTAGGATACAATCACATAAAAAACCTAGATACAGTTTTTATATGGTTAATGGGTGGGGAGTTTTAATGATAGGTTTGTGAAATTTTTTATAGAATAGAAGGGTTTGGTGTCCTTTTATAAGGGAGTGAACTGACAAAAATAGAATTACTAAAATATTAACTAAGTCATTCTCAATAAAATTTTGTCCAAAAGGAAGTAAATTCAATGATATGTTCAGATATTTTTTAAATATAATAATCCAATAAAACATACAATGGTTTAGGATGTATAACAAACCTTATCCATTGGTTTAACACTTTATTTAATCTATTTTATCCTTAACTACAATAACATCTTTTTCACACTTATGGTGATATAATTTTTCATATAAGTTGAAACATGGATGATAAATTGACAAAGAATGAAATTTTTCACCCAATATTATTAACCATTCAATATTTTCACGCATTAAATAATTATAAATAATTTATGAAGATATTTTTTTTATAAATTATCATTATTATCATTTATTACACTATTAATTTAATTTATCTTGAAATGCATCAATATAATGTTATCATTATAATATAAACCCTTCAAAAATCCCTAGTATTTTATATTTTTCTAAATTATTAATGTATCATTATATTATTTTAACAGTTTGTTTTTTATTTTTCCATTAATTGAATAACTAAAGTGTCATCATTGCATTATAATTTAGCTTAATTATCTAATACCTATATATTATATCTAAATTATCTTAGTGAACACAATTTTATAATTCTATAAATAAACTCTAGATTCATTCCCCAACTATTCTTTTAACCACATAGACACGTTTTAGATATTTATACATAAGAGGTTGACATTTTGTGTTTCTCTTTTATTAAAATATAATATTAGTCACTTTAATCGAATAATTTTCTTTTTGAAAATTCAATTTCAAGTGTAAGTTGATGAGGGTACATTTCCCTTCATCAAATAGAAATTTATATAAAATATGGTGACCTTGTAACTTATTTTTAACCTGGATTAACTTGAATTGATTTTTTATCAAAGTGATAAATTTTAACACTTTTACTATTCATAATGATTAAAAATGACATATTTAAAATATTTAAATAAACTAATTCAAAATATAGAGTTCGTTATTTTGTATTACCATACATATATTGTAACACCCCGACCCCAGTTACCCATATTTAGTGCATTATTACATAACATTGGCATGAAAAAAGGATAACAATATAGAGGAATCTTTCATAAATAAGCATAAACATTTAAGGTAGTGTATAAGACTAAAACAAATAATTTTTAATCATAAACATAAACATATCATGGTAAATATAAAATCATATAATTCCATTTACTTATTTCCATGGATATTCTAATAGTCGAATAATCAAATGCAACATCAATAGATACTTTCATAAAGATGGAATGCATAGTTCCATCCTTCATAACCACATAGTTAAGGCCTGTGCCATGACTACAAATAAGATTTTGTCAATGCCTTGTTCAAAGATACTATTTTCTCTCATGAGACATACTGATTCATCGAGGAGCCATAGTAGGCTCCACCTATCACTTACTAAGTCTAAGGAATTCCTCATTTGAAAATGTTGAAACATAATCTGAACATTCGTCTTAAAACTAGCATACAAAATCTCAATATTTTAACCACTAACCTTGAATGGTATAAAAATAGAACATCCATAGTCAAACATAACTAATTCAATACAATAATAAAGATTATATTACAATAGATCAACCTCAATAGATAATAATTAAGGATGTAGACATAGTTGAAAATAATCATCAAAACAATCTGAGAGAAATATCCCACTTTTTCTTGAAAACATTTAAAATTCTCACTAATTATCTATAAGATGTTTAAAATAGATTTTTGACTCAAATTTTCCCATACCACTTTGAAACATTTAAAAGTATTTTTAATTTTAAAATATTAATGTTTATATAAACAAATCCTTAAAACCATTTTTAAAAGATGGACATTAATGAGAAAGATTTAGAATAACAAAGCATTAAAACATTTAAAATGATTATTTATTTAGAGTTCCAATCCAAAAGAGAGACACTAGAATAAAAATAATTGAGGTAGTAAGAACTTTATAATATCATGAGAATAAATAGATTCATGATATACTATGTCAAAGTACATTATATATGCCATATAAAAGTAAATTTATGTATAACAACAAAGTAGTCTAAATTGAATGTAAATTGAGATGAAATATGTTATAAAAACTATATCCTTAGGTTAAGGATAAATCAACAACATAATTATGTGTGACAAATAGAAATACACTAAATATTGTTGGATATTTATTGTAAATCAATCAGAGGACATTAACACATATTCTTGTAAAAACAACACCAATGAATTGGATATTTAACTCAATAAATGGAGATTGAGTTAAAATTAATCTTATGAAGTTAATATCGATGAGTTGAAAATTTATCAATGGAATTATTAGGTGAATAAAAAGTATATCCTTATAAAAGGCAGTGTAAATTACTACAAAAATAATAAATAGTGATTCCACACATAATCATGAATTAAAATAATCACTGAAGTATGCGTAAAGCCCAATGAGTAGAAATTGAAATTCGAAATTCCCTTACCAATTTGGTAACTTTTGAAACTTACACCCCATGAATGAAGTACCATAAAATGAAGATTTAAATACCTATAAATTTATTAACATTACAACAATAATTCAATAATGGGAAGTACATACTCCACACAAAAGGAAACAATGGCCAATATAAAATGAATATCACGAGAATTAAAATGAGATAAAAATCCCTTACTTTGTTTTAATCAATAGAGACATGTGAGAAAAAGTTAATAACCACCTAATGAATCATAGAATATCATGAATATAATGAAAAATCATAATAATATATATCTAATGGATGTACATAATACACCACATCAATAAATAAGTGGCAATTAATGGAAATCTCACAGAATGAAAAGTGATATAAGAAACCCCTTACCTTGTACTTTTCCTTGGTAAAGGGTAGGTTAAACTCATAAATAATAGTGAAATAATTGTTATTAAATTATTCATGAACCATATACATTTATATGATGTTATATATGATCATCTAATATTTCTTGGTTAATGATATTTCTGTAGTATCATCATTTTGACTGTTAACTGATTCGTTTTCCTTAAAATGCTTTGTTACATTTGTAACGTTTTTTATGGATAGGATGTATCTTATTCAAATTCATAATGAAATTTAGTCTTTAAAAATATTATTTTTAATAATCAAATGAAAATTACTCTTGACTGGATACGATAGGGAATGAATCTCATCGCATTCGTGGAGACGGTAATCCATACGTATGCACATGCGACAATATCAGTTTTTTAATATTAAAATCGTATATAATAAGATGTTATATAATATAAAAAATTATTATCATGTTATATTTATTATTTAAATAATTTATACTCTTTATTATACCCATCCATGTCATGAAGTGTTTGAATAACAAACTACACAAAGACATGGAGATGGTAACCCGTACGTACACACGTATTGTGTCTTTGTCTTTTATAAGATTAATAGAATAAGGAATAGGGTTGTATCATTTTTATAATAACAGCATAGTATATAGAAGATACTGGAGTTATTATTTTATAATTGAAACAAAAAAGAAATAAGAAGTTAAAGTAGAAAAGAACATGAAAGAGGTGACGAAATATTTACCTCTTATTCGGGTTCTTCCATTTGATTTGATCAGAAGGCCTCCATAGGTAAATTTTACGACTAACATAAGTCCTCTAGGATGATGGTAGGACAGTTGGGAGGATATTTGGGAGGTTTTGGCTGATCCAAATGTGTTTTTAAGGTCAGAATTTGAGATAAGGGGAAGTTCCCTTTTATAAGCGGGGTCAGGGGCACCTTAGGAAATGATTGAAATATTATTTTATAATAAAATAATTTTAGGTTTTCAATGGATCCAAAATTTTTATTTAAAGTTTAAGGTGGGTATGAGTCGAAAAACACTCATACAATAGGTTTTAGATAGGTTTGGTCACTATATAAACTTTATCTTTTAGATTTAACTCTTAGTTAAATAGTTTGACATTTATCATGTCTCTTTGTATTTTTATATTATATTGTTAATAAACATACTATAAACTATTAAAGAGAAGCCAAAGTGGTTCATTAACGATACACCTATCATTATATAAGAATGTTTTCCTATTATCATATTTTTAGGATTATTATATCAACCCATAATATTGTATTTGTTTTAAAAACACATTTATGTCAATTTTGACATTATTTAATAATTTATTTTTGTTAAAGTAATAAAAATTTTATTACTTAAAATGTAATACATTTAATCAAACCTAAAATTTCATATTATCCTATAAAATCAGTGGAATTCATTAAAAGTCTCAAATTAGATTTATTTGGATATTTATAATATCAATTATTTTAATCATTCATTAATATGGTAATTACTGCATCATCATTGTGTCATAAATAACATTAATTATTTAATATCTAAAAATTATAAATAAATTTACATTATCTATAAAATTGTTTTATCTTCTTATTTAATATTTATAGTCAATTTTTTCTTATGTGTAACTCTATATTAAAAATGGTTTAGTTATTAAACATTGAATTTAACACTTTGAACACTTCTTTAATTAAATAGTAATAAATGTCGTAATCTAATATAGGTAGATATAAAGGATCTTATTTTAATTATAAGGTTGTTTTTTTTCAAATTACACTTATACAATAGAACTAGTACATGTGATAGGGTAACAATAATTCATTTTTACAATTAATTACACTATTTACTTTTAACCGTGGTAAATAAAATTAAAAAGTTAATATTCACCAAAAATTATTTTACCTTATTGAACAAAATTTTACTTACATATATCAACCATTTCTCTTTTATTTTTTAAATTCAACTCACATAAGTGGTAAAATTATGTTTTATAAAAATTTGCAAATGCTCCTAAGAGGTGGGTAGAAGAAGGTTAAAAGTTTGATAAAAGTTTATATATCCATACATATTATAAAATGACTCCAATTAATTAAGTTGAACATATATTGGTATTTATTATATATTTTTACCTAAAATAAAGTATAATAAAATAACTAATTAGTTAAATAAATATTTGATTTAAACCAATAACGCAGTGTTTTTCACTATTCATCAAAAATTGATAGTTTTAAGAAAAATACCAAAAATTTACCCTACGATAATATTGATTTTCGGAATTACAAAATTAATTCTATTTTACTAAATTAATAACAGAAGATTTTAATTAATTAATTTAAAATTAATTCCCTTTCTAAAAACTGAAAAGTGGGTTTATAAAAAGTGAAAACTATCAAAATATGGACATTTGATTATGTCAAATTTAAATGTGAAATTACTTATAATGAACTACATTGTATTAAATGATAACAATATAATCTAATTATACATCCAAACCATTCATATACATACTTTTTCACTTTAAATTATTTCGATTAAAAAAGTAGTTTTCAATTAAAAATTATTATATTTCAGTATTCATCAAAATATGAAGGTTATCAGAAAATTACCAAAAATTAATCCAAAATAAATTTTTATGTCCTGATTCAAATGAAGAATTTAAATTCAACAAATTTAATATATAAAAGTGTCAAATATTGTTTTTGAAAAGTTTTTACTATTAAATGGTGGTAAAATTGAATTTTTTGAAAAATAATTCTATCATTTGAAAAAAAATGAATTTATACTTTTATTCTGTCTAAGAAACTCATAATATGGATATTAAAATTATATAGAGTGTATAAAATTACAAATTCAGTTAATACTTATTCATAACCACTTTTGAATGGCGAGTTTGGTAGTTCATGGGGCGCTCAAACTCGGTGTTGCATGTAGCGCAATCTATTGAATTTAAAGAAAATAACTTACTATAAAATCGTGGGGTGTTACATTATTCCCCCATTTTGGAAATTGAATACCACCAATATGTAAATTTGGTATGGGAACTTAATTAAACGTCCCACATCAAGAAAAGAGTCAATCAAACTATCTCTTCAAAAGAACGAAATAGATGTACAAAGGTCTCCCGAGATAACCCATAATAGGATTCCATGTAGGAAAGAATGTATTTGTAGGATAAAATAAGTGTCATGTTCTGGTGGAGAGTGATAGAAAACAAGATCTGGAGAAAGTTAACAATATTAAAACCACAAACTTTTGATGGGATAAACGATCATTAGTTTTCTAGTAGGAAAGGAAAACGAATAACATTTTTTTTGAAGTTCGATTTCACAAAGTTGAGGAATTTATTTATGAGATTGACTAAGAACCTAAAGAGATATACTTATTTTTAAGTAGAGTTTTATCCTTTAATAAATTTCTACCACTAACAAATCTTTTTTTTTCAAATGATGAGTAATCAAGAAAACATGGTCACACCTAAAGTGCTAGAATAAAATTCTAGAGAATCACATAATCTATAAAGGATAATACATAAATATTTACATTGAATTTTGAGATTATCCAAAACCAAAATGGTTTGTACAAGATCAGATCATCCCCAAAATGTTTAATCCTTTAGAGAAATAAATACAAATCATAATTTCCAAAATTAAACCAACAATACATAAAGTTCAAAAGATACCATTCCATAAACAATTGTCATTAAAATACATCAATATAATCTAAACAAATACTGAATACCAAAACATAAAAGAATTTTATTACGTAGTATTCCTTGTAAACTTTTATCTCCAAATAATCCCGACTACTCATAAAGTCACATACGTAAAATTAATTAACCTAATAACATATTCTCTTTGATAGGTTAATCATTTCCATAAATAACCCAACTCATTATAAAAACACAATATAAACATGGATAATAATACACCATTAATCTTCAAAAGAAATCCCATAGTATTCTATTTTCCATAGGCATATAGTATTCCCAATAGAGTGAACATCTTCCAAAATAACATTTATCACTTAGTCAACAAATCATTTTCCGATAGTAAGTATATACATTTGATAAGAAATAAAATCCAAAATTTACTTATTATTTATCAATATAATTATTTAACTAAAAAAATTATTCACACTAACCAGGTACATCACGTAGTCTAGTGCGAGGCGATAAATCTCAATCTCACTCTGGTAGTGGGTTAAATTCCTGAAGCTTTCTCCGATGTGATGGGTTGTCAAACGGTCTGCATGTTATCCTTTTTCAAAAACTATATTTTAAAAAATTCCCAAAATGTGATAAATTTCTCAAAATAACTATAACATAATATAACCATAAATGATATCTCATACCTTATATTTTCATCCCAAATTTTAATAACTTGTTATTGCCTCAAATTCAAGGATCATATAAACCCAAATTGTAATTTGTAACTATATAAACAAAAGAAAATACAATTGATCATATTATATCATTTTCACATAACAAACTGTAGGGTTACATAAATAAGGGGAATGTCTTCCAAATTAATCCCATAAACAAAGAGAAATAATAATTTTAATCATTTCACCATTAATTTATTTCCCTATAGGTTCTTCTTTGACCAAGAGGTTTCCCTATAGAACCTGGAATTCACTCAGGTAGTTCCTAAGTCCCCTACATTTATGGAAAATGACTGTAACTGGATTCTTTTTATTTTCTTCCATAGTACACTTCATTTTTTCTCAACAATTCATTACATTATGTACTTCTTTTCTACACAAAAATAATTTCTTTGATTCATTAAGACACTTCCTTAGGTGTTTCTTTCCACATGTCATAGATGATGGAAACAGTGATTTCTTTTCTCCATGGCCTCCACTGTTGGAGCTCTTATCATTCACCTCCTTTATCTTCTTTGTTGAATATGGGAGTTTGTTAATATATATGTTGTTGATCATATTTTCAGAAAACTAATTCAGCATGAACATTATATCTTTTACACCTATCAACATTCCATTTCGTTTCTCATTCCCACCACCATCCCCACCTTGTATATGATGTTCAATGTTACAATGAATTCCTTGGAATCCAGCCATTGACTAACAGAAGAAAGTATAGTGTGAGTAATAAAATAATTTAGAGAATATCATAACACCTTATTTTCAATAAAAACACCTCAGGATTAACCAAGGTTATTTATTATCATCTTATTTTAACATCCTTAAAATCGGTTTGTAAAAAATATTTGAATTATCCTAAGCATATCCCTCCGAGGTGTTGTAACCAAGAGTGCAGTAAGGCCCATTGTCGTGTACCATGATACCCCGGGTCAAGCCTGAAACACCTTGTCGATGTTTTCACTCCTAGGTACATAGGTGCCAGGGCTGCCTCTACCTGCTCGTATCCAAACTGGGATGTATTTCTTGGAAGATCCCCATTATATTTACATTACCTAAATTTTTGGATGTTCGTCTATACTATTCTTCATGGTCTATCTTAGGGAAGTGATTTCTAATAAGTGTTTTTCTAAATCTTGCTTCCACGGTTTAAAAAACACTTCCTCTAATACCAACTGTAACGCCCTAATCCCAGTTATCCAGAGTCGGTGCATTAAATAACATTGGAATGATATAGAGAATCATATCCCGAAGTACTGATCAGTTTATTAACTTAGGAAGTACTACATAGACTCCTAAGTTTTACATTAAATCATGAAATAAAAGCATCAACAAAATTTTGTCCCCTTTTAAAACACACTTATATCCTTATTATATCTCTGCAGGTCAACCATAAAATACATCTTCATATCCTGGACGAAATAAAACATAGAAAGGGGTGAGCTCTGATGCACATTAAAGATAACAATATAGCAGAAACATTCATAAATAATCATAAACATTTAAGGCAACGTATAAGACTAAAACAAAAGCCTTTTAAACATAAACATCAACATAATTTGGAAAAGATAAAACCAAATAATTCCATTTAATTATTCATAAGGATATTATATTAGTCTAATAATCACATGCAATATCAATAGCTACTTTCATAATGATGGAATGCATAATGCCATACTTTATAACCACATAGTCAAGGCCTTATACCCAGACTACAAATAAAATTTTATCAAGGCCTTGTTCCAAGACACTAGTTTGTCTCATTAGACCTACCAATGCATTGAGTAGCTATGGCAGGCTCCACCTATAACTTACTAAATTTAATGCATTCCTCGTATGAAGAGGTTGAAACATAATCTGAACATTCGTATAAAAACTAGCATACAAAATGTCAATATTTTAACCACAAGCCATGAATGGTATAAAATAGCATATCCATGGTCAAACATAATGTCTTCAATACAATATGGAAGATTTTATTATAATTTATCAACCTTAATAGAGAACAATGAAGGATATATAAGTAGATGAAAATAATAATCAAATTTATTTGAGAGAAACATCCCCCTTTTTCTTGAAAACATTTAAAAGCTTCATTATTTATCAAGAAGCCGTTTAAAATAGATTTTTGAATCATCGTGTCCCATACCACATTGAAACTTTTAAAAAGTATTTTAAATTTAAAAAATAAATGTCTATATAATTAAATCCTTAAAACCATTTTTAAAACATGTATATTTATGAGATAGATTTAGACTAATAAATCTTTAAAACATTTAAAATTATATTTTTGTTAGAGTTCCTAACCAAAAAAGAGACACATGAATAAAAATATTTTTGGTAGTCAAAACAATATAATATCATGAGAATAAAGGGATTTATGATATTATAATTCAAATTACATTATAAATACCATATAAAAGTGAATTGGCATATAACAACAAAGAAGTCTCAATGGAATGTAAATTGAAATAGAATATCTTAAAAAGACAGTATACTTAGGTTAATGGAAAATCAATGACATAATTATGTGTAAAAAATAAAAATACACTAAATATGATTGGATATTTAGTGTATGTCAATTATATTATATTCAAACATATTATATAAAAACAATACCAATAAATTAGATGTTTAACTCAATAAATAAAGATTGAGTTCAAATTACTCTTATCGAGTTCATATAGTTGACTTGAGAATTTATCAATGTAGTGATTATGTGTATCAAATGTATATCCACATAAAGGGGAGTCGAAATTATTACCCAAATATTAAATAGTGATTCCACACTTAAATAGGGAGTAAAATAATCAAGGAAGTATGAGTAAACCCCAATGAGTGGAAATTGAAATTTGAATTTATCTTACCGATTTGGTAACTTATAAAACCTACACCCCATGAAAGAAGTATCATAAAATGATGAAGTGAATACCCATAAATTAATTTATTTTACAAAAAGAAGACAATCATGGGCAGTACATACTCCACACTAAAGGAAATAGTGGCCAAAATTGCATGAATCTTACGGGAATAAAAGTTAGATGAAAAACCATTAAATTATTGTAATCAATCGTGTCATGTGAAAAAAAGTTAATAACCACAATATGAAACATATAATACCATGAATATAAAGAGAATAATGATAATATATATCAAATGGTAGTACTCAATACACCACATGCAATAATTATGTGGTGAAAAATTAAAATCTCACAGAATTAAATGTGAGACCAGATACCCCTTACTTGTACTTTTCTTTGGATGAGGGTAGGTTAAAATCTTTTATAATAGTGAAAAAATTATTATTAAATTATAAAATAACCATTAAAATTAATATGATATCATATACGATCTTCTAATACTGCTTTGTTAATGATATTTCTATAGTATCATTATTTCACGTGTTAACTGATTCATTTTCATTTATATGCGTTGTTATGTAAGTAATGTTTTTATGGATAGTATGTTTATTATTAATATTAATAATGATATTAAGTTTTTAAAATCCTTATTTTTAATCATGAAATTATAATTACTCTTGAATGGATACGATGAGGAATGAATCTCATCGCGTTCGTAGAAACAGAAATCCGTACGTATGCACGAGCGACAATATCATTTTTTGATATTAAAATCATATATAATTGGATGGAATATCATATTAATAATCATTATAATATTATAATTATTATTTAAATCATTTATAATCATTATTATACCCATCCATGTGATGAAGTGTTTGAATAACAAACAACACCATGATCTGGTGATAGAAATCCATATGTACAAACGTATGGTGACCTTTCCGTTTATAGGATGGATAAAATAATGAATAGGGTTATACCATTTTTATAATAATATCAATGCATTTAAAATATAATGGAGTGATTATTTTATAATGGAAACAACAAATAAATAGGAAGTGGAAGAAGAAAAGAAATTGAAAGAGGTGATGAAATATTTACCTCTTCCTCGGGTTCTTCATTTTGATTTGATCAAAAGGGCATCATAGGTTGGATTTTTGATTAATGTAAGGTCTCTAGAATCAATGGAGTATAGTTGGGATTGTATTTGGGCTTTGTTTGGCTGAGAAAAAGTTCTTTGAAGATGTGAATTTGAGAGAAGGGGAAGATCCCATTTAATAAGAGGGGAGAGGGGCACCTTTGGAAAAGATTGAAATATTATTTTATAATAAAATTATAATCCTTTTCCAATGGATCCAAAATGAATTATTTAAATCATAAGGTTGGTATGGGTATAAAAAATCTTAGCCAATAGGGTTGACATAGGTTTGAAACACTATATTAACCTTATCTTTTAGATTTAACTCTTAGTTAAATAGTTTAACATTTATCATGTCTCTTTCTATTTTTATATTATATGGTTAATAAACAAAGTATAAACATCCAAGGGAACCAAAAGTGGTTATATAATGATACAACTATCATTTTATAAGTGTTTTTTTGAATATTTGATTTTTAAAATTATTATATCATCAAATAATATTGTAATTTTATTAAAAACCCATTTATGTCAAATTTGACATGATTTAATAATTGAGTATTGTTAAAGTCTTAAAAAATTTATTACTTCAAAATAAATACATTTAATAAATATTAAAATTTCATATTAACCTATAAAATTACCGTAATTCATTTAATGTCTCAAATGAGACTTATTTGGATATTTATAATATCAATTATTTTAATCATCCATTAATATGGTAATTACAGCATCATCATTATGTCATAAATAAATTTAAATTTATAATATATAATTTTTTTAAATAAAATACCATTATATTGGAAATATAATTATATTTATAATGAATATTTAAAGTCGAATTTATCGTATTTTTAAACATATATTTAAAATGGTTTAGTTATTAAATTTATATTTAACACTTTTAACTCTTTTTTGAATTAAATAATAATAAATGTCATAATTTAATCCAAGTGGAACTAAAGGATCATATTTTATTCATATGGTTGTTTTTTGTCTGATTATCCTTCTCCAATAGAATTCGAATATGTGTTAGGTTAATAATAATATCATTTTTAACCTTAATAACCCTTTTTTACTTTTAACCGGCGTATATAAAAGTTAAAAGTTATTATTCATCAAAAATTATTTTCATCTTTTTGAACCACATTTTACTTACTGATATCAACCATGTCTCTCATATTTTTTAAATTCAACTGACTGAAGTGGTAAAATTATGTTTTATACAAATTTTCAAATGCACCTCAGAGGTGGCTAAAAGACACTAAAAAGATCAATTTTATTTTATATATCTAAATTTATTATAAAATGAATCAAATGAATTATTTTGAACATATATCAGTATTATGTATCTATTTTAAACTAAAACAAAATTAATATAAAATAATTAATTATTTAAATAAAAATTTGATTTAAACCAATAACATAATGTTTTTTCACTATTCTTTAAAAAATTGAAAGTATTCAGAAAAACACCAAAAATTTACCATAAGATAATTTGATATTCTGAATTCAAAAATGAATTCTATTTTTCCAAATTAATAACATATATGTTTCATTAATTAATTTAAAATTAATTCTCGTTTTCAAAAACGAAATGTGGGGTTTTAAAAAGTGAAAACTATTAAAAGATTGACATGTGTTTGTGTCAAATTTAAATGTAAAATTACATAAAATGACCTAAATTGTATTAAATGATAAAAATATAATCTAATTAAACTTCCAAACTATTAAAATAAGTAATTTAACACTATAAAATTTTTCAATTAAATAGTTGTTTTCAATTAAAATTTACTATTTTTCAGTATTCATCAAAATATCATGTTTATCAAAGAATTACCAAATATTAATGCAAAATAAATTTTTATGTCCCGATTATAATGAATAATTTAATGTCATTAAATTTAATATATAAAAATGTCAAATATTGGTTTTAAAAAGTTTTTTCTATTAAAAGGTGGTGAAAATGTATTTTTTTGAAAAATACTTCTTTTACTTGAAAAATTGAATTTGTTCTTATATTATGTATACGAAATAGTTAATATAGATTCTTATATAATATAGAGTATCTGAAATTCCAAATTCATTTAATACTTATTCATAAAAACTTTTGAATGACTAGTTAGGAATGTCGTAGTGCTCTCAAACTCGGTGTTACATTTAGCACAAGCTATTGAATTTAACGAAAAAAACATAATATGAAATCTTGGGGTGTTAAATATATGTTGTGAAAATTAATTTTACAATAACCATGCAAAACTCAATGAAAAATGAATTATAGAAAAAAAAATTTAATAGAGTACTCTAATTATTCTCATGTCATGCCTATGAAAATATCCTACAAATGGTAAAATATTTATTCAATATATAATATATACATTTAATTAAAATAATTCCTAAAAAGTTGTTAATTTAAATTATTAATATAAAAACACATTTTTATTATAATTTATTTTTGAAAAACCAATCTTTTACATTAAAATTATTTATATATATATTTCAAATGAATTTATAATCAATGAATTTATATTACACAAGTGTATAAAATAATCATTTATTTAATTAATTAATAATATTCATAACTTCTAATTCAATGGGTGGTCTATTACTTATAATATAGTAAGGTTCATTTGGACTCAGGGTTTCATGTATCAAAAACTATGATTTTTAAATAAGAGAGATACATATTAAAATATAAGGGTGTTACATTCAATTACCCTTAGAAATAACTTTTTATTAGTCTTTATTAAATATAATAAATAAAATGGGGATATCTATATTTCATTACATCCTCCAGTTCCCATGTATGTTCTTCGAATTTCTAATTCCTTCAGAGAACATTAACCGGGTGAGTCACTGTGTTTTGTAGCATATTATCTCAATGATATAACAATTATTAATACTATTAAAAATATGAAAGATGATGATATAATGGTATATTCTCTATGTTTAGTACATGTGAAGGATCGGGAGTAATCATCCTTAATACAGATACATGGAATGTGTCAGGAAATTTAGAGAGATTTTATGGAAGCATAGAGTGTTAAATTACCATCCATAATCAATAAAGAATCATTAAAGTGCCAATATATCTAGGACTCAACAATAATTTTCATTCCAATTATCATAATTATATTCTGGGGATAAATACATATAAAAACCTTCTCACCAAAACCAAAATCCATATAATTTTTTAATTAGTGAAAAATTAATTCCTTTACTCTATGTTGATTTGATATGTTATTGACAGAAAATTTCATCCACTTCCATTTACATAGTTAGCTCATTTATTAATTTATTTATTTATCTAACGTCATCCCATAAAGGTTGGATTTCTACACTTATTTCCATAGAGAGATCCATAAGTAGCCATCTAAAATATCGTGAATAAGCTCATTTTGAAAGAAAACATGACCAATGGATGGTCGTGATACCAGGATCCATTGAAATCCATAGAAAAATATCTCACCATATTATAAAGGGTTTTAATGGTTACCTTATGATATCAATCTATCTGAAGCTGATACTTCATAATAAAACTCAACATTACTTCTAGACCTCAATAAATACTTTTCTATAATATTCTGGTAATCCTTGGATCCCAATAAAATATAATGGACATCGGTAATCCATCAATCATCACTGCCTATTTGATTTATATTATAAAAATAATATTAATTAATAAATATAATCTAATAGAAATGATGTGTAGTAGCGTCATAGGGTTATTGAGAATAACCCATATGACAATATGTCTTTCAGTTATTTCAGTACTTATGATTCAAAATACATTGTTATGTTTTATAATTTACATTCTAGAATTGGTAATAGTAATAAAAACCCCTTTTATATCATCTTATAATCCTCGTCATTCTACTATACTGGGATTTGGGATATATATTTTTCAATTTCTCTCTTCATGTAGTCGCAATAGAAACTCTTTTTTGTTATTTATATATATTTGTACATCTAGGTAAAATGAATAATTATATAGTTTGTGCCTCATCCAATAACTCCATTTTAGTCTAGTATTTATAGGACACATACATAGTTAATTAAATTAATTATTATAACATGGTCTTAGAATAACAAATGAACATTCCTCTATTTTTAGTATAATTACATATATTCTTTACGGATATTCTTAATCCACTCATTTAGGGATGGTTAAACATTAATATTAGATATATAAAATCTGTACCCATTCCTATTGAATTTAGAATCCATATTCCTAAAATACATACATATATATAAATTTGATCTCATTTAATTAAAATCTCATACAAACATTCATGGACATTATATCTCATATCATATTCCACATTGTTTGTTTTTGTAGGGTTGTATTTTTTGGGAAATCAAAATCCTCTGTTTACTCCAACCATATTCTATGGTGCATATTCAACTATTTTTATGTAAATATATAATTCACAATTTCATGATCAATATCTATATCAAACCATTAACCAAACATATAGTGGATCCACATTGTCAATTCAAATATTACTTCTTCAAAATAATAAATCATGATATTTTCATTATTTGACATGATTCTTCATTTTTCATGAGGAATTCTATATCACTATATCAATCTACTTGTGGATTCCTAGTAGTTCATTCTTTGATGAATCACTATAGATCACAAACCCTTCTTCACTAATGGGTAGTATAAGCACAACCATGTTGATCATCATTATATTTAGTTCATTTAAACTCTTATTATATTCAATTTTCCAAAAAAAGATAACCCATTTACATGTCAACATAGTGATTATTTAAAAGTGTAAATGAAATATCTCAAAAATAATTGTTAATATCAATAATACCCATGAATGATTTAGATATTAGTTTCCATGATTTCTCTAGCGCATTTCGCAATAAAATCTATTATTGAATGATCCATTGACATAACCTCACTTGAGATTATATGGCACAAGAATGAATCATTTTAATGATAACATTATAAAATGAAAATTTTACAATACAAATTTTCATTTTTAATAGTATTGAGTTAAATTTTCAATTTTTACTTATGCTCTTCCAATATCATTCAATATTTATGAATATCACTGATAATGACTACACCAAAATGAACAAGGTAATCTATAAAATGATATTCATTATATATATAATGGTATCAAGAGATATGGTATATCCAATTGGAATTATTATAAATTCATAGTGATAATACCGCACATGGAATGCTTTCTTTAAGATGTCCACCTTTTTATATCTAGTTAATGATATCTTGATTGAGTATGAATCTTGAAAAAATATGGGTATCCTCATAATTGACTACAAATTTCATTAATAATGTGTATATAATACATGTTTTTTATAGTGATATTTCTTAATTTACATATTGTCAATGAAATGAAATGTTGGACCCCCCAATATTCATAATAAAAAAATGTTCCCCTCATGTAGAGGAACTTATATAAATTAATTCCATATCATGATTCTCTATGATTTTCCCTTTTAATTCCTACAACTCATTTAGGAATATCCTATATAGATTCTTCAAAATAGGTTTTTCACTAGTAATTATTTGTATTTAAAACTAGTTTGCAGGAGTTGATGGAAAACTAGGCTTTCACTAATGAAACACATCACCATCTTCTTGAAAAAATGAATATTTATACTACTTTGTTTCTCCCCAACCATTTCATACAAATATCCATCACGAATAGGAAGAAAAAACCATATAATGGATGTAATTTCCCTTGGGTGTTCAGGTTCTACCTCACACTAATAGATAATTTATGGTTGATTCCAAATATCAATTGTAAATTTCCTTCTTAGAAAACCGATATGATCACTATTTTATGAGTGATAATACATACCCAAAATTACATCATATTAAACATGAGTAAAATTAATAATATTTTAAGGGAAACCCATCCAAAAATCATTAATATAGAAGAGTTATTGAAATGAGATTCTAAAATCATACTATTTTTGTGTTTTCATATTTGATTAAATATCATATTATTGAGGTAGTAATACGATACAATTAAATAGTTATTCATAAATAAGATATGTGGTATAAATGATGTTAAATAAAAAAATTTCAATTTTGGAGTGGATGAAAAGTGTAACATTCACCACATCTCTAGGATCTTACATATAATTAGTTGTAATTACATAAGCATGAACATCTCCCATTGGATAATTTTATGGTTTATTCTCTTATTTTCTGGGGTATTGGTTGGAATTTTTCCCCGTATATTTAATGTTAAAGCAGTATAAATTTATGTATTCTACCTTACACTTTCTTCCCTGATCCTAATAAAAATTTTCTCCACACATGTTATAATCTCATATTTTTTTCAGGCACATACCAAGGAGTTTCCCTATAGAGGTATCACATGTTGGGGAATTCTTCTTTATCTTCTTCCCCTAATACTGTTTTCTATTTTATCGTTTTCTTATTTTCATTACATAAAATCCATATGATTAGGATAATTCATTCTCTATCTTAATTGAACAAGATCCTATATCATCATATGATGAAAATGTTTAGGAGCCTAGTTCATGTTAAAGGATTGAATTTATTCCATCAATTAATTATCTAATATTATTCTTTAGATTATGAAAATTGTTTTCATAATGCATTTCCAACCTCAAAATGTTAACATCCAATATAGGAAAAATTATCACTTCCTTTATTATTAGGCTGCAAAATTTTCCTTATATATCTGTTCTTTGTTCTGGAAAATAATTCCAAAGAAAAAATTCATTAAAATACATCCATTCAATTATTTATATTTCATCCTAAAAAATATTGTGTTGTAATAAAATACCACCACTGATCTCCATCCCCTGAGAGATGATAAACTACAATATAAAAATAAATATTTCGTCACTTTACAAATATAGAAATATCATCTAGACAAAACATATCCATTAATATGAAAAAAATTGATCTGTACAAAAATTGGATGTTATAGGTTTCTAGTGCATTAAGCGGTCTATCCTTAACACACAAGGTTGTGGTTCAATATATTGATCTATAAGGGCACATGTATAGGTAAAAACTAGAGTCAGTATCACTAATATAGTTATAAATTGTTCAAATCTAGCAATAACTCTATATCCAACATCATTATCATTCATTGAAGGGAAATACCTCCAGGGACTAAATGACTTAAATTGATGTCCATTTCTTAATATATGTTCCATTTTTAAACAAAAAAACATTATTAGATCAAAACATTATCAATCATAATGTATATATTCAATACTATTAAAACAAGAAAAAATAAATTAAAAATTTAGGTACAAATTTTTTCAAAATCCAAATATTTATTTCATTGGGAATATTATCATGTTCCATTGTAGGGTTATGTTTCCTAATATATTTTTTACAATATCTAGTTCCCATGGTTTCTAATAAACATTATCTAACCACAAATGTATATTCCCTGACCCCTGTAGCCCAGTGCTAGTTGTTTCTTTATTATATGGGTACCAGATACCTGAAATTTTTTCTAAAAGGACTTTTTGTTTGGTGGTCTTGTTAAAAAAGAAAAATACTTAATTCTAACATTACAATAGAAAAAATAAATGCGAATAAATTATTTCCTTTTTTATCATAATTATTCGCTTTAGCATATCCATATATATAAATTGTAAAATAATTTTGCATTCACAGGGAATAGACACTAAACAATGGGTTGAGCTAAAATAATCAGTAATGAAAATAATAAAATATAATCTAAACAAAGAATGAATAAATTTTTTGAACAAATAATGATTAAATAAACCCATATAAATAAAAGCATGTTTTTGAACTTATTCATAAACAAACTATTTAAATAAATGCATAGATAATGATACATTATTTCATAATTATAGAATATATAATTTTAAACATCTGAAACATACTTTTGATGGATTGTTCTATGAAATTTAAAAATACCATCATGTATTCATGCTTATACATAATCATAAATGTAAAAGAATATAACTGAATAGCCAACATAGTTTTTGTTATGAGACCTACAAGTGTGTTGAGTGGAAATAAAATTCAAGGCCCCGACCATCACTTAATAGGTTAGGACCGTTCATCATATGAATAAAAAATAACTTAATCAACATACCGTAAAAACAAATAACCTAACTTATTGAAAGAACCATCATAGAAAAATATCATTACTTTTCCCAGCCAAATTGATCAAAAACAGTTATTGAAAATATTAAAATATCTCAATTAGTAAAGATTTTTTATATTAGTTAATATTTTCTATATTTAAAATTTTATTATACAAATAAATTAGTGTTCAAGTTTTAGGGAAGTAGTTTTAGTGTGGTATAAGATATAAATCAATCCATTTACGTTTTTGTAAAATGTTTAAAAAGTACCTTATTCATAAATCAATAATGAGATTCAGTTTATAATATTTAATAAAAAAGTGTAATTTTTTAAGTAATAATTTTATTATATAAAGAATTATATTAGATATTTTAAGGACAATATATAATTTTTAGTGAATAATAATAGATTTATTAGAAAAATAGGGTTAGACTTCCTTAAATAATTTGTTTGGAATCATGTGTCCTTAATAAGATTATAACGAATGAAAGAGATGTAATGAGCATAAAAAACTATAATATATTAAAATATATTATGTTTAATATTTAAAGTTTAATTAATTCTCCTATAGAAGACTTAAACCTTGACAATCTTGAATAATGTGGAAATTGTAAAATATACACATACATTGGGTTAGACGTCCTTTATATGTGGTTGAAAATCATAAATCATAAATATAGATATATCATACATATATAACATAACTATAATAATATATACCATGTAATATAAAATTTACTTATGAAAATACCCTGATATTTTGAAATAACACTATGTTTGATAGCCTATAAGAAATTCAATAGAAAACCCAAATGAACCTCATAATATTATTACATAAATATATTCGTTATGAACATATTGTTAAATAATAGGTTATTAGTAGTATTAACCATATTATTTATCAAATATAAATTATATATATAACAAAAACCCATTTTATAATTTATATGAAATTTGTAATCAATTTTCAATGATTTTATTTTATTCATTTGAAATACGTTTTTTATAAAAATGATTCATTTTAATTTGTTATAAAACAAAAAAAAATTAATTTATGGAAATTATATAAATTATTTAAAAAAAATAATATTTTTATAATAACAATTCGAAGAAAAAAATATGTTGAAATTTTTTATTTTTTCAGAAAAATAGATTTCCTAGTGAATAGTGAAAATCCATTTTTTAAGACAATATTATTGTTTCTAAAATTTGAAAACTTTCTTGATAAACATAAATTATATAAATAAAAATTATATCTATTATATAAATAATAACTAAATTAATTTCATTAGAATCAATTTTATATTTTAATGTATTATAAAAAATTATACATAAAAGGCATTTTTACGAAAAAACATTTCTCTAAAAAAGAAGTATTCTCTGTGTTTTGAAATATTACATTGAAAGAAATTTCTACAAGATATAGGTATTGAATATGATAAATTATATTTGGTATTTGGAATAATGAGGATCATTTTGTCAAATAGGTCCCTTTTGGGGTTATGAATACTAAAAGTGGTAAAAACTATCAAATTGGAAAAGTGTAAATCAAGATAATATAAGTTAAAACAATGTGAAAAAGACACAATTTTTCACCAAAATTTTTATTTGAAGAATTTAATTATATCCTTTTAACATTATTATATAACATTAATTCATCAATGGAAATATGTCCATAAAAATTTCCCTTATAATATTTAAAAATCAAAAAGTAATAAAAATATCACTATATTAGATTCATTTATCTATTATGAGTACACATAGGGAAAAAATAAATATAGAAATGAATATATATATATATATATTGTTCTAAATCAAATAATTTTCTTGAAATAATATAATTTTAAATTTTTTTCAAATATATATTTACCATATATTCATGTACATTTATAATTCAATATAAATTTATTTAACATTATAATAAAATAAGGAATTATAAAACATATAAAATTTATAAAATTGGAATTATATAGTCTTTACCATGAATTATATATATCTACATATATGAAATTTTAGTGGAGTTATAATGTATTATATTTTAGTTAAAATTTTTTTAGGCATTTAATGTCTAATTAATAGAAAAATTTTCAAACTGATAATAATGATATTTTATGAAAAATCTATTTTATTATAAATATTTTAATTTATAAAATGATTTTTTTCATTTATGTTAATGTTTATGGTTGAAAAATTCTCCCATGTCTCATTTATGATTCACATTGACAATTATAATTATATTATTAGTCCCTTGTGGTTAAAATAGTGGATACCATTGTTAGGTAAAAAATAATTAATAAAAGTGGTTATTGTAATACTATATATCATAAAATGACATAAAATTTATATAAATTTCATTGGATGGTTTTTAACCGAAAAAGAATTTTATTGGAATTATTTTCCATTTGGAAGAATTTAGATTCAGAATATTCATATTATAATTTGAAATTTTAAGATATTATTTAAGTTACCCTCACATATATTATAAAAGGGAATCCCTAACTTCACATATTTACAACAGTCTGAGAAATATTTATCAACCAAAATCCTAAACATTCTACTACTCATCATCTTTACCATATTTCCTGGGGGTATGGTCTCCCAAAAAGTAGAACCTTATTTCCTTGTACGGATGAATTTGTTTTATCATCAACACATTACTTGATGGTTATAAGGATGTAATTATTGTGTTTTCATGTTCTTTATGATATCAATAGTATTCTTAAACTTAAATATGTAATATACATCCTAACCATCCCATCATTTGGTAAAAGATAACGTCGCTCACGTGTACAAATCGAATACAACCACTACCAAGTATTTTGATCCATTATTCATTTATATATAATGTGTAAGGTAATAAGGTAATATTTAGGGTGTTATATGATATAGTAATAATCTGGGACATATTAATTTTTATTTAACAATATTTATCCTAATCTATCTAAAAGATAAAATATTATTCATGCATACGTACATCCTATAATCTCTATGAATGATGAAATTCATTTTCCAATATTAATCTATAGGTATGAATATTAATGTATATATATTAGATATATATGATGTCAATTTATTAAATTCTATTACAAAAATGACAGAACCATTATAAATATAGAATTACCAAGACTTCTAAATAAAAACATACATGAAAAACAAATTAGTTAACACATAAATAAATGATAATAATAATAAACTATTATTACAAAATAAGTGATAAAATATTTTAAATATATCAAATATGATATCACAGATGGGAATATGTATATATTATTAATCTATAATTAATTTAAATTTTTTTATACGTGATGTTAGAGGACATACATGACTTTTTGGGCCTAAGGATAATGGTTTCATCTCAATTTCCCCTCCATTGAGAAATATTTGGTATTACACACCTATCATATTAATGTTGTTTTTGTAATTATACTTTGAGAAAATTTAAATTAATATATATTTATTCATTATAATTAAAATCCTATTCCTAATTACTCTGAAATATAGTTTCTAAAATTCTTACAAATTCTTATCTCTTTGGTACATGAAATAAGCAATGAAATGATTAAAAAAGCTAATATTTTATATTTTTATTAGTTATATATTTTTAACTTTTTATTTTTTAAAAGTTTTAAAATTTCTTCACTCCTATTTTGATATTTCAAGAAGAATTATTACCCATGAATGACTATTTATAAAATGGAACAAAATGAATCATTTTTTTATTTTCCAACTGATGTAATTTGTGACGTTTCAGAACCCAAGATGGAAGATTTTTTTAACATATATAACATGATAATATATTTATGATAACATCAATAATATTTTAATTGATGTTTCCTTTTCATGATTATGTTTTTTACGTTCAAATGAAATATCTTACTTGAATATTTTTTTGTTTTTTTATGTGATTTTAAAAATTGAAAGTACATTTTTATTAAATATGCTTTAAAGACCATTTAATGGAATATATATTCAACAATGAAAAAAACTATTCTACTTATATACCACTGGGGATATATTTTAATAATACCATTCATTAAAGCATTTAATTACTTATGATTATTGGATATAAAATTTCTCTTAAATATTCATATTCTTTATATGATGGATATGATTGTTTTCTAAATCATATTCCATTTCAATCTACAGAGTCATACATTTACTGTATTTGATTTAGTAGGTAGTTATTTATAAATCCAAATTATTTAATCGATACATAAATCTCTTGGTATATCATTTTGTTCACGAACTAAAGAAATCATTCAATATGTGAGTAATGCATTGTACATAATGTGATGGGTGTGGACCAAAATTATAGAGGCCCTTAATGTATTAAATTTTATCATGATACAAATGTATAGTATATAATGATACGAGTTTTTGAGGTATGTATAACTATTGTTTTAAATTGTCCTAGAAAAAGGCCTTGATGGTATGGATATTATTATATCTAAGACCATGAAATCTGATATTATGCATTTAATTCATTAAATATTTTTTTTATCATTAATGGGATTAAACAAATTATATTATATGTTTATTCATTTTGTGAAACATTTATTCATTAAATGGAATATGTTTTCTGATATATATCTGCACATTCTAAATATGGCTAATTTACTATTTATGAAAGTTTTTTAATGTAATCCTTACATATAAATTGTGTCCTCCCTATTATTTATTTTACTTTCATCAATATATTACGATATATATTATGAATATTATAATGTATAAAACACCACTTCATATACCTTGTATTTCTATTTTGAATTTAATATTGGAATCATGTATGTACATTCATCTTCAAAACTCATAAAAACATTATTCTAATTGGATGTGATTCTATGTATATATTTAAAATTTAATAATGTAATAACTAACTTTGGGATAATGGTGATGGATATGATACAATTTTTATTAGAGATATTTTAGTAGAAAACTTGGGAATAAGATTTTGGAACACATATATTAGTGAATAGAACACTATGACTAACATTGAGTATAGGTCAGTGTAGAGGATAACATCTTAAAATTATTAGGGTAAAGATTATGTGATTTATAAATAGTTTTATTGTTTCTCATATTTTTATTCATGGATTTTTAAATGGTTGGAATTATATAGAACCATTTTAAAATTTATTGTGATGTAAAATATGTGAAATGTTTGAAATGAAATAGTATGATGATTAGAGTGAATGGTATTGTGATTATGCCTAATAAATAATCATTACATAAGATTAAAAACATGTACCATAACAAACTATTAAACTCACAAAAGAGGAGAAGGGATTTTTTTAATAACATAGGTAGTAAAGGTTCTAGTGGAATAAATTATCAATTTTCTTCATGTTATAAATGTGGGCATATAAAATATGGATAAATCCTCAAAGGAATTGGATAATGTTTTATGTCTGGAAAAGAAGAGAATAAATCATTGAATTGTTTAGGGAAAAGAATATTTTGATGGAAGAGAACAAATTAATTAATATAGATCCATTTGTAGTTACATTTATTATATGTGGGTAATATGGTTATTATATGAGTCGGAATACGAATCCTTGGGTTTACTTTTTCACTGAGGAAAGATCTATGCTATTGAAATATTTGATGTCTAAGGATTTAGTTTTTATGTATTGGTACATGATAATTATTTTGAATCTATATTCAAATATTATAGATATATGATTCTTGAAACATATAATAATTTTTCAAAAATATTTATTCATTATGGACATTAAAAGATATGTTTAAGGGTATTCATAACATACAAAAGTGAAGAATTGATAAGATGGTGTTTCTAAAAACCCATTATTGATAGATTATGCACCATTATTATGTATGAGATATTTGTATAATCCCAAAATGTATTGGGATGATAGGTCTAAGGATGGTCATATCATTATATGAATATATACCCCTCTTCATAACTAATGTGATGTAGATTTTACATGAGTAATGATATTTTGGGAGATATTTTTAGGAATGAAACCATTTTATTTAGTATAGGTTTTACTAAAATGGTTATTTTGGAAATGATTATTTTATATTTTATCGAAATTTGATTAATGGTATATATTGTCTATAATGTCTATATGAATTTGACTTTGTGTTATTTATGGATTATTTGGATAAAAGAGATAGAATATTTTTAATCCTAGTGGATAAAAAAATAATTTGATGATTAATGTAATTTTTAGGATTCTAATCATGTTCTTAGTAATTTTATAGTTTTAAGAAATTGATAAAACACATAAAAGGATACAACCCATCACATCCTAAGGAAACGAGTATTGAAACCACAACTGAATAGTAAAAAGCATATGATACATACCACTAGCCTACAATATATCCTAGTTCATATGATATTGTTTTTCGTAAACTATTTCATTGATAAATAATAAGATTATTTTCAAAAATATTATGTATGTCCAAATCAATTGGAGTTATGTTTATTTTGAGTTTATCAATGAAATTTTTAGAGGCACTATATTAAGTTAATGTATGTTGACCCTTTAAAACTATCTTGATCGAATATTTGGGAAGAACACTAGTACATTTTTTGAACAGAAAATATAATGTTATAAGATAAAAAATGAGGTTTTTTTTATTAATTTTAATTTTATTGGAATTATATGTGAAAAATAGAATAAAGATAATGTTAATGGTGATTTAGGTTTTTATTTCATTTGATTGAAATATTAACATGTTTGAAATGTGACAATAAGAACTACTTTATATTGTCTCAGGATAAATGTTTGATCATTTGTTTTTTTGTTTTGAATATGGTCTCTAAAAATTTGGAGGAGTATTAAGGTTAACTAATTAAGGAATAGATTATGTTGAAATTTGGATGCGTTTTTCAAACTATTTTTGTTTAAGAAAATATTTATTGGCTTAAGGAATGGCTTATAGATCTTTTTAGTCATTACAAAGTGTTGGGGGAATAAAAAAAGAATATCAAAAATCTATTTTATAGCATATAAGATGAATTGTAAATAAATCAGATCCAAAAAAAGGATGATATAATATTCATAATGCGAAAAGAAACAAGTAAGAATATTTTCTCGACTGATTTTTGTTGTTAGTAAAATAATTCCTTGAATTTAGGAAAATGTTCCTGATATAAAGGCATTATTATTTTATCTTTACTACTGAGAAGTCAATGGAATTTTATCCCATAATAAATTTATGGTATTGTGATGGTTAAATTTTTCACATTCATGTAATATATAACTATATATTGAATCTTTAGATTTTTTTTCACTTCCATATCCGCTTTTTTACTTATTATCATTATTCAATTAATTAGACACATTTTTTTATGAACAACATATATCATTTTCATCTTTTTAAGAGAATTATTTATAAACCCCCTTTTGGATGTGAGTTTTTAAGAAAGGTATTTTTAAATATGAATTCATTTATTACTAAAAAATATATAATCAAAAAATTTATTTTGGGTGGGGGTGGGTGTAATGTTACAACCTGATATTTTAAAATTACAATATGTTCTATATAGTATATGACAAACACGACTATTCTGAAATGAAAAAGAAAATAGTATTCTTTAAAGAATATATTATAACCTAGAAGATAAATTTGAATTTATGAATATTATTAAATGAATTGCGAAATACATACATAGGGGAAGTATAAAATTAAAAAGGAATGACCAATTCTTAGTAAATAAGAACTCAATTTTCATAAAATCTATTTTATTATTTTATAATACATTTCATTAAAAAAGAATATTATTTCTTAAAATTAAAATCTATTATAATTAGTTTATAGAAATTATTTATATGATAATTTATAAATAAATATTACATTTTAGATAATAATTCTGTAAATTTTTGGATTTCATTGAAAAGATTGATTTTTAAGTAAATTGTGAAATATACAGATTCTTATTAGAAAATGTATTGGTATTTCGACCTTTTAGAAAAATTAATTTTATTTAAAAATTTATTAATACTAAAATTAGTTTGATTATATTATTATTAATAAAATTATATTCCTTGGAAAAAAATTTATAATTAATTTATTATGAAAACTTTATTATACCTAAAAATGAATTTTTAATAAGAATTTTGTTGGTCAATTATTCAGATATCAGTACTTTTTTTAACACATATTTTGAAATAATTTCTTCCAATTTTAGTTTTTGAATTTGGAAAAAATGGATTCCATTTGGGAATCATGAGTTTTAGTTTTGTTAAAGTGTACCTTTATTTATAATACATATGAATAGTTACGATTGTAAAATTTATAACCTCGGTAAAGGGTAAATCAGGTTTATATATGTTAAGACTATGTTTTAGTGCCAAAATATTTAATCATATTACAAACTAGGTTTATAAAGTTATACCCTAAAACAATTGGATATAAATTTTGTTCATTAATGGACACATTTCCATGAAAATTAACCTTATTATATTTAAAATAAAGAATATTACAAAATGACACACTCTATGTTTTAAATTTAAATTTTATATCCACATTAAGATAAATTAAGGATTTTAATGAAACTAAATATCTAGAATTAGTTTTATAGAATTATTCTCATGATATTAATTTATTTGTGATTTTTATAAAACATAAAATTTACTTATATTCTTGTCCAATACAAAAGAAATTTTTATTTAATTATGATGAAAATAAAATAAAGGATTTGAAAAATATTAAAATTGATATAATATGTCCAAAGAATTTTATAGATCTAAAAAAAAATTAGGTTTGTTTTCAAGGACTATTTTTTCATTTCAAATTTTTACTTGATGTATTTAATTTAATTTTAATTGAATAATATAAAAATTTTAATTAATGAAGTTTTAGAAAAAAAATTATTAAATTATTTTTAATTCATAAATATCTTATATTCAGCCATGTTAATTATAAATTCGAGAATACATCATTCATATCCCATTTATGAGTTGGTTTTCAATTTATAATTATATATTATCCCCAAGTGTATAAAATAGTGGTTACCGCGATTAAGGTCACTAATAATTATCCAATGGGTAATATAAAATATAAGAAATAAAATGATATAAAAATATATACAAATTTTTTGGATGATTTTATTTCTAGAATATGAACATTTTATTCTAATTTAATTCCATTTATAAGAATTTATATCTAGAAAATTCATATTATATTTTAATTTTATAAGAAATTCTAAAATTTACCCTCACCTTAGTTACAAATGGGCACCCATTCCATAACCTATTTTCTCAACATTGAACAATATAGCTCCAACATAACCTACCCATTAATATTATAAAAATTCTTGTCCATGTTATAGGTGTGATGGTCTCCCAAAAATTCCGACCCAAGGTCCCTTGATGAGATATCTAGAGGACTTCTACCGAATAAGAGGTAATCATGATTACCAAATCCTTAAAGATTTTTTTCTTTTAATTCATATTATAGTATATTAACAATTCTAGATTAATTTATTCATTATATTGAATATATTTAGATGTTACTATGATTATTGGGAACCTATATTAAATCTTTTTTTCACCATATATAATGGAAAAACGATGATTACATTGAACTTAACTTCTCTATGTAGCAGTGTAATTTTTCTTCAATCACCACATTAAATAGATTTTTATAATGATTTAAATAATTAATATTTATGATTTTTATTACATGAATTTTATTCTTGAACTATAACATCATATATACCACTTTACCTTCAAATATGTTGGAAAACAATAACGTTGTTCATGATTACCTGTGGACTACCCGCTCAAAAAAGTGATGTGAGTTGTTTTTTATTTACATTTTATGTGGATGATTAATGGGATGTATTTAATGATTAAATATGATAGATATTATATAATATTTATTATTTAATGATTACTTATTATTTAACTTAATTTTATTTCATCCATCTAAAAGTTGAAATAGTCTTCATTCGTATGTACACCCTACATTCTCCAAAAATGGTGTAATTAATTTTTCCTATCATTATATATATGGATTATTATAAATATAAATATATTGGATATATATGATATATATATATATTAAATAATGTTATTGGGAATATGGATCCGTAAGAAAGACCCAAGTTCATAGACTATTGAATCTAAACATAAATGAAATAAAATAAATTATCACCTAAAATAATGATAATAATATAATACTATCTTCAAAAAGGAGATAAATTATTATAAATGGATCTTATATGATCTTATATATATGAATATAGATCTGATATATAATTATAATAATTTGAAATTTGTTATAAAATAGTATAGCAATCCTACATGAGAATTAATACCTGAGTTAGTAGATTTCGTCCCAATTTCCACTCAATTACGTCATATTTTTTATTATGAACTTATTTTTTATAGACTATATATAACACCCCATTGGGATTATAAAAATGAATAAAAATTTATTCATAATTATATATGTTCCTTTCATGTTGGCCTTGTGAAAACATTTTTTATATTTTATTCAGAATACTCCTCTCTTTGGGACAAGAAATCCAAAAAGAAATGTTTATTAGAAAAACAAATATTATTCACTTTTGATCCGATGTATTATCATTCTATATACATATATTATAAAAATAAAATTCTTTTTATTAAAATTATAAATGAATTATTAATAGAAATTTTTTCCTATGTTTTACATTTTACAAAATGTTCCAAAATTAATCTTTTTATTGTTTTCTAGACAAGGTACATTGTGAATTTTTTAATCAAATTATTGAAAAAAGGATTTTATTAAAAATTGTTGGTTTATTCACTCATACACGATACATAAAAGGCCTAAGGGCTTGAACACATGACCTGTGCCCCATTCCCCAACAACCTAGCCACCCAAGCTGCCTACATAGGGCCGAATCAATGATTTTTTAAACATAACTGTCATTAAAAGATTTCAATTATGTCATTACTAGTCATTTATTTTAATCTTCATGCATAAGATTATATGGTTATTTTAAATGATAATATTTTACATTATAATTTTAAACATTTTAATATGCGATTAACCAAATGGAATTGTTATATTCTTTATGAAAATCTTAAGGATACATTAATTGAATATATATTTATTAATGAAAAGTACACTTAATTTTAATTACAAATAACTATAGATTTATTGTAACTAAATAGTACATTGAAAAATTTCCTACATATGATCATTGTATATTACCTTTTTCTCAAATAACCATATTATTTATATTAGGGATATTATTATTAAAAAACTAATATTTTAATTATATATATGGTGTTACAATTTGAATGTATTTGATTTATTGGATAATTATTGATAAATATTTAGTATTTAAGTAACATGGATATTTTTTTATTAGGAATGTTGTTCATTAATTATAATGATCATTAAATATATGAGGAATTCATTATACATGAAGAGATGGGTGGGTCTCAAAATTATATAGTTCACCAATGCATTGACATGTGTAAGGATACAAATAAATAAAATAGATTTAAATTATTGTTTTATTGGATACCCAAGGTACTATTATATATTAGAATAAGGAATTAATGATATAGATATCATGATTTATTAGATAATTGCATCAAATATTAAGAAAACTAATTAGTAATTAGTTATTATAAAAATTATTGAGATAAATGATCATATATTATCCGTTTATGAATTTCTATGTCCATTTAATCATTAAATTTCATTTTTTACGTTATTTACCTTACCTTATCAGGTATTCTTTTTTACTCATGATATTATCCAGTATATATATACCTTACCAATAATATAATCATACCACATTATTGGTTTTCGTTTACTAAATATATGAATATTTTATCTTTTGAATAATATCATCGGTGCATGAATAAATTTTTATGTTATGTGTTTCATATTTAAAATGTAATATGGGAATCATGAATGTATTTGGTTCATAAAAACTATTAAACAATTTGGTATTTGGGGATGAAATTTTCTGTATCTATTTCCAATTTAATAATGTTTACAAAAAATATTAGATATTATAGTTTTGTTTATTTAATATATAATATTTTAGAACACATTTATTAATAATTATTTGTTAAAATAACTGTTCTCAGTAATAACTACTTCATTTTTTGTTTACGATTTTGTTTTTAGTAGTAGTGATTTCTTTATTGTAATGTATAAATAATATCTATAATTTTAACTGTGATATAAATTTCATATATATATATATATTCATTATATATTTATTTATATAAATATGCAATGTATATGGATAGAACAATGAATTACATCAATCCTGGAGATGGTATGTTGTATATACACATGATCGATGTTTTAAATTTTCGATAGATGTAACAAAAATGGAAAATAATAATTCACCATTATAATATCATTATTATAATATATAAATCATAAAAATTTATGAAATATATCTGTAGTTTCATCTATATAAAATTGACATGAAAAATGGATCACATATCTTCGTGTTTGTGGTAGTCCACACATTGGCATGGGGGACATAAAAATTTTCCAATGGATTGAAAGTAGAGAAGTTATAAAAGACATTATAAGTGAAAAAAATAAATATTTTATAAATATCTTATATAAATATTAAATAATTTATATTACCCATTAAAAAAATATAGTGATAAAAATCAATTTTTGTCGCTACGTGGAGACGTTAAATCGTTTATATGCACAGGTGATACATTCAGATTCCATATGATGGATAACCAGATATATAAGATTAGATTCATAATAATAAAAATATTTTGGATTCTTAACATATTATTTCAAGAAAAATACCAAATACATAGATGAGGAATAATAATTACTAAATTGAATGAGTTTGGGTAAGATGATCACCTCTTCATCAGAAGACCCCCTTTAGATCCTTTCTTATTGAACCATTGGTTGGAGATATATTGAATCGATAATATCTCTATCATATATATGTAATATTATAAGGGTAATCAATATGTCTTGGTTGATCTAGGTCCCTCAATGTGGTGTAAATAAGAGAAAGGTGAGGTTTCCATTTATAATGGATGGAAAAAGAATACTTAGAATTATTAAAAGAATAAAAACATGTATAAATAATTCTCATGAAAAATTCATCAAAATATATATATATTAATAGATAATGTTTATTATGGTTGAAATCATATCATATAATAAAATTTTGACATGTTTAATATTTATTTCAAACCTTATATTTCAGCTTAACACTATAGTTAACCAATTTTTAGTCTAACTATTGAGACATTTTTTTACTCTTACGGGGTTATAATATTCCTAATATTTTTATAGTTGTATCATAAATGGAATTGTGATGAAATAATTGTCTTATAGTATCCCCATTGTCCTATTTTAGTGTTCTAATTTTTTAAATAATTAACCAAATATTAATTTCATAAAATAACATTAATTTCTTTTTGACACTATTCATTTAATTTGATTTAAAGTATATTAAAAAATTAATTTAAAAATAAACTGTTAACATATACAAAATATTTTATATATATGTAAAAAATTCATGGATAATTTTAAATCATCCATATTGTATTACTTTCTATATGTTTAAAATCATTTATTATATTATTTTTATTGAATAAATATTCGTTTAGTGTTTTATAATAATTTATGGTAATTATATAGTACCTATAAATTATATTTAATTTAACATCATGAAAATAATTTTACTATTATATAAAAAATAAATCTATTTTCAAAATTCTATTTTGTCCCTATGTGAATATATAATAGTGATTTTAAGGTAAGATATTGACATTTATTATTTTTCATTTCTTTAAATATTATATATGTAATGTTCAGGGACTTGTGTCACTATAAAAAATAAAAAATGTGTACTAAGATATTGGGTGTCAAATTTTAAATATATAATTTAAATTATAAGGAAATTAATGACTTTAACACTTAGTTTCAACCTAGATTATCTCATTTTACCATTTACAAATGTGATAAATTTTACTATGGTTAAAATTCATGATGCATAAAAATGAAATATTATTATTTAACAAATTTGGTCATACTAATTCCAAATATGGAAAAAAATTTCAAATTCAAAATCTATACGTATAATAAATTAATTTTACCATAAGTGTGAAAAAAATGAAGAAAATAGCTTTTTGTAAAAATAATACATAACTAAGCATAAAACATCATTTTTTTCCTTTCCCTTGATCAAAAACACATTTTTAGAATTTCAAAACAATTATTGTATATATTATATATAAATTACATTAATATAATAAAATAAAATATTTTAATTTATTTTATTACGATTAAAACATGTTTTCTGACTAAATAATCTATTTTGGAAAACCTCTCCTTTTCTTTAAACTGATTTTTATTTCTCCTTAAAATAAAGTAATAATAAAAAATATATTTTACGCATATATAAACCATACATTATTCATTAATTATTTAAAAATATTCACACCAACTAATATATTTTTTATTATATTGGTATACTATATTATAATTCATTTAGACGTAGTGTATCATGTCAACAAAGCACTCAATTATTTTTTGTTTGAAGATAAATATATATTATAATAAAAGTGTGTTATATAATATTCCAACAAATTCATCATTGAAAATTCTTTAACATATTTCCATCGATTAAATCTATCTATAACAATAATAACAATATAAAACTAATACAAATCAAACAAAAGATGTCTCTTCATGTAGCACATCCACGATCTACCCCCGTAACAATATCTGTTTCATTACATCATGTTATAGCTTCCATACTTTACCTAATACAATCCAAGTAAGGATTAAGGTGTAATAAAAAGTAGGTTACTCAGCGAAGATGTAATTATCTTACCTGACTCTATTAATGTATATTTCCTATTATAATTCCACTAAATCTATTGTATGTATCTTAACCAAATGACACAAATATAATAAGTATAATCAGATGTTTTTATAATAATTTAAAAACTATGTTCCATCTCATTTCTATAAAATGGGAATTGAAAGTTTTGAATGATTGTTTCTGTGGAATACCACCAATATTTAGTGATGTGATACATTTTCCATCCACACCATTCATAAACTGTTATAATGTTAGAATTTAAAAATATATATTATATTTAAAATTTAATAATGATTATATATTGATAAAATAATATTTACTTTATATTAATTTTTATCATTAAAAATGGAAGTATCGTTCGTGCGTATGTATAGACAACCATATCCATTAGAGATATATTTAATTTTCAATATCTGAATTTTATTGAGAATGATAAAATTATTTATAATGAATATATATGATATTTATTTCATGAATAAGATTTTATATATATTATATTACCATTTTACCTTGGAATGTTCTTACTTATTTCCTCATTATAATGCAATTTTTTTTATTTTTGGTTTACCACCTACTAGAGTTAATTTATAATGGTTAGGACATTATTTATTATGGTATGTTTAAAATTGATGATGTTATGTAATAATATAATATTACTTATGTGATTAATATTGTGAATATAAGAAAATTATAATCAATGTGAAAGGTCCCTAATAATGGCTGTAAAGATGAATTATTAATAAATGACTGATATGATATTATAAGAAAATAAACTCTAGAATTGTAAGAGTAAATAGAGTTCAGGTATAGATGAATAATAAGTCAAAATATTTTATATAAGTTAAAATTATTTGGTGGAATTTCAAAATTAATTTATTCCTTTATTTCTCACTTTAATCCTTATTTGATATTTTTTGGGTTTATTTTTCTGCTAGCGGAATTATATGATCTCTATATTATTAACCCTTTATATTTTCTTATCCCTTGTTTTTTCTATGTTATCTATATATTATTTAAATTGTTACATTATTTTGTACTTAAATAATATTGAAAACCCATTTAAAAAATCTATATCCTTATTTTCATTTTTGTTAAAAAACATTAACTCCCCTGTCAATGTTTTATAAAATGTTTTTTGGAATTAATTTTTCTATGATCAAATGAATATTTCATATCATTTTAAACTACATATGTATTACTTTTCAGAACTATAAATTGAATCTTATTTTCATTATCGAAATGAGTTACCCTTTACCATTTATAAAATGAGTTTCCCTTCACTATTTAATTATGAAAAATATTGACATTATGTATTATAGATTTCAAATATTGATATTTATATTAATTATTTATTTTATTAATTTTCCCCTATTTCATATGATTATTGCGTTGCACATAGTATATGATAGGAACGTCACATATATCCGCTCGATTCATTGGTAAGACTCATGAGACAAATATTCTTGTGTATTTTCCATATATACTACCTATTTATTTATCATGTCTTGTATGGTGTAATTTATATTTTCATTTTGATATTTGGAATTATTCCATCTGTTATTATAAATATAGTTACTAATATCTAATGAATTTTTATTTTTTTACATCATCCAAGGATATATTATACTTTTCTAGTATTATTTATATAGAATATTTTATTATTGTTTATCTCCTCCATATTATCCATAAATTGATTATTTTATGATAGAATCTATTGCATTATTTCTATTAATTATAATCATAGATATCCATTAATTATGTCTTCCTTTCCGTAGGATTCTAATAAGGTATATATGAATGATATTAGGTTTACACTAGAAGAAATAATAATTTTATCAGAATATTATTTCTAAAAAAATTACTAAAATATAATGTTAGAATCATATATGTATCCACTATACCAATACTAATAAACTATATAATGACGTTAGATATTATATCATTTGAATATTTATAGTGTAGTAATATATCTTATTATTCTAGGTTAAATGAGTAATGTTGTTAAAATGAATTTTAGAGTATGTTTAGTATAATAATATGGAATTAGATTTAGGGATATATTTATTACAGAAAATAACCATATAAAATATTCTAGGGATAAGTCAATGTTTAGGATAACACCTTAAAATGTTGGTAATCATTAATGTCCATGGTTTTCTATACATCAATTCCCTATATAGATGTGGGTAGTTTCATGCTGTTGTGGAACATATTCATCCTAATGTAAACACCATAAAATATTTGTGTTCAGAATCAACTTGATAGTCACTCTTTGCACAATTACTGGGCTTAACACTGACCTCCTCTATAGAAACTCTTAGGAATATGATTTTGATAATTCATAGTCATGGTATTAATCTTTATGATACATGTATTGTATAATAAAAACTATGATGGGTAAAATATTATATACTGTGATATTAAAAGTGTCCTATGCTGATAAGTATGTGAAATAATTTAGGAAATATATGGAATTGTTTTTTTGATTATTTTATTTATAACTCTGATTATATTATCATTATTCCAATGATATATTATTTTTTTAGGTCATTTTAAAAAATTTTAATGAAAAATACTTAAAATTAGTGTCCTAGAAAATTAAAGGAATAATAAAACATGATAGGATTTTTTGTGAATCATATTATGGTAATGATTAACCAGCTATCATGAGTTGTGATTAACAAATATAAACCCATTTGAGAATAACTTCAAAAAAATAAAATAATAATGGATATTCTATATTGGTTAACTAATAAATATTTTAATGGAAAAATGACTGAACATCCTACATGTCACAAATATCGGAATAAAAATATTAAAAAATGTCTAAAATGAATAAGAATATGTTTTATATGTGGGAAAAGATGGTATACACCAGTAAAATATGAAGTAAAAAAAGTTGAAATATTGTTATTAAATAAGAAATATCATATTAATTAATGTTTTCATAGAAATATGATATTATAGTTATTGTAACAACCTGATATTTTATGATAAGTATTTTCTTTAATTTATTTGATTTCATGTGTTTTATGCTACAACAAGATTATCTTGTGCTATACGCCACACTGTATTAGTTTGAAGTATACACAACACTATACTTAGATTATGTTCCACACAATTTCAAGTTCGTTTTATAATAGTCATTCTACGCAACATTGACTATATATATATATATTCAATTTATAAATTAAATATGGTTGGATTCTGTTAAATGAAATAACAATGTATTCTTTCACAACACAGAACCCATACTTGGCTTGCATTACACACAATCGCGACCTTCCTCGATTGCGTGTGTCGTACGCAATACCGGGTTTTACTAAACAACGATATATTATTATAATATTATTATGAACTAGCCGTTATGAATAGTATTAACTATATTTTGTATTTTATAACATAATTATTCAACTTACACATTTTCTATAACATGTTATAAGAACAAAATTAATTTTTTTGAGTAAAATATGTATTTTAAAAAAATGCAGTTTTTCCGCCTTTTGATGGCACACCCCCTTTAAATATAGTTTTGAAATTTTTATAAGTTCAATTTGAAAAAATAAAATTCTAATTTTGAATCAGGATATAAAAATTTACATTGGATAAAGTTTTGATATTTTTTTGATAACTTTCATATTTTATAGAATAGTAAAAACACACTATATTTTAATTATAAACAGATTTTTTCGTCGTAATAATTTATATGGTTAAATTATAATATTGAATGGTTTTAAAGTATAAATAGAATATATTTTTATCATTCAATATAATTTATGTCATTATCATTGATTTTACATTGAATTCTTAGGTTAAATCAATTCAATCTTTTGCAATGTTTTAAACAAAAACCCGTATTCATTCGACAATGGGATTAATTTTAATTTAATTTATACAACATCTGTGTATTGAATTTGAAAAAATTGATTCCATATTTGGAATCAGTGTGTCCAAATTATGTTAATAGGATACTTTTAATTTTTGGAAATTATGAATAGTAACTATGGTAAATTTTATAAACCATAGTTAAAGGTAAATCGGGTAATTAAGGGTAAATATAATATTATAAAATTTCCATAACACATGTCAAAATTCTATTGGATGGATAAAAGTATACTTATATCACCTAAGGGTCGGATTAGATTCATTTTATGGACTTTTGACCATGAAAATAATTTATTTATTATTAAAACCAAAGAAAGTGACAACATGTCACTCTCTTAAATATTATAAGTATAATAATTTTAATTTAGTGATAAACATCATAAAACATAAAAAATGAATAGTCTCCAGAAATCTAGTAAAATTATCTACATCATGATAATTTATTCATAATTTTTAGGGATTAAATAATTGTCATTAATAGTGATACATTAATGATGTAGAAATTATTTATTAAGTTAAAAATCAGTAATATAGTTTTTTATTGAAATAATAATACCCCTTAAAAGACCCACAAACCTGACCAAAACTTATTGGTAGTGTATATCTATACCTTAATCATCCAATTACTTAATGTATAACCGTTTTTAGTTTTATAAAAGTGATTATGACACTTATATTATATTATTTTAAATGATGCCAAAGTTGTCACCTTCATAATTTAATAAATATAAAAATTTAAATATTGTGATTTTAAGGTAATAAATTTGATTCAAAGTATTATTGTGAAATTTAATATATTTATATTCATAATATAATTTTATTTTTAATTTTTATCCAACAAATAAGTATATTAAATAATTATAAAAAAATGTTGTAGTAATTATTTTATTAAGAGATAAACCAAATAAATGGTTTTAAAAATAATAAAATAAATATTATATGAAATTTTTAATATTCTCCACTAATTTTATAGATACATATGTCCTTTTATGAATCTATTAATGATTTTAGTTCGAACATATCCTCTGTTTAGTCTTTATTTAAATTCAAATAAATGAATAGTGTCAAAATTGACACTATTGTTATTTTATAAAAATAACATACTATTAAATTGATTTAAAATCACAAAAATATTTAAAAATTATAAATTGAAATTAATATAGTCGAAAATTTCATAAATTATCCAATTATGGAAAATTAACAACACATAAGTGATTATTTATAACCATTTAAAATTTAGAATTTTTTTACAACAAATAAACTTAAATAGATTAAATAAAGAAAAAATCAAAATGATAAGGTTTAAAATAAGATAAAAACATGTCTAAATTTGATTGGTTTATGAGATTAAAACCCAATATAATCTAATATTCGAATGTGAGTCATTTTTGAAGGTTTTTAAGTGTGGTTAGATTTATTATAAATTAATATTTTTAAGAATTCCAAAGGTTCCTCTCTCCTCCCTTATAAAAGGCAACTTCCTCCCTCTCCTCCTCACACCACTTTGACCTTTCAATCTCGGCCAAACCCTGCCAAATTCTCTTCTAAACTTCCCTATAAACATAATAGAGGTCTTGTTATTCTTCAAATACCAATTTTAGTACCCTACAAGGAGGTCTCAAAGAGGCGCTTCAAAGAAGAGGTAATGTTCATTAACGATTCTTTCAACTTTATTTCTTCTTACACATCATCTTCATTAGTTGTTTCATTATGAAGTAATAATATCAGTAACACTAATATATGGATATGTTATTATAAGTATTAAACAACCATATTTCACTATCTATCCATCCTATGGAAAATGAAATCACCGCACGTGCGTACGTACGGAATACCGTCTCCACACCGTGGTGTAATCTATTTTCCGCCACCACCTTACATGGATAGGTAAAATGGTGTAAATAAATAACTATATATGATTATTTTAAAGTTATATTGATTCTGAAATATTATACATACACTTAAATACAATTCCATGATCATGGGAATGATATCATCGCATGTGCGTATGTACGGACTACCGTCTCCACGAATGCGATGAGATTAATTTTCCATGATTAACCATTCAAGAATGATTATAAAGTATATATAATGAATAATAATGAAATATATGACATAATGAAGCTACTAAATTTATGTATACACACATATATATATATATATATTTCAACTACTTAATTCCATTCAATTCAATAAGGAAACAAAAACAGTGTTCATGTGTACCTACGGACTACTGTCTCCATGAACAGTGTATTTCATTCCTTTTATTGATCTATTATATATATGTATATTTTGAATATATATTATATATAAATCATGTTTTATATTCTGGAATTAAGTAATCTTGATCTATGTAAAAATATAAATAATTACAAGTCAAAACAAGGACGACAAATGAAACGATTTTACCCAAAACGCTATTTAACATGGAATTTACAAAAGAACGGGTAATATAAAGTCATAAGTGAACCATATATGATATCATAACAATGAATATGATTCTTTAATAAGTCAATGACATTATTTAAATAACTATACAGGAGGTTCAGATCCATATGAAGCATATCGAACCTAAGGTAAGGGATAATTTTGCAAATCTCATTTTTATCCGAGATTTCTTATTCGTAAGTATTTTCTGGGGTTATTGATATCATCCAAATCCATGTTTTATAATAGTTTATTCATGTATGATTAATGTTCTATTTACCCATTGTGACTTTTACCCCATGGTATGGAAGGAATCTTTTTTTATTTACATTATAAGGTACTTTTTGACTTTTCCGACAAAAGTACGAGAAGAATGTTTTCTTAACTTATATGGCATGAAAGAATTTTTACGGTTTTAAAAATCCTTGTTTTCATGAAGCTTCCTACAAAATATTTGATGACTATTTTCCACAAAATAATTTTCTTTTCAAATTTCATGACATTTTGTGAAAAGATAATGATTTTGAAGAAAAAAGTATATTTTCCTCAAGAATTCATTTCAAGTGTTTTATCAAAACCATTTTTCATCTAAGATGACATTATTTCATATGTGTATGTTTCACATATAATTTATCTATGATTTAAATGGTTTCCCTTCTCTTATTATGAAATGATATCCATTTCTTTTATATGGATTATGTAATAATGGGATGATGTTTATGAAACTCATTTTATTTATTGGGTTTTTATGAATGATTTATGTTTATTTTGTGGCACAAGTAAGAATGATTTCATTATGAGATGGGTGGGACCTATATCTCCCTCCAATGCATTGGGTAATGATTTATATCTCATGAGACAGACATGGATGGAACGGAAAGTTAAACCGGTTCAGTAATATAGGACTGGAACGAGGAGTGCACTCGATTAAGAAAGGGGCTTTGTCCACTAAGATGGTCTTGCCAGCAATGCCTTGGCTAATATGGAAATCATATCATGTGCTTAATGGGTTCCACAAATACATGTTTTATTCCCATGCTATTTTATCATGATTAATGTTTCTTTAGGATCTATGCCTTACGTATTTCCATGTTTTATGTCATTTCTCAAGCTTTTGATTTTTAAACATTATGTTAATGTTTTTAAGTTCAAATGTATATGGTAGGTTTTATTTTATCCATGCTTACCCTTAATGATCATTTGAGCTCACCCTTTTTTTATGTTTTCTTTTCCCCAGGATATACAGAAAGGTTTTAGGTATGAAAAAAAGGGGAAGATCATTATGGGAGATGTTGAGGATCTTTCACCATGATTAGAAGATTATGTTCCATGTTTCCAATGACACTAAACTATTACGGTACTTGTGTGTCTATTTTTGTTATGTATTAAGAATTCCGCAAAAGTAATGTAATGTCATTGTACATCAAGCTTAAGGTCTCTACAGTTGGTATCAGAGGAAAGGTTTAGTCAACCTTTGGAAACTAGGATGTGAAAAGGTTAGTGAGATCACTAGAGATATTTCTAAGGTATTTCTAGGGATGTCCCTAAGGATAAGTATACATATAGAATATAGTACTAGAACTAAGGTAAAGATCATATAATTTAACCTAGGATGTTAGATGTTGAAGGTACTCCCCCTTGATTATGTTATTTTCCTTTTATGATTTTTGCCTCTCACAGAATTCTTTTTGTGTTTTAGTCAATGGAGGGAACCAGAAGGAATTCATTTAACATTGAATCCAATGGAAAAATTGGTGACTATGAGAAACAAAATTGCTTAATGCCTAGAGAGAAAGATATTGTGATTATGCCAAATCAGTCATCGCGATATATGATTAACAAGGTGAAATTTAGTGGTATGCCTAATTCATAAAATAAGAGGAAGATAGGATTTTATGAATGTTCGCATGTTGAGGAGCATAAGGAAAAAAAGATTGAGATTTATAAATAAGGGAAGAAGAACCTTGAGGAATACCTCAAATTGAGGGACAAATTTTATCTATGTGGAGTAAAGGGACATAGAGTGGCAGACTATTATGTAGTTCAATGTCTTATTTGTGGATAACATGGGCATTACCTAACTCAATGCCCTGACCTAAAAAGTTACTTCTAAATCAAGGAAGGTCTTATTCCAGGAAAATCATTGAAGAGGATGGATTGAAGTGTTTATGTATTGGTATTCAAGAGTAATGTTGTTGAGGTACTTTTATGGTGTATTAGAATATTTTTGTATTATTCTATTGTGGATTTCAATAATTTTATGGTACCGGTAACCATGAAAAGTGATTCAAATATTTTGGGAAGCAGATGATATGTGCATAATGAAGGGATAAGGAGAAAATAAAATGTTTGACAGTATTCATGAGCTCATGATTGATATAAGGACTAAGTAATATCATGGTTTGAGTATATAGAATTTTGAGGATTTTGGTATGTGGAAAATTTTAACTTTTAACTACATTCATGTTTTCACTAAGGTTCAATGGGTATTCATTTTTTCAAGAGAATACATGATTAAGGCATTCTAATGTTTGTAATGTGACCAATAAGACATATCTTATGATATATGGGGATCAACGATGGTATTAACATGCTTGTTATATGAAATATCTGTTATCATTTTCACTATAATATGAGAGTGGACTACAGTATTATGGATAATCCTAAAGATTGGAATGGATTATGTTGGACATAAGTTAGTATTGTTTATGGATTGAACTTTTTTGGATATTGTTGATGAGATGTTATAGTAATGTTGTTTTAAAAAAAAGGACAACCTGCAAAACTGGCGATAGCCCATCGCGTCGGAAAAGGCTGTGGGAATCGAACCCACAACCGAAGTGCAAATGGCCTTTATCACATACCACTGGCCTAAAGAAGTCCTTGGTTCGTAGAAACTAATCTTATTTTATTAATCGATATGATATATGAATTATAAGTTCATTTTTGGAACCATATATGATTAATCTAACCATATGAAAGACTTATAACTTATGCTAACCTTTTGTTTGAAACAGATGGAATGGCCCATCATTCTATCACATGATCTACTAACACATCACGAATAACAAATTCATCTTTATTTATTTAAGGGATGAAGTGGAAATTGTTCAATTCACGAACAATAGTGATATTGTACCAAAATCATGTAAGTATTTCTTTTAATTCATCAACTTTAGGGAAATGATCTTGAAAACCAAAAATGTTTTCCTAGTGACCTTATATCCGATGAATCAGATGTTACCTTAGATCATCACAAATCTATGGATTTGTGATTGTTGGGTTTTTCATAGCCATGTTCTCTACCACTCTCTATCAGAACATGATGGTTAGATTTCTCTTCCATATCCATATTTTCACCTATGTTCTCCTATGTGGAAACCCAGTGATTACATTATTTGGGTAATCGTTACATTTTATACTGTAGTTTTAAAAATTATGTTTCGGTATTCCTTTTTACGATGTGGGTTTCTATGAATAGTAAACGATTTATAACCCCGACGAATTTCGAGGGAGAAATCCCTTTTAAGAGGGGTAGAATGTAACAACCCGATATTTTGTGATAAGTATTCTCTTTAATTTATTTGATGTCATGTGTTTTATGCTACAAAAATATTATCTTGTGCTATACGCGACAATGTATAAGCTTGAAGTACACACAACACTATTCTTAGATTGTGTTACACACAATTTCAAGTTTGTTTTATAATAGTCATTTTACACAACATTCAGTGTATATATATATATATATATTCAATTTATAAATGAAATATGGTTAGATTCTGTTAAACGAAATAATAAAGGATTCTTGCACAACACGCAACCCTGACTTGGCTTGCATTACACGGAATCACGACCTTCCTCGATAGCGTCTGTTGTACGCAATATCGGGTTTTACTAAACCACAATATGTTATTATAATATTATTATGAACTAGCCGTTATGAATAGTATTAACTAAAATTTGAATTTTATAACATTATTATTCATCTTACACATTTTCTAGAACATGTTATAAGAACAAAATAAATTTTTCGGGTAAAATATGTATTTTTAAAAAATGCAGTTTTGCCGCCTTTTGATGGTGCACCCACTTTAAATACAGTTGTTGACATGTTTATAAGTTCAATTTGAGAAAATAAAATTCTCTTATTGAATCAGGATATAAAAATTTACATTGGATAATGTTTTGATATTTTTCTGATAACTTTCATATTTAAATGAATAGTAAAAACACGCTATATTTTAATTAAAATCAACTTTTTTTGTCGTAATAATTTATATGGTTAAATTATAATATTGAATGGTTTTAAAGTATAAATAGAATATATTTTTACCATTTAATATAATTTATGTCATTATCATTGATTTTACATTGAATTCGTAGGATAAATCAATTTAATCTTTTGAAATGTTTTAAACAAAAACCCGTATTCATTCGACAACATGATTAATTTTAATTTAATTTCTGAAACTTCTGTGTATGGAATTTGAAAAAATGGATTCCATATTTGGAATCAGTGGGTCAAAATTATGTCAATAAGATACTTTTTTATTTTTGGGAATTATGAATAGTAACTACGGTAAATTTTATTTACCATAGTTAAAGGTAAATCGGGTAATTAAGGGTAAATATAATATTATAAAATTACCCTAACACATGACAAAATTCTATTGGATGGATAAAAGTATACCCATTTCACCAAAGGGTCGGATTAGATTCATTTTATGGACTTTTTACCATGAAAATAATTTAATTATTATTAAAACCAAAGAAAGTGACAACATGTCACTCTCTTAAATATTATAAGTATAATAATTTTAATTTAGTGATAAACATTATAAAACATCGAACACGAATAGTCACAAGAATGATAATAAAATTATGTACGTCATGATAATTTATTTATAATTTTTAGGGATTAAATAATTGTTATTAATAGTGATACATTAATGATGCAGAAATTATTTATTAATTGAAAAATCAGTAAAATAGTTTTTTATTGAAATAATAATACCCATTAAAATACCCACAAACCTGACCAAGACTTATTGGTAATGTATATAGACACCTTAAATATCCAATTACATAATATATAACCGTTTTGAGATTTATAAAAGTGATTATGACACTTATATTATTACATTTTAAATGATGCCAAAGTTGTCAACTTCATAATTTAATAAATATAACAATATAAATATTGTTATTTTAACATGATAAAATCGAGTAAAAGTATTATTGTGAAATTTAATAGAATTATCTTCATCATAGAATTTTATTTTTAATTTTTATTCACCAAATATGTATATTAAATAATTATACAAAAATGATGTAGTAATTATTTTATTAAGAGATAAACCAAATAAATGGTTTTAAAAATTATAAAATAAATATTATATGAACTATTTAATGTTCTCCACTAATTTTATAGATACATATTACCTTCTATTAATTTATTCAAGATTTTATTTTGAATATATCTTCTGTTTAGATTTTATTTAAATTCATATAAATGAATAGTGTCAAAATTGACACTGTTGTTATTTTATAAATATAACATATTATTAAATGCTTTAAAAATCACAAAAATATTTAAAATTTATAAATTGAAATTTATATAGTCTAAAATGTCATAAAGTATCCAATTATCGAAAATTAACAACACATAAGTGATTATTTATAACCATTTAAAATTTAGAATTTTATTACCACGAATAAACTTAAATAGATTAAATAAGGATAAATCAAAATGATAAGGTTTATAACAAGATCAAAACATGTCTCAATTTTATTGGTTGATAAGATTACAACCCTATATAATCTATTCTTCAGATGTGATTCAATTTTGGTGGTTCTTAATTGGGGTTAGATTTATTATAAATTAATATTTTCATGAATTCCAAAGGTGCCCCTCTCCTCCCTTATAAAAGGGAACCTCATTCCTCTCCTCCTCACACCACATTGAGCTTTCAAGTTCGGCCAAAACCCGCCGAATTCTCTTCTCCACTTCCATAGAAACATTCTAGAGGTCCTGGTATTCTTCAAAGAACAATTTTAGTGCCCTAAATGGAGGTCTCAAAGAGGTGCTTCAAAGAAGTGGTAATGTCTTTTAACGATTCTTTCAACTTTATTTCTTCTTACACTTCTTCTTATTTAGTTGTTTCATTATGAAGTAATAAAATCAGTATCACTAATATAAGGATATGTTATTATAAGTATGAAACAACCATATTTCTCCATCTATCCATCCTACGGAAAACTAAATCACCGCGCGTGCGTATGTACGGAATACCGTCTCTACGCCGTGGTGTAATCTATTTTCCACCACCACCTTACATGGATAGGTATAATGGTGTAAATAAATAACTGTATGTGATTACTTTAAAGTGATATTGATTCTGAAATATTGTACATACACTTAAATACAATTCCCTGATCATGGTAATGATATCATCGCTCGTGCGTACATACGGACTACCGTCTCGACGAATGCGATGAGATTCATTTTCCATGATTAACCATTCAAGAATGATTATAAAGTATATATAATGAATAATAATGAAATATATGACATAATTAAGATACTTCATTTATTTATACATATATATATATATATATATATTTCATCTACTTAATTCCATTCAATTCAATAAGGAAACGAATACAGCATTCATGTGTACGTATGGACTACCGTCTCCATGAACGGTGTATTTCATTCCTTTTATAGATCTATTATATATATGTATATTCTGAATATATATTATATATAAATCATTTTTTATATTTTGGAATTAAGTAATCATGATCTATGTAATTAGATAAATAATTACAAGTCAAAACACGGATGACAAATGAAACGATTTTACCCAAAACGCTATTTTTCATGGAATTTACAAAATAACGCGTAATATAGAGTCTAAAGTGCACCATATATGATATCATAACATTGAATATGATTATGTAATAAGTTAATGACATTATTTAAATCACTATACCGGAGGTTCGAATCCATATGAAGCATATCAGACCTAAGGTAAGGGATAATTTTGCAAATCTCATTTTTATCTGAGACTGCTTATTCGTAAGTATTTACTGGGGTTATTGATATCATCCATTTCCATGTTTTATAAAAGTGTATTAATTTATTTTTAATGTCATTTTTACCAATTTTGACTTTTACCCAATGGTATGGAAGGAATCTTTCTTTTATTTACATTATAAGGTACTTTTTGACTTTTCTGACAAAAGTATGAGAAGAATGTTTTTTTAACCTATACGACATGAAAGTATTTTTACGGTTTTATAAAGGCTTTTTTTCAAGAAGCTTCCTCCAAAAGATTTAATGAATATTTTCAAAAAAAATTCCTTTTCTGTTAAAATTGCATGACATTTTGTGAAAAGAAATTGATTTTGTAGAAAAAAGTATATTTTCCTCAAGAATTCATTTCAAGTGTTTTATCAAAACCATTTTTTATATAAGATGACATTATTTCATATGTGTATGTTTCAAGTCTATTTTATCTATGATTTACATGGTTTCACTTCTCTTATTATGAAATGATATCCATTTCTTTTATATGTATTATGTAATGATTGGATGATGTTTATGAAACCCATTTTATTTATTGGGTTATTATGAATGATGTATGTTTATTTTGTGGAACAAGTAAGAATGATTTCATTATGAGATGGGTGGGACCTATATCTCCCTCCAATGCATTGGGTAAAGATTTATATTTCATGAGACAGACATGGCTGGAATGGCAAGTTAAACTGGTTCAGTAATACAGGACTGGAATGGGGAGTGAACTCGATTCCGAAAGGGACTTTGTCCATATAAGGCCCCAACCTTAAACCTTACTTAATATTGAATTAAATGAATAATTCACATTGAGGATATTTTCAAGTTTAGAGTTTTAGAGAATTAGGACATAACTATTACATCTCAAAATATTACAAAGTAGACACTTCTACTATGTTTCCATAAAATAAAAAAACTCTTAAAAAGACACACGTCTAGTTCCATGTTTTATATAGCATGACTTTCCCTTGATCCCGTCCTTGACCCTATTCCACATTAAGTCCTATGAAAAACTTTTCAATAAAACTTGGGGTGAGCATAAAAAGCTCAGTAAGGGATACACAAAGAATGAAAACTGTTAGTTTTTCAAACATCACGTAAACCATGTATACTTTATCAAGTAATACCTTCACCTTCTTGAAGCAGTAAAAACTCTTCACTAAATAAAATATCATTACGTACCCTTTTGTAACCAAAGTATTACCATAAAACCCATATAAAGAACACATAACATATAAAGTTAACTTGGGACATAAACATACTTAAGTGGAATAACCACATGGTCGACTTCCACACATATCACTTAATGGAATAGCCATACGACCAACTTCCATACATACTTAATGGAATATCCATACGGCCTACTTCTATACCCAATGCATTGGAGGTTATAACGTAACCACCCATCTTGGTATTCACGGCACCACCCGTCATATGGTTTATTACGTAACCACCTGTCAAATGTCCAAGTACCATTATAAAAATCATAAGACATAAAACAAATATAATGGAAAGAAAACATTTCCACACCTTGATCACAATATATCACCTAAATATATTAACATAACAAATCCATCATAAAAAACCATTAACAATACCAAAATACATAAAAGAGTATATGGTATTTATTTCATTTTAAAAAAACATTATGGCTTGTTCAGGAAGCCAAAGACCAAATAATACTCGCGGCGGCTGAAAAGGTCTTTGTCACCGCGTACGTTAAAAAACATTCCTTTTTGTTGTTTAGTAAAATGCTTCATAGAAAAAGATTACTTTTGTATAAAAGTAGAAGTCAAAGGGTTTTATACACCACATAAAAGAAAGTTGTGCATAAAACAAAATATGCCTCAATGAAAGGAGATTGAGAGGAAGTCCCTTACCTCGGATCCGACTTGACTCGATCGTTCTTTAACGTCCTGAATAATAAACTTGAGTTAATTTCTATTTTCTTAAGAACCTTTTTCAAGTTAATTATTCCATTTATATCACTTATTTCCATGTTATAAACATTATGTAACCATTTAAGTTAATAATGTTTGTTTTGTCGATATTTGGTTCTTAAGTCGAAAGTGGACTTCTTACAATTACATGTTGTTCGTGTGGTCAAAGGTTCTTTATATCCAGAATGACATTCCTGATTTGGATATCATATATATCATATATATCCAGATTATACATGTATTTATAATTTTACATAATAATTTAGAGGTAAGAAATGAAATGCACCGTTCATGGAGACGGTAAGCCGTACGTATGCATGAATGCTACTTTCATTTCTTTGTCATATTAATGGAATTGAAACTAAATGAGAGGTGTGTATATTTTAATTCCAGAATTATATTAATCATTTAGATGTATCATTCATCATATATATCGATTATATACATGTACTTATAATAGTACATTACATTTGTGGATAAGAAATGAAATGCACCATTCATGGAGACGGTAAGCCGTACGTACGCATTAACACTACTTTCATTTCTATCACATACTTTAATGGAAAGAAATAATAATGATATAGAGGTGTATTATAATTACAGTATAAAATCATATATAATACCTTTAAATCCATCCTTTATACGTCCCAAATATGGCATTAACGAATCAAATCACTTTGAGGGGGCGGTAGTCCGCACTTCCTTAAATGAAGATTTCGCGTTTACCCATAATGGAAACTATAAAGGTATGCCCAAAATGAAAAATACAGAAGCTTAAGGAAAACATAAACATATTATATATCATATATAAATATGGTGTTATCTTAATGTCCACCTTTGAAGGTGTTAAAAGAATGTTGAACAATCATCATTTTGGGAGGCAGAAATTCGCCATCCACAGAAACAGTATGTTTTTTAACCATTAGATGTAGGTGTGTGTAAGTGTAGATCTAATACTTCTTATAAAAACATACTAGTATATTGAGGATAATTTATTTGTTTCAAAAGAAAAGAATAAAAAGATTTTATGGGTTGGAGAATCAAAATAAAACAAAAGAACACAAGTGAACACATTACCTCAAAATCGGGAAACTCTTTTAGATTTGAGCTCAAAGGCTTCCTTGGGAAGACTTCTACCCAAAGTGAGGCTTCAAGGAGTAAGATATGTAAGTCGAGAGACAAAATTGGCAGATTTTGGCTGAGCCAAAGGCTTTGGGAGTGTGGGTAAGGTGGTAGAGGTGGGGGCCTTTTATAAGAGGAGAGGAGGGGCACTCTTGTAATGTTACAAAATGTTACTTTATTTTCAATAGAGTTTAGGATTTTAAAGGCCACACATTGATGTATTTAGAGGATAAGGTGATAAGGGTTCTAAATTAACACATCCAATAGGTATTGGACATGTTTAGGTCATAGATTTTACATTATCTATCTATTTTATTTAAATCCTTTATTAATGAGGTAATCGCGGCATCATCATGATGTCATAAATTATTTAATTTATTTAATGTCTAAAAATTATAATGAAAGTATCATGATGTAGGATATTTTTTTATCTTTCTAATTAAGTTTTATAGTCAAAAATCTGACTTGTATAACCCCATGTAAAAATTGTTTTAGTAAAACATCTCATGTTTGTGTCATTTTTACTTTAACATTAAATAAAAAGTTATTTATGTCATTTCCGAACCAAAGTGGCTCCATGGGGTCCCCAAGCCGACACATGGATTTTCTTGGTCGTCCATGACACATACATTGAGGTTAGAACATGTGTCAAGCTCATCTCATAATATTTAAACATTATTTTTACCTTGAACTACACTAATTACCTCTAATCGCGATTAAAAACTTAATAAGATACTATTCACCAAAAAATTATTTTAATCCCATTTAACCACATTTTACTTCTTAATGACAACCATGTATGTCGGATTTTTGAAATTCAAAACACAGAAGTGGTAAATTTTCATTTAAATGAAAAATCAGTTTTTATAAGTACCACTTAGTGGTTTCACTATTCACCAAAAATTGAAGTTTTCCAGAAAAATACCAAAAATTCACCCTATGCTGTTTTTGATATTCCGAATTCAAAAATGAAGTCTATTTTACAAAATTCAAAACATATAGGTCACATAAATTAATTTAATAATTAATTCCCACTGTCATGACAAATAGCGTGTTTTTATGAAACAATAAGTATCGAAAGATTGACACTAGTTTAAGTCCGATCTCAATGTGAAATTAATTCCTATGACCACTATTGGATTTAATGGTATAAATATTTTCTAATTTCACTTTAAAACCAATTAAAATTATAATCTAATCATATAAATAAATTATATTAAAAAAATGTTTTGAATTAAAATTCAACATTTTACACTATTCATTAAAAAATGAACTTTATCGGAAAGATACCAAAAATCTACACAAAGTAAATTTTGATGTCCCGATTCTAAAGAAGATTTATATTTGGTCCAATAGAATTTATAAGATTGATCAAAACTATATTTAATGACGGTTCTCCATCAAAAGGATATAAGTGAACCTTTAGTGAAAATTATGGTATAAATGCCTAAAATTTATTTCTTTCCGTATTTTAAGCCTTTATCTTGTATTGGATAAATGTAAAAACATTTTAAAAACATATATAATCATATTTTAGTTATTTCCATCCATTCCCGCCAATACAACGGCTAAATGTTAACTACAATTTAAAATAATATTATTATATTACTAGTGTGCAACGTAAGTTTTCAAAGGAACTCATCGTTGCGTATCGAGTACGCTATCAAACATAGCAACCCCTTTAAAGTAAAATTAATATTTAATTCTTAAATATTAATAAATATGAAAATTCTTTATTCTTTATTTACTTGGGATGTTACATCCTTCCCCACTTTTGGGAAATGCGTTCTCCCAATTTTATTCACATATCAAAATAAGTGGGGGTATTTATCCCTCATAGAATTTTCATATTCCCACGTTTCCACTTCAACCATATGGGTTTTCTACAAAACCTTTACCTACTGGATTACCTTATTTCGCAACACTTTCTCTCTTCGGTCAAGAATCTAGACTGGTTTTTCTTCAAAAGATAGGTTCTCTTCCAGCTGAACTACCACTGGACTCAAAACATTAGATGGATCTGGCATATACTTTCTCAACTTTGAAACGTGAAAAACATTGTGTACCTGAGATAAACTCGGAGGTAAAGCCACCCGGTATGAAACTGATCCAACTCTCTCTAGAATTTCATATAGTCCAATGAACCTTGGACTCAACTTTCCTTTCTTACGAAATCGCATCACACTTTTCCATGGAAAAACCTTGAGAAAAACATGACCACCTACCTCGAAAGATAGATCCTTCCTCCGGTTATCCGCATAACTCTTCTGTCTGCTCTATGCTGTTCTAATGTGTTTCTGAATCCACTGAACCTTTTCTGCCATCTCTTCTATCAATTCGGGTCCCATCAGCTTCCTTTCACCCACTTCATCCCAAAATGCTGGAGTTCAACACCGCTTCCCATATAATGTCTCAAATGGTGCCATCTGTATTCTGGAATGAAAACTGTTATTATATGAAAACTCAACCAAAGAAAGATGTTGGTACCAACTTCCCTGATAATCCATCGAACAAGCTCTTAGCATATCCTCCAAGGTCTGAATTGTTCGTTCTGACTTCCCATCTGATTAGGGATGAAAAGCTGTACTAAAATTTAATTCAGTACCCAATGACTTCTGAAGCCCTTTAAAAAAGTTAGAAGTTAACCTAGGATCACGGTCAGATACAATGGAGAGAGGAAATACATGTCACCTGACTATCTCCTTAAGATACAAATGGGAATGCTGATCTAGGGAAAATTTATCTCATATAGGAAGGAAATGAGAAGATTTAGTCATGCGATCAACAATAACCCAAATTGCATTATTACCTCGCGATGTCTTCAGTAATCCCACAACAATGTCCATGGATATATTCTCCCATTTCCACTCAGGCACTGATAGAGTCTGAAGCATCCCTTTCGGTAACTGCCTCTCTGCTTTAACCTGCTGACAAGTCAAACACTTCACATTAAAATCAGTAATATCTCTTTTCATTCCATCCCACCAGTAATACTCCCACAGATCTCTGTACATCTTAGTACTTCTAGGATGAACTGAAAACGGGGAACTATGAGCCTCACATAACAACTCATTCTTCAACTGTGAATCACATGGAACATATAATATCTTCCCAAACCTCAAAACAAAATCACTATCAATGTTGAATTCAGGCAACTTACATTTCTGAACCAGCTCTACCTTTTTCTACAACTCACTGTCTTGCTTCTGTGCTTGCTTGATTCTGTCTGATAGAGAAGATCTCACTGATACCTGAAACAAAACAGAAGGAAATCCTACACCAACAACTTCTATGCCAATGTTCATCAAATCAAAAACCAAAGGATCTCGTTCCAAACGTAGCATGGTTAATGAAGCATTACTTTTTCGACTCAAAGCATCATCCACTTTATTTGCTTTTCCCGGATGGTAGTGAATTTTACAATCATAATCCTTGATTAATTCCATCCATCTCTTCTATCTCATGTTCAATTATTTCTGAGTGAATATATACATTAAACTTTTGTGATCATTATATTTTTCACACTTTACTCAATACAAATGATGCCTCCAAATTTTTAAAGCAAAAACAACAGTAGTTAATTCCAAATCATGTGTAGGGTAATTTACCTCATGAGTTTTAAAATGACATGAAGCATAAGCAATTACCTGATCATTCTGCATTAGGACACAACCATGTACTTTGAATGATGCATAACTAAATATAACAAACTCACCATTCATGGAAGGTAGTGCCAAAACTGGAGCATTCACCAATCTTCTTTTCAATTCCTGAAAAAAATCATCACATTCTTTTGTCCAGATAAACTAAACACCCTTCCGAGTTAGCTTAGTCATTGGACTAGATAGCCATGAATAATTTTCAAAAAACATTCGGTAGTAACCTTCCAAACCAAGGAAACTACGTATATCAGTTACATTTGTGGGTCTTTTCCATTCTTCAACAACTTTTGTTTTAGCAGCATCAACAGTTATGCCATCTTTTGAAACATTGTGACCCAGGAAAGAAATTTGTCGTAACCAAAACACACATTAGCTGAATATTCCATATAGTTTCTTTCCTTTTAAGGTTTTCAAGATAACCCTTAAATGACTTTCATGCTCCTCTTTACTTTTATAAAACACCATAATATCATAAATAAAAACAACCAACATTTTTCTCCTGACTCAACTGAGACATCACTGCAACAAACTATTTAGTTCTGATTCTGACCATCTTAGGATACTGATTTGAAAGGTCATTTACCTCTGTATGCATTCCCAGAAAAGCTGTTCGATTTCCTATATGAAAAACCATTCTTAACACAGAAATATCTCAGGTGAAGCAACATGGTAATCTTTAAATGCTATATCATTTCAATCATGCCATAAATTAACTTATAATTCTACACTTTTCTAACTCCTAATGTTGTTTAAACCGACCTCTGATACCAACTATAAGGCCCCGACCATAAACCTTACTTAATATTGTATTAAATGAATAATTCACATTGAGTATCTTTTCAGGTTTTGAGTTTTAGAGAATTAGGACATAACAATTACAACTCAAAATATTACAAAGTAGAAACTTCTACTATGTTTCCATAAAATAAAATAAAACTCTTAAAAAGATATATGTCTACTTCCATGTTTTATATAGCATGACTTTCCCTTGATCCCGTCCTTGACCCTATTCAACTTTAAGTCCTCTGAAAAACATTTCAAAAAAACTTGGGGTGAGCATAAAAAGCTCAGTAAGGGATACACAAAGAATGAAAACTGTTAGTTTTTCAAACATCGCGTAAACCATGTATACTTTATCAAGTAATACCTTCACCTTCTTGAAGCAGTAAAAACTCTTCACTGAATAAAATATCATTACATACCATTTTGTAACCAAAGGATTACCATAAACCCCATATAAGGAACACATAACATATAAAGGTAACTTGGGACATAATCATACTTAAGTGGAATAACCATACGGTCGACTTCCACACATATCACTTAATGGAATAGCCATACGGCCAACATCCATACATACTTAATGGAATAGCCATATGGTCGGCTTCCATACCCAATGCATTGGAGGTTATAACATAACCACCCGTCCTGGTATTCACGACACAACCCATCATATGGTTTATCATTCAACCACCTGTCAAATGTCCAAGTACCATTATAAAAATCATAAGACATACAAATATAATGGAAAGAAAACATTTCGACACCTTGATCACAATATATCACTTAAATATATTGACATAACAAATCCATTATAAGAAACCATTTTCAATACCAAAATACATAAAAGAGTATATGGTATTTATTTCATTTAAAAAAAACATTACGGCTTGTTCATGAAGCCAAAGACCAAATAATACTCGCTGCGGTGGAAAAGGTCGTTGTCACCGCGTACGTTAAAAAACATTCCTTTTTTTCATTTAGTAAAACGCTTCGTAGAAAAAGATTCCTTTTGTAAAAAATTAAAAGTCAAAGGGTTTTATACACCGTATAAAATAAAGTTGTGTATAAAACGAAATATGCCTCAATGAAAGGAGATTGAGACGAAGTCCCTTAAGTTGGGTCCGACTTGACTTGATCGTTCTTTAACGTCCTGAATAATAAACTTGAGTTAATTTCTATTTTCTTAAGAACCTTTTTCAAGTTCATTATTCCTTTTATATCACTTATTTCCTTGTTATAAACATTATGTAACCATTTAATTTAATAATGTTTGTTTTGTCGATATTTGTTTCTTAAGTCGATAGTGGACTTCTTACAATTACATGTTGTTCGTGTGGTCAAAGGTTCATTATATCCAGAATGAAATTCCTGATTTGGATATCATATATATCATATATATACAGCATATAAATGTATTTATAATATTACATAATCATTTAGAGGTAAGAAATGAAATGCACCGTTCATGGAGACGGTAATCCGTACGTACGCATGAACGCTACTTTTATTTCTTTGTCATATTAATGAAATTACAACTAAATGAGTGGTATGTATATTTTAATTCCATAATTATATTCACCATTTAGATGTATCATTCATCATATATATCCATTATATACATGTACTTATAATAGTACATTACAATTGGGGATAAGAAATGAAATGCACCATTCATGGAGACGGTAAGCCGTACGTACGCATGAACGCTGATTTCATTTCAATATCATAATTTAATGGAAAGAAATAAGAATTATATAGAGTTATATTATAATTACAGTATAACATCATATATAATAACTTTAAATCCATCCTTTATACATCCCACATATGGCATTAACGAATCAAATCACTTTGAGGGGCGGTAGTCCGCACTTCCTTAAATGAAGATATCGCGTTTACCCATAATAGAAACCATAAAGGTATGCCTAAAATGATAAATACAGAAGATTAAGGAAAACATAAACATATTATATATCATATATAAATATAGTTTCCTCTTAATGTCCACCTTTGAAGGGTTTAAAAGAATGTTGAACAATCATCGTTTCGGGAGGCAGAAATTCGCGATCCACGGAAACAGTATGTTCATTAACAATTAGATGTAGGTGTGTGTAAGTGTAGCTCAGATACTTCTTATAACAACATCCTAGTATATTGAGGATACTGGAGTTATTAAAAAAGAAAAGAATAAAAATAGTTTAGGGGGTGGGAGAAGCAAAATAAAACAAAACAACACAAGTGAACACATTACCTCAAAATCGGGTAGCTCTCTTAGATTTGAGCTCAAAGGCTTCATTGGGAAGACTTATGCCCAAAGTGAGGCTTCAAGAAGTAATACATGGAAGTTTATAGATACAATGGGTAGAGTTTGGCTGATCCAAAGGCTTTGGGAGTGTGGTTAAGGTGGTAGAGGTGGGGGCCTTTTATAAGAGGAGAGGAGGGGCACTCTTGTAAAGTCACAAAATGTTACTTTATTTTCAAAAGAGTTTCGGATTTTATAGGTCCCACATTGATTTATTTCAGGATAAGGTGATAAGGGTTATAAATCCACCCATACAATAGGTTATGGACATATGTAGGTAATAGATTTTACTTTATGTTTCCATTTTATTTAAATCCTTTAGTAATGAGGTAATCGATGCATCATCATGATGTCATAAATAATTTAATTTATTTAATGTTTAAAAATTATAAAAAAAATATCATGATGTATGAAATTTCTTTATCTTTCTAATGAATATTTATAGTTAGAAATCTGACTTTTATAACCCCATGTAAATATTGTTTTAGTAAAACCTTCATGTTTCTGTCATTTTTACTTTAACATTAAATAAAAAGTTATATATGTCATTTCCCAAACAATGTTGGTCCATGGAGTCCCCCAGTTGACCCATGTATTTTATTGGTCGGCCATGACACATCCAATGAGCGTAGGACATGTGTTAAGCTCATCTCATAATATTTAAACATTATTTTTACCTTAAACTACACTAATTACCTCTAATCACGATTAAAAACATAATAAGTTACTATTCACCAAAAAATTATCTTAATCCAATTGAACCACATTTTACTTATTAATGACAACCATGTATGTCAGATTTTTGAAATTCAAAACACAGAAGTGGTAAAATTTCATTTAAATGAAAAATCAGTTTTTATAAGTATCACTTAGTGGTTTCACTATTCATCAAAAAATGAAGTTTTCAAGAAAAATACCAAAAATTCACCCTAAGATATATTTGATATTCTGAATTCAAAAATGAAGTCTATTTTAAAAAATTCAAAACATATAAGTCACATTAATTAATTTAATAATTAATTCTCGTTGTCATGACAAATAGCGTGTTTTTGTTAATTAATAAGTATCGAAAGATTGAGACTAGTTTAAGTCCGATTTCAAAGTGAAATTAATTCCAACGACCACTATTGGATATAATGGTAAAAATATTTTATAATTTCACTTTAAAACCAATTTAAATGATAATATATTAATATAAATAAATTATATTAAAAAGAGGTTTTGAATTAAAATACAACATTTTACACTACTCATTAAAAAAAGAACTTTATCGGAAAGATACCAAAAATCTACAAAAAGTAAATTTTGATGTCCCAATTCTAAAGAAGATTTATATTTGGTCCAATAGATTTTGTAAGATTGATCAAAACTATATTTAATGACGGTTCTCCATCAAAAGGTGATAAGTGAACCTTTAGTGAAAATTAGGGTATAAATGCCTAAAATTGAATTCTTTCCGTATTTTAAGCCTTTATCTTTTATTGGATAAATGTAAAAACATTTTAAAAACGTATATAATCATATTTTATCTATTTCCATCCATTCCCGCCAATACAACGGCTACATGCTAACTACCATTTAAAATAATATTATTATATTACTAGTGTGCAACGTATGTTTTCAAAGGAACTCATCGTTGCGTATCGGGTACGCTATCGAACATAGAAACACCTTTAAAGTAAAATTAATATATAATTAATAAATATTAATAAATATGAAAATTCATTATTCTTTATTTACCTGGGATGTTACAGTCCACTAAGATGGTCTATGCAGCAATGCCTTGGCTAATATGGAAATCATATCATGTGCTTAATGGTTGACACAATTACATGTTTTATTACCATGATATTTTATCATGCATAAGTTTTCTTTATGATCTATGCCTTACGTACTTCCATGTTTTATGTCATTGCTCAAGATTTTGAAGTTTAAACATTATGTTCATGTTTTTATGTTCAAATGTATATGGTATGTTTTATTTTATCCATGCTTACCCTTACTGAGCATTTGAGCTCACCCTTTTTTATGTTTTCTTTTCCCCAGGATATAAAGAAAGGTATAGGTAAGAAAAAAGGGAATGATCTTTATGGGTGATGTTGAGGATCTTTCACCACGATTAGAATATTACGTTCTAAGTTTCCAAAGACACTAAACTATTACGATCTTTGTGTGTCTTTTTTAGTTATGTATTAAGTATTCCGCAAAAGTAATGTAATGTCAATGTACGTCAAGCTTAGGGTCTCTATAGTTATGACATGGAAAACACACTTAACATATAGAATGTTTCAATTAATTCAAATAATTTTATTATATTTTAGGTATAAAACATGACGACATTGATATTGACGAATCCGAGTAAATGATTCATATTTTTTTATTCTATGAATAATATATTATGAAATATGATGACAAATCATTGTTAGATGTTTAAAAGGGAATTTAAATTATGGAAGTGTATTGGGTATTTATGATGTAATGTACCTTTTTTTGTATAATTTAGGATAATCGTAAAATTAATAGAATTATCAACATTTTGATTTTTTTTCAGATGTACATAACAAGGATTCATTTATGGATACATAATGTATGTTTGACGTATTTGTAACCCTTAGTTTTAACGTAGGAATATGTAGATTTTAATGTAATGATTTTATATTTTAGAGAAATGTCATGCCTCATTACATTTTTTTAGTTATATTCTGATACTTTTTTTAGATTACATTTTATCAAAGAGTGCTTGTTTTTGGAAATAAATTGATAGTATATCTATAATCGTGAAGTCATAGATTTGATTTAATTTTTTCTCTTACTCATGTTTTATGTTGTTTACTGGGCAGTTACCTGGTGTAAAATGTGGTTTCATGATGTGTATTGTCAGCCCGAATCATCCCATAAGTTGAATTCAAAACATGATAATTTACACATCCTATATGGGTTACATGTATGTTAATGTGAAATCCAGTTTTTTATTAAAAAGGTGAATTTTTTGGTGTAGCATAAAATAAAAGTGATTCACGATGTGTAAAATATTACATGTTGGGAAATTCCCCAAGTTGTTGTTTTTAGGGTTTCGTGTTGGTGATTAATGATTCAATATATCTTTTAGCATTATCCCCTTTTTCAGGTATCATAACATAAGAAATTTTGGGTTTCTTCTATCCAATAGTATTGATTTATTCAATATTTGATCAATAGATTTAGAAATTTTGTCTCTCTGGGTAAGCGTTCAGATCAATTTCCATCTCATTTATTATTGCGACATTGTTTTTTCTAGGTATATTTAATTGGATTGTAATTTATATCATTTTTTGGTATTTCTTTAAGCCTTATATTTTTATGGACGATCTTGGGGTTTTCATTCCAAATTTTCAAAGGTAGTTCATTTTTCTATAGTCTTGAGGTAGGTTATCTATTCAATGGCTTTAATTACATGAAAGTATTATTTTTCATATTAATTTTTTTTAATTGGATTTTTAGTGATGAAATTGAATAGGGAATGGGTTCAAATTTGAAAAGGGGTTTTTTAACTCCTTTATAGTTTTATGAAATTTTGTTTTAATTAATTTAATCATAATTATATTTTTAATTTCACGCAACACTAAATATAAATTTTGTTATATGAATCCACTTTGTTTGGATTAAATTTCACACATCATAATTTTAATATTTCACTACATGTAATAAATTTAATATCTAGTAGCAAACACACCACTATTCTTGGATTTTTATACTCACAATGTTGAATTTTTGGGATAGCATGTGTCCGACACAAGGCCGAGTTTTACGAAACTATAATATTTTACTAGTATTGTTATAAATATATTATTATTGTTACCATAAAAATGTTAGAATTTAATTTAAAAATAATATTATTAAAATAATGATTATATTATTTAAAAATGTATATAATAATAATTATTAGGTTAAAAATTAAATAGAAATTAATTTAAAACCATTTTCAAAAGAATGAAAAAAATTATCTGGAAAACAATATTTTTAAAATCAAATGAGTTTTACTGAAGTAAATTAATTATCAAATTTTGATAAAATATTTTACTGAAATATATAGATATAATATTTGTATTCAAAATTTTAACAATCATTTTATGTGTTTTATAGATATGATATATGAATGAATATTATTTTATGAATAAAATGATGTTTTTTTCAAAATAGAAAATTTACCTCCTTTTAATGGAGAACATATTATATATAAATATTTTGAAGCAATTATAGTTTTATTTTAAAATATAAACTCAATTTTATAAATTGGAATATAAAAAAGTAACTGGGGTTAATTTTTGTTATTTTTATGAAATATTTTGTTTCTAATGAATAGTGAAAATACAAGGTTTTAATTCATAAAAATTTTTCATAAAATTTATTTATATAGTAAAATAATGATTTAATTTATTTTTAAAGACTAATTAGATAAATTTCATATCTATAAGTCCTATTTAGATAATTTTAACAAATTTCAATCTGATACTGGATATAAAATCATTTCGATCTTTTTAACATTTCTGCTTAAAATCAGGTTATTGTGACACGTTCATGACATTAAAATTAAATTAAATTCGTTAGATTATGTGATTAGAGATTTAAAAAATGAATTTAAAATATTTAATAACAATTATTCCTAATATTTAATATTTTAAACTTTTTAATTGACATAATATATTAGTGAATTGGATTAAAATTAATTACAGTGACTAAGAGAATAAATAGCATAACAAAGGACTAAACCTCAATCATAAAGTCTAAAATGACCATGAAAATTCCAAAATAACATTTTATATCCATTTTTAGACCATAAACAAATTTTAATATAATTTTTATCATTATTTGGGCCACATGAAATTAAAAATTATGGTCAAAATTCCCTTTTAAATTTTTTACATGAAAGTCATTCCTTCTCATCTATAAAAAGGCACTGATCCCTCCCACATATTCACACATATGAAGCCATTATAATTGAAAAAAATCATTGAAAATAATCTCCCAACATCACTTAATGAATATTATAAGACTTAATATGGGAATAAATATACCCCGAGAATCCTATTTGATGCAAACAAAAAGGTGTTACCCAAATAAGGGGTATCATCCTTTCTGATGCTCTTTTTCTTTATTCTCATTATCCATAAAAAAATATTAATATTACATATTAAAAAAATAAACTCAGTTTCCTTAATAACATATATGTTTTTATTTTATAATTTATAATGAAACATTCTCATACTTCTATCAAATGGGTAGCGAACTTACTGTTCCCCTATACGGTGAACTCCTGCCTCACGAAAAGATATTTTTCGTTTTTCCTTTACTGTGTCTCATGGTTGGTAATTATTATGTAAAATATATGTTTATATTATATATATATCATATTTATGATGTATATATGGATTTATAATTATTATATAAACACATACCTTTATGATTTCCATTTTTTAATTATGATTACTTCGTCTGTGGATGTTTGGACTACCACCTCCTTAAAGTGACATGATACTTTGACACCCTACATGGAATGAATTGAGGATGTGTTTATTAAATTTAAATTATAAATATGAAATTAAAATTAATATTTAATTATAATATATATTTATATATATTAGTTGTGTTATTTCCTTCAATACGAAAACAACAATGAAATAATGTTAATGCATGTTTTCATGATACTTTATCCTAAAATAGTGTATTCTATTTCATACTTATATATTTCATAAATTTTTATAAATACATATATGAAGAATAAATATGATATTTATAACCAGTTTTAAATTTTTTAAATAAATAAATTAGGATCTATGTAATAAGATAATGAATAAGAAGTCAAAACATTTGTAAAAAAGAATGTGACTATTATATGAAATGTTACATTAACACAGAGTTTTTAATAAATGGGTAATAAAAATAAATAAACTAATAATATATGGTATTATATATAATTAAATTGTTCCATGATATATAATTAATAAACTTATATTTATTATACATGAGGTTTCAATATGTACAAAGAATGTCAAGGCTTATGGTACATTTTTTCTCATCTCACCTTTAATTTTTTCAGACATAAGCCTTGTCCAAAACACATTTTATTTTGTAGTGTATATACTACTAATCAATTTATTTTATAAAAAATATACTTAAATTTAAGGTAATTTACATATCCAATTAATTATCATTCTTTCATGCGTTTAATGGTCCAAAAGATACCATACTGGTAATGTAAATTTTCTAAATTTTCATACATTGAGATAATTATCGTGTTATGAACCTATATTTTTCAATTGGGGTGTATATATATCCCATTGAAATGTTATATCATAAAACTTATTAATGTAATGAAATTTTATGCTTTATTTATTTTTATACTTTCAAGGGTATTATGATTCAATGATACCCAAGTGGTAACAATTTATTACTACAATCTCATCATTTATCTGGACTGCTAAAAATTTTTCTTCCATTAAATAAATATTATGATCCATCTACTTGAAAAAAACATGAATTTTATTATCCTATAGTTATCCATTATATCATCATATATTAGTACCACTTTTTCACTCATTGGTACTTAAGATAACTATGATAATTGTACCTAAAAATATGAATTTATTTATATATTCTGTCAAAAAACTGTGTTCTATAAAAACCTTGTTTTCTAAAATAAGATTTAAATATGATTTAATATTATCAAAAATGTTTATATTAAATTTTCAAATGATTATCATTTAAAAAAAGGCTTAAAACTGAATCTTCTAATTATTATCTTGTCAATGAACTTTTATAAACTTGTGTGGTGCAAAAGAAATGTGTGACATGACATGATTACCCAACATCATGATGATAAGTTCCTTAATGATTCCTTTGTTTGTTTAAATGTTTAAATTCAGAAATTTTTTTAAAAAATATCTTGAATATTTTTCAATTTATAGTGGTTTTAAAAAAAAATGGTTCCCAAAAATTTTTTATGTTTAAAAAGTGATTGAGATGAATTTAAAAAAAAATCATATATATGTTCTAAAAAGGTTATTCTCAAAAGAAATGTCATTGGTTTAAAGGGTTAATTATATTTTTCCCAACAATTTTGAAGAACCGTTGTTTCCAATTTATTTCTAGCATTAATTTTATGTTTTCAATATATTTTCAATTAAAAATGATTTCAAAAGGTTTTCATGATTTTTATGTGTTTTAAATGTAATTTCAATGAAAATGGTTTTCCAAATATTTTTATATTTACTTTATATGTATTCATATTATATTAAAATAAAATGTATTCCAATATTTGTTATGTTTTTTTTAAAATCATAGTGGAAAAGATATTTTCCTCAAAAAATGTTTTAAATATAATTTTATGGATTTAATTATAAGAAGATTAATTTTATATGGTTTTATAAAAATAATCAAGGAACGGATTTATTACATAAGAAATTTTTCATCTAATATTTCAAAATAAATATCTATATAATATTACATACTTTTTTATTGTTTATGATTTTCTTGGTATATTATCCAAGAATACCAATTATATTCTTTCTTAAATGTTTATGGTTTTCATTTAATGATGTTTTTGACACCCATTTCTCTTCCATGAGTTATATTCTATTGAATTGACTTCTTTTCATGTTTTTTAATTTGATGAAATGATATTGAGACCTATCACTTTTTCATGGGTAATGCTATGATGAAATGATAGTGATACCAATTTCATTTCATGGGTTATGAGATAATGCTAATGAAACCCGTATCATTTTATGTGGCACAATATGATGTATGTTTTATTGTATTTTAGATCATGTAAGAATTAATTTAATATGTTATGGGTGGTACCTATATCACACTAAAATGAATTGGGTAAAGACTTATATCTCGTATGATAATGATGATTAATAAGATGATGAGATTCATAAAAAATGTGAAATATGTAGGTCATAATCCACTATGGAATGATGGGGAAACTCAATACACTTTGGGAAGATAGGTAATCCCAATCCCCAATAAAAAAAAAGAACTATGAATGGGTATAGTGGTGTTTCCATCCAAGTGGGTGTTTTCCCCAAGAAGTGACTAGAATTTTTTTGGTAACAAGCCTTGACTTATAGGAAATGATGCTACATGTTTATCTATATTTCACAAATTTTATTTCTTGATCCTTTTATTTCAACACATGATTCATTTTATTTATTATATTATGATTCATGTCTTATGAAATAAAAATATTTATGATATGTCTCATGATTATGATATTTTTTATGTGGGGAATGACCTTTAAATGTTATGATCATATTCTCATATCATTATATTCATGTTATGGTTGTGTATTTATTTATTTACCATAACTGAGAATTCAATTGCATCCATTAATTATGATTCTTATCTCTAGGTTATGGAGAATAGTTTTAAGTACGATTACTAAATGGGAAGATCATGAACTGATATGTTCAATATCATTCACCAAACTAGTATAATGGGTTACACGTTTACAAAGACACAAAATTATTATGGTACTAGATAAAATATTTTTATAATATGGTGAATCGTTATCTAAAATGATGTAACGTATCATTATCCTAATCATGGGTCTCAATAATTTGAATTAATGGAATGTGTTTCTTATCCTTTGGGGATTGGTGTGAAAAACCTCTTGTGAGATACCTATCGATATTGTAAGTATATGTCTAGGGATGTATCTAAGGATGTGTTTAATAATGGGTTAATGTTTAGGAAAATGTTATATAATTTTTATAAGTATAGATTTATTAGTGTCCATGAAATATATCACTATATTGAGACTAATATTGTATATAGATCCTGTAATAATTCCAAAGGGGTAATAAAGCTGAAAACACCATATTGATGTAGACTTGATTGGGAACTAGTGAATAAAAATGAGCCTTACTGTATAAATTGTTTGACTATCCTAGGAGATATTCTTTGGGTATTCATAATTTCTTTATCAACCACAATGAACGATTTAAATAAAAATACACTATGAATAACATCAGATAAACAAGGGTGTAATATAATAAATTATTATGTGTTATGTTATTGATAACCTATATGCGATATTTAAAGATCATGAGGCTTAATTATATGATATATTTTTCTCACACTATTATTTGTAATTATAGTCAATAAGATGAACCAAATGAATCTGTGTTATAATTGAATGTGATGAAAAAATTTCTAATGAGTAGTCAAGTTGGATGACCATTAGAGATATGTACCATGTGACAATAACGAATCAGCTTCACAAAAATGATTAAGAATGTGTACATTAATATACTGTCAGAATCACCAAGGAATATAAGTAAAGGGTTTTCATCGAATAATTGTAATGGTGGCCTCATAATAAAGGCAATTTAGTTTCCTACATGTCATAAATGTGGGAATAAACACTAAAGTGAATGTCACAAAGGAACATTAAGATGTTTTGACTATGGAAATAAGTATAGAAATAATTTAACTAATAATGCTAAAGTAAAACATCAATAAATTAAATGGTTATAAATATCATCCTCCATAAGGTATTATCAATAATTGAATTCATTAAATGAGGAATTAATGGATATTATGAAAATAAATTTCCTAAGTGGAAATATCTTTATGAGAAACAATAATATTGTCTAAGTAATAGGTATATTAATAATGATAATCACACTAATGATGAAATGTTAATGGAAAGAGGTATTAGGTAATTGGATGAGGTTTCCTTATTAATGGATTAAAGATGAGGTAGAATAATGTAAGGGTTTATTTTTTGGATTAATGAATATTGAACTCTCAAATATATAAGCATTAACCAGTTCATGTTTTTTACTATAGATTTAAAAGAATATGTTGAATCCTTATAATGGACACAAAAATTGATTTACTAGAATGAAAAAAAATCTAAAGGAGGGTAAACCTTAATAAATTCCATATGATATGATAATTTTGTTTTTATAATGATATGTTAAATAAAAATATGTCAATTTGAAGGTACATATTAATTTGTAACTAATTGAGGATTTTTCAAAAAGATGTTTATTCCATCACTAATAATGTGTATGACATTATTTTATTTATGAAATATACCCAATAAACATTGTAAAAAGGAAACATGAATGTGTTTAATAAAATTTTTGGAAATTCTTGTTATTATAATGTTTCAAGAGAGTACATTATGATGTTATTCAAATTTTTGGAATAATAAAACCAAGATATACCAGTTTTTATATTAGGGATTAGAGTTAAGGTAATTTAGTTAACATCTTTCTAATTATTTATATTTTTATCATTCAAAGGGTTAAATTGTTAACAATTGATGAAATTGTTTATGGTAAACATCGTATGAGGTTTTAGATATTATAGTATTATTTCTTCAAAGGAGGATTTATGAATATTGGATAACTTGTGCTTGCAATTTTATTGTGGTATAAACTATAGATAGAAATAATAAACTATTATTCATTTTTATGATCTCAGGATCTATTAATTCTTCAGTAATGAAAAATTCACCTTCATTTCATTGAATAAGAGATGAGGTAAAAATTTAATAGGAAACATCTATGGTAAGGATTCCATGAAATAATTTAATTATATCTCCTAAAGAAAATTCATCCAACTTATGATAAAGGATCCGGAAGTTAATATTTTTCCTCTTATAATCATTTTATATTATATTAATTACTTTTTAAAATTGATGGTTTATTACTTTATGATCATTAAATTTTCACAAACCATCTTCTGTATCACTCTCCGTAAACAATTTGATACTTAAATTTCTCTTCTATGTCCATGTTTTCAATTCCCAACTCTGTTATACAATGTGGAAACCTAGTTATTTGTTACATAGGGAAGCTTTTATATTTCTAAAATTCCTTTTATGGGAGTTTTAGTATTCATATTCAAGATAAACTTTTCTTTGAGAGGAACATACCAATAATTGTCTATTCATCACCCATAAAAATTTAATGGCAGAAAATAAATTTATTGGGGGGGGGGGTAATCTAACATCTGTTGAATTTTGAGAATATTTTTTGAATTAATTTAATCATTTTGATATATTTTAATTTTGGAAACAATAAATATACCTTGTGAAATTTTAATGAACTAAATTTGTCTTGTATCTCATGCAATATTGTGTAAGTCATTAACTACTTGAAGAAATTATATTATCTTGTGGTAAAAGTAAAACAATTTTTTGATTTTGTTTCACACAATGAAGAATTCTTTTAATAACTTGTGTCTCACAGAAGAATGGGTTTTACAAAACTAAAAGAGACTATTAAAATTTTTATTATGTTCTTATTATAGTTACCACCTTCAAATTACAAGTTCAGTTAAAAATAATGTTAACTAAAATAATAAATATGGTTTAAAAATTTATATATTATAATTTTTTAGTGACCAATTAACTGGAAAAAATGTAAAATACTTTTGAAAACCTTGAATATTTTTTACTATATAACTATATTTTTCAAATCAAATGATTTTTAAATGAATAAATTAACTAGAAAACATTTGTTAAAATTTTTAAAATAAATAAATAAATATATTTTTATTTTTATTAAACTATTTATTAATAATATTATGTTATTTAAGAAGTTATATATTAATGAATCATATTTTATGAATAAAATGATGTATTTATCTAAAAAGTAATTTTACATACATTTAATAGAGATCATATATTAAATATAAATTATAAGTTTTTTTAAATTTTAATTTAAATAAATACGAATCAATTTTGAATGAGGAATATAAAAAATATTGGTTTGGTGATTTTTTGGTATTTTTCTAAAATATTTCATTTCAGGATGAATAGTTAAAAATACTAGGTTTTAATTCAAAAATTTTTTTTTATCTTTTTATTTAAATAGTACAATATTATTACAAATTTTTTATCTGTAATTATAAAAATTTTATATCAATTAATTAATTGAATGTCACTATAAAAATTTTCAATTATAAATTTATATGAAATAAAATTATTAATTTAAATATTTACCCTTAAAAAACAAGTTGTCGCAACATGTTTGTGGGATAAAATTTAAATTAATTTAAAAATATTACCTGATTAGAATATTGATAAATTTATTCCATATTTGTCATAATAAAAAATTATAATTTATAATATGTTCATCTTTTTATTGAAAAATACAATATTAGTAAAAGTGATTAAAATTAATTAATGCTATTAAGAGAATTATAATCATAACAAAGGAATGACCAATAATATAACGACCCAAAATTACCTATAAACTTGTCCAAAATAAATTTTATGATCATATATAGACTATATAAACCCTTTTATGCACTTTTTAACATAGTTTTAGCCACTTTATTTGAGGAAAATGTGGGCAGAATTCTTATTTCAAATATATATAGGAATACCACTAATCATCCAATATAAAAAGGCACTCACCCCTACCACTTATTCAAACCTCTCAAGTGGTTTTTCTAACAAAAAATATACTAAAATAATCTCAAAAAACCCTATATTAATCTTATATGCCTTTTCTGGTCATAAATTCATCCAAGGAAGCCCTTTGGTGTAAACTGAAAGGTGTTAACCAAAGAAGAGGTAGCATCCTTCTCAAGATATTTGGATTTTCTTTCATTATTATCCCACTAAAATATTATTATTAAAATTTTATATAATATAATTATATCATAATTATAGTTATTTTTTACTCATAGTGTTCTTCCTACACCTACACAAAATTCCATGAAATGGGTAACATACAAAACATTCATAAGTATGGTAAACATCATTATCAGAAAATAGTTTTATTCATTTTTTGCATTAACACCTCTCATTATTGAGAATAATGATGTAAAATATATTTTTATATGATATATATGATATTAATGATAAATATATGTTTCTTTAGTTAATATTTGAACTCATACTTTCATGCTTTTAATTTTGTGTGAATATAATAACTTCGTTTCTAGATGTGTCGACTATCACATCATTAATGTGATAGGATCCATTCACACCATAAATGGGTTATATTAATGATGTGTTCCGAGAATTTATATGATATATTTGAAATAATAATGATACTATAATTATAATATATATTTATATACATATTTTCCATTTACTTTTTTTTGTTCAATACATCAATAAAATTGAAATAGCGTACTTCTGTACGTACAACCGACGATATCTATGAATGGTGTTTTTATTTCATATATATATATATATTAGATAATTAAAAATAAATAAAAAGGAATATATTTTATATTTATACCATGCTTCCATTTTCAAAATATGTAAATCATGATCCATGTAAGGATATTTAGAATAACAAGCCAAAAAAATAAAAAAAAATAAAGCAGATATTTCTTGAAACATAAAATTAAGATAGAGTTTTTAATAAATTTTTAATATAAATTAAAGAAATTTAATATATGGGATTATATATAAAATATATTTTTTCAGTAGATGTGTAAAAACGTTTATTTATTAAAAAGGAGGTCTGAACATTTACAATTAATGTCAAGACATAGGGTAAGGGTTTCCTTATCTCACATTTATTTCAATAAACTTATGCCTAATTCACCACTCATTTCATTTGTGTGGTTTATATACATACCTAGAATTTATTATACGATCCAAATAAATAATTTTTTGTGTATTTAAATATATATTTTATTATATTTTTTTGATTGGGTCTATTGTTGAAATGTTACTAAATGAGTAGAGTAATTTTGTCTCAATTTTCCTTTATTGAGACAGAAGCCATGTTATGAACCTATATTTTTCTATGAGGTGAATATAATGCACATAGAAATTTTATATCATGAATATCCTTATTTTAAATAAATATTATACTTTATTTAATTTTATTTGGTCATTTTTTTCATGACTCAAAGTTACTAAAGTTGTAATAGTTTATTTTTAAAATCTCATCATTTACAAATATTGTTTTAGATTTTGACTCATTTGATGAATGTTTTTGAACCATATCTCAAGAACACTAATTAAAATTATTCATCTCTAGATATCTATTTTATATTAATGTATTAATACCATCTTCAACTCTTTTGTAGTAAGGATAATTAATAATTTTTTATAAAATTAAACACTATTTTCCATTTCTACAAGAAATTTGGGTTCATTCAAAACCATTTAAAAAAATGTGTTAATTTTATTTTACTAATATGATAAAATGTTTAAGTAACAATTTTTCCATTTTTTACCTTTTTAAAAAATTCTTTTAAAAATAATAATCCTTCCCTTTTCTCTACATGGCACTTTTCTTAAATTTTATGGGGTTTAATGAATGTTCAACATGTACGGACTTACCTGCTATCATGGTCATAATTTCCTTGAATATTCCATTAAATTTTAACAAGGTTACTTTTAAATAAATGGTTTTTCAATATTATTGAATATTTTTGAATTTAAATTGTTTATCAATTTTTTTTTAAATTTATTATATATTTAAACAATGTTTTAAATGAAATTAAAAGAATCGTTTATATATTTTAAAAAAATTATTTTTAAGGAAATTTTATTAATGATTTAAATGTTTATTTATATGATTTCATGTCGATTTTCTAGATAATTGATTCTAAATATATTCTAAGCTTTATGTTATAGTTTTAAATTAATGTTAAAATAAAATAATTTTAAAAATGTATTCCTTACTTGATTATTATTTTTTATGGTTCTTTCAAAGAAAAAAAGATTTCAGTTTTTTAAACATTATTTATATGTTATCAAATAAATTTTAAAAGAAAATTGGTTTCAAAATTAATTATGTTTTAAAAACCTTTCTCAAAGTAGAAAATATATTTCCATAAAGATGTATTTTAAATGAAATTGTAATGATTTGTTTAAAAGAAATATATTTTGAAATGATATTATAAAAAATATTTTATATGAATTGTTATTTTCCTTAAAAAAATGTTTCATTTGATATTTCAAAACACTTATGCTTATAAGATGGCATACATTATTATATTAGATGATTTAATTGGGATTTGATCCAATAATATAATTCATATTCTTTCTTTAATGGTTTGTCATTATATGGATGGATGTTTTTTACACCCGTTTCCCTTCCACTAGTTGTATGCTCTTGATTCTCGCTTATTTACATAGGTTATGATTTGATAAAATGATTATGAAGAAGGGTTATATATAGAAGTTCTAAAGGGGAAGATGCATGGTAGAGATGTTGAAGATATTTCACTAAAAAGATGAATCTATTCTATCTTCACAGTAAATCTAATCTATTACAAGGCTCGTGTATATATTTTTGTAATGTTATAAATATTTATCTAAAATTATCTAATATCATTGTATATTATTCCTGGGTCTCTATATTTTGTAATTAAAAAAAATTCATCATTTAAAATGTAAAATGGATATTAAAATTGTTATTAATATTTCATAGATTTCAAATGGTTTTATAAAAATGTGATCAAGGTGTTTAAATAGAAATTGAAAAAATTACACTGCATTAATGATGGGTACATTGAGATAGAGTCACAAGTATCTTCAATGTGTTTGAAACTACTAGGAGTTATCCTATTGCATGTCAATGGTATGAAGAAGTCCAGGATGTTCATTGGATACAACCATATTCCTTGTTAGGCTTCTGAGTGTCTAGTATGTATCTTCTCCTATCATAGAGCTAAGATAGTGGGTGAAATTTAGTTTTTAGTTTATTATTACATGATTATTTATTTCATTGATTTTTCATCACAAGTATAATTATTATTTGGTATCATTAATAGCACATTTAAGGAATCAAAGAACATTGAATCAATTTTTTTAAAACTCAAGGACTGTTGAATTTTTTTATTAATTTATATAAATTCTTATAAAACAATTTTGTTTCAATGATTATACTTATGAATTATTATTATTTGAACCTATGTAGTGTTTTTATTGTTATCATAATAAGATCTATTTATCACAACATATAGATACCTAAGTGTTGATTTAGACCTTGTTTTTATGGATTTAGTTAAAGTTACAAGTATTCTGGCAAATTAAGTATTTTCTATATATAGTTACTTTTTTGGGATCGTTTAGAGGTGATGTTTGGTAACATGGAGACATGTTGTATAGAGATGTATTTTTTTGTTTAGGTTGTGTTTATAAATTGTATCCTGTATTGTTTCTTCTTCATAAGATTATTGATTTTCATGTTTTTATTTATTCATAAGACAAAGTTTGTAATCATTGATTTACCCCACCTCATGTTAGGATGAATTGGGTGACTGGCCAGGTTGACTCAGGTTTCTATATTATAATTTAATATCAAAGGGGTTACTCAGGAATATGTGTGTCTGCACTACCAAATTTTGTTCTTTGTCTTTGGTAGATTGGAGTATGATCTTCATAATTCTAAAAGTAGTTAAGGTAAATTGTTTTGAGAATCTTCCTCCTATTACTGATTCCAATTAACCATTGGTGGTCTAAATATGTTTCTTATGTCCAAGACTGAGTATTTAGGTTTCTTTGAATAAATTATATGGGATGTTTATTTAAAATAACCTATAAATAATTTATAAGGACTTAGTGCATGTATATAAATTTGAATAAACTAAGTAAGATGTTTATTTTGATGGACATGTTCCTTTAAATAGTGTTTCCCTTCTGTAATAGGATTTGGAACAACATTATATTTTTATTTCATAAAATCATGGTTTTCTATTCTTGTTTTTAGTTTGATGATTTTGGAATTATATCATGTATGATTGGTTGTTGTCTTATTTTTATATGATTATTCATGAGATATTTTAGGATGAATGTTCTGCAAAAAATAGACAATGGGTTCAATGTGTATAGTGAACCAAATCCATGATTTTATGAAATAACCATATGATTCAGAGGATGGTCTTCAATGGATAGAATTGATCTTCACTATTTTTAACAATCTTAATGACTCGAATGTGTGGTTTTCCACATATTTGCTCAAAAGGCCAAGATAAAGTCGATTCGAATCAATAGTAGAAGAGAAGTTTGATGAATGTATTACATGGGCTTATTTAATGATAATACATAATATGTAGTATTATCATAAAAATTTTCATGTGGAAAATACCTAGGAGTTTCCAAAATTTGATCAGTAAGAGCGTAACATTATAGAATACATCGCCCAAATTGCTGACTTGGTGCATCTAGAACTAGAGCTTGTAACCAATGATTACGTGGAGGCTTAGAGGAATGATATGGGTATGAAAGCCAATGTTATATCAATTCTTGTTCATTTATTCTTCCAGAAATGTTCATAGGTGATGGATAAACCAGCATTGGATTAGATGAACAGGCATGGGGGGACAGTCTTGGGAAGAGCTTCAGTGGGTCCAATAGTTTAGAAGGGTGCTTATTCTAGTCCAAAAATAATGAAAATATATGTATGTTTTCTAATGGACCAATTTCAAGGACATCAACAAGGAGTAAAAAAGTTATTTGCTACCATTATAGGATGAATTTTCATAACGGGCCATAGTGTGTGGAAGATCATAGAATTATTCATATATGTGGGAGATCTAAGCATCTAAGAAGTTTTTGTGATAAAATTATCAAAGATAGTAAGTTGGGATCCAATTTCACCATGGGTTCATAGGATTAGGTTAATACTACTAAGGACTTGGGGGTCTCACTCTTAGTCTGAGGTGATGTCTATGTGGATAACTTCAAAATGAATTCATTATTATGAATGTGCTCTAGAGGAATATTACATAGGGAAATCTATTATTATATGTAAAGTATTGATTTTATCTTTTATGGTTCAAGTATTATTTGATACATTTTCTTTTCAATATTTTATATCATTAAATTTGGTTGATGAGTTTTTCTTGTGTTTATATTTTATGTCATTATTTTTTAATCATTCCATGGCATTAGAAAAGATATATGAACATGGATTCAAATGTCCCACATATCTATTGGTTATTGGAATCTTCGAGTTGTTTTGGTACAATCTCATTCATGATCCAAAAATCATTGACATAATATTTGTAAAGGATTTGATGAATAGGGTAATGGTCTACATATAGTGTTATCATCATCTGGTGTAATTCTTTTCCACTGACGGGGTCACTCATTTTTTTCATGGTGAGTGGTACTCTATATTAGGAAGGGAAGGGACAATTGTTCCTTATTTCAGTTTAATCTCATCCTAGTTGTCAAAAATGTTTTCTGATGAAATTGACTATTTATTTTGTTATGAGCTACCTATTGTTGTTTGGGAATACATTTATGTCTTTCTAACTGATATTCTATATTTTCCATAATATTGATAGGTCATGTTTTCTATTGACCTACTATCTGGAGTGATTCAAATACCTATGCCACTACAATGAATGGAAGTTATTGATTTGGTGGAATATAAATTACATATTGGGGACATGGAGGTGAAAGTATTTATTCTTCCTGGAATATAATAGTGTGCATTTCATGTACCAAATTTATCTTGGTGGAAAAAATATAGACATTGAATTGACTATAGGAAGTTGAGTCGAGTGACTATTAATAACAAGAATTTGTTACCCAGAATTGTTGAACTCTTTCATTGGGGGGGGGGGTTGGTTTTATAATATTTAATTATAGTCTAGGTATCACCAGTTGAGATTATAGGAAGAGGATATACCAAAGAAAATGTTTCAATGTCGATATGGGCATTTGAACTTTCTAGTTATACTATTTTGACTCATTAATTCTCTGACAATATTCAGGGATTTGATTAAACAAATATTTCTACTATAATTAAAATATGTAATTATTGTGTTCTTAGATGATATCATTGTGTACTCATTGAAAAAGGAGGTAAAAAATACCATTTGTATAACCTTATTTAGTCTTTAAGGGAACACTATCTGTATGGTTTGATTTCCATGTGTGGGTTCTGGATTATAGAAGTGAACTTTCTAGGTCATGTGATGTCAGTGTAGGTAATATCATATGATCATGAAATGTTAAAGGTAATTATTTATGGGGAGTATCCCAGAAACACATTTTTAATTAAAAAATTGATGGATTTGGTAGGTTAATATAAATGGTTTGTTTGTTACTTCTTCAAGAATTCATCTTCAATGGAAACATTAACCCCTGTTGGTGTGAACTTTTTACGTAATGACTTGTGTTGGAGATATTTAAGGGATAATAATATAAGGTTTAATTTATCCCCCATTATGATTATTCTGGAACTAGGTATGTGTTATGATGTCTTTTGTGATGGTTATAGTAAAAGTTTTGTAAGTGATTTGATGTAAAGGAATCATGTTGTGGCTTATAGACCAAAATAGATTCATCATAATTAGAAGATCTACCTATCCCAAGATCCATATATGGAAGCTGTCAAGAATTCACTCAAAACATGGCATCACTATGTCATTGTAGAGTGGTTTATGTTATATTCTGATCACAAAATATAGAAGTATATTTTTACTCAGATAGGTCTAAAAAATTGATAGAGAAGCATGGTTGAGTATCTCTAGACTTTTATTTTGATATCATATATAAACATAAGAAAATAGACGTGGTGGCTGACACATTAAATGGAATAATACTATGAAAATATATAAAGGTATCAGTTGAATCGTTCTATTTGGTGAGTTTTTCTGCTGAAATGAGATTAAGAGTGGTGGAGGATGGTAGAAGGGTAATTATCAACACTGATAAATTATGAAACATCTATTTATGAGTTATTTCAACATGAAAATATGGTAAAAACCATGAAAATATGTTTAGGATATAACCTAAATGGTGGGGAGACCTCATGCTAGTTTTCTAGGTCTCTCAGTGGGGTTTTTAGCATCCATAGTCGGATGGTTGTTTTGTTTTCATTGAGGAAGTTGTTTCTAGATAGTGGAAACTAGTATTATTGTTCTGTAAACTGTGGGGATTCAAATACATACCATAACCAAAGATTAAAATATCTGTGGACTTGTATAATAAGTTAATCTTTAAAATATGTATCATGGGGTCTCACATGACAGAGTTATGAAGGATCACCAGATACATACTAGTTTATTATGGAAATTACTCATTCTAGTAAGAAAGTGGGATGATATTTACATGGATATCTTCACTAGGATACCATGATCTCATAGTGGGAGTATTGTGATTATCATGATTTTTCATAGACTTTATAAATCCACACATTTCATGCAATGAAATGGAACATCGAATGCAGAACAATACATGGTCTTGTATGTGTAAGAGATTGTGAAGCCTTATGGGTTCCCCAAAAAAATTATTTCTGATAGGGAATTAGAATTCATGTCATGATTATATAATGGTTTTCAAGAGGTAATGGGTTCCCAGTTAAAATTTAGCACAACTTATCAACCACAAATAAATGGACTGATAGATAGAGAAATCCAGGATTTAAGGATATGGTTGAGGCTTATGTGCCTGATTTTGGTGGATCTTGCAAAACTAATTTTTTGGATGATATATCCTATTAAAATATATATCACCCTTTAATTAAGATGACACCCATTGATAAATATATATTTTCATCCATGTTGTAAATTATATTGTTGTAAGATTTTGAAAAGTGGTACATGGTTGTTTTGACAGTAGTTTAGGAGACGAAAAACGTAGTGCAGTTGATCTTAAAACATTTGGTAATGTAAAAAGGTATTTTGAAATATTATACATAATGTTTTCATTAGCTGATGGACTTTGTGGTTGGTGATTGGGTCATAATCATAGTTCTCCCTCTCTAGGGACATCATTCATAGGTAAATTAGGGTATGTTATAAGTAAGGATTATTGGCCCCTTTAAAATCATTGAAGGAAAAGGGAATATTAACTATTGGTTCTTATTAACATTTATCTTGACATAAATACATGAACTATTTCATGTTTCCTAGTTGAGGAGGTAAATACTAGATCTTTCACCTATGATTATATGAGAGGATATTGTTATTGATCCCATTTACTCTTTGGAGTAGCATCCAGTCTAGATTATAGATTTCCATGATAACATAATTGATAGAAAAACAATTCCCCATGTCTGGGTACTATATAATTTTAGAATAATATCTATGAGACAAGGGAGCTTGACTCAATTATGAGGTAGGAGTGGCATACTCTTTTGGAGGATTCAATATCTTGAGCACATTCTGTGGAAAAAGCATTTATTATGGGGTGACTGAAATAGCCAATTATCATTATGTTAGGTGTGTTCTCAACTTTTCTTCTGAATTTCCATTTCTCAGAATTTGTGTGTTTTTAGACCTAGTTTGAGAGGATACTAAAAATAGTTTACACAAAGATTATAATACACCGACCCCTGTAACCCAGAGTCGGTGCATTATTACATAACATTAGCTAGATCACAAGGGGTCAAATCCTAAAAGATTTATCAGTTTAGTACCCATAGAAGTACTGGATACATATATATGTTTTACATTTCACTATGAAACAAAAAACAACAACATTGTGTCTCCTTTGAACACATTCATATCCCATATAATATCTGTACAGGTCTGTCATAATATAATTTTCTCATCAATGGAAAAATAAAACATAGTAGGGGGTGAGAGAAGAGGCCCGATAAGGATAAAAATATTGTGGAGACTTTTCTAAATAAGCATGAAAATTTTAGGCAATATATAAAACTAACACAAGAGTCCTTATAACATAAACATCTACATAATATAGCAAAGTCAAATAAAATAATTCCATTTACATATTCAAAGGGATATTCTACTAGTCAAATAATCACATGTAATATCAATAGCTAATTTCATAATGATGGAATTCATAATGGCGGACATCATAACCACATTGAAATGGCCTCGATCCAATACTACAAATAATATTTTGTCAAGGCCTTGTTCCAAGACACTGTTTGTATCCAGAGACCTACTGATTATTTGAGGATCTATAGAAGGCTCCACCCACCACTTACTATGTCCAATGCATTCCTCATATAAATAAGATGAAATATAATTTAAAAATTCATATTAAAAATAGAATATGAAATTTTAGTACATTAACTATAAATGATTTATGTTATAAAGATATCATATCAACAGTTATACATATGACAAAACCTCAATACAATATGGAATATTTTATGATAATAAATTAACTTCGAACACTTGTAAAATCCAATGAAATATATTGATATAGATGAAATCAATATAAATACTATTTGAGTTAAATATTTCTTTCTACAATGAAATAATCCAAAATTAATGAAAACATTTATTTGGAAAATATTCTTATAAGCTTGTAATGGATGCTTCGATGGTGTTATTACAACGAAAAATATCTTCACCCTCCATATAAGGTAAAAAAACATTCTTTCCATAATTTTTTTGGAAATCCACTAATGATTCCTTTCCACCCATTTTTTAAAAATCAAAACAAGGGTATAATTGATTTTAACCTATAGTCTAGTAAATCATGTTTTGAAACACATGTTTAAGAATCATTGATGTGGATGTTAAAGAGGTCCTAGTAGATACTCACGTATAAAAAACCTCAAATAATATAGAAATTGTAAAATTAACCCTTACCTTGTATTCTTCCATAGTCAAAGGTACGCTAACCTCCTATATAATGGTTATATAATTGTTATTAAATTATTCAATAATAAACACAGATAAATATGATATCATATACAATCTTCTAAACCAACTTTGTTAAAAAATATTTCAGTAGTATCATTATTTCTAGTATTAGAATATTCATTTTACATAATATGTTTTGTAATGTAATTCATGTTTTTTATGGATATGATGTATTTTATTCATATCCAAAATAATATTATGTTCTTAAAAATTATTTTTAATCATCAAATGAAAATTATTCTTCACTGGTTACGATGGGAAACGAAATATCATCGCGTCGATGAAGATAGTAAGTCGTATGTACACACGAGAGACAATATCATTATATTGATTATTAAATAGTATGTAGTTGGTTGTTATATTATATATACAGATTAATTGACATTTTATATTAATTATTTAAATCAATTATACTCATTATTATACCCATCCAAATAATGGAGCGTTGAATAACAAAGTACCCCACGACATGGAGACGGTTAGCCATACATACGCATGTATGGTGAAAGTTTAATTCATAGGCTGTATAGAATAATGAATATGGTTGTAACATAATAACATCAAAGTATATATATGATTTAGGAGTTATTATTCTCTTATCAAAACAACAAATAAAGGGGAATTGGAAGAAGAAAAGTATATTGAAATATGTGATGAAATAATTACCTCTTCTTCGTGTTCATGCTAATGATATCAACAAATGGGCTCCATAGGATGACATTATGATAAATGTAATGCATTATGTTGATTTGAAGGTAGTTTGGAGGATATCTGAGTAGGTTTTGGCTGAGAGAATTTTTTTAGAGGTGTGAAATTATGAGAAGGGGAAGTACCCTTTAACAAGGGAGGTGAGGGTCACTTTAGGAAAATATTGAAATATTATTTTATTATAAAATCATTTTCAGTTTTAAATGGCTCCAAATGAATTTATTTCCATACTAAGATAAGTATAAGTCCAAATCGTCTTATAGAATAGGTTTTAGACAAGTTTATGTAACCTTATTAACCTAATAATTCAGATTTAACTCATGGTTAAATAGTTTAACATTTACCATGTCTCATTATATTTTCATTTTATATTTTTAATAAACTTACTATAAAATGCCATGAGAACCTCAAGTTGTTCATTAATGACATATATAAATTTATCTATTTACTTTGGATTAATAATATATTTTTAGGCATATTATTTTATGTTATTTTATTTAATTTTTGTAAGAACTCATTTATTTCAATTTTGACAATATTTAATATTTCATTTTTTTGAAAGTCATAAAAACATGATTAGTTCAAAAAATATATATTTAATAATCTATATATATTCATTTTCACCTATAAACATCTCTTACAGAATCATAATGTTCATATTATATTTATTTTTATATTTATAACATAATTTATTTGATTATATCATTGATAAGGAAAATATGGCATCATTATTGTGTAATATATAAATATATTTATTTTGTATATAAAAATTAAAAAGAAAATATCATGATGTAGGAAATAATTTTATATTCATAAAAACTATTTATTGTATAAGATATAAATTATATAACCTCATATAATTGTTTTACTAAAATAAATATCGTTATGTTCCATTTTCCTTTTCATTAAATTATTTTTTAGAAATTGTCATTTTCACATAAAAGTTTATCTATGGGGTCTCAAAATTATCCCAAGGATTCCCTTGTTCAGAAATGTATCATCCATAGGGTTAAGAAACATTTTTGGGTAATTTAATATTATTATACTATAGGTTTTTACCCTTATTTACCAGATTTAACCTTTAACCATGGTAAATAAAATATTCACTAATTTTACTATTCAAAATGTCTTAAAATAAAAGTTACATATATGAAAAATTTGGACCTATTAATTCCAAATATAGAATCCATTTTTCCAAATTCAAAATACATAAGTGGAAAAAATTATTATAAAATTAATTCACATTGTCAAAAATAAAAAGTGGGGTTTTAAAAAGTAAAAACTATCAAAAGATTGGCATGTGTTTATGAACAATTTATATTTGAAATTAAATTCGACGTACTAAATTAAATTTAATGATAAAATTATAATATAATGATACGTTAAAACCAGTCAAATGTATAATTAAACACTATATTTTGTTTAGATTAAAAATATATTTTTAAATTAAATATATTATCTTTCACTATTCATCAAAATATTAAAGTTATAAAAAAAGTTCCAAAAATCACATTAAGCTAATTTTGATATTATGAATCCTAAAATGAATTCCATTTTGAAAAATAAAATATATAAAATTTCAATAAGTGGGTATTACTATTCATAACAGCTTCTCAAAGAGCCAGTTTGATTGATTCTTGTGTGATAGAACTTGAAGTTGCATACAATGCAAGATATTGCATTATTCAAAGAGAAGCATACCGGGGATGTTTGGGGTTTTAAATTCTACCCTCCTTCAAGTAATTTATTCCTCATAATTTCTATAATATTACTGAATTAAATTATTCAGGTGGTTCATCATCATATGTTCCTTAGGATCCCACATAGCCTCTTTCATTTTATGGTTTCTCCAAAAACAAATTTACCAGACAAGTCATCTTGTTTCTCAACAATTGTTCTCTGGAATCAAAAAATCTAAAAGGCTTTCACTATAATTCATCTTTGGTTCTAGTTCTATTTCTTCATTGATGAGTACATGTGTTGGTTCAGACATGTATTTTCTAAACAGTGATACGTGGAATAGATCATGAACTTTGAAGAGACATTGCTGCATTGTGGAATAGAATAAAACAACTCCAATTCATTCTAGAATTTTAAAAGGTCTGATGTACCTAGGAATCAATTTACCATTCATACATAATCATATAAATCCATTCCTTGGAGTTACCCTCAAGAATATATGATCTCCTACGTGAAATTCTAAATGCTTCATTCGGTTATCATCATAGAAATTTTTCCTACTTTGATCTTCTTTGATGTGTGTTTAGATGATATTCACCTTTTCTATTTTATCCTCAATAAGTTCTAGGCATATTAGTGTTATTTCACTAACATCGTCACAACAACTTGGTCTGCGACATCTCATTCCCTATGATGCCTCATATGGTATGATTTGAATACATGAATGGAAGATATTGTTATAAGAAAATTATACCAGAGGTAAATCATGATCGCACATACGTTGTATGTCATGTGAGAAAGATCTCAACATGCCATTTGAGGTTTGAATATTATATTCTGATTTTCCACTAGTTTGACGGAGGTAGGTAGTGCTCAAACAATGTTTAGTATCCCCGGATTTTTGAAGACTTTTCCAGAATCTGGATATAAAATGGGGATCACGATCAGAAATAATCAATAGGGGTACACCATGATTTTTTTCTACATAAATAATTTATAGAAATTATAAACATTCCTATGGAAAATCGTATCTTATAGCATGAAAATGTGCATACATTATAGGACGATCAACAATAAACCATATCGTATCATTCCTTCTTTGATTATTTAGTATCCCCATTAAAAATTCCATCGTAATATCAACCCATTTCCACTCCAGTATGGGAAGATGATGGATGAATCATATACGATGTTTCCTCATAGCCTTAACATGTTTATAAATTGTACACCATGAAACATAACCAACAATCTCTCTCTTCATGTTGTCCCACAAAAAATTTTCATTCAAATATATTTTACATCTTAGTGCTATATGGGTGTATAGAGAAACCTGAGCTAGCAGCATCATCAAACAATTCAATTTTTAGATATGGTATATCATGAACAAAATCCATTTCCAAATTCCAAAATTCCATCTAAATATACAATGTTGATCAATCTCCCATCATTCAGAGTTGTAATATTTTTTTGAAACTCATCATCAGAAGTCTAAGAACATTTAATTTTTTCTAGTAATGATGGTTTGGAAATTATTTTAAAAATTATTGATGTTTCACATTCAATGATTATTACTATATCTATCATTACTAGATCCATGAACATAAGATCCCTTTCAACTCTCATATTGATCAGAACTCCAGGATCATTTCAGCTCAAAGCATCTTCCTATTTATCTTTAATCCCGGAGTGGTAGTGTATAGCTTAATCATAATATTTGGGTAGTTCAAACCATCGCCATTTCCTCATGCTGTGTTGATTATATGAGAAAGTATTATTCAAACTCTATTGAATTGTATATATCTCACCTTTTCACCATATAGTTATTTTATCTATATCTTTAGAGAAAATATTATAGATGTTAACTCAAGATCGTGAGTAAGATAGTTTTGTTCAGGGATTTTTAGCTCTCATGAAGCATAGGAAATAACTCTATCATTCTGTATAAGGACACAACCAATTCCATTCATTGAATCATCAATATAAATAACAAACCCATTATTACCCGATAATAGAGTCAAGATAAGACCATTGACAAATATTTTCTTTAATTCTTCATAACATTGTTCACACACTTTTTTCCTACAAAATCTAACCCATTTACATGTATTATTTGTTAATGGGTTATCCAATCAAGAAAAATTCAAGATGAAATTCCAATAATAATCTGCTAAATCAATAAAATATCATCCCTTAGTTATACTCATTGGTGATGGCCATTTTGTATTGCTCCTAACTTAGAAGGATCAAAATAGATTCCATCCTTGGAGACAATACGACCAATAAAAGAAATATATTGAATCCATAATTCACATTTGTTAAACATCCATTATAATTCATTTCTTCCAAAAGTATTTTGAGTAGTGTGCTTGTTATTTTCATCATCTTTCTAGATTTTGGTGTATACAATGATATAATAAATAAATACAACTACAAAGACATCAATATAATACTTGATAACTCTATTCATTAGATCCATGAAGACAGAGGGTGCTTTAGTCCGTCCAAAAGGAATTAATGTAAACTTGTAATGCTCATACCTGGTTTGAAATGATGTATTTAGAATGTCTTCCTTTTTCACGTCCAACTGAAGTTATCCAGATCGAAGGTCAATCTCAGAAAAATATTGAGCTCTATGAAGTTGATCAAATAAATAATCAAATGCGGTTAAGGGATACTTGTTCTTTATTTTTATAGCATTGATCTCATTAGTGTCAATTTACAACCTCATAGATCCACCTTTATTCCAAATAAAAAGAATAGGGTCTCCCCACAGAGAAACCTAAGGGATAATAAATCCTTTATCACTCAATTACTGTAGTTTTTTCCTTAGTTACACTAATTACATAGGGGTCATTCTATTACGGGTCTTCGATATGGGTCTTGAACCTGGAATTTAGTTAATGGAAAAATCAATTTCTTGTTCTGTAGTATGTCATGGTAAATCCTCTAGATACACATAAATATATTCTTTCACGACGGGAACATCCTATATTTTGATATACTTTTCCTCAACTATTGTTATTTCACTCCTTTCCTCCCCAATAATTTAATTTAGTAGAGCTACTGGTGGTGGATCTAGATAAGAATCCAATGAAGACATTTTTGCTATAATGAAAAGGTATTCATTATCATCATCAAAACTTTAACCCCCTTCTTCTTATAATAAATTTTCACTTCATCATTCAACATCCAATACATACAAAATATTATATCAAATTCAATCACGGGAATGACGATGATATTATCCGATAAAGCACATTTTTATTCCATAATGGTAATTGATTCAAAAAACATTGTTGCAATGATACTTCCTATGGGATTTTTGACTGACAAAAACCTTGTTAAATCAAATTGGAAATATCTAATTTTCATGGAAAACATGGGATATATGAATGAATATAATGATCTAGAATCAAATAATGCATTGGTTAAATCTGAGAAACAATTAATGTACCTGCCACCACGTCATTTATAAATTCAACCCTTTAATTTGTGATCACATATGCTTGAATTTTCTCCCATGGCATTTTCTGAGGTATGTTTCCTAAACACTTAGGACATTCATTTTAATAATGCATCATTTCTTTACAACTGAAGCATTCGAAATTGATATCCTCTTTCTTCCCTAAGAAGTCATGAGCTTGGTGTCCTTTTTCACCATAGTTTAACAATCTCTCATTCCCTTCAAGAATGTATTGGGGTGTTTCTTCCCACATTTACTGTAGGATGGAAATTCAACTTTTCCCTTATTCCTCTTATTTTCATTTCTAATGTGTTTATCAGATATCTTATTCTATTGCATTGCTTTATTTTTGTAGGACTTAGAGAATTATTTTTTTATCATGATAGTACATGAGACTATATCTTCGTACGACAAGAATGATTTTGAGAATAATTCTCGATGAAGAAATGGTTTTAAAACATCAATGAATTGATGAATATTACAACTTGGGTTGAATATATAATCTGCAACATGCCTTTTTAACCATGTAATGTTAGCTTCATACTTTTCAACATTCTTATCCTCCTTTTTCCTCAGACTAAAAAATTTCCTTTCCATATCTACTAGATGGAAATTAGGGAAGTATTTTTCAAGGAAAATAATCTCAAAATACCTCTAGTTCATAGTTGATACTTCTTTATCCTTATTTGTGTTATTAATTAATGACCAATAATGACTTGAATCCTTCGTAAGGTAATAAACTTCAATTAAAACCTTTTTACTTTAGCTACCCCCAATGCATGAAATAATTTCTCTTAGAAACTAATACATTTATCAACTACAAATGGATTTGTAGTCTCATTTAATGTCGGTGGTTGTTGGCTCATGAAGCTGTCTAACATTGATTATCCAAATTATTGACCAGGGTGCTCTATACAGATATGGTTATTATTCATAACCTTTTTTAGTTATCCAATTGTGGTTGTAAGTTGTTCCACTTCATTTCCATAACAAGATCAACTATAATTATCTTGTGTAGGAGGGAAATCCCCACACAGATTACGAGCCTTGATATGGTTTTCATTCCTTCAACTATGTGCCACTTATAAACAATGGAATACACTAGATTAATTTATAAATTACAATACATAATTCTAAACTAGTTAAAAACCTAACCTAAATTGAACAATTTATCCAAATAATTTGTAATAATAAAAAAAATGTTTTATTTGACAAAGTAATTACTCATTAATCAATCATAATGGTTTTTAAATAAAATATGAATTTTCCTAAGCATATCCCATAGGAGTGTCATAAAAAAATGTGCAGTAAGGCTTGTTTTCATGCACCAGGATACCTAGGTTCTAGCCCGTAACAACTTTTCAGAGTTTTCCCTCATAGGCACATTTGGGCTAGAGCTTCCTTTACCTACTCGTATCCAGAAAATGATTTATTTCTTGAAAACCCACATAAAATTTAAAATACAAATTTTTTTTGAAATTCTTCTATATTAATACTCATTGATTATCATAGGGTTGGGTTTTCTAATCAAGTTTTTCTAAAACTAATTTCCAATGATGGTACTAAACATTCTCTGATACCAATAGTAATTCCCTGACCCTAGTTACCCAGTGTCGGTGCTTTATTACATAACATAGGCATGATCACACGGGATAAAATCCCAAAAGGATAATCCGTTTAGTATCTTTGGATGTACTAGATACATGCATATGTTTTAAATTAAATTATGAAATGAAAAAAACAATATTGTGTTTCTTTTAAACACATTAATATCCCTTAAAATACACCTACAGGTCTTAAATAATTTACTTCTTCGCATCCTGGAAAAAATGGATCATAGAAAGGGGTGAGTTCAGAAGCGCAGTAAGGATAATAATATAGTGGAAACAATTATAAATAAGTATAATTATTTAATACAATGTATACGTCTAAAATATAATACCATTAAAAATAAAATTTAACAAAATATGGAAAGGGAAAATTGAATAATTCCATTTACATATTCACGTGGGTATTCTACTAGTCAAGTAATCACAGGTAATATCAATAGATAATTTAATAATAATGGAATGCATAATACCGAACATCATAACCACATAGTCAAGGCCTCGTGCCACGAATGAAAATAATATTTTTTCTAGTCCTTGTTCAATGATAGTTGTTTGTCTCATGATAACTACCGATTAATTGAGGAGCTATAGAAGGATACATCCTTCACTTACTAGGTCCAATGCATTCCTCATATGAAAACGTTGAAACAAAATATAAGCATTCATAATAAAAATAACATAAAAAATTTCAATAATATAACCATAAACCATGAACGGTATAAAAATAGCACATCCACTGTCAAACTTATCACAAAACCTTCATAAAATAAGGAATACTGTATCATAATAAATAAACTTCGAACAAATGTAAAATTCAACCGAGGATGTTGACATAGATGAAATCAATCCTAAAACTATTTGATTTAAATATCTCTTTCTACATTAAAATCATCCAAAATTAACGAAAATTATTATTTTTAAAATATTTTTATAATTTTGAAATGTAATTTTCAAATATATTATAACATTGTAAAATAGCCGCACCAACCATATAAGTTAAAGAAACATTCTTTCCTTAATTTTTCGAAAAGGTCAAAAAGTACCTTATTTGGAAAGATACAAAAAGATTCCTTTAAACCCATTTAATAAAAATCCAAAACATAGTATAATTGACATTATGTTTAGCAAAAAATGTTATTAAATACATTTTTATGATTCACAAATGTGGATGATAAAGTGGTCCTAGTAGATACTCACATATATATAACTTCGGATAATAAAGAGATTGTACATTTAACCCTTACCTGGTATGATTACTTAGTAGAAGTTACGTTAACATCTTATATAATGGTAATTTTTTTTAAAATTATACAAGAATCCACATACTTAAATATGATATAATAAATGATCTTCTAATATTGATTTTTAATAATAATTCAATAGTATCATTGTTTTAGATATTAACTGATTCATTTTCCATTATATGTTTTGTTATGTATGTCATGTTTATTATAGAGAGGATGAAATTTATTCATATCTAAAATTCTATTAAGTTCTTAAACATTATTTTTAATCATAAATTGAGAATTATTATTGAATTGTTAATATGGGGAACAAAATCTCATCTCGGCGTGGAGACGGTAAGCCGTATGTACACACAAGTGACAATATAAATCTATTGATGGTATATTTATATGTATATGGATGGTATATTATATATATATAGATTAATTAACATATTATATTTATTATTTACATCAATAATGCCTATTTTTATACTCATCCAAACAATGAAGCGTTGAATAACAATCTACACCATGACGTGGAGACGATAAGCTGTATGTACGCATGTATGGTGAATTTTTCATTTATGGGATGGATAGAATAATGAATATATTTGAAACATGATAACAACAATTTATATATAAGGGATTGGAGTTATTATTTTTGTATGGGAACAACAACTAAAGTGGAAGTGGAAGGCAGAAAGAACTTTGAATGAGGTGATGAAATAATTACCTCATCTTCAGGTTCTTCCTTTAGATTTGGACAAAAGGTCTCCATATGATGGCTTTATGATCAAGGTAATGCCTCTTGGTACATGTGGGTGTTGTTGGGAGGATATTGGAGCAGGGTGTTTTTGAGCCATATAGATTTGGAGTTGTGAATTTAATATTTGGGTAATTACTCTTTTATAAGAGAGGTGAGGGTGACCTTAGGAAAAGTATAAAATATTATATTATTATTAAATAATTTTCTGGTCCTAATGGATCCAAATGAATTTATTTAGAGCCTAAGGTGGGTATGGGTCAGAATACTCTCAAAACTTTTTTTGACACTAGTTTAGATCACCATATTAACCTTATCTTTTAGATTTAACAGATGGTTAAATAGTTTAACATTTACCATGTCTCCTTGTACTTTTATATTATTTGGTTAATAAACATATTATAAAATGACAAGAGAACATAAATTTGTTCACTAATGAAATATATAATTTTATAGAAGTCATAATTATGAATCTTATATTTCTAGAAGTATTATATCACTTATTAAAATAGCATTTGTTCTAAAAACTCAATTATGTCAATCTTAACAGTATTTAATATTTTGTTTTTGATAGTCATAACAACTTTATAATCCATAAAAATACATTTAATCAACACAATAATTTTATATTCACCTATAAAATTAATTTATGGAATCAAAATATTCAAATTATATTTATTATAATATTTATAATATAATTTATTTCATTTTTTGTTAATAAGAAAAATACTACATCATTATTGTGTCATAAATAAATAAATATTTTTTACGTCTAAAAATTATAAATAAAATAACATTATGTATGAAATATTTTTTATTTATAATTAATATTCATAGTCTAAGAGATCAATTATATAACCTCATATTAATTTTTTTACTAAAATATATATGGATATGTTATATTTTCTTTATCTTTAAATTAATTTTTATAAAGTTTCATTTTCACTTACACATTGCTCAGTGGAATCCCATAATCGACCCAAGGATTCCCATGGTCGAAAATGTATTAGAAAATATGGTTAGTACACATGGTAGGATAATTTAGTATTATTAGAATATTATTTTTTTACCATTATTTATTGGATTTACCATTTAACCATGATAAATAATATTTACTGAAGTTACTATTCCAAATTTCAGAAAATATATGTTACTAATTTACACAATTTGGACCTCTTGATTCCAAATATGGAATCAATTTTACAATATTCACTACACATAAGTGGCATAAATTAATTTAAAATTAATTACCATTGTCAAAACCAAAAAAAAGGTTTTTAAGAAATAAAAACAATCAAAAGATTGACATGTGTTTATGTATAATTTAAATGTGAATTTATATCCAATGGCATACATTACATTAAGTTATAAATGTATATTCTTATGATACCTGAAAACCACTCAATTTTATATTTAAACACTATAAATTATTTAGTTTTAAAGAGTTGTTTTAATTAAAATTTAGTATTTTTCACCCTTTCACAAAATAAAAAATTTATTAGAAAAGTGCCAAAAATTATCACTAAGATAATTGTTTTATTACTAATCTAAAACTTATTTCCATATTAAAAAATAAAATTTATAAAATTTCAAGAAGTGGGAATTACTATTCAAAACTACTATTTGAACGGCTTGTTTATTGGTCGTGGCATGCTAGAACTCGAAATTGCGTACATCGCAAGGTATTTAATTATTAAAAGAGCACCGTACCATGGAAACTTGGGGTGTTAAATTTTTTTTGGATTTTATATTTTTCTAGGATTTTTTACTCTTCATTAGTTAGTTACATGACATTTAATAGGGTTTCACAATGTGTAGTTCTGTCTGAACTGATCACATGAGTTGAATTCCGAGCATGATAATATAGAAATTGTGTAAAGTTACATGTTATTAAATGTGAAATCCCATTTATAATTAAAAACATAATATTTTTTATGTTTAACATAAAGTAAAATGGATTAATGTTGTGAAAAACAATACACACAATATAATTCAACATGTTGTATTTTTTAGGGTGTTGTACAAGATTTTGATGCTTTAATCAATCTTTCTTCCTTATCCTCTTGTCTAGATATATACACTAAGTGATTTTGGGTGTCTTCCTTATATCCGAATTGATTCGTTAAATGATTGATCTATACAGTTATTTGTTTTTAATCTTCAAGTAATCTTTCCTCTAGATTGACCACTTTTTTGTGGTTGCAACATAGTTTTTTTACATAATTGTAATTGGATTATGGTTTCTATCAACACTTTTCAATATATGACCTCGTATTTTATTCCATTGGAATATCATGTGGTTTCTAGTCCCCATTTTCAATGGCTGTTAGGTTTTTAATGCTCTTGTACTAGGTGGGTCTATTTAATTTTTCTGATTTCATCATTTATTATTGTTTGTATCAAGATAATGATATTTGGAATGAAACTAAATGTGTTGAAATAAAAAAAATAATTTGTTTCAATTTGGAAAAGGGGGGTTTATTTGAGTAAATTAATAAATTTTAATGTTATAATTTGTTATGCATTTTATCTTATTATTATATAAGTATAAATTAATAATAAAGAAACTAATTATTTACATAGTAATAAATATTATTGTTGATTTTGGAATAATTTCATTTTGTGCAAAAAATTATATTTTTGTAAAAAATGTTATTAAATGTCATTTACTAATTTATATAAAAAATTGCCTTTTCCATTTATAAAATACTATTCTGAAAAAATCATTAAATATATTGAATAAATAGTTTAAATTTTTAAAATAGGTACCTTTTAATTTTATTAATTATGATCACTAACAATGGTACTGATTTTTCACCATAGTGAGGGTAAACCATATTAACCTAGTTAAAAAACATTGGGGGAGGAATTCAAATCATTCTTTCCCTTGGATTTATCCTATTGGTTGAGTCATTACATTCCAAATAAATATTGATGCAGTTAAATAATATATTGGGAAAGAATATTTTGAATTTGGGAACTAATGATTGACTTTTATAAGCATAAATTGTTGTCTATAAACATTATAATGCTTTTTTTTGTATTATATTTAATGGTATGGTTTGAATGATCTATTTTTTATTTTAATTATGTAAAAGTCCAAAAACCATTATTTTTATATTTAACAAAAAAATCATAGAAATTAATTTATTACATGTGAGCATGGTAAAATTTCTTAATGCATTGTTTAAAAAAAAACATTTTCTATGTGTTTGTTGTAATTTTATTAATAGTAATTTCTATAAGCATTGTATTTTTCATCAACTAAAATTTATTCCCCATTAAAATTTATTATATTCAAATTTTTAATCAGTCCCCTTTTAAGTTTAAACATATAATTAACTTATCATGTAAAAAAACTTATGTTGTTGTGGTTATGTGTTAAATGGGTTTGAAGGGGGATTATCTAAGAGATAAAGAATAAAATGTGTCCAAAACCTTTCAACATGTTAGTGGATGTGTTTTTTGACCCTATGACACAAAAAATTATATTTTTTTGTCGTTACATTTGACAATATAATGATATATTATATATTGGAATATTTTATACAATTCATAGAGTATCTCATGCCTCAATTATGAAAGAGAGCTGCCTCTTCTACTTTATTCACAAGGTTATAGAACCCTAGATCCGGAAATCCCTACCATAATACCTTCCCATATCCCTTTCTTCATCTTAGGTATCATGGCATCTCCTTAATTCCTTCTTATATTCGATTAATGTGTGGGGAAAATGAGGTCTTTTAAAGAAGAGGTAATCATTTTTTCCACTCATTTAAAAAATATTTCTTCTTCTACTTTTTATAAATATATTATTCAAATCCTAATAAAATTAATGAAATATCATTTAAATATTTATTTGTTGTTATTATTATGTTATAAGAATTAATCGTATCATTTTCATTTATTAAGAAATGAATATATCTCTCATGTGTATATGCAGACTACCACCTACATGCATCAATGTGATTCATTTTCCATCACCGCCTATTAGGATTGGATACAATTGTGGACATAAAAAATATAAATTAAATTATTTATGTAAAAATGATTCTATAATGATAAGAAATCATCTATCTTATTTTTCTTTTACAATTATAAAGTATATGTATCATTCATAAGTTCTTACAGACTACCATTCCCATGAATGATATATTTTATTTTAAGTATTCACCTATTATAGATGGTTATAAAATTATATAAATTTAATTTATATGACACAAATGAATTTAATTAGATTTTATAAATTTTATATTAATATTAAACCATGATATTTTCTTACTCATTTGTTCTTTATAAATATCTCTGGTTTAGGTAAATTTCCCCAGAGACAGAAGTGATGTAATAATTTTTATGATATGAATGATCATGGAATGTTTAATACTGACCATAATATGTAATAATATAATATACATTCCATGATTATTTTAATGACCCGTAGAATTATGTGCTATTAGTTTTGAAGAGAAATTTACATTTTCATCTGGTGGAAAAATCGTTCAGAGAATTATCAAGTAAATAGAGGTTCTACATGTTTGAACATCAGAAAGAGTCATTTTTGTATTGGAAGAAGATATTATTGGGGATATGTAGATATCATTGTTAACAAAGGAGGCTTTATTCTTTTGGGTATCCTGTAGCAGACACCTGCTGACCAGTGTGGTGGGTAAGAGCCCTACTTCCTAGTTGGGCTCCATAGATATTCATTGAACCAACATCAGGTGGAAGGTGGGAAACCAGCATGCTAGTGGATCCTGAGTAGATTGAAAGTGTGGAATTTTATGTATCTATTCAAAAAGGGGTTTTTTAGTTAATTTCACCAATGAGGCCCTGAAGAGTTTAAACTCCATTTCTTAATATTTTGTGGGCCATTAAACCATTATTTCCACTTCTCAACACTCCATGAGACATCATAGATGTGGGGTGGATCTAGGTGGAAGATAGCGGTGAATCCAGGTGATATCCTCCATTATTCATTGAACATTAATTTCATATTCATTTTGGTTTAAAAGACTATTGTGTCGCTCATTGTGGATGAGTCATCATGTTTATTATTATCATCCCTTTTAATCATTTGATTCCACTATTCTCATTTAATAATATTATATTTCGTCTAAATTTTAATTAAATTATGTTAAGTATGATTGTAATAAAATAATTTGATGATAAATCGATGGGATCATAACGTGATTCCTCAGTAATGATGGGCTCTATATTTTCATGGTAGTGAGATATCTTATAGTGATGAAGAACAGTTTTCGTTGAGTGTTATGTTGAATTTATGTCACTTGGTTCTTCATTGTATAGATTATTCAATGATATTAGTTTATTGACAGTCATATCATCAAATTGAATTTGGGATTTCACCTAAAAAATGATTTTATGTTTGTCAGGAGTGGCACAAACTCTATAGTTATATTTTTTGGTTGAGGTAAAACTCGTGATTGATTTATTCTTGAGCATTTAATTAAATTAAATTATTATTTTTCTTTGGCCACATGATTGTTAGTATTATTTAAGTGATTTTATATTCAAGTTATAGTCCTTTTATGGGTGGTTTTTTGTGGTTCCATCTATGTCTTATTACCCAATAAGTCATTGAAAATTATTTTTTTCATCTAGGTTTGAGTTTCCTTATAATAATTTATTTAATTATAATTTGGATGTAATTAATTCAATCAGGTTTATTAGTCCTGAGTTAGAACCTTTTTTTCATCAATATATGGTAGTTGGAATTGGAAGAACTGTCATTAAAAGTTCAGATTTTCTTATATCAGATTTATCTCTATATTTATATATGTAGTCATGTATACTATACCCTATGGTATATTTAATGGGTTATTTTTATATGATATGTTTTTTACTACGTTGTTGGAATGAACCATGATTTCAAATTGTACTATGAATAATATAAAATTCATAAGTAGATATTTATTCTCATGTCATAACGAATTGAAGAAAACATGCCTAATGTTATTTAAATTTTATCCACAAACAATGATAGTCCCTTGTGAACTATCTTTGTGATGGTTCTTGATGGAGAAGTCTTGAATTCAAATGGGTGCCTCTAATACATGGGTTGGTTCACGTAACCTGGGATACTATGTTTGATACATTATTGCATGCGTCTGAATGAGTGTCCCTTAAGACATGGATTAATGTTTGATCACATGTGTGTGTGGCCTATGATATTAAGATTGATGACTAATCACATGTGATTGTACATGGATACTGATACTCATTATTAATATTTTTTCTTGTGCATATATATGTGATGAAACAATTTAAATTTCATAAATTATTTTATGCTATGTTTTGTTTATTCTATGCATGGTTATGATGTAAGAGGTGAGCTGGTCATGTGTTAGTGGTGCAAGAGTGGGACCATGTTTAGAAGACACAAGTGATATGGTGATTGGTTCAATTAAGATTATAGCGTATGATGTCCTTATGGACTATCCTGAGGGATTTATGGTCACATTTGATCTATCCCAAGTGGTGATAGTGGGTTATAATGGTCTATGGTGAGATATCATGGTACATTAGGTTAGTATAAACTGTCTATATGGATTTAATTGAGGGATTTTTGGTAATGAATGTCTAATATCATGACCTATATAAATGATGGGGCATGCAGGCCTTGTGGCCCGACCCAAGACATGGTAGTCTTTTGGATTATATGAGAATCATGTGGTGGATATGTCTTTGAGACTATATAATAACTCTGGTTATGGACATGTTTCCAGTATTGACCTTAAAGATGTATGGATAAATTTTATGGTACTTTGGTTACAACATTAATGGTTCATATGTGGTGGTTTTTTCATTCTTGTGCATTTTTATAATACTTTATCATTCCATACATTGTCCATTTAATATTTACTTAGAATGGTATCCTCACATGAACATACAAAAAAATTATTGATTAGGTTGTTGATTGCATTGGTTGTTCCCTACTCAGCTGTACTCATGCTCTTATTGGTAAGCTTGTAACTTGGGTACATGGGAATATCTCATTTTCTAAAGTTTTTGGTTGGGTTATATTTTGAGATTTCATCATTGAGTATATTTTATTTATATGAGTTTGGATACTAGTATAAGGTGTAAAATAGAATTGGTTTTCGGATCCATGTGATTTTAATATTATTTTTATTTTTTATGTGATTCAGGGGATGGGATATTACTGCATAATAGTCAGTTATAATAATCTAGTTTATTGATTACACATTCCTTCATAATAAATGTGATCTTAATTGGTATATGTGTAATTTGATTTATTATTATTATTTGTTCGGTAACTTTTCTATTCTTTTCCACTCTAATTGAGGTTATATTCTTCCCACATATCCCCATATATTATATCTTCTAGTAGGAATCCTCAGGAATATGGAGAGGTATTCCAATGATTAAGTATATTTGTAACTCAATCTTGGTTAATAATGTTAGGTTGTTACCAAATGGTATGAGAGATATCTTTTTTCCCAAAATCTGGGATTTGGTTTATAGGTGAGATATGTAAATGTTAGAGGTTATGATAAAACATGGTAAACTGTATCACAAAAACCATTACGAATGTTATTACAAGTCACTCGGGCATGGGATTTATATTCATGGTTTGTGGTTTTATGGTTATATGATTTAAACTCATGTCATACACATGGAATTTAATATTCATGATTTTTTATGGACTTCACTTCTATTTTTATATATGGGAGGTGTCACATGTATCATATTTAGAACCTATGATTCATATGAAATATATGATTCTGTTTTGTGACTTTACTGGTGATGGAAGAATAAAATGAAATAGTGTCAACAACTCTTACTATTGTTGCACACATAATTTCTTGATGAAATTCTATATACAACCCAATACATGTAAAATTCTATTAGTAAGTCATGTGATAGTACATAATGTTTCACAAAGGTGAAAATTTTGATGTTGATTATGATAATTATAATGTGGTGCCTCTAAGAACAAATATTACTAATATGACTTATTAAGTCATTTTTAGGTGTTAATTTCTTATGTGAGGCATCTTTTCAATGTAGCAATGATGTAGTTTCAATTAATTATGATTGTGAATTTGGTCTATTTGGATTTTTTCTTGAGGTATCCAGGGTCATTCTACTCAACTAAAAAATTAATCATTTACTGGGATGAAATTTCCTTTTGTGAATCCATTCTGATATATCTATAGATATAAACCAAGATAAAATTCTGTTAGAATTAACCGTTAGAGAGACCATGTATTTGGTTTTATAGAATAAACTTCTCTCTTAATAATGCGACTATGGTTACTGGGGATTCAGAGCCTTGTGTTTATTTGGAGTGACACGAGTAAGAATATATCCACGTGAAGAGATAATAATGGTTAGTCTATGAGGGGTCGATTTATTTGTTGAATGATCCCTTTTCATGTGAAAAGAATTTTAATGGACGAGAGAGATATCATATAATATATATATATATATATATATATGATGTATAAAATACCATGGGTTATAGTACTATTTAGGTGATTTTTGGGTTGAATGGGAAGATCTTTCAGGAACCTAACACATTTGGTATTGGTAGTTCCATTTGGAGAATAGTGAGACCATGATGCTTTCCACTCTCGACTAATTATTGAGAGGCATTTGATATAACATGGATTTAAGGAGATTTTATCTCTAAACTGAATCATAATGGGATCCCAGTTTGGCGTAGATGGCACTTTATAGAGTGTGTTCAATAATTGAGGCATGTGAGTCCATATTGGAGGTCCACGACTTGTGGAAAATCACTTTTTTTGATAGAAGAGTGGTTTTATCATAGACAATAGGAAAATCCTAAATTTAAGTTTTTAGAAGACTATGGTTAAATGATATGTTGGTGGAGTCATTAAAAATACTATGATTATTGTTCAATTTATAATGTTTTATGTTATGTACGTGATCATAGAAAGAGCTTGTAGTGGTAGGTCACTGATAGAGTCGATTCACAACACATTTGGTGTTCGAAACTAGAATTTTTGACATGAAATTCATACAGATCAGTGGACCATGGGTTATTTTGTGGATATGTCTCCATGGTGGTAGATAAAATCGACAATGTATTAGGGTATCATTGTGTGGTCAACTCGTGTTTGTTTTTAATATATGTTCCATAGTTTGAAGTGGGAACATTTGTGATGGGAGAATTCTCACATGGGTAATAGGTTGTAACCTACGTACAGGTTATTAAAGGGTATTGATTTTATCAGTGATTTCTTATTGTATGCAATAAAATTAATTTTTAGCAATCCATGTCGGTGAAGTGCATGGATTTTTTCTTATTAATGTGTTGTGAATGGATGGTCACATTTTTTCATTATGTTCAGTGATGAAATAGTTTGAGACTTTTTAGAACAATATTGTTAGTGGGGGAAAAGATAAGGGTAATATTATGGATTATAGAATCCACCAGGTCACCAGTGAAATGATTATTATTTTGAAAGGGTCGTGGTCATGTATAAGAATGGTTGTCACATGGTCTAGGGAACTCTGAAAGACAGGTGTCTGAAACACAAGAAATTATCAAGTTTTATGATGAATTATTGATGATTTATTCATAGGTGTTGTTCGATAGAGACTATATATAGGCATTAATCTCAATGTATAGTTGGTGAAATTTGTTAGTGAGTCGGGTCAGTGGAGAGTTTGATTAATATTTCGAGTTGTATAGTTGGCGTGAGTGGTTTATGATCTTACTACGGAAAATATCTTAATATTGTTTTTTCTTTTGATAAATATTAATGATGATAATAATAATTCCTTTGAAATTATGTTACAATGGTCAATGGATTCATGGATTTTTAGGAAGAAGAGTCTTGACTCGTGTTTCCATGTTTAAGTAAATGAGATGGGTTGGAACTACCTTTAGCATGTGGCAGCATGTATGATTTATGTGATTAATAATTTTCCAATCAATTACATGAATAGTTGGTGTAGTGTGAAAAAATTGGTTGGTTGATATTCATTGGTTTCATTCTGAATTAGGAGAAGGGTGTTGGTGTTTAATTTTGACATGTTTCTTGCAGTTGAACTTGCACAATGGAGTAGAACTACACCATGTCTGTCATTGGACTATCATAATTTTGTTATGTATAGTGATATATATAGTGGGATGTATCTCATTTACTTTGGAGGAATTATTTGAAGATAAATAAATGTGTTTATTTCAATATATATGGTGATCATGGTCTCAATTTTGTATGTTATTGAGATTTTGGATAAACTGATAATTTTTTTTCTTGGAGTTACATTGTGAGAGTGTGATTGTTGTTTAGGAGAGACAATATCCTTATGGTGGTTTTTGGAATAAAAAGATAGAATGTATAGGAATCATAAGTAATGATGATCAACTATTATTGAGTGGTATAATTCATATGTTACCATATCTTCTAAAGGGAGAGAAGAACGATGTTGGAGATATTGTAACTACCAATGTCATTATGAGTTTCGTTTTTTTCTATAGAATTAGAAGTTTTCTTCTAGTGTATGGATCATTTAAATAAGTGAATATTATAGTGGGATGATTTAGGTTTAAATATATTATATAGTGGGTTTATGGAATAAAATAATATTGGTTGGGAGAATTATAGTTTAAGTTATGAGCAAAGGTGGTCTAAAGAAGCCAATGTCGGGGCTACAACCACAGCCACCAACTACCCAGTTGTTCCCATTGGTAATATGATGGGGATAATCTTGATTTCGTTCTATACTCATTGCCTAACCAGGGTTACGACATATGACATGAATTGGACATATATCAGGGACTTAGTGGGGATGAATGGGCAACTCATTAGAAATGAAAATTTTACCCTTTTGGTCATTTAGACTCTCTTAAACCCCCTTTATTTAAATATTGGTGCCATTTTAATTTAATATCTTATTATTATACATCAATGGAATTTCATTCATCAATGGTTGATCTATGTTTAAATTATTATATAATCTCAATCAGATCCTCCATTCATCATTGATCATGGATTCCTTTTTCCCATGGAGGGGTGTATCATTTTTCCAGTCATCATGGTATAATCCTCATTTTAATTACTTCAAATGAAAATATATATTTTTAATTATCTTAATATACATATTTCTATGATCATATTGGTCATAAATTGATTTTTAATTTGATTCCAATTAGATAAATGAATGACAATTTCAGGGGATGATGACAGAATTATGCATGGATAATGGTGCTTTGTATAATTATGGATAAAGGATATTCCATGAAAATAAACATGTATTGATTTTAGGAATTTTATTGATGGTATGTCCCTTTGTTTTTAATTTTGTAGATTTTTTTAGTTTTAATTTGATAAACCATCATATCATGGAATTTAACTGATGGGTTTTAATGGAATTAGATCATGAGTGTGTTAGGTGTGGCCTAAACTCTGTTAGATGAAATTGCTACTAGGATAAATTACTCCATTAATTTTAAAAAGTGGATAAAATATAATTATATTAATGTGGTAATTGTTTCGGTTTAGATGATAGGGATTTTTCCTATAATTATGTTTGAATAGTAATATAGGGCATCCAAAGATGGAAAGTCATTATCAATGCTAGGTGGTGTTACCTGATAAGGCTCTAAGAAAATTTTCATTTCCCCATTGGTTTTATGCTTTATTATAATGCTCAATGTAATTATAATTTATATGTAATTAATTAAATTTGAATGATTGAGAATGATTTTGGACATTATATAATTCAATGTAGGTTTAATGGACCTAGTTTGAAAAGGAAAAGCAGTTTGGATTTTCATGAATGTATTCTATATTTGTGTTAAGGTAGGTGGTCCCAAGAACATTATCATGTGGTGTTGTGCTTGGTTTATTAGAATGCGATATGATTTACTCCACCTTGGGAGAATGACCCATAATAATTAAATTTTTTACGAATTACAATTATTTCATTATTTGTTAATATTTGAATGTGTTAATTAATTTAGGGTACAATATCTAATGTAACTAGACAATGTCTCAATGGAGATGTTGGGACACGGTGCACTAACTTTAGTGTAGTTTCTGATGTCTTAGTATTGGTCATAAAGAAGTAAATTTTTCATACATCTGTGCATGTGTACCTCATGATAATATGTATGATTATTGATCTCATTTTTCTGAATATTTTAGTTATGATACATTGTTTCTTGTTTGAAGAGATGTTTGTGTACATGTAGCCTATAATAACTTGTTTGATGATTGACTGAATTTAATTGAATGTAGCTACTAATAATCATGATTGATATTCTTTTCATATTCCAATATGTTTAATTACACTTTTTCCATCTGTATATATATATATATACATATTAATTATTATACACATGGTGGCAAAGTTGTTGTACATCTCGTTCCCCTCGTTGTTTGATTTTCATGATCACAATCACCTTATTATTTATCTAACATTGTTTGAAGTGTTTTTGATTGAAAGGCACAAGGTTGCCAAGAAGTTGGCCCAAGAATGGTCATCAAATGGACTGAAATTCAGTCCACCGGCCAACCGGTGTGATAGCACCGGCCAGCCGGTGGAACTGGCAGAGGGATTGCCCACTGCCCGGTTCCACCGGTCGACCGGTGGCTCTGCCACCGGTCGACCTGTGGCACCCCGCCCAAATAGTGTTTGCTACTGTCTTGCCACCGGCCAGCCGGTGGCTCCTCACCGGTCGACCGGTAGAGCCTGGATCAAGACTCTTCTTCTCTACCAAGGCACCGGCCAGCCGGTGGAGATGTACCGGTCAGCCGGTGGCCCCTGGACAAGAATCCTATGCCTTTTTGCACACACCGGCCAGCCGGTGGGACTGTACCGGCCAGCCGGTGGATCCAGTCAAACTAGCCGTTGGAGCTTTGACCAGGCTGCTCCACTTGCCTCCCAACGGCTCCGAAAGCCTTTCCAACGGCTCCAAAGGCCTCCAACGGCCATATGAGGGTTCCCCCTCTATAAATAAAGGACCTTGAAGCCCCGGAACAATTTCCGGACCATAATTAAGCTTTGTGAAGCCAACGAACACAATTCTCCTCATTTGGCAAACCTCCGGCGGATTGCTCCAAGGGAACCACAACTGCTCCAATCCATTTCCAATCCAAGGAGCACCACCATAGAAGCTTGGGAGTGCACGTCTTCAACTCCATTCAACCTTTGGCGCCCAAGGATTCTCAACAATACGGTTTTTATTGTTTTATCTTTTTGAGCTTTAATTTTGGGTTTGTGCCTACAAACCCCAACACCTTTTCTCTTCCCCCTTTCTTTTGGGTTATCACACCACCATTAAGGTGTGAAGAGGTTAGTCAAGCCTTTCCTTTTAAAAGGCTTGAGTTTTCGGTGATCTAGCCTTCACCCGTTAAAAAGGCTAGTGGGTTCTTGCTAAACCATTAAAAGTAAGTGGGTTCTTGCTTAACCACAAAAAGCAAGCTGTAATAGGTCCTAGTGCTACCTCAAAGCCTAGTGGGTTTCTTGCTAAAACCATTGAAAAGAAAGCGGTAGGAATCTCTCAACGGTTGAGTTGGGAGCGGAGACGTAGGCCGGGTTTTGGCCGAACTCCGTTATCAATTTCGTGTGTCTTGCCTCTTTATTTTCCGCTGCATTCTTTACTTTGATTTTAAATTGTTAATCAATTTTTTAAAAGGCAATTCACCCCCCTCTTGCCATCTCATTCCCCCGTGTTTTCCGACCCAACAATTGGTATCAGAGGGAGTATTTGAATAATTCCCTAACCCGGTTTCAAATTAAAGATCCTATTTTGATGGCTTCTACCGCTTCAACCTCTTCATCCCCCGAAGGGCATTCTTTGGATCGTGCTCCATTCTTTGATGGAGCCGATTATACTTTTTGGAAAACCCGCATGTCAACTTTTCTTAAAAGCATTGGTTATCCAATTTTTAAAATTGTTATGCAAGGATTTTCCCTCTCCTCTCCCGATGAATCTAAATGGACCCCCACCGATATAAAGAATTTTGAGCTTGATGGCAAAGCCATGAACGCTCTTCATTGTGGTCTTGATAGAAATGTTTTTGATCATATTTCTTCTTGCTCTACTTCACATGATATTTGGAAATGTTTAGAGCTAACCCATGAAGGTACTTGCATGGCTCAAAAGCAAGAACCCGCTCGAAAGCTAGAACCCGATGCAAAATTCGTACCCATTTTCCCACCTCACAAGAAAAGGGCCAAGAAGAAGAAGAAGAAGGCTTCAAAGGCATCTTGGAGTGATAGCTCCTCCTTCTCCTCCTTCTCCTCAAGCGACCAAGGTACAAAATGCCTAATGGCAAAACATGAGGTAACATCTTCCGACTCCTCCTCCTCTTGTTCTTCTTCTTCTAATTCTTTCAATCATATGTCTTATGAAGAACTCCAACATGCTAGAGACCAATTAGAAAATGGTTTTCATGAGCTTTCTTCAAAATTTGTCGCTTTAAAAAAGAATTTCAAAAAACTCTCCTCCGAAAAAGAACAACTTCTCAAAGAGAAGGAGGAGATGTCCCTAAAAATCCAAAATTTCCCAAATGTTGATTCTTTGGAATCAACCATCAAAGACCTTAGAGAAACCCTAGCTAAGTTCACCCAAGGGGAACAAAATTTGAACAATCTCCTAGGTTCTCAACGAGTATCTAGAACCACCAATGGACTTGGCTACACCAACCAAGCTTCCTCCTCCCATGCACCCACTGTTTTTGTAAGGGGGAGCTCTAGTTATAAATTTTGTAATTATTGTAAGAAAACCGGGCACCTTATTTATGAATGTAATTGTAAATACGCCCGGTACGGTCAACCCAAGTCTTTTTTCTTTTCGGATGAGTTTTATAGGAGAAGACCCGCTATGAGACAAGTTTGGATTGAAAAATCCCTTCTTGCGAGTCTCTCCGGGCCAAAATTTATTTCCTCTCCCCAGTGATTTATTGTTTTTATTTAGGGGGAGTTAGGTTCTTTTAAGTCTTTTTTGTGAATTCAAAATTTTCCTTCAAAATTTTCATTCAAAATTTAAATTTCTCAATTCAAAATTTTCATTTCAAAATTTTCGATTCCATCTTTCAATTTCAACTCTTGGTTCCAAATTTCAAAATTCAATTGGTTTTTGATTCAAAACTTTCAATTCAAAACTCTCAATTCAAACTGTTATTCAATTTTTCAATCTTTCAATTTCAAAAATCTCAATTGATTTTTCAAATCTCCATCTTGTTTTTCAACTCTTTCCCTCAATCAAGTTTTATGCCCCGAGCTATTTTGATAATCACAAAGGGGGAGAAATTTCTTGATTGATTGGGGGAGAATCCTTTTGATCATGCATTGCTTATTTTCAATTTATTCATTAAAAGCATGCCTTTATTTTTTTTTTACATTAATTGTTTTGGTGATTGTGATCATCAAAATAGGGGGAGATTGTTGTACATCTCGTTCCCCTCGTTGTTTGATTTTCATGATCACAATCACCTTATTATTTATCTAACATTGTTTGAAGTGTTTTTGATTGAAAGGCACAAGGTTGCCAAGAAGTTGGCCCAAGAATGGTCATCAAATGGACTGAAATTCAGTCCACCGGCCAACCGGTGTGATAGCACCGGCCAGCCGGTGGAACTGGCAGAGGGATTGCCCACTGCCAGGTTCCACCGGTCGACCGGTGGCTCTGCCACCGGTCGACCTGTGGCACCCAGCCCAAATAGTGTTTGCTACTGTCTTGCCACCGGCCAGCCGGTGGCTCCTCACCGGTCGACCGGTAGAGCCTGGATCAAGACTCTTCTTCTCTACCAAGGCACCGGCCAGCCGGTGGAGATGTACCGGTCAGCCGGTGGCCCCTGGACAAGAATCCTATGCCTTTTTGCACACACCGGCCAGCCGGTGGGACTGTACCGGCCAGCCGGTGGATCCAGTCAAACTAGCCGTTGGAGCTTTGACCAGGCTGCTCCACTTGCCTCCCAACGGCTCCGAAAGCCTTTCCAACGGCTCCAAAGGCCTCCAACGGCCATATGAGGGTTCCCCCTCTATAAATAAAGGACCTTGAAGCCCCGGAACAATTGCCGGACCATAATTAAGCTTTGTGAAGCCAACGAACACAATTCTCCTCATTTGGCAAACCTCCGGCGGATTGCTCCAAGGGAACCACAACTGCTCCAATCCATTTCCAATCCAAGGAGCACCACCATAGAAGCTTGGGAGTGCACGTCTTCAACTCCATTCAACCTTTGGCGCCCAAGGCTTCTCAACAATACGGTTTTTATTGTTTTATCTTTTTGAGCTTTAATTTTGGGTTTGTGCCTACAAACCCCAACACCTTTTCTCTTCCCCCTTTCTTTTGGGTTATCACACCACCATTAAGGTGTGAAGTGGTTAGTCAAGCCTTTCCTTTTAAAAGGCTTGAGTTTTCGGTGAGCTAGCCTTCACCCGTTAAAAAGGCTAGTGGGTTCTTGCTAAACCATTAAAAGTAAGTGGGTTCTTGCTTAACCACAAAAAGCAAGCTGTAATAGGTCCTAGTGCTACCTCAAAGACTAGTGGGTTTCTTGCTAAAACCATTGAAAAGCAAGCGGTAGGAATCTCTCAACGGTTGAGTTGGGAGCGGAGACGTAGGCCGGGTTTTGGCCGAACTCCGTTATCAATTTCGTGTGTCTTGCCTCTTTATTTTCCGCTGCATTCTTTACTTTGATTTTAAATTGTTAATCAATTTTTTAAAAGGCAATTCACCCCCCTCTTGCCATCTCATTCCCCCGTGTTTTCCGACCCAACAAAAGTGACTTGTCAACCCATCATGGAATAGTGATCCTAGTGATGCTAGACGTGACATGATAAAAATATTGTGTTGGAAGGTAATAAATAATAGAATTCTGGAAAATTATATGGGCATAATGGTCTAACATGATCTAACACATGTGGTAACAGTGGGGGAATAACGGTAAATTTTGACCTAGCCCCAGACATGATAACCAGAATAGGAATCCATTTTCCCTGACCCAAGCGAGTCTCACGACATGATGGCCTTGTATACCACTCCATGAGAGAGATGGAACATGATGACCTTCTTTCCCGAACAAATACGATTTAGACTTATTGATATTATGTGATAAATGTGATGACCCTGTTTTTGAATCTAGTTCATAAATTCTAGAATGGATTAATTTCTTAATTTTTAATTTTAATAATTCACACTAATAGACTTATTTGAGCGATGGATACATAGAGGTTTCTAGAAATATGTTTGGTGGTGATGGTTCTTCAATTTAGGGTTTATCCCTGATTTTCATTAGGGATTTATCACTAATTTATTATTTTCCCATTTCCCTTTAGGGTTTATTTCCCAGTTCTCGTCTTCCCTTCATTGGATTTGTCATGAGGGTGGTTATTTAATTTAATGTTGTTAGTGGGGGATGACGATGTTGAGTTGATGTTGGTGTCTTCCCTGGGGATGATTCAATCATTACAATGGTTATGGTGTCAGGATGGTAGGAAAATTGTGTTGTCGGCATTGTTGATTTTTCTTCATCTTTGCTGGATTCAAGATGTTTTTGGTGTTGGATTCCATGGCTCAACTCAATGACAAAATGCATTTTTAGGTTGTTTGCATTTCATGGTGGGAGTCAGGGGTTGTGGATATGTTTTATTCTGGTTTCTCTCTAATTTTTCTTGAATTGGGTAATTCATAAGGGTATATTCCACTATTTTGGTGGGTTCTGGTAGATGATTCATACATCATAGGTGGATTAATAGTTGGTGTTGATGACATTTTGGGTGTTAGGATGTGCTACCCATCAATATTAATGTTAATGTTTTATTATATCCATCTTGGTGTGGTGATCTCTACGACAATGGTGAGGATGATGAGGTTCTATGTGACGTGTCAATGATGATGGTCTCCTCATCATTGATGACATATTCTAGATAGCAGATGGTGATGATCCAATGATTTGATAATGATAATGATGATATGATGTATTGGTAGTGATAATAATTTAATGAGGTTTTCATTGATGTGGTGGTGTTATAAATAGTCACATGGATAACCTCTTTTAGGGTTTCATAGGTGGCTCTATATGTCCATGATATATGGTTTCCACTTTCTGAGTTTTATATTTAAAATTTTGATAAGTATTTTAATATGTTTTTACAATGTCTAATTGTTAATTGTGTGATGTTTGGATTTGGTATTCAGTCCATGTGAGCTTCCAAATCAACCAAAAAGTTTTTTTTATGAAAATAGAAATAAATGATCAATTAAATGACTTATTTATGTAATAATTTAATCTATTGTAAAATTATTTTTGAATATTTGTTTGATTTGGGTATAAAAAATATTAAATATGTGATATTTTAAAATTTAAAATTCCCTATATAATATATTAAGAATATAAAATGTTCTTTTATCTTTTAATGTAATTAATTTTATATAAATTACATACCATTAATTTATATGAATTCAAATTTTAAATAAACTTAATATGGTTATATTTTATAAATATGGAATTTCAAAAAAAATACAAAAATATAAATTGTTTTAATTCATTTTTTATGAATTATACATAGAATTTTTATCAGTTTTTTAAGTATATAAATTTTATAATTTAATAAAATATCTTATTATATATTATTAATATATATATTTTTAATATTTTAAAGTACTACATGTTATTTAGTTTAATGTTTAATTTTTCTTCTAGATTAGCATACATTAATTTAAGGATGTACAATCTTGGAATGATAATTAATTTATTTTTCTTCTAATATAAAATTTCATTTAATTGAGGTACAAGATTTAATTAAGTGGTTCATTATCATTTTTTCATATTAGGTGTGAAAATTATAATGAAATTCTTATCTCACAAGTGTATAATGTCCCAATGTAGTAAGAATTTGTTTTAAACTATACAACGATCAGGATGGCTATTCATTGTCTAGAAAAGGGATGGTTGACTGTCTCAGACCCCAAGATTATTAATTTTGGGAGTGCTAATTTCATATAATTGTGACCCTTAACATGAAAGGCTTTAAAATAAATTATCCACACAATGGATTAAAAATGTATGAATAATTTTTAATTTCAATCTCTGTTATAAAAACAATTATTGATCCAGAAAAGAGTTACATATCAAAAAATTTTAAATATATTTTTATCTAGAAGGAATAAGATTACAAAAAAAGTTAGTATATTCATGTATACATAAATGGAATTCCTGATATAATATGTTGAGATAAAATCACATTTGAATTAAATATGGGTAAAATTCATTAAAAATAAAAAAACATATGAAGACAATGATTATTCAATTAGGCAGGTTTTATCAAATTCGGATTCTCAAGTATTACAATGTGCAAATGATTACAAAAATCTATAATTCAATGAGTTTGGTCGGAAAATACCATTGTGAAATATGGGTTACACTTAGCTGCAAACCATTAGAATGGTTACTTTAAAAATGATATTTCTTTTATCCAATTTATGTATTGTACAATGTTTTTTCTGCTCGAACATCTATGATTCATATATGATTTGGATTATTTCCTAAATAAAAAAATAATTAGTGAGTGAAATTCTTATGAAGACTCATCCATTAGTGAAATATTGATCTTTCCCCACTAATAAATATGATGAGTTGGAAAGGGCTTATTATTTTAGTGGGATATCATTTTATAAAAGTACTTATCAAATGATTTTAAAAAATAATACTCATCATAAAAAATATGTTTTCAAAGATATCATTCATCATCCTCATAAAAGATTAAATTGTGATCATGCCTTTAAAATATAAATAATATTTTATAAAATTCCTAGTACTTTTCACTTAATAATGGTAATCAATTGAGATATTTTCAACGTGATAGTGAAATTCATTCTTTAAGAAATAAAAAATTACATTTGTTAAATATACGAATATTTATTTTTATGAGAAGCATAAATTAATTAAATTGTGTTTAAAAAAGAATTAGATAAATGAATTTATTAATTTACTTCTCCCTACAATCATATACCCTATATTACTAAGTGTGATAATGACATGTTGAGATAGAGGTCTGTTTAATGTCTTGTTTTTTTCTAGGACATAATTCTATTGAAATTATTCGATAAAATGATTTTTAAAGAAATTTTAACCATACTTATAAGAATATTTGGAATTGGAGAACTAGGGAATGTTATGTTTTTGTTATAGTGCTATATTGATCACACAAGTGTGTAAATGTTCAAAATATAAAATGACAAGTAATATGGAATTTAAAATAATTTTTGTATAGTATCACATCATTATAATTTAATCCTATAGTTTTCCAAAGGTAATTAATGTCTTATTAAGGCGTTATTATTAGAAATATCTATAGGGTTTTAAATAATTTATATTTTATGTCCACACTAAGAATCATTGTTGTTGAAATTAATGATTAATTATTTAATGATATTTGAAATAAAGAATATAATCTACAAATGTATTAAATATATATAAGTTTATAGTTGTGTAAAAAATATTTAACGAATTTTGTTTGTTTTCAAATAATGAATATGTTTTTTATGATATCAAGGTGTTCAATGCTAGGGGATACATCATGAACTTGTGGATTAAAATAATGGTTTATATTATAATAACATTTCACACATACTGTAAGATGACATCATTCAAAAAAAAATTATAAACAATATGTTATTATTCATTCAATACACATGGTATATGATTGATCATATTTTCAATTTTTTTGACAATGATATCATGGAAAAATATTTCATCTGTGATAAAATTGTTTATCTAGATATTTGAGTATTTATTATATATTTTATTTTACCCACACATGTGTCATAATTATATATATAATTTTATTTTATAAAAAAATCCCCAACACTTAATACACTATAGATTATATGGATAAAATTGTTACATCTAGACCTGGATCTTACTAAAACTGTTCACTGACCATGTTCACCAAAATAACTCAAGAACACCTCCTCATAGACAAGAGGCTAATGATTCGTAGTGGGGGTATATGATTTTATTTCTAAGAGACTATATACCCACATAATACTAATACAATATAACAAAAAATCAGATGATAACCACAATAGTAATTATTACAGTGAGGAAGAAATAAAAAAACTAAAGTAGAAGAATGCATGAATAATAAATGAAATATTATAAAACATAGAATAACCATTTGACATATAAAACATTGATCACCCACCATTTCTATCACATATAAAAGTGTAAAAAATAAAAATGATATTAAATTACAAGGATCTACATTGAAATATGATCTGTACAATATACCCAGTCTCTATGACATTGTTGAGTTGGTCTATCCCAATCAAAAGAACCCACAAAACTAGATTCGCTCGATCATGGATGTAACAGCCCGAGATTTTATGAAAAATATTCTTTTTTATTTCACTAATGTCTTGTGTTGTACGCTACACCAAAAGAAGCTTGCACAACACGCATCCTTGACTTGCCTTGCATTACACGCAATCGCAACCTTCCTCGATAGCGTGTGTGGTACGTAATACTGAGTTTTACGAAACAATGATATGCTATTAAAATATTATTAAAACTAACCGTTATGAATAGTAATAACCACTTTTTAAATTTTAGAAATTTTATTTTTCAAAATTGACTTCATTTTTTGATTCGGAATACCGAAATTAGCCTAGGGTGAAATTTTGGTATTTTTCTGAAAACTTTCAATTTTTGATGAATAGTGAAACCACTAAGTGGTAGGTTAAAAACTGAATTTTGCATAAAACTTAATTTTACCGCTTCTGTGAATGGAATTTCGAAAATCCGAGAGACACGGTTAATATCAAGGACTAAAATGTGGTTCAATGAGATGAAAATAATTTTTTGGTGAATAGTAACTTTTTACTTTTTTTTACCACGGTTAATAGTAAATAGGGTAACTAAGGGTAAATATGATATTAATATTACCCTAACACATGTCCTAATTCTGTTGGACAAGTGTAATTCGACCAAAAACAAACTGAGGAATAAAATATGACCATTTAGGCCCACTTGGATTAGATTAGGACATTTATTATTAATTTATTTAAAGAAGGGTTAAAATAGTTAAAATCAAAGTTTAATAAGTAAATCATTTTTAATATGGGGTTATACATAAGATAAATTCGATTATAAATATTCATTAGAAAGCTAAAAATATTTCCTACATGATGGTATTTTATTTGTTATTTTTATACATCAAATAATATAATTTATTTATGACACAAAGATGATGCAGTAATTATCTTATTAATGAAATATTGACATAATTGATAATATAAATACCAAAATAAATGTAATTTAAGACTTTTTATGAATTCCACTAATTTTCTAGGTTACTATGATATATTATTGTTGATTTAATCAACTTGGTTCGAACATATAATTCTGTTATGACTTTCACAAAAATCATATATCAAATAGTGTCAAAATTGACACAAAATAGTTTTTAAATCAAATATTATATTATTAATTGTTATTTTATTCCTAAAAATCTAAGGTTCTGCCAAATGACTTAGATAAGGATATATGTATTAATAATATACAATTTGGGGTTCGTTTGGCATGTTATAGTAAGTTTATTAACCATATAGTGAAAGAAAACAAAAAGACACGGTAAAAGTTAAATTATTTAACTTAGAGTTAAATCTAATTGATAAGGTTAAAATAATACCCTAAACTTGTCTAAATCCTATTGGTTGATAGGATTTCGACCCATCCCCACTTTAGCTTCGAAATAAGACCCTTTGGAACCATTATAAACCGATTTTAACTTTAATATAAAATAATATTTTGAGGTATTCCTATGGTGCCCCTCTCATCCCTTATAAAAGGACACCTCCTCCCCCTCCTCCTCACACCAATTTGAGCACTCAAGCTCGGCCAACCCCTGCCATTTTCTCCTATCCACTTCCCTAGAATAATCCTAGAGGTCCTGGTCTTCTCCAAAGACCAATCTTAGTTCCTTAAGTGGAGGATTCAAAGAGGCGTTCCAAAGAAGAGGTAATATCCATTACCGATCTTTTCAATTTCTTTCTTCTTCAACTTATTCTTCTTAGGTTGTTTCATTATGAAGTAATAACATCAGTATCACTCATATACTGATATGTTATTATAAGTATGAAACAACCCTATTTCACCATCTATCCATCCTATGGAAAAAGAAATCACCGCGCGTGCGTACGTACGGAATACCGTCTCCATGCCGTGGTGTAATCTATTTTCCACCATCACCTTACAAGGATGAGTATAATGGTGTAATGAGTAACTATATATGATAATTATGAATTAATATCGATACTGAAATAATATATATATACTCCAATACAATTCCACGATCATAGGAACAATATCATCACTCGTGCGTACGTACGGAATACCGTCTCCACGATGTGATGCGACTCGTTCTACATGATCTTCATTTCATAATGATTATATAAATGAATTGAATGAATGAATATGTTATATACTACACTAATACCATTCTGGAAATGAATTATCTATAACCTAAAGATAAGAATAAAAATTTATTCGACAAAACACGCATAAGAACAAAAAGTTATAAAGACCCGTGTAACAAGTAACAATGAAATATTACTAACAAGAAGCTAATAATATGACCATATATGATATCATATCAATATGTATGATTCTGGAATAAGTCAATAACACTATTTAAACCATTATACAGGAGCTTCAGACATGAACAAAGCAAATTGGACCTAAGGTAAGGGAAATATCACAATCTCATTTTTATCCGAGATTGTTTATTCGTAAGTATTTACTGGGGTGTATTTTATCATCCACATCCATGTTTAATCAATATGTAATATTATTTACATCCACCTACAATTGTTTAAATCCATTTTTACCCTTCGGTGAGTTTTTAGTAATATGTATGAAAGGAATCTTTTGTCGTTTTTCGTACGAGGTACTATTTTTGACTTTTCCGACAAAAGTACGAAGAATGTTTTTTTAACTTATACGGCATGAATGGATTTTTAAAACATTATTTCTAAGAAGCATCCTTTACAAGTTTTCAAGTTTATTTTTAATCAACATATTTTAGTTTAAAGTTGTATGACATGTTAAGAAAGGAAAAAAAATGTTTTTGAAAAAGAAAGGATATTTTCCTCAAGAATGGAGTTCAAGTTTTTAATCAAAATTATTTTCCATCTAAGATAATAAAAGGGTTCTGTTTTTATCCCTATTATTACATGGATTTGATTATGTTGTGATGGAAACATTTTTATGAATTCCTTTATCTTATATGAATTGTTTTATGATGTCATGTTGTTTAAGAATTCCATTTTTATTACATGGGTTACGCTATGATGTATGGTTTATGATTATGTGGAACACATAAGAAAGGATTCATTATAAGATGGGTGGGACCTATATCTCCCTCCAATGCATTGGGTAAAGATTTTATATCTCAGGAGATAGACATGGCTGGAACGGAAGGTTATTTCGGTTCAGTGATACAGGACTGAAACGAGGAGTGAACTCGGTTCAGAAAGGGACTTTGTCCACTAAGATAGTCTTGGCAATGAGTCATGACTAACAAGAAATGATTTTCCATGATTATGTGTGCATGCCACAAAGTTTCAAGTTTTATGTTATGATTATGGGGATCTCATTTTCACTTCTATGATTTATCCCATGTTATGATATTATGAGCTCTTTTGCAGGTTATGATTTCCAAAAGCTATGTTCTTATGTATATGATGTGATTGATATTTCTTTTGTTTACCCTTACTGAGCATTTGAGCTCACCCTTTTATGTTTTATTTTCCCCAGGATATAAAGAATGGTTTTTAGGTAAAAAAAAGGGAAGATCTTTATGGGAGATATTGAAGATCTTTCCCCACGATTAGAAGATTACGTACTGAGTTTCCAAAGACACTAAACTATTACGATCCTTGTGTGTGTGTTTTTGTTATGTACTAAGTATTCCGCAAAAGTAATGTAATGTCCATGTACGTCAAGATACGGGTCTCTACAGTTGGTATCAGAGGAAAGGTTTAGTCAACCTTTGGAAACTAGGATGCGAAAATGTTAGTGAGATCCCTAGAGATATTTCTAAGGTATGTCTAGGGATGTCCCTAGGGATAAGTATACGTATAGGTTATAGTAATAGAATTACACTAACGATCATAGAATTAAACCTAAGATGTTGGATATTGAAGGTACTCCCCATTTTTTATGTTGTTTTCCCTAGCATGATTTTTGCCTCTCACACTATTCTTTTTGGGTTTTAGACGATGGCTGGAACCCGAAGGAACCGCGTTGATCAATGCAATGGACAATGAAATGATTGCCCTCCTGAACAAACAAATGTTATGGGAGATGGAGTGCAAAATCTTATTGCTATACTTACACAAGCTATGAATCATTCTGGACTTCCAAATGAGCAGAGAAGGGAACAATATTCTATTGAGTCCTTCATGAGGCAACGTCCACCTTCTTTCAGTGGGTCTTCTGATCCACTTGTGGCTGAACAATGGATCAGTACTACTGAAAATATATTTTCAGTTCTTCAATGTTCTGAACATGATAAAGTCATCTTAGCAGTATATAGTTTGGAAGGTGAAGCTGATCAATGGTGGAATCTTATCAAGAATACGAGGCCAAGAGATGAAATTGAGTCCATGGAATGGGACGAGTTCAAGAACTTGTTTTTCAGTAAGTACTTCCCTTGTATTCTTCGAACAAAGATGGAGAAAGAGTTTCTTGAACTGAAGCAAAGGGACGATGAATCTGTTGGTACCTATGAAGGAAATTTTACAAGACTTTCAAGGTATGCTTCTGGTATTATCAGCCAACCTGAAAGTAAAGTTGATCGATTTTTCAGTGGCTTAAAACCAAGTCTTTGAAGGGCATTAGCTATAAGAGACTTCAGTAGCTATGAAGAAATTGTGCGTTGTGCTATCAAGGTAGAAATGGAACTTGGTGTTACATATCCATCTCATGGTTTTGACAAGAAACGAAAGATGGAGTTCAAGGAGAAATCTCATAATAATGGTGAAAAGAAGATGAATGTTTCCTTATGCACAAAGTGTGGAAAGAATCATGGTGGAGATTGTCTTAAAGGGACTAGAAAATGTTTTAAGTGTGGAAAAGAAGGTCATCGAGCAGCTGAGTGTCGAAGTAATGGAAAAAGGGTTTCTAATGATGTGAATAAAGTAAACACTGCAGAGAACGCACCACCAACACTTCAATGCTTCAAGTGCAAGGAAATGGGGCATTATGCTAATAATTGCCCTAATCCAAGGGTTAGTGATGATCAACATGAGCAACCACTGAAGGCAAAGGACAAAGGGAAATCACATGCGATCACTATTGGCAATTTTGAATATGACAACGATGTGGTGGAATGATTAAGTGTTTATGTAATGGGATTCCAAAATAATGTTGTATCATTGAGTATTGCAATATTTATTGATGTGGTATTCAAAGTGATTGAGATATTTTTTGGAAATAAGATGATATGCGCATAATGAAGACGAGAAAATGAAATGTTTAATAGTATTCATGAGCTCATGATTGATATAAGGACTAAGTGATATCATGGTTTGAGTATATATAATTTTAAGGATTTTGGTATATGGAAAGAGTTAACTTTTAATAGAATTCATGTTTTCAATAAGGTTCAATGTGTATTCAAGAGAATACAAGATTAAGGCCTTTGAATGTTTGGAATGTGACCAACAAGATATATCTTATGATATATGGGGGATCAACGATAGTATTAAATCTCTGGTAATTGTTTTCACTATATTATGAGAGTGGACTGCAGTATTATGTATAAGCCTAAAGATTAGACTGGATTATGTTGGACATAAGTTAGTTTAAGGATAGAAGTTTTTTCGATATTATTGATGGGATGTTATAGTAATATAGTTTTAGAAAAAGGACAACCTGCAGGACGGGCGACAGCCCATCGCTTCGGACAAGGCCATAGGAATCGAACCCACAACCGAAGTGCGACTGGCCTTTATCACCTACCACTGACCTACAGGAAGTCCCTATTTAGTAGAAACTAGTGTTATTATATTAAGCAGTATGATATATGAAGTATAAGCCCATTTTAGGAACCATATATGATTAATCCCACTATAGATTGACTTATGTATATAAATTTTGCTAACCCTTTGAGACAGATGGAATGACCCGTCATTCTATCACATGATCTGCTAACACTTCACGAATAACAAATTCAACTTCATTTATTTAAGAGATGAAGTGGAAATTGTTAAAGGCACGAACAACAGTGAGATTGTACCAAAATAAAGTAAGCATTTATTCTAATTCAAATTCTTTAACTTTAGGGAAATGATCTTAAAAACCAAAAATGTTGTCCTAGTTCTCTTATACCTGATGAATCAGATGGTAACTTAGATCGTCACAAATTTATGGATTTGTGATTACTGGCTTTTCCATATCCATGTTCTCTACCACTCTCCATCATAACATGATGGTTAGATTTCTCTTCCATATCCATATTTTCACCTATGTGGAAACCTAGTGATTAGTTTATTTGGGTAATCGTTACATTTCATACTTTAGTTTTTAAAGCCAAGTTTTGGTATTCCTTTTTACGATGTGGGTTTCTATTAAAGAAACATTCGAATAGTAAACCATTTATAACCTCGACGAATTTCGAGGGCGAAATTCATTTTAAGGGGGGTAGAATGTAACAGCCCGAGATTTTATGAAAAATATTCTTTTTTATTTCACTAATGTCTTGTGTTGTACGCTACACCAAAAGATGCTTGCACAACACGCATCCTTGACTTGCCTTGCATTACACGCAATCACAACCTTCCTCGATAGCGTGTGTGGTACGTAATACTGAGTTTTACGAAACAATGATATGCTACTAAAATATTATTAAAACTAGCCGTTATGAATAGTAATAACCACTTTTTAAATTTTAGAAATTTTATTTTTCAAAATGGACTTCATTTTGTGATTCGAAATACCGAAATTAGCCTAGGGTGAAATTTTGGTATTTTTCTGAAAACTTTCAATTTTTGATGAATAGTGAAACCACTAAGTGGTAGGTTAAAAACTGAATTTTGCATAAAACTTACTTTTACAGCTTCTGTGAATGGAATTTCGAAAATCCGAGAGACACGGTTAATATCAAGGACTAAAATGTGGTTCAATGAGATGAAAATAATTTTTTGGTGAATAGTAACTTTTTACTTTTTTTACCACAGTTAATAGTAAATAGGGTAACTAAGGGTAAATATGATATTAATATTACCCTAACACATGTCCTAATTCTATTGGACAAGTGTAATTCGACCAAAAACAAACTTAGGAATAAAATATGACCATTTAGGACCACTTGGATTAGACTAGGACATTTATTATTAATTTATTTAAAGAAGGGTTAAAATAGTTAAAATCAATGTTTAATTAGTAAATCATTTTTAATATGGGGTTATACATAAGATAAATTCGATTTTAAATATTCATTAGAAAGCTAAAAATATTTCCTACATGATGGTATTTTATTTGTGATTTTTAGACATCAAATAATATAATATATATATGACACAAAGATGATGCAGTAATTATCTTATTAATGAAATATTGACATAATTGATAATATAAATACCAAAATAAATGTAATTTAAGACTTTTTATGAATTCCACTAATTTTATAGGTTACTATGATATATTAGTGTTGATTTAATCAACTTGGTTCGAACATATAATTCTGTTATGACTTTCACAAAAATCATATATCAAATAGTGTCAAAATTGACACAAAATAGTTTTTAAATCAAATATTATATTATTAATTGTTATTTTATTCCTAAAAATCTAAAGTTCGGCCAAATGACTTAGATAAGGATATATGTATTAATAATATACAATTTGGGGTTCGTTTGGCATGTTATAGTAAGTTTATTAACCATATAGTGAAAGAAAACAAAAAGACAAGGTAAAAGTTAAATTATTTAACTTAGAGTTAAATCTAATTGATAAGGTTAAAATAATACCATAAACTTGTCTAAATCCTATTGGTTGATATGATTTCGACCCATACCCACTTTAGCTTCGAAATAAGACCCTTTGGAACCATTATAAACCGATTTTAACTTTAATATAAAATAATATTTTGAGGTATTCCTAAGGTGCCCCTCTCCTCCCTTATAAAAGGACACCTCCTCCCCCTCCTCCTCACACCAATTTGAGCACTCAATCTCGGCCAACCCCTGCCATTTTCTCCTCTCCACTTCCCTAGAATAATCCTAGAGGTCCTGGTCTTCTCCAAAGACCAATCATAGTTCCTTAAGTGGAGGATTCAAAGAGGCGTTCCAAAGAAGAGGTAATATCCATTACCGATATTTTCAATTTCTTTCTTCTTCAACGTCTTCTTCTTTAGTTGTTTCATTATGAAGTAATAACATCAGTATCACTCATATACTGATATGTTATTATAAGTTTGAAACAACCCTATTTCACCATCTATCCATCCTATGGAAAAAGAAATCACCGCGCGTGCGTACGTACGGAATACCGTCTCCACGCCGTGGTGTAATCTATTTTCCACCATCACCTTACAAGGATGAGTATAATGGTGTAATGAGTAAATATATATGATTATTATGAAGTAATATCGATACTGAAATAATATATATATACTCCAATACAATTCCACGATCATAGGAACGATATCATCACTCGTGCGTACGTACGGAATACCGTCTCCACGATGTGATGCGACTCGTTCTACATGATCTTCATTTCATAATGATTATATAAATGAATTGAATGAATGAATATGGTATATAATACACTAATACCATTCTGGAAATGAATTATCTATAACCTAAAGATAAGAATAAGAATTTATTCGACAAAACACGCATAAGAACAAAAAGTTATAAAGACCCGAGTAACAAGTAACGATGAAATATTACTAACAAGAAGCTAATAATATGTACATATATGATATCATATCAATATGTATGATTCTGGAATAAGTCAATAACACTATTTAAACCATTATACAGGAGCTTCGGACATGAACAAAACAAATTGGACCTAAGGTAAGGGAAATATCATAATCTCATTTTTATCCGAGATTGTTTATTCGTAAGTATTTACTGGGGTGTATTTTATCATCCACATCCATGTTTAATCAATATGTAATATTATTTACATCCACCTACAATTGTTTAAATCCATTTTTACCCTTCGGTGAGTTTTTAGTAATATGTATGAAAGGAATCTTTTGTCGTTTTTCGTACGAGGTACTTTTTTTGACTTTTCCGACAAAAGTACGAAGAATGTTTTTTTTAACTTATACGGCATGAATGGATTTTTAAAACATTATTTCTAAGAAGCATCCTTTACAAGTTTTCAAGTTTATTTTTAATCAACATATTTTAGTTTAAAGTTGTATGACATGTTAAGAAAGGAAAAAAAATGTTTTTGAAAAAGAAAGGATATTTTCCTCTAGAATGGAGTTCAAGTTTTTAATCAAAATTATTTTCCATCTAAGATAATAAAAGGGTTCTGTTTTTATCCCTATTATTACATGGATTTGATTATGTTGTGATGGAAACATTTTTATGAATTCATTTATCTTATATGAATTGTTTTATGATGTCATGTTGTTTAAGAATTCCATTTTTATTACATGGGTTACGCTATGATGTATGGTTTATGATTATGTGGCAGACATAAGAAAGGATTCATTATAAGATGGGTGGGACCTATATCTCCCTCCAATGCATTGGTTAAAGATTTTATATCTCATGAGATAGACATGGCTGGAACGGAAGGTTATTTCGGTTCAGTGATACAGGACTGAAACGAGGAGTGAACTCGGTTCAGAAAGGGACTTTGTCCACTAAGATAGTCTTGGCAATGAGTCATGACTAACAAGAAATTATTTTCCATGATTATGTGTGCATGCCACAAAGTTTCAAGTTTTATGTTATGATTATGGGGATCTCATTTTCACTTCTATGATTTATCCCATGTTATGATATTATGAGCTCTTTTGCAGGTTAAGATTTCCAAAAGCTATGTTCTTATGTATATGATGTGATTGATATTTCTTTTGTTTACCCTTATTGAGCATTTGATCTCACCCTTTTATGTTTTCTTTTCCCCAGGATATAAAGAAAGGTTTTTAGGTAAAAAAAAGGGAAGATCTTTATGGGAGATATTGAAGATCTTTCCCCACGATTAGAAGATTACGTTCCGAGTTTCCAAAGACACTAAACTATTACGATCCTTGTGTGTGTGTTTTTGTTATGTACTAAGTATTCCGCAAAAGTAATGTAATGTCCATGTACGATAAGCTTCGGGTCTCTACAATGGAACCCATGTCCTTCATCTATATCCACCATATAATATATGATTAACCTAAAAATTGGTTAGAATGATTCCACACACACATAGTGGTTCACATATATATGTGAGGAATCATCTCAGTACCCCACCCATTGAGGAATAGATAAATCTTCTATCATAATTTCATGCTCTTTTAATTTGAACAACCTAGTTAAGACACAACTAAAAATAATATATTAAAAAGGTAACATAAAACTAATGTTGATCGTAGGTTTCATGACATCGATCAATATAGCAGGGTTTCATCACACGAACACACTTATATATTTATATGTGTATATGTATATATTCTCAACAATATATATATATATATATGTATGTATGTATGTATGTATGTATACATAAAAATATATATCCATGTGTAAGGTGAAAGGGATAAAATAAATCAATATCAGTCAATCCATGAGTATAAAATCCATATCATCTTGAGATCTAATGAAATGGGAATTGATTTGGATGTTATATAACTAGAGATGTGTATAATGAAGTCAACATCTAGGTTTGTATACCCAATTGAATATATCTGCTTCATCTGGTGTAACACCCTATTATTTTTTGATTTTATTACCATTTAACATTAATCTTGTATATTTAGTTCATTCCATATTACTATAATATTTTCTTTTATTCCATGAAAAACATTGTTTTCCTTTTGTCACACCTAACATCGAGTTTATACAAATGTGTTATATTACTAGAAATTTATTATTTAATATGATGGTTATCACATATCCATTAAAAAGGACAATATGATATGTATTAACTAACTTATTGAAATGTGGTTTAATTATGTATATTCAAAAAATTATTTGATGACCAATTAATTAGAAATAAAAATAAAATCATCTTTAATTGAAACAAGAAATTGTTTTCTCGAAAGATATTCATATGGGCAGAACTGTGTATAAATAAAATTCATTAAATTTTTTTTGGGAATTATATTAATGATATTTATTTATTATATATTAATTATAATGTTTAAAATTAATATTAAATATAATTTATAATGGAGATATGAATAATAGAATTTTACGCTTAAAATAGAATATTTAAAAAATATTTTTTCCCTTTTTGCTGTGCACGTGTTTTAAAACAATTTTTTGAATATTTTTTTAAAAAAAATATTGTAAAAATAAAATAAATTTTGGAAATCAGAGTACCAAAATGAGCTTTGGATTATTATTTTTTTGATTTTTCTCAAATGATTCATTTTTTTGATGAGTAGCGAAAAAAAAATAATTTAAATTGAAAAATGCCTTCTCATTTAATTTATTTATAAATATAAATTATTAAATAAGTCATTTTTTAAGGAAATGTAGTTAAATTTTATATAAATTAATAAAATTTAGGAAATATTAATCTCTTTTTTTAATATATATATACTAACATTGTTTACATTTGAGCATTTTTTCTTTAAAAACTACATTCTCATTAAGTCTTCTTAATTAATTATAATTTATTTTTTCCCATTATACGATTTTAATTAAATAAAATTGATTATGTATTTGTTATATTAATAATATATAATTTCTTATGTGGTCAACATATTTTTAACCAAAATGAATACTGAATATATTAATAATTACTTATCACGGTTAATGTAAAATTGGATTTACTAGGGATTAAGCTTTGAAGATAAGTGTTAAAATAATCGAAAAAATATTCTAAAACACATTTTTTGGCAATATTTGGACGCTTATAAACAATGGATTTATTTATTCGATTTTATTAGAAACGTTTGTTTCAATGTGACCTATATAATAAGTTATGTAACCAAAATAACAAAAAATGAAAAACATATGTGATTTAAAAACTATACAACAATTGGATTGGAAAAAACACCGTAGTATCGTTTATATTTGTAATTTAATAAGATATAAGATTTTTTTTCTCAGATAAATTAATATTATTTATTATATATTAAATAATTACTTAAAATGCTTAAAAATGAAAAATAAATTATTATTTTGTAAATTAAAATTAATATAAATGATACTATACATCTTCCAAATGAATTAAATTGAATGAATTTTTATTTTAGAATAATTATTCAAATTAATATAACATGATACATAGATGTGTACATAATATATTTTAATTGGGTTATTCAATTGATATTTATTTTAAAATTCATATTAAATTAATAATGTTTAAATACACATTAAAGTTATATTATAAAAATGATATGATATAAAATTAAAAAGAATATTATTCCTTGAGATTTTTAAATTTTTATAATTATCTTCTATTGTCCATTAATGGATCAATTATTATTTTATAGTTATTATAATTACCCCTAAATAATAAAAACTCTTTTAGCATTGTTAAGTTTAAAATATTGTTTTTAGAAGTCAGATACTCTTCAGTTACAATTAATTTACAACATGTATTGGACTTCTATTTTATGAATTGAATTCTATATTTGGAATCAATTATATAAAATATATTCTAAATATTAATTCAAGTTTTGTCTTAACAGATATATTCTCTTGGTTAGAAAACTAATAACCATAGTGGAAACCCAAAATTTGTAAAAGTATTGAATATTGAAGTTAATGAATTTTTTTTAAAATGAACATTATTATTTTTTGGTGTTCCAGATTGATAATATAATCCCTAAAATACTCTAATTATTAATTTTGGTGGCACGTGTGGTAAGAGTGACCACCCAATAGTGATCACTTTTGGGTATTTACAAAATTGTATATGGTCTTCAATTATAAAAACAACTCACTCTCCTCTCTTTTTGACACCTCTCAATCCATTTGGATGAACAACCCCTAAAACCACACATCCCAAATTACCTAATCAAAAACTATAATTATATTTTTTGGAATAAATCCAACCTATGAAAGAATATTTGAAACCCTACATATGATACCTGGTGAATAGGAAATGTTCATCAACCCGTGTTATTGTTTTATTTATTTATCTATCTAAGTAAATTATTATTATATCATGCTGATATAAGGACCATAGTATCATGTATATATTGATATTTTTTGAGGTAATTACATGACCTACAACCATCTCCCCATCCATAAAATGGGTTATAAAATCATTATTCATGTGAATGATGGACTACTTTCTCACGAACCAATGTCATTCATTTTTTTTGTTACGAGCTAAAAAAATTGGAAATAATTATGGATTTATTTATTATATATTATATTAATTATTTTATTATACTTTATAAATTATTATTTCACACATACCACATTTCATTAATTTTTTTGTGGAATTGTATAACATTGCTCGTGTGTACGACGGGCTATCACCTCATGAAGTGATGTGATTTGTTCATGATCTAAATTGATGATAAGTAGGATATTATTAATTAATATATTTTATATATATGACATAATAATGTTTATATAATCATAATTTATCATTTACATTTATTTATATCAATTGGAAAACAAAATGGAAATATTGGTCTACGTACGTACGACATACAATACCAATGAATGTCACATTTTGATTTTTTATATATAAATATTTTGGATCAATATGAAGATGTATATAAGGAATTTATATGATATATATATATATATCATGGTAAAAATTAATAGGATTATGAAACCATGATTATTTAAGATGACCAAATATAACAAGTTGAAATACACTTGAAAAACAAAGCTGTTATTACCCAATATCTGACCTTAATATGGAATTATTAAAAAAAATATGATAAATGATCAAAGGAAATCAATATAAGGTATGATATATATGAATCATATTTTAAAAATGGAAATAAATTGTTATTTATTATATAGTATATTATAATGTGTACGATTTATTTTAAGACTTATTGTAAGCGATTTTTATCTCAATTTAATTTTCTTCGAGAGAAATTCCATATTCGCAAAATTTATCATTTAGGAGATATATATAATTCCAATTATTTATTCCATGGTCATTATAATAAAAGTAATTTTTATTTAAAATATCCATTTGTGGTTATCTTTTTCTTGTGGTTTATGTTTCAAAATTTACTAATTCAATAAGAAATTGTGGCCTTACTTTTACATCATTGAGACATATGTTATGTAATTAACCAATAAAATTTTAATAGGTGTATATTATGACCCTATAAAATGTTATAGAAATTATATAAATATATAAATTTTATTTATTATTTCATTGGGTTTAATTCTATTTTTGGAATTATGATGCAATTTTTCTAATGTGGTATGGGTTTCATGTTACAATATCATCATTTATCGAGATAGTTTTTTTAATGTGATTGCAATGACGAAATATTTTGATAAATATCCCATGGAAAAAATGAATTACCTAGCCTTATAATAATTTAATTGGGACACCATTTTTTAATTTTTTTTCTTTTTTTATTAACTAAAGCGTTCAACGAGTAAATTCTTTTATAAATAAAATAATTGTGTAAAAAAATACCTTTCTCATTTCAAAGATGATTTATTAAAAAAATTGAAAATGGAATAAGTTTTAAATGTTTTTTTCAAATAGGAATTTATATTATCCAAAATAAATTTTTTCAATTATTTATAAATATTTAATTATTTTTTTCAATGTTATTTCCAAAGAAAATTATTTTCAAAATATATTATTTTTTAATGAAATGTTTTTTTCAATGTGGAAGGGATGTTTTAAAAAGGAAGTATTCTAAATGACCATTATAAAATTTTATATATAATATGAAATCATTAGACATTACTTATTCTTTAATAGAGATAAGATTGAAGGGTAACATTCATATTGATTCACTAAAAGGTTAATGTTTATGATGAAAAGATTTTTATCAAACATATTTCTCTTCAACAGGTTATTCCATTAAGAAATATTTATGAACCCTTCTATGTTTTCCATGAATAATTCTATAATGAAATGATTATAAAACTAGTATATTTTTCACATGTTATGAATTGAAGACATCTTTATGAAACCCAATATATTTCAGGGTTTATGATATAATAAATGTTTTTTGATCTTGTAGAACACATATTTATGATTGTTATTAAGTTATAGGTTGAACCAATTCTCCATTAAATGAATTGAGTAATGGAAAAAAATTATAAGCTTATAGGGTACATGTGTGGATTTCCTAATCCCAAATATGGTATATTTATGGTTATCACATGAATGAAAAGAGGGTACATAATATTTCATCACAAGATCGAAGTAGGCACACATGTTCTTATCAAAATCCTAATATGTTATAAATGTATTGGTGGGTATCTTTGACATTAGATTTTATATGATTAATTATATTCCCAAAAATCCAGGTATTATGAAAAATTAATACCCTCATGGTTCATGTTTCTAGATTCCTTTTTGATTATTGTTTTATATACTAAAAATATTTATACAATGACTCATGTTTATGATATTTAATAATCATCATATATTTTTCAATTGATATTGTCATTTTATCAAACTATTATACTCTTGTTATGGTTACATATCACCATTTTTACCCTTAATGAGAATTTGAGCTCACCCATTCTTATGTATCTTTCCTCTCGATATGAAGAAATAGTTTTATGGAGGAGTACTAAATGGGAATATCTTTATAGAGATATTTAAAATAATTAATGAATTAAGAATATTGTGTTCAATGATTAAAAAATAGTAAACCATTTTGGTTCTCAGGTGTGCGATTGTGTAATTTTATGAGTATTCATTTAAAAACATGTAATATTTATGTATCAAATTACATGCTCTCTATAGTTGGTATTAAGGTAATAGCTTAGAATCACTTTGAGAAAATAATGAAAATCCTTTTCTGAGATCCCTAGGGAATTTTTAATGATATGTCAATAGAAACCTCTAAGGATAACTATAACGAAGAGTCTAAGTATCAGAAAATGTCATGGAATTTTGTTGAATGATAGAGAAAGTGGTATCCAAGAAATTAAATATCGTCATGGATAAAACACGTAACACCCCCAAATGATAAAGGGTTAAATGACTAAATGATAAGACTCATGTCAACAAGGTGCACCTTCCTTTTCGGGGGCCTGTCTGATTAGAACTCCACTGTTAAGAATTTTTTGCCTGGAGTAGTGATCAAGATGGGTGACCCTCTGGGAAGTCTCCCAGGGTGTGTGTGAGTGAGGACAAAGCACACTGTAACGGACATGTGTTTGCCTGTGGGGACTATCATTAGTCAGATGACCCGTTCAAGCACATGAGTGGACCCTAGGGTGGGCCCCACGTGTCTGCGGGTCAACTAGTGGTACCTGGTGGGCCAGGACCCGACGACCATGTTAAGGCGGGGTGGTTGTGCTGTCACCAGGACTCGATTGTCACATTTGGTATCAGAGGTGGTACCCAGCCTTAAGTGTGGTGCACTGCCTGGGTTTGGATGTAGGGCTCACAACGAGGACGTTGTGCTCTAAAGGGGTAGTGATTGTAACACCCCCAAATGATAAAGGTTTAAATGACTAAATGACAAGACTCATGTCAACATGGTGCACCATCTGTTTTGGGAGCCTGACTGATTAGAACTCCACAGTTAAGCGTGCTTGTCCTGGAGTAGTGATCAGGATGGGTGACCCTCTGGGATGTCTCCCAAGGTGTGTGTGAGTGAGGACAAAGCACACTAGAAAGGACATGTGTAGGCCTGTGGGGACTACCATTAGTCAGATGACACGTTCAGGCACATGGGTGGACCTTTAGGTGGGCCCCACATGTCTGTGGGGAAACTGGTGGTACCTGGTGGGCCATGACCCGACAGGCATGTTAAGGCGGGGTGGCTGTGCTGTCACAAGGACTCGGTTGTCACATTTAAGGGAACTTCTTAACCCAACTATCGTTCTTTGGGTTAATCTCATACATTCAAATTATGTCATGATATTATTATGTCCTATCTTTTATTTATACATTCTTTATGTGTACTTATAGTGAATACACATAATTTATATATTTTATTTACAAAATGATCTTTCTATGGGACTTCGTCTCAATCTACTTTCATTGAGGCATATTTTTTTTATGCACAACTTAATTTTATACGGTGTATAAACCCCTTTGACTTTTACATTTATTCAAAAGGAAACATTTTTATACAAATCATTTAGTAAACGACAAAAGGGAATGTTTTTTTGTCATACGTATGCGGCGACAACGACTTCTCTGCCGTCGTGACCATTATTTGAGTTTCGGCTTCCTCTACAAGCCATAACCTAACGTTTTTTTAAAATGAAAAATAAATACCATGTATTACTTTTCTTTTATTTTGGTATTGAAAATGGTTTTCATAATTTTTTTATTATATCAATGTGTTGTATTGATATCTTGTGAATGAAATGTGGAAATGTTATTTTTTCTTTTATGCATGTATTACGTGATACAATTATGTTATGGTTCTTAGGAATTGTTATGAAGACGGGTGGTTCTGTGATAAACTAATGGTGGGTGAGCCCGATATAACTCTCCAATGCATTGGGTAACGCGAAAGAGTTAAACGTTAAGGTTTCTCTAAAGAGATTTACGGAATATACTGTGATGGGTATTCCAAACGTAACCAAGAGGGCTACTACCTATGTAAGAATGTTATGAATGCCTCATGTTACCTTTATGTATTACGATTTCTATTATTTATTCATGATTTGATGAGGTATGTTAAAGTGACTATGTTTTATGGGTAAAGTATGATTTTATTCTTATGTATATATGAACTCATGTTTCCTTTCCATATTTGTATATCCCTTACTGAGCTTTTTATGCTTATCCCAAGCTTCTAAAATGATTTTCATAGGTCAAGGGAAAGGTACATGATGTGATGATAGTGTTAAGGAAGTGTCAAGAAAGAATCCATGTTTTATTTTAAATATGTTTCTGTTGATGGGAAAAAATGAATACTATCTTTTATTGTAACCACTTTGATTAAATGTGGGATGTAATGCATGTTTTATGATCTAATTCTCTAAAACACTAAACCTGAAAGTATTCTCAAGGTGTATTCTTGAAATATCTCATGATTAAGTAATGTTTAACGCTGGGGCCTTATAGTTGGTATCAGAGGTGGTACCCAGCCTTAAGTGTGGTGCAATTCCTGTGTTGAGATGTAGGGCCCACAACGAGGACGTTGTGCTCTAATGGGGGGTTGATTGTAACACCCCCAAATTATAAAGGGTTAAATTACTAAATGATAAGACTCATGTCAACAAGGTGCACCTTCCTTTTTGAGAGTCTGTCTGATTAGAACTCCACAGTTAAGCGTGCTTGGCCTGGAGTAGTGATCAGGATGGGTGACCCTCTGGGATGTCTCCCAGGGTGTGTGTGAGTGAGGACAAAGCATACTGGAAAGGACATGTGTTGGCCTGTGGGGACTCTCATTAGTCAGATGACTCGTTCAAGCACATGGGTGGGCCCCACATGTCTGCGGGGCGACTGGTGGTACCTGGTGGGCCAGGACCCGACGACCATGTTATGGCAGGGTGGTTGTGCTATCACCAGGACTCGGTTATCACAAAACATATGGATATGGATGAGGAAAAGAGGTAACTTTTGGTAATAAATATAAAATGGGAAATTAGATATAAACAAGATCATCACCTAGTTCATAAAAATTATATATGCTATACACTAGTTTTCACACTAATAGAAGATATGCTTCATAAATTCACACACACTTCACAAACCATTATGACGGTTTTAAAAAGATAGTGACTGTGAATGACCCGATGACCATGTTAAGGCGGGGTGGTTGTGCTACCACCAGGACTCGGTTATCACAAAACATATGGATATGGATGAGGAAAAGAGGTACCTTGTGGTAATAAATATAAAATGGGAAATTAGATATAAACAAGATCATCACCTAGTTCATAAAAATTACATATGCTATACACTAGTTTTCACACTGATAGAAGATATGCTTCAGAAATTCACACACACTTCACAAACCATTATGACGGTTTTATATAGATAATGACTGTGAATGACCTATGATAAATGTAATGTGTCATAAATTTAAAATATAGATCCATTATTTAGATATAATATAAATGATTTTCATGATTATTTGGTTTCCCAATATGATTATAGTTACTTAGAATGTAATTTTTTATTTATTCAATTACAAGATCTAGAAGGAAATTAGTTTAAATTAAAATAGACGAATTGCATAAAATGATCCAATTGTGATGATAACTTTATTAATGGTTATTGGGATTAATTTTAATAATTATTCAGGGAACATGATTAAAAATGTGTACATTGACCAACTCCCAGACTCACCAAAGAAGATAATTCAAGAGTTTCTTAAGATTTTAAGTGATTGATAATGTGTTAGAAATTACATATGGTTTCATATATGTCATGAAAGTGGGAAGATACCAACAATTATATGTATTAGGGTATAATGTGGTTTTTTATAATGGAAACAAAGGACAAAAATAATGTAAATACAATGGGAAAATTAGATTTTTAGTAAATAAAATTGATGATATTAATGTACTCCCTAGGGTATAAGCGACATTTTAATTATTTGTATGTGGATAATTTGAGAATTATGAAAATAATTATCCTATGGGGATAACTTTTTCTGAAAAAACTATGAAGTTTGTACAAGTAATGGTAATAATGTATATGGTTTGGAGATAATGAATGATATATGAAAAGAAATAGTTATTAACGAAAAAGATTTTTAAGGCTAGTTCTTCGTATGAGAATGAAGTGAGAAGATAGTTGTATATATATTGTAATTAAATAATTAATAAATATATAATTATTTTTAATTATATTATTTTTAGGGATTTCAAAGATTATGATGAATGATGTCAATGACATAAAAAATTCACTTAATGGAAAGTTGACATCGAGGAAAAAATGTGATTAAGGGATAGATAACCCTTAATATGTTAACTCTATTGAAATTACTGTGTTTGGATAATGGAATAATTGATAATGGTAATGTACTTTCGATAGTACAAATGACCTAAGAAATGGTTTATGTATTTTGAAAAATTTTCTTCAAATTACTGTTGATGGATTTTACAATGTTATTGAATATATGGAATATATTCATTAATCAATGGTTTATTTTATATGTAAGGATGCATGAATGTTTTCAATGAGTTTTTATGTCAATTTAGGTTAGTATTTTATTTCAATTGAATATGTGGTGATGATATTCACATGTTTTATGTATAAAATTATGGTATTCTTTTTATTATTTGAGGTATTAATGATAAGTTAACTATGGATTTTAAGTGACCCTTTTTCTATTGTTTTGAATTTTATTACTTTGGAAGGGTATAAAGGAATATTATTTATGAAGTATATTATGTTAAAAATTGAATTTGAATTTATATATTAATGTATTATTTCACCAAATGAAGATTTATGCTTCACCTATACTAGCCATTTTGTTATGATGATAAAAAATGATAAATTAAAAGACTTATCATTCTATTTATGGATATTGAGATATGTTAGTGCTTCAAGATTTAATAATCCCATTCATTTATTATTGTAATATATGAAGAGTAACTTGATAAAGTAATAACCCAAGGGTGATATTTTTCTTATTGGACGAAATGAAATAATGTACGTATGAATTCTCATGATGATTCATGAAAATTAGTAAAACGATATTAGAAAAAAGTTTCTCTATTATCATATTTTTTGATGATTTGAATGAAAATTTTAAAACCTCATCAATTTATCAATTTTTTTTATTAAAATTGTTTGGATCATTTCTTTTATTGCGACCGGTGATCTCTATCACTCAATATAATTAGTTATTCATTTCATCTATGTCCAAAATCATCAATTCCTACCAATGTTCTTATATTTGTAAACCTAGTGAAGTGTTACTTTAGTTAACCTCTATATTTCCAACATTATAAATTTAATTTAAATTTTATTGTTCATTTATATGATGTTGGTTTTTGTGAAGTAATTTTTAAATGATAAATCGGTGATGCTTGAAAAGAATTTTTGGGGAGATATTCATGTTTATGGCTGTAGAATGTGACATTCCATGATTTTGTGATATTTTTAAATTAAATTTAATTTTTTCAATATTTTCTACACAAGAGACATTGAGTTGAACATTCCTTAATAAAAATATAGGGATTTTTTTACTCTACGCACAACACCAAATTATAATTAAACATGTCACATTATTAAAATATTATTTTTTAAAATGATTGTTATCAACTAGCAATTGGAATGGAGATTATTAATATGATTGAATAAATTATGAAAATATGGTTTAAAAAGGTAAGTAAAATTAATGTTTTGGTGAGAAATAAATTAAAAATTAAAATAAAACCCAATTTAAAGTAGAAATTAATATTTTTTTAAAAACTACTTTTATGTGCAGTAGTGTGTTTTATATCTATTAGTCAAACTCATTAATTTTGGAAAATTATATTAATTAATTTTTTATACTAAATATTAACTATAATGTTTCATATTCATATTATCTATTTTCTTATATAAAGATATGAATATATCTAGTTTAATTCATAAAAACATTTTAAAAAAAGTAGATTTACTGCCATTTTAGGTTTCACTTCTCATAAAACTAATATTTGATACATTTTCAAATTTTATTAAAAAAGAATCACTTATTAAATAGGAATACCAATTTTATTTCATAGTGAATTTGATTGAATTTAATGAAAATTTTCATTTTTATGAATAGTAAAAAAATACTGAATATTAATTAAAAATACATTTTTGTACAATTTATTTATAAATTAAATATATATTTTAAATCCAATTTAAAAAAATATTAGTTATATTTTAAATAAATTAATAAAATTTATTTAATTATATTATTTTTTATATTTAATTTAAATATGTAATATTTTTAACGTTTTGATCATTCTATTTTAAAAACATGATTTATGATCAAATCTGCGATATTAATTTTAAATTAAATATTCCTACTTCAGTTAATATAATTTGGGAAAGTGGATTTAATATTTTTAATTTCCTTAAATTATAATTCCCAAAAAATTAACTAATTTTTTTTAAAAATAATTCCTGAAGAAAATAATTAATGTTGTTTTCGAATAAATGAATTTATCGGGAGTTAAAGTATGAAGATAAAGGATAGATTGACCTACCCACATTTCCAAAAATCATTTTATGGACATCTTTAGACCATCATCTCCTTAGGATATTTTTTTATGATTATTTGGGAGATGTTACCCTAAAAGTGACCTATATATTATGTTAAGTAAAGAAAAAGAAAAAAATGGAACTTCACATTGTTTAAATAACTACAAATTTTTTAAATAATAAATAAACAACATAGTTTCAATTATAAATATTGTTTAACAATATAGATTATTTTATTGTATTGTTAATAATAATATTATTAATATTAATATATGAAATAATTAATTTGTACACATTTAGTTGATAAAAAATTAAATAAATTCAGATAAACTAATTAAAATTCAAATAATTTTAAAGAAGTATTATATTCCATTTTTGGAGTGAATATAAAATTTTAATGTCAATTGAACATAATATAATATATTTCTATCCCATTTGGATATTTTTAAATGACATTATAATTAATTTATTTATGTTAAAATTGACATTAATGGTATTTTATAATGTAATATATTATTTAAAATTACAAAAACTAAAATAAAATACTATTTAAATTTTAAATGATTAAACTGATCACCTATGGACCATTAATAGATATATGTTTCATTTATAGTGCCCATATTGACCCCTAAAAAGTAAAAACATTATTTTCACGGTTATGGATATAATTTTTCTTTTGCATGTTACATGGACTTGTGTTAAATTTAATTCTAAACACATAAAATATTATGAATGGGGGAATATATATTATCTAATAAGGATCATTTGAATTTTATTTTTAAAAGATAAATTACCAAGGATGGGAAACTACTTTCTATAGTGAAAAACAATAAAAATGTAAAAATCAGTAAACATTGATTTTAAGGAACAAAATGTTAAAAAAATTTGTTTTATTTGGTGGTGGTGGTGTGTTTCAACCATATAATACAGCCAAAACTATAATAATCAATGTTAGAGGCACATATTGTAAGAGTGGCCTCCCAAAAGTAAATACCCTGGGGGATTTAAAGAAAATTCCACAACTACTTAATTATGAAAGGAAACTCATTACCCCCTCTTTTTTAAATATTTTAATCCATTTTTTTAGACCAAAATATACAAAAATCAAATCATATATTCTCTCATATAGTACTATAATTCTTATTATTTTTTTCATAAATCCTTATTAGGAAATATTCGGTTGAAAAATAAGGATTATACCCGTAAAAGAGGCAACATTCATCAATGGGTGTTTTTGTTTTATTCCTTCCATCACCACATTCAATTAATATTATAAAATGATGATATAATAGTATCAATATATTCCATATTATGATTTGTTAATTTTTATTTTCATGACCTTAAATAATCTCCACAACCACCAAATGGGACATAAAATCAACATTTGTCTGTATGGAGGACTACCACATCACAAACCAAGCTCATTAATTTTTCCATTACTATATCTAATAGTTGCAAAAAATGATGGTTTTATTGATTAAATATTAAATTTATGATATTATTATGGTTTTATAATAGTTATATCATATATAAATTCATGCCTTTTATTTTTTGGGAACACAATAATGTTTCTCATGTGTCCGGTGGACTACCACCACATGATGTTATGTTATTCATTTACTAATTTCATTGATGGTAATAAAGTTAGTTTTAATGAAAATATGCTATATATAGGTAATAAAAATTATTATATAATGGTAATATATCATTATATTTATTTCATTCAATTCAATAATAGATTGGAAACTACATTAATGCATACATATGATTTATCATCTCCTTAAACGGTGCATTTATAAATTTTATTTAAAAGTATTATGTACTTATATAATAGTGTATATAATAATTTTAATACATATATACATATATATCATGTTTAAAATTAATTGTATTATGATACCATTTTTTATTTAGGAGTGACAAAAATAACAAACTCAAAGAGACATAAAAAATTAGAAACATATTTCCCAAAACATGACATTAACATTGAATTGCTAATAAAAGGTAATTAAAATTCATAAGAAATATATATATGGTATGATAATTATGAATATAATATTATAATATATTTGTAATTTAAATTTTATTTGTTATATATATTTTTTGAATGTGTGTGATGTATGTCAAGACTTAAGGTAAGGGATTTCCATATCACCAGTATTTTATATGAGACAAATTCCATATTTACCACATGTTACTTTTATGTAGTGTATATAATGAAAATTACTATATTACATAATTATTATACTAAATTTTATTTTTATTTAATATATCGATTTGTGTATCACACATTCTTGGGGTTTATATATCTTATATTACCATGATTATGAGGGATTTTTATCTCAATTTTCATTCCTTGGGACATATGTTATGTTCTGCACCCATAAGCCTTTATAAGGTGTATATACCTCCCATTTGACATTTTATATCATGAATATACATATTTTAATGATATTTAATGTATCAATTTATCTAATTATTTCACGGAGATTATGATTTAACATGAACAATGTGGTAAGTGTAATATGTTATAATCTCATAGTTTATCCGGATTGTTTGTGGTTTTGCTTCAAATGATGAAATATTACGATCTCTCTCTTAAGAAACTAATGGACTTTATTATCCTATAGTTATGTCATGGGGATAATTTTTTAACATTACATTCCTCTATTTATGTAATAATTATTTTAAAAAGTAATGTTTTTAATAAAAATAAACCATCCATTTGAAATCTCTGTTTCTTAGAAAACCATAATTTAAAAAAATTCATAATTCTATAAGTTTTAGTTTTTTTCTTCACATAATAATTTATATTATAGTCAATAAATTTGTAATATTATATTTAAATATTCATATTTATGTTTTCAAGGTTATTTCTAATGAAATGTTGTTTTAAAATTCTTTATGTTTTAAAGAAAATAGATTTTGAATGTGGAAACTGTATTTTCCTCAAGAATTATTTTAAATGATATTTAAAAATCGTTTCCCATTTAAGATAAAATCAATTGATGTTACGTATGATGTATTAGGGATATGATCAAGGGATATAATTATTCTTATTTGTTTGAATGCTTTTTATTATTGAGGAAAATATGTTTATCAAACATGTTTCTATTAAATGAGCTATACCATAAGGAAATGATTATGAAACCTGGTTTCTTTTCCAAGGGACATTTCATAATGAAATTGTTAATAAACTTGTCTCTTTTTCATAGGATTTGATCTGATGATATTTTTATAAAGCATATTTCATTTAATGGGTTATTATATAATGAATGTTTTGTGATCTTGTCACATAATGACTTATGATTTTCATTATGTAATGGGTGGGACCTATATATCTCTCAAAATAATTGGGTATGGATATATGTTTTATATGATCTAATGGAATTTTTTTTATCCCTATCCAAATAATAGTGTAATTGAGAGGTTATAACAAGACTAAAAAGTGTGTAGGTGAGAGGTCATATAATGCTCTATGTAGGTATGAGGGTGGTTATCCCAAAACTAACATGTTATTAATTTATTGGGAGTAACCTTGACATAAGATTATCTATGATTATGTAGATTCAAAAAATCCTTGTCTTATGAAATTTTTACTCTATCATGGATGATGTTCTTTTATTCCCTTATGATTTATGCCTTATGAAATGACAAATTTTTTTCTATGACTCATGTTTTTCATCATTGATATAAATGGTATTGTTTTCAAAACATATTCCCATGTGTTGATTCCATTATGTTAATGTTATTATCAAGTATTTGAGTTTTTTCCCTTACTGAGCATCTAAGCTCAACCTTTGTTATGTTCACTTACCCTAAGACATGACCAATGGGTTATAGGAAGAAGTAATAAAGGGGAAGACATTTGTGGAAAACATTGAATATATATCATTAATTAATAAGATTGGGTTCATTTTACAAAAGGATATAGTCAATTATAGCCATGAGGCATGTTTTTGTGTAATGTGGTGACTATTCATCTAAAATTTTTCTATTTTTATTTATGAGGCACCTAGTTTTCTATATCAAAAATGGTTTCTGATCTTGATGTCCTGGCTCTCAATCAAGGAAAATCTAGTCCAATGTCAGAGCCCTATGTCTCTGTCCATAGGCAGTCATGACATAGAGATATGGATAATTCCTAAGGGTCTGGCCGATATGAAATTCACATTAAAATATAAATGATAAGACATAATTCCCACCCATTAATATATCCAATGTATAATTATATTAAAATAATTGAATCAAGCATTTAAAACATCTTTCCCAACCACACTTATAATGTAGGTTTCATAATCCTCATCCATGAAAACATGTTATGAGAATCCTAACATATTCCAAATCGAGGTAAGAGAAAAAATATTCCATAATCCCCAATATGAGAATATTCTAAAAATCCTAGTTATAAAAAATGATCAATGAGTTTGGAGTAATAATCATGATATAAAAAGTCAAGGAGAGATGAATCATCCTCCTCATCATCAAAAAATGGATTTGAAAAACATTTAAAAATATATTAATAAATAACTAAATAACATGTGTCACATATGAGTGTCCTCATAAATAAAATAAGGTTAACAGGTGAAATATCTAAGGAAAAGTATCCAGTAATCCCAAAAATAATGGTAAAAATACATTTGGCACATAATCTATAAACCACAATTCAACTCTGGTGATCATCATATCATCATCATTATACATGTGAAAGCATTAAAAAAGAGTAAGGGTGGATGAATACATAAAACCACCACTAATTCCACATCCCCATACTCTTACAAGATCAACATTGGTTCTGTGGTTGCAACAACTTTCATTTCTACCCTATCCCACAATGCACTAGATTTGGGCTGGTAAAATATCATGGAATCCACTAGGTAACTCAAATAGTAACACTAGAGAAAAATCTTAATTAGGATCCCTTGAAATGACAAGATAATGATGGAATGCAACACAATATCCTTTAAAGTTTAACATAATTTATGGAATCTTTCTAATGATTCATATAAGAGTATGTAACTGGAGGAATTAGTCATGGAATCTTCTAGAGGTATATAAGAATGGACATCCAACAAGGGACCCTCAATAACAGAGTTCATAGTTAGATTTATCAAATAGGGGATCCATGTAACTAGTATGTCTATTATATAATCCTACATAAGATCCCCATGAATATTAAATTGGTATAGGGATCCAATAATGGATTCACTAGGTCTGAATTTAAGTGATGAAATCTCAAAAGGGACCCTCAGAAATTCTAATGATGCGTACGCATCCTACAAGGGATCCTAAAAGACAATTAATATCATGAAATTCTAGGATTGTAGGGTACATTATTCGAGGGACACTTTTAAATGGAAGAGAAATAAATGCATCATTGATGATATATAGCTTATGTCATATCTCATATCAAGGGTCTCACTCTTAGGAGATAACTATGCTTTATTAATGGTAGCAGAAACTATTTTATGGAAAAATGCACAAAAATACATGTAAGAGTGCACGGATAACCCATGGGTTTTAAATTTGTGATATGCATGAAAATATACTCAAAATGTAGTTATCATGAATCCAATTTTGAATCATTAACATTATGGAATGAAGATCCCACAAAAGATAAATATGGGGTAGTAAACTATGTATATACCCAATATATAGTGTGTACTCTCAATGATTCACATGCACATGTACACCTAGAAGAAATGACATGTAAGATCCAAAACACTTAACGTGTAAGAAATTTACATGACACATACCAAGTATGGGGTACCTACCTACATAACTCACATGGACTAGGAATGTACATCACCTAATTGTTTACCTCTACATGGTGTGTGATACACACACGAGGTCTATCTAGAATACTCTACACGTCATGTGAAACTACATTGGCAGTTAGGATGGATATTAAAATTTTCAAGCGAGTCTCATTACAGTATGTGCACACCCCGAACATGATGTGAATTTCCAAAATGATCATCTAAGTAGAACTAGAAGAACACATGGCATGTGTTCCTAAACTAGACATCATGTGAGCAATATTTCTAAATGGGAAACGTATCAAATAAACTCAAAACCTTGTTTTCCCTTTAAAAGGTATAAATTTACCCTCAATAGGTCTGGATAAAACTTAATATGGGATTAAAATATAATAATATTAAATATATTATAATTTATGGAAAACATAAAAATGGCCTACATTTTTCATGACTCATTTAAAGCTTCACCCGTTTTTATGATCCACAGTTGTTGTATAAAAATCTAACACATCCAATGATCTACAACGACACCTCCTATATTACATATCCCCATTTATTTCTCTATCTCGATCTCATATCTTCGTCATGTAATGTATATTCCCATGGGTAAATGTTCATGAAGCTGGCGGGGATAGAATAAAAATAATGATATAAAAAGTAAAATATAAAAAATACAACTTAAAAAAAGAAAATGAAAAACAGGAACATCCTTGGCCTCAGTTCCAGACATGATTTTATACCCCACATCAGAAAAAATCATCATTATAGACTCAATAGTGGAGTGGGATCCTCAATCCAATTAATCCTACAAATACTTTAGCCGAATAAACCTATGTGAATTAATTTTTATTTATGAAATTAAATATTAAATATTTATTTTTTTATTGGAATTGGAATATCTCAAAATTTCACTAAAATAATATCCTAGAATTAAAATTATATTTTTTAACTAGTTTATTAGTTAAAAATATTATAAATGATAATATTCCTGGTAAAAATTACTATTTTACCAAGTATAAGCATCTAGATGAAAAAATTTAATTTTCTACGCTAAATTTCTTGCCTCGAATAGCATGAGATATTACAATCATAAAACAATCATCCTTCTAATCCTCAATAATACATGGTAGAATAATGTATCCACACTCTCATCACAAGCGTATTTAACAAAATGGAAAAATGAAAATAAATTGAATGGTCTCACAACATCAAAATATTTCCCATCAAGGAATAAATTTAACAACAACTAATCTTATACACACCAGCATAGAAATACACTTATCACCATCCCATAACCAAACATTGATCTTAAGATCCCATTAAAAACACTTAATTACAATTGAGAACAAGTATCTATGACCTAAAATGTCTAATTCTTCACTCACCACAATATTCCTTACTATATATTTCTCATCGAGTACAACCTCAAATGGTTATTTCATCAATCTAATAATGATATTTAAAAAAGAATATGATTAGAATATCCATGTTTATTTATTATCATTATCAATACAATTTCAGGATAGTGAAGGATATTTTTTAAATAGTAATACTCTTTTATTCCATTAAAATGAATTTTTTATCTCTTTTTGAGATACTCTTAGATTAAAATTGGATACACTAGAATTTTAACCAACTTTGAAACCCACGTCTCCTTCAAATGAAAGTCTAGGACTTGCTATGGGTCCATTGTGCTTTGAAACCTGATTTACTCTTTTTTTCTACTATACTATACTGTGTAATAACTCATTTTATAGAAATATGAAGGAAACCATGCCCGCATTATTCCTTTAAAATATGGGTCCTTGGACCAAACACATCCACCAAAATATTTAAAATTTAAATGGTACTATGTGTAATTAATGGGTACCACCATCACTCAAATCACACTCTATCAATTCATCCATAAAAATGATATGTAAATTATGATAAATGGTACAATAGTAAATTTTTTCAAGAATACATCCTGGAACTCCTATTCAATATAATGCACCTCACTTGCTCCATGATATATTATAGGAAAACCATTTCATGGAATCGTTGTAGTCACAAGTGCATACCAACACTCTGACATATTTCTAATAGTGGACACAATAATTGATCAGGCCCAGAACCCAAATAGTCTTACCTCTAGAATAATGACTTCATAAAAAACAACCATTGTAGTTTCTCTAAAACTTAATCATCGACCTGTTTATATTACAAAGACCCGAGAACCAATCATGCATTAGTCTCAAATGAGCATCCATCTATTCTCATTTCCTAACTAGGAATCCATAACCCTATCCCAACCTCCCATGTATGTTACCCTAAATCATAGAGAAATTTCGACCTTCATTAATTGATGTCAATGATATGGGACTCTTGGTATCCCACCAAGACCTATTGATAAAGGCTCATAATAGGGTAACTAGGTATAACAACATAGTCCAAATGTAAAACTTCTCTAATGGTGGTAATGTTAATATTGACCAATGAGGGTCAAAACTATCCAAAAAAACTACTAGGTCTTGTTCCTATCTCAGAATCTTCATAAGGTGCTACTCCCTGGAGGTAATGATACCAGCATATAATATATACTGGACTGACAGTCATCATTAATTTCTTTATGGTAATACCCACATGTGGTCAAATTCACTAGAAACATCATAGTAACTATTGATATTATAATTCGCAATCATACTACATAACCATAAGAGAAAGAAATAGATACCAAGGATGAAATACTAAATATAATGATATGTTCACACCATATTCTCAATATTCTATCTTATAATAAAACCATGTAGTGTAGTTATGTATAATTTTACTCAAATATATATAGGAAAACAATATAGATTGATTCTAGCTAATTAAATAACTAGTCCAAATAACAAACGACATTCAATTTTCTCAACACATGTGAATCATATTTTCTATAGAACTACTAGGGTCACTACACATCATGTACATTAAGACTAAGTTACTATCCTTCTAATAAAATATCTCATTGTAGATCCACATATCCTTCCATCAAATGAAAATATATACAATTAATCTCAATTGAGTAGAATTCCACAAAAACCTTATATGGGAAAACATCATTGCATTTTTTATTTATGCTTTAATAAATTGAAATAATATCATCTATAATAATGAAATAGTAATAGGCTGATAACATGTGAATCCTACATACCAAATATGATTCGTTTGATGTATATTTTTTTATTATTGGATAAGAGTCAAAGTCAATCACTGTCATCTTTATAATGGTTCGTGAGCTAGAAATATATCTATGAAATCCCACAGATTTGATGAGGGAAAAAAATCCACATTAAATATTAAAATTCACACATGATGTCCATCACTCAGAAGAAAAAATCATATAAAACTATAACAAAATATATTACAATAAAAATCATATATCCTAGGAAAATAGGAAATATAACTAGAAGATGTGTTCAAAAAACACTAGTAATATATCTTTCACATGTTTTAATAGTTTTTTAATATTATTATCATCCATAATCAAAATTTTAAAATGATAAAAAAAGAATCATCTTAGATTCCACATTGTAACTACCCAACCTAGATGCCACTAAATTTGTTCTCTAATATGATTCGACCTACGGTTTCTAGCATTCCTCCCATTGTTCCAAAGACTTATAACTAGAAAATAGGTCATAGGGTGTGATAGGGTGGGAACTATTACCTCATATAAAAGTATGAAAATGTTAGAAATAATCATTTATCATACATATTGTAAATAATCATGCTTCTAAAGAAATAAATAAAGATAAACATAAACATTAAATAATAAAAAATGAAATTAAATAAAACCTCTAATATATATGTGACACATACAACATTGATCTCCCAATAAGATGATCACATATTCATGATTACATAAAATAAAATGAAATAAATTTACAAGTATCGACCACTTACATCGATCCTGACCACATTCATAGTCTCAAAGATAATAAGGAGTTTCTCTTGCCCGATCAAGAGAATACAAAGTAGTGGCTCAGTTAGATCAAACAACCATTTTTCTCATCCAATCCATCCTGAAATCTATGATAAATATAAATAAAAGACATAATTATTTGACACACACTGATTTGTACATACATGTGATAGAAATAATATTATTAAAACACCCCAATGGTAAAACTATAAATATGATTTCATACTTTTATAATCATTAAATAAGATAAACATAGAATGAACACAAATAATAATAAACAATTAAACAAATAACATGAATCTATAGTTGACCCCAGGTTCTATGATCTCATTCAGTTGGGCATGATTCCATCATTTACAATATATATATATTCACATATATATATACATGATTAAATTGAAAGTAATAAAATAAATTAATAGAAATCAATCCATGGGTTTGTAATAATAATTATCTATATATCGTGCGAATATGGATTTGAGGTGGATGTCAAACCACTAATTCCATATAAAATTTATTCAATCTATTGGTCAACAATCCCAATAAACAATTCCTTCCCTATCTAGTAACATAAATTTCTCTATGCATGTTACACTTTTCTTATCAAAAGGCTCACCATTACTCATCAAAAATACCAAAAAAATTGCATTACATGTAATATTTTGACATCCTATAAATGTTCTTTGAGATATTTCTCATTCCACTATTGCAAGATAAATGGAGTCCAATGATTGAGAACTACATCATAGTTCTTAACTGGTCATGATATTTTTAATTAGTTAATCCCCATGGGTCCAACCCATAGGAGATGCACATGGAGAGCTCACTAGTGAGATTTTGCTCCCACCCCTCAATGTATGTACCGTGGAACACCATGACAATATCAATCATGGTTGTGAAATATCATATTCAACCTCCCTAATAATCTATGGTTGATAAGACTTATCCCAGAAATTACAATGGTATATCCCCATCATATTATGAAGTCGAGGAGAATGTAATTGTCATCTGTAATCCAGATGTACAGAGAGTGGAATCATCCTCATTATAAAACTGATCAAGGAGATTGGAATCATCCTTATCATAAAATAAATCATGAAGATAGGAATCCATATAATCTGTATCAATAGAAGATGATAAGAACATACAAACATATACATCTCAATATAAGCATCCCATGAAACACATTTGGGTAACCTAATATATAATAGAAGTGGTTTAGAAGTTGGATACCAAGAAATATGTCAAAAAATCCTAAATATAAAGGATGAAACATGAAGAAATAATCAACCAAAAACCAAGAAGAACCTACAGTAATCTTTGTTTCCTTATTTTTAACCATGAAAAAGAATAAATACATTTTTGAGGGGGAGAAAACACATTAAACCACCACTACTTCCAAATAGATATAGGCATACATGTAAATCAATTTTTATCAAGATAAAACATCTAAAATCTACAACTAAATCCGCAATGAAAAGGTTCATGATCAATTAAATATTAAGGAACCCATTTTGTCAGACCTGGATTTTCAATTCCTTGCTTTGATTCAAATCCGATTTCAGTTCTTAGCTTTCTCTTTGTTTCCAAGTGTTATAGGTTTAATATTTTGGTTTCTATTGTGTTCTTGACCTATGAAATTGGTCTTGGGGATATTGTATGGTTATTGTCCTCCACTTTTTTCAAATAGATGGTGTGATGTTTTGGTGTTTTGGAGTTAGATTAGTGACACCAAATGTGTCATGTATTGTGGGATTCGTTTTTGGGGTGGATTGTACCCAAGAGTTAGATGAGTTTTTTGTTAGAAAGAGTGCATTGTTTTTGGTTTTTTTATTCCCTAATCATGAACTATATTTAACCCTTGGTTTTCACCTTTGATACCCCAGAATTTGGTGGATTATAGAATGTTTTTCGGTGGCTAGAATAGTCAAACGGTTTGGCCACAAGGTTCCAAACCGCACACCTAAACCGTGAAATGGTGTCCAGTAAATTAAAATTTGATGTGTTTTGAACCTTTTTCCCTTTTGGAAATAAACCCAATATACCCATCTATTATACATTTATTACTGTATCTCCATGGATAGACTCCAAGCCCTCTCCCCCTCCCTTGGGACTAAATTTTGAAGGGATATTTGAGGGGGGAAACATTAAAATCATGTAAGTAAAAAATTCTCACTTTGATTTCTTCCATTTCCTTAACATTTATTTCACTCGTTCATGAGTTCTAAAATTTCCAGAAGAAATTTATAATGCCCCGACCCCATTTAATACAAGTTAGTGCAATATTACATAACATTATTATGTTCACAAAAGATCATATCTTGAAAGACTGATTAGTTTAGTAGCTTTGAATGTACTACATATATATGTTTTACATTACATTGTGAAATGTAAAACCAAAAAAATTGTGTCCCCATTGAACACATTCATATACCTTATCCTATTTCTGATGTTTAATTGTAATATTCTTCTTCACATCCTGAGAATAAGAAAACCAAAGAAAGGGGTGAGGTCAGATGCTCAACAAGGATAAAATTATAGAAGAAAGTATTATAAATAAGAATAAACATTTAAGGCAACGTATAAGACTAAATCAAAATCATTTTAAACAAAAAATTCAACATGATATGTCAATGATAAGTCATATAATTCCATTTACATATTCACATGGATATTATTCGAGTCGAATAATCACATTTAATATAAATAGATAAGTTCATAATGATAGAATGCATAATACTAGACGTAATAACCATTTAGTCAGACCTCGTTCCATTAATACAAATAAAAATTTTGTCAAAGCCTTGTGCCAAAACACTAATTTGTCTTATGAGAACTACTTATGAATACAGGAGCTATATAGTGCTCCACCAATCACTTACTATGTTCAATTCATTCTGCATAGTAAAATGTTGAAACAAAACATAAACATTCATATTTAAACTAGCATACAAAATGTCAATACATTAACCATAAACCAAGAATCATATAAAAATAGCACATCCACAGTCAAACATATCAATACTCATTCAATACAATATAAAATATTGTATTATAATAAATCAACATTAATCAAAAAATAATGTCTAGGAATGGTTATTGACATAGTTGAAAATGATCAGTAAAAATCTTTGAGAAGAATCTCCCTTTTTGATAACATTTAAAAGTCACACATCTATAAAGAAAGTAAGTTAAAAGATATTTTTGAATCCAAGTGTCCCATTATAATTTAAAACTATTTAATGAAATTAAAATTTTAAAATAATCATGTTCATAAAAATAAATCCTTAAAATCATTTTCAAAACATGGGAATTAATTATAATGTTTAAGAAAAATAAATAATCAAAACATTTAAAATTTGGATATTGATTAAGAGTCCTTTACACAAAACCATAAAGTATTCATTTTTAAAACATATACATGATACATGGACATGGATGATAAAATGACATAGTAAATACTTACACATAAAAAATCATGGATATTAAAGAGATTGAGAAATTAACCCTTACCTTTTAATTTTTCTTAGTCGAGGGTATGTTATCCTCTTGTATACTAGTTAAATAATTGTTATTAAATTATAAAGTAACCAAATTCATAAATATGATATCATATATGATATTAAAATATTGCTTAGTTAATAATATTTTAGTAATAACATTGTTTCGGGTGTTAACTGAATCATTTTTTTTTATATGTTTTGTTAGGAAATTCATGTATCTTATGAATATAATGTATTTGATTTCTATCCCAAATCGTATTATGTTCTTACACAGTATTTTATAACATAAAAAAATTATTCATTAATGGATATTATGGGAAATGAATCTCATCATGTTCATGGAGACGGTAATCCGTACGTACGCACCAGAGAAAATATAATGCTATTGATGGTGAAATTGTATGTAATGGGATGATATATTACATATACAGAATCATTGACAAGTTATAATTATTTGGAATATCAATTATACTCATTATTATTCACTTCCAAAAAATGAAGTGGTGAATAACAAACTACACCACGACGTGGAGATGGTAAGTCGTACGTACGCGGGTATGGTGACTTTGTCATTTATAGGATGGATAGAATAATGAATATGGTTGTACCGTATGTTTAAAAACATCACAGTATGTAGAAGGTACTATAGTTATTATTGTGTTATTGAATAAACAATGAAAGAGAAAGTAGAATGAGAAATGAATTTTGAAAGAGGTGATTAAATTATTACCTCTTCTTTGGGTGCTTCATTTTGATTTGGTCAAAAGTGATCCATAGGTTGGGTTTCAGATAAAATTAATTCCTATAGAATCAAGTGATGGTAGTTGGGAGGATATTTGACACTACTAAAAGGTATACTTTTCCCTACACTTGGATACCAACAGTTCTAGAGAACCGTTGGTTTAAGGGTTTTATACCAACAGTTTGTAAAACCTTTGGTAAATATTGGTTTTGTGAAGTCTTCCCCAACGGTTTGAAGAAACCATTGGGAAAGAAAATATTTTTTCATTTTTACCAACGGTTTTTACAAACTGTTGGTAAAATTCATGTTTTCCAATGGTTTTTACAAACCGTTGGAAATGGTCTCCTCAAATACATCGGCTTCCAGAGTCCCACGCAGCACGGGCACAACACAGAAGTTGTTTTCCCAATTTCTAGAATCCACGGCACCCAGGGGAACCCTAACCCGAGTTCTTTCATACGATCGGCTGCAAATACACCATCCAGGTTAGATGCTTTAATCCTCTTCCCAAATACAAGCCCTCTTCCTCCTATTTCCACATTTATTTCAATATCTCAAAAGATCGCATCATTTTTTCCTATTTTAGGGATTTTGGAAAATTTTATGATTCACACTATTTGATAGTGAATCAATGACTAATACATTATTGGATGAAGTCTATGACTAGGGTTGACTTCATCTTCATATATCATTTGTAACTCAACATATGACATACTACCACTAATATGGTTATTCCACCAAAGAATTGTGGAATTTTCCAAGGATCATGGGGCTTCCTTTTCTTTTGTTCAATAGAGTTTGTAGTGTTGGTTTTTAATGTATTTTATTTTCTTATAGATTTATAGTGATTTTGTATTGGGTTCATTTGGTCATGAATTTCAGGTGTGTTATTCTTATGTTATTCTTAGAGATCACTGTATTCATAATGTGTGCCTAGTTTTTTTGTAGTTGGTGTCGACTCACTGAGTGACTATTTAGTTATTTTATTATGATGCCAATTTTTTATTTTTTTAATAATGAAACCTATTTAAATTTTATTGATTTAAATTATTGGTTTTTAAATATATGTTTATAAAATTGGTAAAATGATTTTTAAGTGGTTTATTTGGAACTGTACAAAGACAGATCCCATTTTTATTGTATTCTAAAATCTCAATAAACATATTTATACATAGTGTATCCTTTATAAGTTTGGATCCATGTTTTATCATTACCACTAATACCCCGTAGATTAATACCATTTTTAGATTGTGTACATCTCATTAGTTTTTTTATGATTTCACTTCTTCCTTCATTAATGTCTTCTAAGGATGTCTTAGAAATCTAAGAGCCACTTGATGTTTTTCCTTTCTTAAATAATGTAATGTATTCCAAGAATAGTCAATTAATTTTTACATTATCTTAAAACATGTTGATAAACATCATGATTATATGATCTCATAGGTGGGTGTGGTGAATATGGATATAATATTAAACATATGTATTTAATTTTGTTATTATCTTCCGGGGTTGAAAATTCTGCAGTTGGGTTTTTTTAAAGCGATATATAGCAATGTTTTAAACCCCTACTATATATGCATAATGGTTGTTTAGTAGTCGATTAAACCACCACTATTTAAGGTAAATATTTTTTTACCGTTTTTTACTTTAGAAATTGTTTTCCATGACAAAAAATGGTGAGGATATAATGGCGGTTAAAACCACTACTATATCCTTTCCATTTTTGGTAGGTTAAACCATCACAAAAACCAAAAACACCAGTAAAAAACATTCTGTGATGATTCACCAAAGCTGCCACTAAACTTAATGAACTAACCCCCCACCACCTGGAATGACCCACCACTGCCAGAACACCCTGACCCCCCTGGATAGCCCTGACACCCCCGTGGACAACCCGCCCACCCACTTGGACAGCCCATGCCCCCTCTGAACAGCCCCCACCCTCGGAGACCTCCCCACCACCCCCTGGGCACCCCCATTCCCCCAGATGCCCCCCACCCACTAGAAAGTCCCCCTCCCCACCCTCTTGACACCCCCAACTACACCTGACAGCGTCGTCACCCCCATGGACAGCCTGACCACCCCCCGTGGACAGGCAGCCCACCCCCTGGACACCCCATACCCCCTGGATAGTCCCGCCACCCCCATGGGTAGCCCATCCACCCCCTGGACACCCCATACCCCCCGGACAGACCCACCCACCGCCTGGACACCCCTCTCACCTTCATGGACAGCCCGCCCACCCCCTGGACTCTCCCTACCCCCTTGGACAGCCTGACCACCCCCACTGATAGCCCGCCCACCTGGACACCTCGACCCCCTAGACAACCCCCACCCCCTAAACACCTCTGACCCCCCGGACGGCCCCACCAACCCCCTAGACACCCCACACCCCCTGTACACCCTGTACCCCCCTTGTACAGTCCTACCACTCCCCTGATCATCATCGTACTCCTCATACTGATATCCTTGAAGAAGTTAAAGTATAAAACTCATATACTCCTAACAAGACCCTTAAGGATTATGTATTCCTTGATCCACTTCCAATGTCTTACTAGGAAATCCTTGAATATAGGCATTAGAAATTATGTTTCTTATTTTCTTATATACACTGTATTTTGTTTTATTTATTAATATGATTCTCATATAGAGTAATGTGTCAGTTATTGTTTTTCGTAATTTAAACAATTGTCATTTTCCTAAATATTTTTTTATTGAACTTCAATATTATTGAATTGATTTGAAATGACTCCTTGCAATTTTTTTACCGAATGGATAGAATTTCGATGTTCAAAACTGATCGGATTTCAACCGATTTTCAAAATTATTTGACAGATTTCTAGATTTTGAATTTGAAAAGGCTTCAGATAGTGGTTGCATACACTGCCCATCTATTAATTGTGTTGGAAGACCTTGGTTGAGTCATGAATCAGTTATCTATCATATAACCAAATATGGTTTCCAAACAAACTATTTTGAGTGGTATCACAATGGAGAGAAAATGGAATCTCAAAATGTTGATGAACGAAATGATAGGGCTGAATTGGAGAGTTTGATATATGATCAATTTCCATTTATTCGGAATCACGAGAAGGAAAGGATGCCCATTAAAAAAGATTTTGATACATGCACACATGATGTGTCCATTGAAAATGATGATGGTGATAGGGTGAAAAAACTGAATCATGCTGCGACGACTCTAGTATATCAGCAAAGTTGTAAAATGAAAAAGATGGAATTTTTTATCTGATTATTTCATGGGAAAAATATGTATGGGATTTCAAATATAGAAATTGATTACATTCTTACCTTCTTGAAAAACATACTTCCAGATGATGCAGATATTCCCTCAAACCACTATATGGCATGGAAGTTAGTTGATGAACATGGATTCTCCAAAAAAAATCATGCTTGCCCAAATGATTGCAGATTATTTTTGGAGGAAACTGCTGAATGAAATGATTGTATCAAATGTGGAACCTCCTGATGGAAGCCAAAAGATTATGGAACACCATATCGTGTGCCACAAAAATTAATTTTGCAGTTTCCATTGATCCCCATATTACATAAACTTTTCTTGTCTAAGGAAATATCAATAAAAATGCGATAGCATGGCACCGAGAGAAAAAAGAATAATGAAGAGTTGGTTCACCCTAAAAATGGACTTTCATGGCAGAGATTTGATGCTCGATATCCTAAATTTTCAGCCAATATTCGTAATATGAGACTGGGTCTTTCATGTGACGGTTTTAATACATTTGGGGAGATTCTTACTTCGCACAACACATGGCTGGTTTCCATACACATTTATAACCTTCCCCCTTGGTTGCGTATGACAAAACCTTACACTTTCTTGAGTATACTGATATCTATCCCTTCTGATCCCAGCAATGATATAGATGTATACATGAAACCTTTAATGAAATAGTTTAAAATTAATTGGGATTTCGGTGTGCCCACATACGGTGCATGTTCGAAAGACATATTTCAGATGCTTGTTGCGCTTATGAGGATGATCAATTATTTTATCACTTATGCAATGATGTATGGATGGATCCCAAAAATAAAATTGTCATGTCCTATTTGTATGAATAATAATCGTCCGAGAAGACTAAAATATCATCGTGGTTTTAGTTTTATGGGACATAAACTATTCTTTCCAATGAAACATCCATATAGAAACAATCATCGAAGATTTTACAATACCATGGAGAATTACTATCCACCACAGCATATGTCTGAAACTGATGTGTTTAATGAATTGAATGATTTAAGTTATTCATTTGGGAAGGGTGTAATGAAATCTAGAAAGAGGGAAAATGTTTCCAATGATACCTGTTACAATTGGAAGATGAAGGGTATATTCTTTGTGTTTTCGTATTGGTCAACCAACTTGTTACGTCATTTCTTAGAAGTAATGCACATTGAAATGAATATATATGAAATGTTGATTTCGATTCTTATAAACGTCAAGGGGAAGACAAAATATGATTTATGATCTCGTTGTGACTTGGTTGATTGGTGGATCAGACCAGAACTGCATCCTGTTTGTATTAGTGAAAATAAATGGAATGTTTCATGTGCTTCTTATGTGATGACACCTGCTGAAAAAAAAATCAATTTCTGGAAGTGTTTGAGACTATGAAAGTTCCTGATGTCTATTCAATCAATATATCAAAACGGGTCAAAAGAAAAGAGTTGAATATTTAATCATTGATGACTCATGATTATCAGGTCCTTTTGCATGAGTTGATTCCAATAGCAATCTGTCATCTCTTGTCCAATAATGTTAGAGTCTCATTTATTTGGTTGTGCTATTTGTTTAGAGATCATTGTGCTAAGAGGTTTTCCAAATCCTTCTTGAAAAAACTGTTGGTAGAGACATCATTAATTTTGTGTGAGTTAGAGAAAATACTCCCTCCATCATTTTTTACATGCATGTTGCGTCTGACTGTCCATCTTCTGACTGAAATACTTCTTGGAGGACTTCTCGCTTTCTGCTGGATGTATCCATCTGAAAGAATCATGTGCACATTGAAATCATATGTTTGGATCAAGAATTATCCTGAAGGTTCTATTGTGAACGGTTACTTGGCTCAAGAATGTATGGATTTATGCTCAATGTATTATTATGATCTTACTACAAGAATAAAAAGACCAATGAGAAATGAAGAAGAATTGTATGGGAAAATTGAACCCAGTTTTCCATCACTTCCTCAGATAAGAGGAATTACGAGATCATATACATTGACGACATTAAGCCTTGAAGAGCGAGAGATGGCACATCGCACAGTGTTGTTCAATTGTGATTTGTTCGATGAGTATGTCATGTATGTAAATTTTAAATGTATATCTTTTCTAATATCTTGTAATTTTAAATATTTGTTAAACTATTATTATTTTTATCTAAAGGGAACATATAGTATTGATATATAGAAAGCATCTTTCTTTATCTTTGAGAAGGAAAGAGACTTTGCATAACAAAGGGTTTTTTTCTTGGTTGAAATTTAAGGTATAATTATTTCTGTAATAACTAAATAAATATAATATTTAATTAAGTTTACTATTTGTTTATATCTTAGGTATCGAGTTCGCCAACAGAATATGTTTCTGATGAAATAAGAGCTTTGGCTTTTTGTCCTAATACCACAGTTCGTTCTTGTAAATCACTTGTGATCAATGGATACAAATTTATTATCACTGAATGAGAAAGAAACATGAGAACACAACATAATGGTGTTATGCTAACTACCACAATAGACTGTTAAGCCAGTTCATCAGATACTAGACATCATTCTAAAAATGTAGCTTATTATGGAGTCATGGAGAAAATAATAATTTTTTTATTATTACTTTCATGGTCGAGTCACGATGATTAAATGTTAATGGTTTGATTCAACGATGAGGCAAGACACCTTTATTGATGATTGTGGAATTTGAGTTATTGACATAACTCACACTCTTGCAACCGATGAACCATATGTATTGGCATCAATGCTGAAACAAGTTTTTTATGTCAAAGATCATCGTCAACCTAAATTTGGTGTAATTATTGATGTAAATCCCAAACATGTTTTTGATGATGGTGATGATGAAGTTGACACTATCCCTACTACAATTGGAAGAAATCCGTTTATTACTTATGATGACTCCAAAAGATCAGTTGTGAGAGTTGATTGTGAACCCGAAGTTGTGGTGGGAAATATATAGAATCATACAGTCATGTTCTCACCTACATGTTTCATCTATATCATTCAGAGTGTGTATCCTATTACTTACCTACAAACCACCATAAATCGTCTATTTCATTATGTTTTTTTTATCAGAAAAGTTTTTCAATATTTTTTTTGGGTTACACATTAGTTATATGTTTCTAATTACTTCCATATTTGTTTTCATTTCAGGAAATGACACCCATTGAAGAGAGGCGGTGGAAAAATATGATATAAAATAATTGTCGCATGACACATATGGGCGTTCATCCACTCATCCCTATTGTGAGTATTTTTTTCAATTATAAATATTTCAGTAACTTATAATATCATGTGTTTACATTTTTGTTAAACAGTTTTTCAGGATCCACCCCCTAGATGAGAGATATCTCACGAGGAGCCTGATATTGCCCCCAACAGAGAGGTTGGTGGTAGGAGGGGGGTGGTGTCAGAGTTTGACGATCATCTAGTGGTCCCAATACTGAGGTCGGTAGTATGAGGGCTCGTGGTGCGAGAGTTAGACGATCCATGACCACATATATATCTTCTACACCCCATTATGATCATAGTGTGTCTTCAGGGACACACTGGATATTTAGGCCTCCGATGTTTACACTACTAATTATCCAGATGTCTATGTCATCAACTTTTTATTTTGGTTCATTATCTCCGGGCTATTATAATCTACGTTCTTCGACTCATGCTCCGACACAGTATGTGGCTGAGTAGCGGACACTGGGGGACACTCCACCTCTACAACATATTCCTTCAGCTTATGCACATCTAGTGATGCCCATTGATCTGACTACCACAGGTATATTTATATAACTATATCAAATTTTTATACAAAAATTTATTTTTATTATAACTTGTACTGATATTATTTTTCCATAATAACAGATTCATCTTCTGATAGGAGGCAGGGAAGGGGGCGTACGCTCTTGCATGCGGTATGGAACCGCCAGACACAGTTGATGGTTGAATACAATGTAGATGGAAAAATGATTGAGAAATCTGGGCATTAATGTTGGGGTTTTTTGGCGACACTGGCCAAATACTCTGACATCATTCCGGTCAATCCTCTATCTTGGATACATATACCACACGAAGTCAAGGATAACATGTGGGCACAAATATGGGTAAAAAATCTATTGGATTTAATGTAGTATTTTTTTCTATTTATATGAACTAATCTATTGGGTTACATCTTTGGTTTAACTTCCCTGATGGTGAAGGTGCACGACCAGCGCGTTTAAAGGAGTTAGGAGAGCTTTGGAGAGCTTATATGCATGAGCTATATGTTGGCTAGTGTGATAGAGTGGGCACAGTGTTGGAGACATTACCTATCATGGATGACTTCCCGATAGAGCAATATCGCCAAATGATTACCCATTTGGCGACTACCAAATTTAAGTTATTAATCTCATTTGAGGTATTTAAATGACAATTTGCATATTTTGAATTAATATAATCTTATTTATTATTAAACATTATTTGAGAATTGTCTGAATAAAAATATTTATTCCAAGAAATACCTCCACACTTTGGGGCACACAACTATGTCAGGTCATGAGAGGCAGCTGGTACGATATAGTTTTTTATAATTTTCCTTTCAGACATTCCCTTTTTATTGTATCCTATATAAATTATGTGATTTATTGAATATTTAATTTATGATTATATTTGAACTTTATGTTGTTTCAATGTCAATACAGAATCACAAATTGAATATTGAAGGACCTATCCCTCGATCAATTTTTTTTTCATGAGTAGAAGAAAAAAATTTGGAACTGCTGTAAATGAACCAACCCAAGAAAATATTGAAAGTTTTAATTTGTTTATTTAAAAGTTTAATATATATTGTGAAATTTAATAATCTATTAATTTTTTTAAAAGAGTGCTTTAGAGGCACTTGATATCCATGAGCCTGACAATTTTGGGCCACACGATCATTTATACTAGGTTTTTGGAGAGGATCACTCTGGTCGAGTACACTGCCGACCTGGTAAGAATATAGTCCCGAAGAGGTATTGGTCCTCTACAAGTATCCATTCTCATACCACCGAGTTGAAACATTTCAAGGAGAAAGAAAGATAGTCTGATAAAAGGGTCACAGAGATGGGAGTAAAAGTTCAAATGAGGGACATAAAATTTATGAAACTAATGAAAGCTTTATCTTCATCACATTCACCATAGGCCAGCGTGGCTTGTCAGAAATTTATGTCATCGATGGGTCTATTGTACAATTCACCAGGAGGAAGATCTAGTGGTGTTCGAGATGATGACTTTCTTGGTGATGATGAGGATGCTGAAGAGGACGAGGGAGAGGATAAGGATGAGGACGTGGGCGAGGATGGGGCCGAGGGTGAGGTTGGCGCCGAGGATGAGGATGAGGACAACGATGTGCATGGGGGTGATGACATGGACGACAATGAGGATAGAGATGGCAGTGAGGGTGAGGCCGATGATGACAATGTTGATGGTGATGGTGATCAGGGGCAGATTGATCCATTACATTTTTGAATTCTATATAACTCTATATTTATGAAACTGGTTTTCAACTCTGGTATGGTTATTTTTTAAATTAGTATAACTCTTTCTTTTGGACAAAATATTGAAGCCTAATGATGTTATAATGGTTTAAAGGTGAGTGATTCTATATGAGATTTTATGGGTATTTGTGAGGAGTTTCATTCCCTTTAATTGATTGGTTCATAATACATAATTATGTTTTGTATTCTGTTGTGGGTGTGTGTAACCCAAAATTCAAGGTAGGTGGTTCCATTTCTAGCCTATAATAATGAAACTACATGTTTTGATTTGAAAATTGATTTATAAATTGATTAATGAAATTGGATTGATTTTTGTATGCGTTGAAAAATTGTTTTGAAATAAAAAATTGTTTTCCTTGGATTTTGATAAATGTATTATAAGTGATTTTAAATCGTTTTCAAGCCATTGAAATGGGTTTGTGAAAAATAGAACATGGGTTACCTTGGGTACTTAGGTGAAATTTTTATCTTAATTAAATCATCCATTTCATTGTGGTTATCAAGGAGGATTGACTTCAGTCTTACAGCTATTTTCTAGGCCTATTATTCTTGGGGAATGATATTGAAATTTTGAGGAGAATACTCTTGGGGTTTTCCTTGGCTTCATTGGGACGTTGTTATCAGATCTGTTTTTTGCACTTGATTCTTATTGTATGATTAGTCTACTACCTAGACCTATAGTATTCCTTGGTACTGTGATACCCATTTTTCTATTTTGTATTACTTAGCTTTCTTATTTTTCCATGTATTTCATGTTTATGCATGTGAAAAATGATATGGAAAATGTGCTTTGAAGTAGAAGGATTTTTGAGTGAAATTGATATGATATTATCTCTAATGAAATTACAATTCCATGTTTATTTTATTCACACCATGACCATAGTTTCTCTCTTTTGATTAAAAAGGACTTCATCTTAAGTGAATACAACAACTGACATACGGAAAACGGACCAAAGACATTCATATTTCATTGAAAAATTAGGTTAACGCTCCATGGGTCATATGTGATGTGTACGAGTCAACCTCGCCTCAATCCGAAGGCATGTGTGGTTGGTACCACTCAAAGAGTCTTTCTTTTGTTTAAAATGGACGCGCTTTATTTAAAAAAATGACATACAGAAAACCATCCAAAGTCATTCGAATTCTGTTGAAACATTAGTGTAAATATACATGTGTCATATATGATGTGTACGAGTCATACTCACCTCAATACGAGGCACGATGTGGCCGGTATCACTCGAAGTGTCTAACATTTATTTGAAATAGACAAGATTTTAAGTGAAAACAACAACTAACATACGGAAAACTGACCAAATGAATTCGGATTCTATTGAGTCTTTAGGACAATGATCCATGGGCCATATGTGACATGAACGAGTCAACCCCGCCTCAATTTGAGGGCCGGTGTGGCCGGTACCACTCAAAGTGTCCTTCTATTGTTTAAAATGTATGCACTTTTATGTAAAAAAAGACATATGTAAAACCGACCAAATGCATTCAGATTTGTTGATACATTAGGAAAACAATAAATTGGTCATTTATGACATGTATGAGTAATCCCCACCTCAATCCAAGGTGCGGTGTGGTCGTCACCACTCAAAGTGTATCACTTTTCGTTGAAATGGACAACAGTTTAAGTAAAAACCACAACTGGCATACGAAAAATAGACCAAACGCATTTGGATTCTGTTGATAAATTAGTAAAAATATCCATGTGTCATTTGTGACGTGTACGAGTAAATGACTCTTTAATTTGAGGCACATTGTGGCCAGTACCACTCAAACTATCTTTATTTTGTTTAAAATGGATACACTTTTAAGTAAAAACAACCGGCATATGGAAAACCAACCAAACACATTTGGAATGTGTTGATACTATAGGAAAATTATCCATGGGTCATTTTTGACGTGTACGAGTCAACCCCGCCTCAATCCAAGGCACGGTGTGGTTGAAACCACTCAAAGTGTCTCTCATTTGTTTCAAAAGGACATCATTTTAATTGAATACATCAATTGACATATGGAAAACCAACCAAACACAATCTAATTCTATTGAAACTTTTGGATAACAATTCATGGGTCATATGTGATGTGTACAAGTCAACCCCACATCAATATGAGAGCTGGTGTGGTTGTAACCTCTCAAAGTGTTCCTCTTTTGTTTGAAATGGACAATATTTTAAGTGAAAACAACAACTGGAATACTTAAAACTGACCAAACACATTTTTATTGTTTTTATATTTTAGTACAATGATCCATGGGTCATTTTTGATGTCTATGAGTCAACCCCGCCTCAATCTGAGGGTCTGTGTGGTCGGCACTACTCAAAGTGTCTTTCTATTATTTAAAGTGGATACGCTTTTAAATAAAAACAACAACTGGAATACTTAAAACTGACCAAAGGCATTTTAATTCTATCTAAACATTAGGAAAACAATCCATGGGTCATTTGTGATGTGTAAGAGTCAACCCCACCACATTCTGAGGCACAGTGTGGTCGGTATCACTCGAAGTGTCTCACATTTATTAGAAATGGACAAAATTTTATGAGAAAACAACAACTGACATACAGAAAACAGACCAAATGCATTTGGATTTTGTTGAAACTTTAGTAAAACGATTCATGGGTCATATCTGGTGTGTAAAAGTCAACCCTGCCTCAATCTAAGGTCTGGTGTGTCCAGTACCACTCAAAGTGTCTTTCTTTTATTTAAAACAAATGTGCTTTTAAGTAAATAATGACATATAGAAAACCATCCAAACACATTTGGATTGTGTTGATACTTTAGGAAAATGATCCATGGGTCATTTGTGACATGTACGAGTCAACCCCGCCTCAATATGAGGCACGGTGTGGCCGACAACACTCAATGTGTCTCCCTTTTTATTTAAAATGGACAACAGTTTAAGTAAAAACAACAACTGACATACGGAAAACAGTCCAAACGCATTCAGATTTTGTTGATACTTCAGGACAAGTATCCATGTCTCCCTTGTGATGTTTATGAGTCAACCCTGCCTCTATCTGAAGCACGGTGTGACCGGTACCACAAAAGTTGTCTTTCTTTTTTTAAATGGATATGCTTTTAAGTAAAAATAATCGACATACAGAAAGGCAACCAAACTCAATCATATTGTGTTGATAATTTAGTAAAATGATCTATGGGTCATTTTTGACATGTAAGAGTGAACCCCACCTCAATCCGTGGCATGGTGTGGCCGGCACCACTCAAACTGTCTCTCTTTTGTTTCCAAACGACATCATTTAAAGTGAATACAACAACTTACATACGGAAAAATAACCAAATGCATTCGGATTATATTGAAACATTAGGTTAACGATTCATTGGTTATATGTGAGGTGTATGAGTAAACCCCACCTCAATATGAGAGTTGGTGTGGCCGACACCACTCAAAGTGTTTCTCTATTGTTCGAAATGGAAAAAATTTAAATTGAAAAGAACTACTGGACTTCTTAATACTGACCAAACGCATTTGGATTGTTTTTCTATTTTAGGAAAAATTTCCATGGGTCATTTGTGATGTGTATGAGTCAACCCCACCTCAGTCCGAGAGCCGGTGTGGCTGGCAGCACTCAAAGTGTCTTTCTTTTGTTTAAAAAGGATACGCTTTTAAGTAAAAACAAAAATTGGAATACTTAAACCCGACCAATGGAATTATAATTATGTTGAAACTTTAGGAAAACAATCCATGGGTCATTTTTTAGAAGTACGAGTCAACCCCGCCACAATTTGAGGCGTGGTGTGGACGGTATCACTCGAAGTGTCTCACTTTTATTTGAAATGGACAGGATTTTAAGAAAAAACAACAACTGACATATGGAAAACCAACCAAACGAATTTGGATTCAGTTGAGACTTTAGGAAAAAGATCCATGGGGTATATGAAACGTGTAAAAGTCAACCCCGCCTCTATATGAGGGCCGGTGTGGCCGATCCCACTCAAAGTTTCTTTCATTTGTTTAAAATGGATACGCTTTTATGTAAAAAATGACATATAGAAAACATACCATATGCATTCGGATTGATTTGATACTTTAGGAAAACGATCAATGAGTCATTTGTGACATTTATGAGTCAAACCCGCCTCATTCTGAGGCGCGGTGTGGCCGACACCACTCAAAGTGTCTCTGTTTTGTTTAAAATTGACAACAGTTTAAGTAAAAACAACAACTGACGTATGGAAAATAGACCAAACACATTAGGATTCAATTTATACATTAGGAAAAGTATAAATGGGTCATTTTTTATGTGTACGAGTCAACCCTGCCTCAATATGATGCATGGTGTGACCGATACCACTCAAACTGTCTTTCTTTTGTTTAAAATGGATACACTTTTAAGTAAAAACAATCGACATACGAAAAACCAACCAAACAGTTTCAGATTGTGTTGATACATTATTACAATGATCCATGGGTCATTTGTGATGTGTAGGAGTGAACCCGCCTCAATATGAGATGTGGTGTGGCCGGCACCACTCAAAGTGTCTCTCTTTTATTTCAAAAGGACATCATTTTAAGTGAATACAAGAACTGACATACGGAAAACTGACCAAAATCATTCAGATTCTATTGAAACATTATGTTAACAATTAATTTGGCATATGTGATGTGTACGAGTCAACCCCATCTCAATTTGAGAGTAGTTGTGGTTGGAACCATGCAAAGTGATTCTCTTTTTTTTGTAATGGACAAAATTTTACGTGAAAACAACAATTGTCATACTTAAAACTGTCAAAACGCATTTGGATTGTTTTTATATTTTAGGAAAACAATCCATGGGTAATTTTTGACGTTTACAAGTCAACCCCGCCTCAATCCATTGGCCGGTGTGGCTGACACCACTCAAAGTGTCTTTCATTTGTTTAAAATGGATACACTTTTAAGTAAAAGCAAAAACTGGCATACTTAAAAATGACCAAACACATTTGGAATGTTTTTATATTTTAGGAAAAAAATCCATGGGTCATTTGTGACATGTATGAGTCAACCTTGTCTAAATCCGAGGTGCGGTGTGGATGACACCATTCAAAGTGTCTCACTTTTCTATCAATTGTACACGATTTTAAGTGAAAACAAAAACTGACATACAGAAAATTAAACAAATGCATTCAGATTCTGTTGATACTTTTCAACAATGATACATGGGTCATATTTGACGTGTATGTGTCAACCCCACCTCAATCCGAGTGCCAATGTGTCTGGTACCATTCAAAGTGTGTTTTTTTTTGTTTCAAATGGATATGCTTTTATGTAAAAACAACCGGCATACAGAAAAAAACCAAACACATACATATTGTGTTGATACATTAGGAAAACAATACATGGGTCATTTTTGATCTGTACGAGTCAACCCAACCTCAATCCGAGGCGTAGTGTGCCCGGCACCACTCAAAATGTCTCTCTTTTGTTTAAAATGGACATCATTTTAAGTGAAAACAACAACTAACATATAGAAAACCTACCAAATGAATTAGTATTTAATTAAAACATTAGAAAAACTATCCATGGGTCATTTTTGAGGTGTACGATTAAAACATGACTCAATCTGAGGTGCGCTGTGGACGGCACCACTCAAAGTGTCTCGCTATTCTTTGAAATTGACAACAGTTTATGTAAAAAGAAGAACTGACATACGAAAAACAGACCAACCGCATTCAGATTCTATTGATAGTTCAGGAAAAGGATCTATGGGTCATTTTTTAAGGTTACGAGTCAACCCTGACTCAATATGAGGCATGGTGTGGCCAGTACCACTCAAAGTGACCTTCTTTTGTTTAACATGGATACTCTTTTAAGTAAAAACAACAGGCATACGGGAAAACAACCAAACGCATTCTGATTGTGTTGATACTTTAGCAAAACAATACATGGGTCATTCGTGATGCGTATGAGTCAACCCCACCTCAATGTGAGGTGCGGTGTGGATTAAACCACTCAACGTCTCTCTTTTGTTTCAAAATGACATCATTTTAAGTGAATACAACTGAAATTTACACTCATCAACGATAGTCGCAAACTCTTTTTCTTGAGTTGGGTAGTTTCACTCATGGGGTCATAAGTGAATAGACTCCTAAAAAATACCTTTTAACCATATATTATAAAAAATACATGTTCAATGAAAAATTCATCACAAATTAGTACATACCCAAATGTAGGATCAGAAAAAATGGGATTTGAGCCAATTTAAAACTCTTATTCAACTCTAATAGGTATTTCTCAGGCTATTCTACCTATTAAAATTTGATGGGGAGGTGGAGGGGTTGCGCTGTTTGGTGGGTTGTGCAGGGGTGTGGTGAATTACTACTGGATGATTGTTATCATATGATGATTGAAAAAGGTAATTGTAGTACATGACATGGTTGGAAGAGTTTGATGGTTTTATGTGTTTTTGTGCTATTTTAGGTGTTTCTTATACTGTTTTATGTCTATGGGGTTTTTGTTATATTTTTTATGTAGGTGTATAGTGGAGGGGATACTGGAGGGCTTCTATGAAATAATTCTGGAAAAACACTATACGAACGGTTTTAAAATGTTGGTATAAGAGTTCCGGAATTCTAGAATTCTGGGAAAAACAATAACAACCGTTTAGAACCATTGGTATAAGAGTTCTGAAAAAACACAATACCAACGGCTTTCAACCGTTGGTATAATACTTCTCGAAAAACAAAATACAAACAGTTCTAAAACGTTGGTATACAATGAGAGAAAATAAAAAAACAATATATACCAACGGTTTATGAAAACTGTAGGTAAAAATGTTATGAAAACATACACCAATAGTTATCTTTCAACCATTGGTATATCAATAAATACAGGGAGAAATACCAACAGTTTAGATCAATACGTTGGTATAAGGCTTTCCTCAAGGCTTACTACCCTACGGTTTGGAAAACTGTTGGTATAGGCTATACCAATGGTTTTCCAGCCATTACCAATGGTTCAGAACTGTTGGTATACCCTTCTTTTCTAGTAGTGTGAGTAGTGTTTGGCTGAACTAAATGGATTTGATGGTGTGATTTTGAGAGAAGGGGAATTATACTTTTATAAGAGAGGAGAGGGTCATTTTAGGAGAATCTTGAAATATTAATTTATTATACAATTATATTCGATTTATAACGGCTCCAAAAAATGATTTATTTTGATGATAATGTGGTTCTGGGTAAGAAAACTCTCATCCAATATGTTTTAGATAGGTTTGTGTCACCATATTAATCTTTTCTTTTAGATTTAACTCTTAGTTAAATAGTTTAACTTTTACAATGTATTATCTTATTATTATAATATATGGTTAATGAACCTTCTATAAAAAGACACATAAACCCAAAGTGGTTCATTATTGACATATATAACCTTGTCAAGTCCCTTTTTCAAAAAAAAATTCTAGGAATATTATATCAATTAATAATATAGTATTTGATTCAAAAATTCATTTATGTCAATTTTTACAATATTTAGCATTTGGTTTTGGTAAAATCAAAAAAATCATTTTTAATTTGAAAACAATGATCTAAATCAATTCTAACATGTCATATTAACCTAAAAAATTAGTGTAATTCCTCAAAACTCTCAATTAATTTTTTTTGGATATTTATAATATCTATTATTTTAATCTTTCAATAATAAGGTAATTATTGCATTGTCATTGGGTCAAAAATAGATTTCATTATATAATGTCTAGAAATTATAAATAAAAAACTATTATGTTGGAAATATTTATATCTTCTTAATGAATATATATAGTCAATTTTATCTTTTGTATAACCCAATATTAAAAATGTTTTAGTTAAGAAATTTTAAATGTAACACTTTTAACTCTTCCTTAAATAAAATAATAATAAATATCATAATCTAATCCAAATGGATCTAAGAGGATCATATTTCATTTTTATGGATTATTTAGGTCAAAATAAACTTATCCAATAGAATTACGACATGTTTTAGGGTAATTATAATATCATTTTACATTTAATTACCCTGTTAACATTTAATCATGGTAAATAAAATCCAAAAGTAATTATTCACCAAAAATTATTTTCATCCTATTGAACCACATTTTACATACTGTTGTCATTAATGTCTCTTGTATTTTTTTAATTTCAATTCACAGAAGTGGTAAAATTATGTTTTATTCAAATTCTCTAACGTGCCTAGAAGGTGGTTAAAAGATGTTAAAAAGTTCACTGAATTTTATATGTCTAATCTTGTTATAAAATGATTCAAATTAATTAAATTGAACTAATATAAGAATTATAGATCTATTTTGACATAAAATAAATATTAATAAAATTAATTATTATGTAAATATATAGTTGGTTTTAAACAATAACACTGTGTTTTTTACAATTCATCAAAAATTGAAATTTTTCAGAAAAATATCAAAAATTCACACTAACATAATTTTGACATTCCAAATCATAAAATTAAGTCCATTTTGAAAAATAAAATTCATAAAATTTCATAAAATTGTTATTACAATTAATGAAGATAAGTTTGATAGGTTGTGCTGTGATAGAACTCGAAGTTGCATACATCACATGCTATGAAATTTCATGATAGGGATATTGTACTATGAAATCATGGGGTGTTACATTCTCCCCTTCTTCAATAAATTACATCTTCTCAATTTGAAAATTTTTTCAAAAATAAAAGGCTGAAAATAAAAATTATGTTTGTGGAAATGACACGTAGAAAATATGGTTACAAAACATTTGTCTTAATAAGTGGCAAAGGGAAATAAAAAAGGTCTTCATAAAATTATGATTTCCATTTGGAGAACATTAGTGTCTATTTGAGACACATAATTGGAGGGAAAACATAAATATTTATAGGGAGTGATTTACGTCATCACTCACAAACAAGTGAACAATAAATAGAAACACGAGGGCCTAAAAACCACAAATCAATGAAGACATAAAATATCATCTGTTCATAAAAACATAAGGTATTAGGATAACACTTTTTTGGTTTTAAGATCCTTTTCCTAATGTTTAATAATTAATTTGTTCATAGAATAAGTAAAAAATACATGAAAAATAGAGTACCACCCTTTAACTAATTTTAACCACAAAAACATCTTTCACTCCAAAAGATAATAGTACTAAAAAATATTCTATTTTTCATAATTGTATAGTGTTTCCAAAAAAATTAATTTATATTTCTTATATCAGATCATTTAAAAAAACTACACTATACAACATTGGACATCATGTAGGCCATTGGTAGGTGATGCACCCTTGTCGCCTTTCGGTTGTGGATTCAAGTCTCGCAGCCTTGCCGGACACGATATGTTTTCGCGTGACCTCAAGGTTGTCCTTTTTATAACAATCCCATAATAATCTTGAGAATTTTTTTAACCTTAAACAATAGTATCCAATGTCCAAAATAATTCCTTAAACCCATTATAATTATCCAAAATACTTTTTAAAAAACTCACAGTCCAAAATTTATAAGGATGGTAAACATAAATAAGATCACTTTTTCCAGGTAATAACATCTGAATACCTTCATCATCTATTCTTTTAAAACATATTAACACCCTATATTACCATAAAACGTTATTGAACATGTCTATACTTATTTATTCCTTTAAGTATACCATATATACTCTTTAAATACAAAATTTTTTAAAGATCAAACAATAATTGAAAAAAAAATAATTAATTAGTTCCAAGGTAGTTAATAATATCCAATATACTTTATCCACCTCAATTTTATCTTATTTTGAAATTATTATCTCAATTTCATAATCATATTAGGGATTATATTTTCCCCAACCATAAATTTCCCAAAATTTTTAACATGAAATTGTGTCACATTATTTGGTACAATAAAATCTCAAATCCTTAAGGAAAAATTACTACATTACAATCATTATATACATTATAAGTATTATAAATTGTACTCAAATGACACAATTCTTTAATAAAAATTTAATAAGACTAATCATTCCTCTTCATCTATAGCAGTATCATATCATGATTATAATCCAGTAGCATCATTTGGGGTATACTCTGATGATTGGGACATTGATTCATGTAATATCCCAACTCTTTACAGATGGATCATTGTACAAATGAAACATTTTTATTAACCACACAATCACAAACATGGTGTCTTTTTTCACACATATAACAAACACCCATTCCTTTGAAGCACTTCCCAGAGTGACTCTTTCCACAGTTATCATATATGTGAAAATCCACCATTCCCTTCTTCCTTTTATCCATCAGTCACTCAATCATCCTCTTCTTCTCTGGATTCCCTTCAATGCCATATGACTTAGATATTTCATTACTTATCTAATTAACACATGATATTATTTCTTTATATGGTGATAATATATGGGAGACTATTTTTATTCTAACTGTTTTCTTAAGACAATGATAGATATGATCCTTCTTACTCTTTAGATCATGTAAATTTTTGCAGTTATCATTCCATCTACTGGGTGACATTTCTAAATGACAAAATACACAAGGTTAGTTCATATCATAATTTATAATCCAAAAACTAGAAAAATTATCAACATTATTTGAATAATTTCACACATCTAGTTTCATAATCATAAAAATGATTACTTTCCTGACATGTTTACACATATATTATACATAATGGTTTGTAAAGAAAAAGTGAATTACTCTGAGAATATCCCCTGGGAGTGTCATAACCGGCAGTATAGAAAGGCATGTTGTCAGGTACCAGGATACCCCATGATAAGCCTGAAACTCCTTGTCGGAGTTTTTAGTTCTCAGTACATCTATGCCCGAGCCTCCTCTACCTACTCTTATCCAGACACAAATTTATTTTTTGGAAAATTCAAGAAATATCTACATTACCAAATTTCTATGAAGCTCTTATATACTAATCATTAATTTCTATCCTAGGTAAATGTTCTGTAATCACGGTTTTTCTAATTCTTGTTTCAAATGTTTGTACTAAAATTATATGATACCAACTATAATGCCCCAACCCTAGTTACCTAGAGTCTGTGAATTATTACATAACATTAGCATGATCATAAGAGATCATGTCTCAAAAGACAATTTACATTAGTTTCCTTGGAATTACAGGATACATACATAAGTTTTATATTACATTATGAAATAGAAAAACTGCAACATTGTGCCCCCATTAAACACACTCATATCCCTTAGCCTATCCCTATTGGTAAACTGTAATATACTTCTTCACATCCCAGGAAGAATGAAACATATGAAGGGGGGGGGGAGCATAGATACTCAGTAAGGATAACAATATAGTAGAAACTATCAAAAATAATAATAAACATTTAAAGTAATGTAAAAGACTAAAAATTATTTTAAACAAAAAATTCTGAATAATATGGAAACGATATGTAAAATAATTCCATTTACTTATTCACATTGACATTCTACTAGTCAAATAATCACATGTAGTATCAATATCTAATTTCATAATGATGGAATGAATAATACCAGACATCATAACAACATAGTCAATTCCTCGTGCTATGACAAAAAATAAAAAAGTTGTCAAGGACTTATTCAAAAAAACTAATTTGTCTCTTGAGACCTACCAATTCCTCGAGGAGCTATAGTGGGCTCCACCCGTCACATAAAAATTCAAATTAATTATTCATATGAAAATTTTGAAACATATCATAAACATTAGTATTCAAACTAGAATACGAAATGTCAATAATTTAACCATAAACCCTGAATTGTATAAAAATATCACATCAATAGTCAAACATATCATAACTCATTAAATATAATATGGAATATTTTATTATAATAAATATAACTCAGATGATAATAATATCCATTAAAGGATGTTGACATAGTTGAAAATTATCAGTAATACTCTTTGAGAGAAATGTCACTTTTTTTGAAATCATTTAAAAGTCATACATTTATAAATAAAGTCATCTAAAATAAAATTATGAATGAAAGTTTCCCATACCAAATTTAATCTTTTAAAAGGAATTAAAATTTTAACATAATCATGTTTATATAAATAAATCCTTAAAAACATTTTTAAAACATAGGGGTTAATTAAAAATATTTATAAAAATAAATAATTAAAATAATTAAATTGCGTATTTTGATAATGATTCCCTTCCAAAAATCATTAAAATATTGATTTTTATAACATTATCATTAAACATGGACATTTATGATAAAATGGCCTAGTAAATACTTTCACATAAACTGTCTCAAGTAAAAATGAGATTGATGAATTAACCCTTACATTGTACTTTTACTTAGTCAATAGTATCTGAACCTTCATTATAATAGTTAAATAATTGTTATTAAATTATACGAGAACTACATACATAAATATGATATCATATATTATCTTCTAATATTTCAGTAGTGTAATTGTTACAGGTGTTAACTGATTCATTTTCCTTTATATGTTTTATTACGCAAGTCATGTTTTTTATGGATATGATGTATTTGATTCATATCCAAAATGAAATAAATTTCAGAAAAAATATTTTCAGTCATAAAATAAAAATAATTCTTGAATGGTTATGACGGGGAATGAATCACATTGCATTCATGGAGACAGTTATCTTTATGTATGCATAAGAAGCAATATCAATCTATTAATGGTGAAGTATTATGTAATTGGACAATATATTACTTATAACAAATCATTATCATGTTAAATTTATTATTTACCTCAATTATAATCATTAATATACCCATCCATATAATGATGTTTTGAATGAAAAACTACACCATGATGTGGAGACAGTAAACCGTATGTACACAAGTATAGTGACTTTGTCATTCATAGGATGTAAAGAATAATGAATATGGTTGTAACATATTTAGAATAACATCAAAGTACATAGAATATACTATAAATATTTTTTTTGTTTTGAAACAATAAGGAAAAAGGAAGGAGAAGAGGAAACAAACTTTGAAAGAGATGATGAAATTATTATCTCTTTATTGTGTTCTTCCTTTTGATTTGATCAAAAGGTATACTTATGTTTGCCATATGATCAAAGTAAGGCCTCTATTTTCAAGTGAGGGTAGTTCTGAGGATATATGAGTAGGGGTTGGCCAAACCAAATGTCTTTGGATGAGTGATTTTTGGGAAGGGGAAGTACTCTTTTATATGGGAGGTGAGGCTCATTTTAGGAAAAGCTTGAAATATTAATTTATTATAGGTTCAAATGAGGATTATAATGGATAAAAAAATTTATTTTGAGTTTTGTTAGGTCTTGGTCGAAAAAATCTCAACCAATAGGTTTTAGATAGGTTTTGGTCACCACCTAAATCTTTTCTTTTATATTTAACTCTTAGTTAAATAGTTTAACCTTAACCATGTATTGTTGTATTATTATAATAAATGGTTAATAAACATACTATAAAAAGCCAAGTGAAAATAAAGTTGTTCATTATTGACATATCTAACATTAGATATTTTATTGTATGATCCTCATATTTTGAGTAATATTATATTAATTAATAATATAGTATTGGGTTTAAAAACTCATTTGTGTCTATTTTGACACTATTTAGAATTCAGTTTTTGTGAAATTCATCAGAACAAGATTACTTCAAAAAATTAAATTAAATAAATCCTAACATTTTATATTATCATAGAAATGTGGAATGTGTTAAAAGTCACAATTTACATTTTTTGCATTTTTATAAATAAATTATGATAATCATTCATAAATAAGGTAATTACAACATCATCATTGTGTCATAAATAAATTTAATTATTTAACGTCTAAAAATAGAAATAAAACTCCATCATGTACGAAATTTTTTAATCATTATAATGTCTATTTATAGTCTACATTATATTATGTATAACCCTATATTAAAAAAATTTAGTTGTGAAAATTTGAATTTAAAATATTGAACTCTACTTAAAATGAAATAATAGTAAATGTAATATTCTAATCCAAGTGGTTAAAAAAGGATAATATTTTATTCATAAGGTTGATTTTGATTTAAATACACAAATACAATAGAATATGACACATTTTTGGTAAATTATAAAATCATTCTTACCATCAATTACCCTAATTACTTTTAACCATGGTAAATAAAATCCAAAATTTACTATTCAACAAAAAGTATTTTCATCATATTGAACCACATTATATTTATTGATGTCAACCTTTCCACTTGGAATTTTGAAATTAAATTCACAGAAGCATTAATGTTATGTTTTATGTAAATTTGCAAAAGTGCCTAGAAGGTGGGTAAAAGACATTAAGAAGTTCAATAAAATTTTATACAGCTAATCTTGTTGTAAAATAACTCCAATGAATTACATTGAACTAATATAGGTATTATTTATTTATTTTTACTTAAAATAAATAGAAATAAAATAAATAATTATCTAAAAAAATTTGGTTTTAAACAATAAAGTGGGGTTTTTCACTATTCATCAAAAATTGAATGTTTTAAGAAAAATATAAAAAATTCACACTAAGAAAATTTTGATATTAAAAATCCAAAAATGAAGAAAATTTTGAAAAATAAAATTTATAAAATTTCAAAAATATAGTGTTATTAAATATAACAGCTAGTTTGAATAGTTTTGGGGTGCTAGAACTCGATGTTCTGTAAATCACAGACTATTGAATTACTTTAATGATATAATGTACAATGAAATCATGGGGTGTTCCACTATGATTCGTACATAGGGTTTAAACATGAGTATTTTTGTTTTAATCTTATGGTCTATGGCTTGATTTATCTTCCTTGTGGTGCAGCGTTGGTGTGGTTGATGTTTGGCACCATGTTTTGATGGTTTCGATACAAGATGTAGGTGGTTCCCTGAGTATGAAATTATTGATGCATTATCTTGCTTGATTTTATGATTTTCATGTTCCTTATATGATTTATGAGGTGCGAAAACCATTTTTGATGTATTTTATTCGGCATTTAATTGTCTTGTTTCATTTTAGCATTAAATTGGGTGTTTTTTATATGTAACTCATGCGGTAGTATTTGGGAGTATTTTATAACAAATGAATGTGGTTTACTAAATGTTTTTTCGGATTGCAATTATGATCTGACATGGTCTTGATGTTCCTTTAGGTTTAAAATATGGGTTTTGAATAGGTTTTATTTGTAATGTTATTCCTCTTGAATGTGTTTTATGAAATTGTGTTTTTCATGTGCATTGGTTCTGGTATTATTAAAGGTGGTTTTATAACAATTAAGAGTGGTTTTATAAATTTATATAGGGATTCAAATTCTGTTATGGATTAGTATTGGTGTTATTTGGAATTTAAATTTGTTTTTGGAATGGGTTGTGTGAAAAACATAGTTATACCTCTTGGGTTTATTTTATGGAAAATAAATTTATTTTGTCACTTAATCAAAGTGTTCAAATGGTGTACACGTACTATTATAGTTATTTTACACAATTAATATTGGTTTTAGAATGTTAAACATGTGTTTTAAGATTTTGAACATTTTTATATTGTTTTATGACTTGTTGAAATGTTTTATTAATTTATAATGTGGGTGTGAAAAATGTTTATGGACTGTTTCATCTGAGTTTGATGAAAAAAACTTTTTAAGGAAAAAATGGTATTATTTGATATTTTTGTGGGATGTTATTTGAATTTGGCTGTCCTGTAATGATTTTAAAAAAATTGTTGAAATTATTTATTGAAGTGTTAATGAGTTGTGAAAACTGTTGAGGGCAATTTTTGTGTGAGTATGATTTAAAAACTAGTACGAATGAAAAGTGGGATTATGTGAATTGTGTGATTTACATGTGGGTTATTTGGGGGAATTTTTTTATGTGTAAGTGGTATTTTCAGGTGAAAATTAAATTTCATGGATTTTCAATTTCTTTGAGCACAAAAGGGAAACCTATGTATCGAGGTGGGTGGATGTGTACGAGTATGCTAGTGATCCCGTGGGGTTTGGCCTCAGTTTCATGTAGAAATTTTGACTCATACAACACCTACTAAACTGTGATGATGATTATGGGGGACCACTAGGTTATGTGTATGTTCAATAATAAAGGCTCATTCATGAGAATATATTTTTATGATTGTTACATTCATTGAGATACAAGGTACCTCGTACCCACAAAGAGCTAGTGCCTATGGGTTTTTTTCCATTGCTTGTGCTCATTATTTACATTATGCTTAACATCAAAATATGGTATGGTTGGATGAAAAATTCATTATAATTGGAATTATTTTTAAAAAATTTTAATCTTTATAACAGCCCACATGAAAACTACTTCTATTTAAGGTTGCATCTTTTAGAAATTGTCACTAGCATTTCATGTTTTGAAAACTTGAATGATTTTAGTGTCTAAATGTTTATCACATGAATTTATTAGAAGTGGTATACTACTAGTCTTTTTATCACACCCTACTTACACCTTTGGGTGTTAGTAGACTCGGTTATTTTTGCCGTAGGATTGGGTACAACTTCATGCTAGTGGTTATGGTTTTTAGAAGACCATCGTGATGCAATGTTTTGGAGATGACTTGAGGGATGTGCATATTGCCATGTGGATTCTATTAGGCCATAATTTTTTTGTACCTTTGTAATGGTCTGTGGATGTTGTTTTAAATTCTTTAATTAAATTCTGAAATAGGTTAAATGAATATTATTTTTTGAATAAAATCCAGAATCATTTTATGGGGTTCATTTGATGTATTGTGTTTATAAACATAGGTAAAATGTTCCCCATTTTCAGTATATGATACCCAAGCTCAGGTTCTAGATTGTGGGGATCCTTAATTCCATTCATTCCTTATCATAGGATGTGTTCCATTATAGTTTTGGTGGCGATGAGATCAGGTTTGTAAAAAAATTCTATCAAAGGAGGTTCTGGTTAACACTTTGGGTCGTGTTATTTGGGGAACAATCAGAATAGTATGGAGTAATGATTTTTGGGACATGGAATTCTTGTTATGGGTAGTGTTCCTGATCACTAGACCTCATGAAAAGATTAATGTATGCATGGGAAGTTGGGATTTTTATTATCCCTTTTATTTTATTGGTTTAATGATTATTAGGGGAAATGAAAACAAAGATGGGTTAATGGTCTTAGTGAGATCATAGAGCATACCAAGCCTTGTAATGCTAGGGATATTTCCCTAGAACACTCTCTATGATGATGAAGTTATTGGAGAATTGCCACCAACCATTTGTCCCCGTCACCCACTGAAGCTAGTGTCCCCTCGCAATGTCTAGTGTCCTTTAGTTTAGAAATCTTGTATGATTGTTTTTAAAGAAAAAATGACATGATTTTAATAAGAATAATGAAATTTTGAAATGATTTTGTAATAAATAATAAATAGGTTTATATGTGAAATGGTGTAACTATGTAGTTATAATTGTTTCAAAATTGAAAATGGTGTGTTTACACCTCTTTTGAAAGTATAAGCTATGTTAAAGTTGGTTTTGAAAAAGTGTTTCCAATAGAGTTTTCTAAACTATGGAAGGTGGTTTAATGGGTTGAGATGTTTTGAAATTAATGTTAATAAATTTAAAGTGAATTACAATTTTAAATATTGTGTAATTATGAAATATTTTGTAAAATGCAAATAGGGTTTGATTTCACTGTTAGAAATCATGTGAAAAAGGGAAGTATTGGTTGACTGTTTTGGTTTGGAGAAGGGTGATGAATTTTATTTACCCTTTGGTATCTCCATGAGAGGCCACATGAATCTTTTTTTATGGGATGATGGTTTTTTAATGGAACTACTGGATAAGTGACAGGATGAATATGAGTAGGGTTCGGGGTATGGCATATAAACATGTATGTGCGAGGACAATGGGGTACCATTGGTGGATACACTAAATGTTGAACCATTTATTTTCAAAGAGTTTATTTTAAAAGAAAACATAATTTCTTGTTTATAGGTTTGATGTGGTGTGTATTATGTGTTTTGATAATGTTTATGTTGTGGGTTGTTTTGAGTCCCAGAACACCTCATGTTTGAACATTGCTTTGGGTTTGTGTCTGGTTAGTACGTTGGGTAGAAGTGATGGTTAGCGATCTCTTATGAGAAATGTTTTGGGATTACATTATGGAGGTTCCATTCATGTTTTATGTTCTAGTTTGTGGAGCATTTGGACTTATGGAATAGCTTGGTTGGGTCCTTGGGTTCTCTTGTTGGATAAGGTGCACCCCCATTATAGGTTATCGCACATTTTAAGTGTATCCTGGATTGTTTCACCGTTGGATGATCCTAAAATTGACTAACACACATAATATTTTCTCTAACACTATAGATTAATTTTACACCATTTATATTTTATTTTTTCAAATCCTCTTATAGAGAGAGATTTATCGTGGATGGATGAAAGAGACCTTTGTTTCTTGAGTAACCTGATTCATTGAAGGCGAAAGTAGTTCATGGTTGTTAGTGTTGTATGTGTCTAAGAGGGCCTCTGGGTCCTTTGTATTCTCATAAAAGTAGGAGTTCCTCTTAAACCACAAGTGTGGGAAATATGGTCCTGAGAGGATGGCATTTCCTGTTTCTGGAATTTTTTGATGTTTGGGGACGTTGAATAAGGTTTTTATCAATGTATTGTTTCTCTCAGCCACAATGGTCATGTTTGGAGATTCCTAGTGATTTTGTCTGCTCGTTTGACTGTAATGGTGATGTACGTCCTATCCTCTAAGATTCTTATAGCGAGGAGCCCATTTGTGTCTCCCTATACTAGTATCTCAAATTGTTCCTCACTCTTGGCATGTATTGTAACATCCCATGTAAATAAAGAATAATAAATTTTAATATTTATTAATATTTGTGAATTAAACATTAATTTCACTTCAAATGGGTTGTTATGTTCGATAGCGTACCCGATACGCAACAAGAGTTTCTTGGAAATCTGACGTTGCACACTGGTAATAAAATAATATTATTTTAAATGTTAGTTAACACATAGGAATTTTATTGGCGTGAATGAATAGAAATAACTATAATATGATTATATATGTTTGTTAAATGTTTTTACATTTATCCAATAAAGGATAAAGGCTTCAAATATGAAAAGAATTCCATTTTAGGCATATATACTCTAATTTTCACTAAAGGCCCACTTATCAACATTTGATGGAAAACCATCATTAAATATAGTTTTGGTCACTCTTATACATTCTATTGGACCAAATAAAATTCTTCTTTAAAATCGGGACATCAAAATTTACTTTGTGTAAATTTTTGTTATTTTTCCGATAAATATCATTTTTTAATGAATAGTGTTAAATGTAGTATTTTAATTCAAAACCTATTTTTAATCTCATTTATTAATATGATTATATGATATTTTTAATTGGATTTAATGTAAAATTATAATATATTTTTACCATTTATTCCAATAGTGGTCATTGGAATTATCTTCATTTTGAAATCGGACTTAAATTAGTGTCAATCTTTTGATACATTTTGTTTCATAAAAACATGCTATTTGCTCTGACTATGGTAATTAATTATTAAATTAATTAATTCAAATTATATGTTTTGAATTATTTAAAATAGACAACATTTTTGAATTCGGAATATCAAATATAGCTTAGTGTGAAGTTTTGGTATTTTTCTGAAAAACATCAATTTTTGATGAATAGTGAAACTCTTAAGTGGTCCTTAAAAAACTGATTTTTTTCATTTAAATGAAAATTTACCACCTTTGTGTTTTGAATTTCAAAAATCAGACTTAAATGGTTGTCTTTAAGAAGTAATATGTAGTTTAATGGGATTGAAATAATTTTTTGGTAAATATTAACTTTTAAGTTTTTAATCGCGATTAGAGGTAATTAGTATAGTTTAAGGTAAAAATAATGTTTTAATTATATAAAATTACATAGAAACATGTTCTACCATTATTGGATGTGTCATGGCCGACCATGGCTATCCATGGGTCAACTTGGGGACCATATAGATCCACTTTGGTAGGAAAATGACATTAATATCGTTTTATTTAATGTTAAAATTAAAATCTCAGAAACATGAGTTGTTTTACTAAAACAATTTTTACATGGGGTAATACAAGTTATATGTTTGACTATAAATAGTAATTGGAAAGATAAAACGATTTCCTACATTATAGTAGTTTTTTATAATTTTTAGACATTAAATAAATTATATTATTTAAGACACCATGATGATGCAGCGATTACCTCATTAGTTAACGATTTAAATAAAATGAAAAGATAATGTAAAATCTAAGCCCTGAACATGTGAAAAACCTATTGGATGGTTGGATTTCGAACTCTTATCACCTTATCCTAGCAATACATCAATTTGGGACCTTTAAAATCAGAAACTCATTTGAAAATAAAGAAACCTTTTATAACTTTCCAAGAGTGCCCCTCCTCTCCTCTTATAAAAGACCCCCACCTATACCTCCTTATCCACACATCTCAAGACATTGGCTCGGCCAAACCCTGCCAATGTTTTCTCTCCACATCCCTATCTTACTCCTAGAATCATCACTTTGGGCAGAAGTCTTTTCAAGGAAGCCTTTGAACTCAAATCAAAAAGAGTTACCCGATTTAAAGGTAGTGTCTTCTCTTGTGTTCTTATGCTTTATTTTGCTTCTCCAATCCCCTAGACTCATTTTATTCCTTTATTTTGTAACAACTATAGTATATTAAATATACTAGGATGTTGTTATAAAAATTATTTTAGCTACACATACCCACACCTTCATCTAATGGTAAAAGAGCATATTGTTTCTGTGGATGGTGAATTCCTGCATCACGAAACGATGATTGTTCAACACTCATATAACTCCTTCAAAGGTGGCCATTAAGATGTCCATATATTTATATATGATATATAATATGATTTTGTTTTACTTAAGCTTCTGTATTTCTCATTTATGGCATACATTTATGGTTTCCATTATGGGTAAACGCGATATCTTCATTTTAGGAAGTGCGGACTACAGCCCCCTCAAAGTGATTTGATTCGTTAACACCATATGTGGTACGTATAAAGGATAAATTTAATGATATTATATATTATACCATAATGGAATTATAATACTATTATGTATCATTATTTTTTAATTCCATTAAATATGAAATAGAAATGGAAGTAGCGTTCATGCATACGTTCGTCTTACCGTCTCCATGAATGGTGCATTTCATTTCTTACCTCTAAATGATTATGTAATATTATAAATGCATGTATATATTTGATATATATGATATATATGGAATCTACATCATGAATATCATTCTTTAGATAATGGATATTTGACTACGTGAACAACTTGTAAATATAAGAAGTTCACTTTTGACTCAATACCAAAGACCGACAAAATGACCATTATTATGCTAAATAATTACATAGTGTTAATGACAAGGAAATAAGTGATATAAAAGGAATAATGAAATTAAAAAAGGTTCTTAATCAAGTATAAATCAACTCAAGTTTATTATTCTGGAGTTTAAAGAACGATAGAGTGAAGTCGGACCCAAGGTAAGGGACTTCGTCTCAATCTCCTTTCATTGAGGCATATCTTTTTCTAATACAAGGCTTTCTTTTATACGGTATATAAACCCTTTTGAATTTTAATTTTATACAAAAGGAATATTTTTCTACGAAGTTTTTTACAAAACGACAAAAAGGAATGTTTCTTTTGATGTACGCGGTGACACCGACCTTTTCCACCGCCGCGAGTATTATTTGGTCTTTGGCTTCCTCAATAAGTCGTAATGTTTTTAAATTTAAATAAATACCATATAATCTTTTATGTATTTTGGTATTGAAAATGGTTTCTATAATGGATTTTTATGTCAATATATTTAAGAGATATATTGTGATCAGAATGTGGAAATGTTTTCTTTCCATTATGTTTGTTTTATGTCTTATGATTTTATAATGGTACTTGGACATTTGATGGGTGGTTATGTGATAAACCATATGATGGGTGGTGCCGTGAATACCAGGATGGGCGGTTACGTTATAACCTCCAATTCATTGGGTATGGAAGTCAGCCGTATGACTATTCCATTAATTGATATGTGTGGAAGTCTACCGTATGGTTATTAACCTTAATTATGTTTATGTCCCTAGTTACCTTTATATGTTATGTTTTCTTTATATGGGTTTTACGATAATCTTTTTGTTACAAAAGGGTAAGTAATGGTCTTTTATTCAGTGAAGAGTTTTTACTACTTCATAATGGTGAAAAGTATTACTTTGGTAAAGTACTCATGGTTTACTTTTTTTTGAAAAACTGTCAGTTTTCCTTCTTTGTGTATTCCTTACTGAGATTTTTATGCTCACCCCAAGTTCTTTTTTTTAATTTTTTTCACAGGTCTTATTGTGGAATAGGTTCAAGGATGGGAACAAGGAAACATCATGCTATCTAAAACATGGAACAAGACATGTTTCTTTTTTAAGAGTATTTATTTTATGGAAACTTTGTAGAAGTGTCTACTTTGTAATATTTGGAGATGTAATAGTAATTTCCAAATTCTCTATAACTCTAAACCTGAAAAGATCCTCTATTTCAATTATTCAATTAATTCAATAATAAGTAATGTTTAAGGTTGGGGCCTTATAGTTGGTATCATAGGTCAGTTTAGACAACTTTAGGAGTTAGAAAAGTGTTAAATTATAAATTAATTTTTTGTACGATTGAAATGATATAGAATTTACGGATTACCATATTGCTTTGCCTAAGATATTTCTGTGTTCTGAATGGTTTTCCGTAGAGGAAACAAGGCAGCTATGTTGGGACGACATCAGGAGGAAGACAACCTTCTAAATCAGCATCCTGAGATGGTCGGAATAGGAACTGAACAGTTTGTTGCAGTGATGGCATAGTTGACTCAGGCTATAAATGGTGGTGGTATCCATGCATGAGATCAGCCAGATCAACTGCAGAGGAACATGTCAGTGGTGGAACATTTCATGAGGAAACATCCCCCATCATTCAGAGGATCATCTGACCCTGTTCTAGATGAAGGGTGGATTAAAGCACTGGAGAAGATTTTTGATGTCACGGGGTGTTTAGAACATCAAAAGGTAGGTCTTGTTGTTTACCATTTTGAAGGTGAAGCAGATCAGTGGTGGTCGATGATGAAAAATATCAGGGATAGTGATGAGATGGATGATCTTAACTAGGACGAATTCAAAGGTATGTTTCTTAAGAAATATATTCCTAAGTTGGTTCGTCTTAGTAAGGAAAAATAATTTCTATAATTGAGGCAGTAGGATGACTCAGTGGCTGCTTATGAAGCAAAGTTCACTCGACTGACAAGGTATGCTCTAAACTTCATACGACATCTTGATAGTAAAATCAACTGTTTTTACTCAGGATTAAAGCCAAATTATCGAAGGGATTTAGCTTCTCGTGAGTTAAAAAGTTATGAAAAACTTTTACGATGTGCGGAAAAGATGGAAATGGAGTTTGCCGCTGATCAGGTGTTCATTGACAAACATTAGAATAAGAGGTCTAGTTGGCAGGAAAAGGGTAAGAATTCATCAAAGAAGCAAGGAGGTAAGAAAACCAAATATCCATCCTCTGACAAGTGTGGTTAAATGCATCCTGGAGAATGTTTATATAAGTATGGAAAGTGCTTTCGGTGTAGTATGTCTGGTCATATTACTCGTAACTGTATGGAAGATGATCAGGTAGGAAATGAAAATCCAGCGGTAAGATGTTTCAAGTGTAATGAAATTGGTCATTATGAAAATGAGTGTCTAACGAAGAACTCAACTGGGGGAAAGCAGCCAGACTACAAGCAGAAAGGGGCGGTGAAATCCTTTGTAACTACTTCAGCAGATGTTGGGTCGTCGAATGAAGTGGTATCAGGTACATTGTTTGTTTGTTCAGATTATGCCAATGTGTTGTTTGATTCAGGGTCTACAAATTCTTTCATTCCTGAGAATATTTCTAGTAAATTAGGAATTCCACCTCAAGATATGAATCCTGAACATATCGTAAAAACACATGGAGGAAATGTTGAGACAAAAAGAAATTATAAGAACCTTCCTATCATTGTGTGTAGAAAGAATATACCTAAAAACCTTATTGTTTTGCCTCTAGTAGAGTTTGATGTTATTTTGGGCATGGTTTGGATTTCTTTTTATCATGCTAAGATTGACTGCAGAGCTAAAATGTTTTCTTTTCAGAAAGATTTTAAGTTTGTGTAAAAGAATGAACCCTTGATTTTGATAACATATGAAGAAGTTGAGAAACTAGTAAAATATGGAAATGAATGTTATCTTTCACATATCGTTGAATACAAGGAAACTGTTTAGATTAATGATGGGACAGTGGTAAATGAGTATCTTGATGTTTTTCCTGATGAGTTGCCTGGTATTATTCATGATCGAGAAGTTGAATTTACTATTGACTTAGTTCGTGATTCTAATCCAATTTCAAAACCCCCTTATCGAATGGGTCAAGTTGAACTTTTGGAGTTAATGAAGCAATTGCAGGATTTATTAGATAAATGTTTCATTCGAACTAGCACATCACTGTGGGGTGCTCCTATCTTGTTTGTAAAAAAGAAATATGGTTCAATGAGACTTTACATTGATTATAGAGCCTTGAATAATATCATTGTTGAGAATAAGTATCCTTTGCCTCATATCGATGGTTTGTTTTATCAGCTCCAAGGAGCTCAGTATTTTTCGAAGATTGACTTGAGGTTGGGGTACCATCAGTTGAAAGTAAAAGAAGAAGACGTTCTAAAGACTATGTTGTATACTAGATATGGCCATTATTAATTTGTAGTTATGCCTTTTGGGTTAACCAATGCACCTGCTGTATTCATGGACCTTATGAATTGAATTTCCCATGAGTTCTTGGATAAGTTTGTGGTTGTTTTCATTGATGATATTTTGGTGTTTTCTAAAAGTTAAGAGGAGCATTAATGTCATTTAAGGGTTATTCTGAAAACCTTAAAAGAAAATAAATGCATGGAAAATTCAGAAAGTGTGAGTTTTGGTTACAAAAAATTTCTTTCCTTGGTCACATTTTTTCAAAAAAAATGCATAATTGTTGATCCTGCTAAAACAAAAGTTATTGAAAAATAGCCGAGACCCACAAATGTAACTGAGATCCATATTTCCTTGTTTTGGTAGGTTAATATCAAAGGTTTGTTGAAAAGTTTTCATGGTTATCTAGTCCAATGACTAAGCTAACTCGGAAGGGTGTTAACTTTATCTAGACAAAAGAATGTGATGATTGTTTTCAGGAGTTGAAAAGAAGATTGGTGAATGCTCTAGTTTTGGCACTTCCTTCCATTAATGGTGATTTTGTTATATAAAGTGATGCTTCGATGAAGGGACTTGGTTGTATCCCTATGCAGAATGATCAGGTAATTGCATATGCTTAACGTCAGTTGAAAACTCATCAGATAAATTACCCTACAGATGATTTGGAATAAGCTGCTGTTGTTTTTGCTCTAAAAATTTGGAGGCATCATTTGTATGGAGTAATGTGTGAAATATATACTGATCACAAAAGTTTAAAGTATATATTCACTCAGAAATAAATGAACATGATACAGAGGATATGGCTAAAATTAATCAAGGATTATGATTGTACAATTAAATACCATCCGGGAAAAGAAAATAAAGTGGCCGATGCATTGAGTCGAAAAAGTAATGCTTCATTAACCATGCTACATTTGGAAAAAGATCCTTTGGTTTTTGATTTGATGAAATTTGGCATGGAAGTAGTTTGTGCAGGAAGTTCTTCTATTTTGTTTTAGGTATCAGTGAAATATTCCCTATCAGACAGAATTAAGCAAGCACAGAAGCAAGATAGTGAGTTGCAGAAAAAGGTAGAGATGGTTCAGAAGGGTAAGATGCCTGAATTAAACATTGATAGTGATTGTGTTTTGAGGTTTGGGAAGATATTATGTGTGCCTGGTGATTCACAATTGAAGAATGAGTTGTTATGTGAGTCTCATAGTTCCCCGTTTTTAGTTCATCCTAGCAGTAATAAGATGTACAGAGATCTGCGGGAGTATTACTGGTGGGATGGAATGAAAAGGGATATTGTTGATTTTACGATGAAGTGTTTAACTAGTCAGCAGGTTATAGTAGAGAATCAATTACTAAAAGGGATGCTTCAAACTTTAACAGTGCCAGAGTGGGAATGGGAAAATATATCCATGGACTTTGTTGTGGGGTTACCGAATACATCCAGAGGTAATAATAAAATCCGGGTTATTGTTGATTGATTGACTAAATCTGCTCATTTCATTCCTATTTGATTTACCTTATCTCTAGATCAAATTTCTCGATTGTATCTTAAAGAGATAGTCAAGTTGCATGGAGTTCCCCTCTCCATTTTATCTGATCGTGATCCTAGGTTTACTTCTAACTTTTGGGAAGGCCTTCAAATGTCATTGGGTACTGAATTAAATTTTAGTACAGCTTTTCATCCTCAGTCAGATGGGCAGTCAGAACGAACAATTCAGACCTTGGAGGATATGCTATGTGCCTGCTCTATAGATTTTCAGGGAAGTTGGGACCAACATCTTTCTTTGTTTGAGTATTCATATAATATCATTTTTCATTCCAGTATACATATGGCTCCGTTTGAAGCATTATATTGTAAATGGTGTCGAACTCCTTATTTTTGGGATGAAGTGGGTGAAAGGAAGCTGATGGGACCATAATTGGTAGAAGAGATGGCAGAAAAAGTTCAGTTGATTCAGAAACACATGAAAACATCTTAGAGCAGACAGAAATGTTATGCAGATAATTGGAGGAAAGATCTATCTTTCAAGTTAGGTGATCATGTTTTTCTCAAAGTTTGACCACAGAAAAGTGTAATGCGATTTGGTAAGAATGGAAAGCTGAGTCCAAAGTTCATTGGACAATATGAAATTTTGGAGAAAGTTGGATCAGTTACTTATCGAGTGGATTTACCTCCGAGTTAATCTCAGGTACATAATGTTTTTCTTGTTTCGATGTTGTGAAAGTATATGCCAGATCCATCTCATGTTTTGAGCATAGAGGTAGTTCAATTGGAAAATAATATCTCTTATGAAGATCAACCAGTCCAGATTCTTGACCGAAGAGAGAAAGTGTTGTAAAATAAGGTAATTCAACTGGTAAAGGTTTTTTGGAAAAACCATATAGTTGAAGAGGCAATGTGGAAATCTGAAAATGCTTTGAAGGATAAATACACCAACTTATTTTGATAAGTGAATAAAATTGCGAGGATGAAATTCCCAAAAGGGGGGAAGGATGTAACATCCCAGGTAAATAAAGAATAATACATTTTCATATTTATTAATATTTGCGAATTAAATATTAATTTTACTTTAAATGGGTTTCTATGTTTGATAGAGTACTCGATAGGAAACAAAGAGTTTCTTTGAAATCTTACGTTGCACACTAGTAATAAAATAATATTATTTTAAATTTTAGTTAACACGTAGCCGTTGTATTGGAAGAATGAATAGAAATAACTAAAATATAATTATATATGTTTTTTAAATGATTTTACATTTATCCAATAAAGGATAAAGGCTTAAAATATGAAATGAATTCAATTTTAGGCATATATACTCTAATTTTCACTAAAGGTCCACTTATCAACATTCGATGGCGATCCATCATTAAATATAGTTTTGGTCACTTTTATACATTATATTAGACCAAATATAATTTTTCTTTAGAATCAGGACATCAAAATTTACTTTGTGTAATGTTTTGGTATTTTTCCGAAAAAGATCATTTTTTAATGAATAGTGAAAAATGTTGTATTTTAATTCAAAACCAATTTTTAATCTAATTTATTAATATGATTAGATTATCTTTTGAATTGGTTTTATAATAAAATTAGAATATATTTTTACCATTTATTCCAATAGTGGTCGTTGGAATTAATTTCACTTTGAAATCGAAAATAAATTAGTGTCAATCTTTTGATACATTTTGTTTCATAAAAACACACTATTTGCTCTGACAGCGGGAATTAATTATTAAATTAGCTATTTCAACTTATATATTTTGAATTTTTTAATATAGATATAATTTTTTAATTTAGAATATAAAATATAGCTTAGGGTGTAGTTTTGGTATTTTTCTAAAAACATCAATTTTTGATGAATAGTGAAACTACTAAGTGGTACTTAAAAAACTGATTTTTTACGTTTAAATGAAATTTTACAACATTTGTGTTTTTAATTTCAAAAATCCAACTTACATGGTTGTATTTAAGAAGTAAAATGGGGTTCAATGGGATTAAAATAATTTTTTCAGTGAATAGTAACTTTTATTTTTTTAATCGCGATTAGAGGTAATTAGTGTAGTTTATGGTAAAAATAATGTTTTAATAATATAAAATGTCATAGACACAAGTCATACCCTTATTGGATGTGTCTTGGCCGACCAAGGCAATCCATGGGTCATCTTGGGGACCCTATGGATCCACTTTGGATGGAAAATGACATTAATATCTTTTTATTTAATGTTAAAATTAAAATATCACAAACATGAGTTGTTTTACTAAATCAATTTTGACATGGGGTTATTCAAGTCAAATATTTTACTATAAATTTTAATTGGAAAGATAAAAATATTTCCTACATCATAGTATTATTTATATAATTTTTAGACATTATATAAATTAAGTTAATTATGACACCATGATGATGGAGTGATTATCTCATTATTTAAAGATTTAAATAAAATGAAAAGATAATGTAAAATCTAAGACCTACACACATCAAAAACCTATTGTATGGGTGGATATTGAACTCTTATCACCTTATCCTCTAAATAAATTAACGTGGGAGCTTTAAAATCTGAAACGCATTTGAAAATAAAGTAACCTTTTATAACATTCCAAGAGTGCCCCTCCTCTCTTCTTATAAAAGGCCCCAAACTCTACCTCCTTACCCACACCTCTAAGCCTTTGGCATGGCCAAAACCTGCCAATTGTATCTCTCCACATCCCAATCATACTCCTAGATGCCTAACATTGGGCATAAGTCTTTCCATGGAATCCTTTTAGCTCAAGTCAAAAAGAGTTACACGATTTAAAGGTAGTGTCTTCTCTTGTGTTCTTATGTTTTATTTTGCTTCTCCAACCCCCTAAACTCTTTTTATTCCTTTATTTTGTAAAAACTACAGTATCTTCAATATACTAGGATTTTTTTTATAATACGGATTCTAGATACACCTACACACACCTTCATCTAATGGTTAAGGAACATAATGTTTATGTGGATGGAAAATTTCAGCCTCACGAAACGATGATTGTTCAACTCTCATATAACACCTTAAAAGGTGGCCATTAAGATGTCACTATATTTATATATGATATATTATATGTTTATGATTTACTTAAGCTTCTCTATTTATCATTTATGGCATACCTTTATGGTTTCCATTATGGGTAAAATCGATATCTTCATTTTATGAAGTGCGGACTACCGCCCCCTCAAAGTGATTTGATTCATTAACACCATATGTGGTATGTATAAAAGAAAAATTTAATGATATTATATATGATACCATACTGGAATAATAATAATATTATGTATTAATTCAATTAAATATGAAATAGAAATGGAAATAGCATTCATGTGTACGTACGAATTACCGTCTCCATGAACGGTGCATTTCATTTCTTACCTCTAAATGATTATGTAATATTATAAATGCATGTATATACTGGATATATATGATATATATGTAATCTACATCATTAATATCATTCTTGATATAATGGATATTTGACTACGTGAACAACTTGTAAATATAAGAAGTTCACTTTTGACTCAAGTACCAAATATCGACAAAACGACCATTATTATCCTAAATAATTACATAGTTTTCATGAAAAGGTAATAGGTGATATAAAAAGAATAATGAAATTGAAAAAGGTTCTTAAAAAAGTTGAAATTAACTGAAGATTATTATTTAGTAGGTTAAAGAATGATCGAGTCAAGTCGGGCCTGAGGTAAGGGACTTCGTCTCAATCTCTTTTCATTGAGGCATATTCTGTTCTAATACAAGGATTTATTTTATACGGTGTATAAACCCCTTTGAATTTTAATTTTATAAGAAAGGAATATTTTTCTACGAATTGTTTTAAAAAATGACAAAAAGTAATGTTTCTATTATTATACGCGGTGACAACGACCTTTTCCAATGCCGCAAGTATAATTTGGTCTTTGGCTTCATCAATAAGCCGTAATGTTTTTAAAATGAAATAAATACCATATACTATTTTATGTATTTTGATATTGAAAATGGTTTTTATAAAGGATTTGTTATGTCAATATATTTAACTGATATATTGTGATCAGAATGTGGAAATATTTTCATTCCATTATGTTTGTTTAATTTCTTATGATTTTATAATGGTACTTGGACATTTGACGGGTCGTTACATGATAATCCATATGACGGGTGGTGTCGTGAATACCAGGACGGGTGGTTACGTTATAACCTCCATTGCATTGGGTATGGAAGTCGGCCGTATGGCTATTCCATTAAGTGATATGTGTGGATGTCGACCGTATGGTTATTCCACTTAAGTATGTTTAGGTCCCAAGTTACCTTTATATATTATGTTTTATTTATATGGGTTTTATGGCAATATTTTGGTTACAAAAGGGCAATTAAGGGTCTTTTATTCAGCGAAGAGTTTTTACAACTTCATAAAGGTGAAAAGTATTTATTTGGTAAATTACTCATGGTTTTCTTTTTGTTTTTAAAAACTAACAGTTTTCCTTATTTGTGTATTCCTTACTGAGCTTTCTATGCATACCCCAAGTTCTTTTTTTTGAAATGTTTTTCACAGGTCTTAATGTGGAATAGGGTCAAGGATGGGAACAGGGAAACCTCATGATATCTAAAACATGGAACTAGACAAGTTTCTTTTTAAGAGTTTTTATATTATGGAAACTTAATAGAAGTGTCAACATTGTAATCTTTTGAGATGTAATAGTTATTTCCTAATTATATAAAACTCTAAACCTGAAAAGATACTCTATGTGAATTATTCATTTAATTCAATAATAAGTAATGTTTAAGGCCGAGACCATATATATATGTAGGTAGTCTTGTTCAAAGTTATCTATCTATCTACATCTTCCCTTAGTAATTGATGGGATTGGAGATCCTCCAATGGTTTTGTTAATGCAAGGTAAGTGTAAACTTGTTCGTTGTTGTTATTTTCTTGGGGATATTTCTATAATCTTGTTCGTATAGTGTTTGAAGAGTTTTCGTTTGAGATAAAATATGAATTTGCTTCATCATTCCAAGGAAGTGATGTATGTTTTGGTTTGTGAGAGTATTCCTTCTTTAATTGACCACTAGAGGGGTTTTGGACTTTGGGGGCAGGCAAATCTTTGAAAAATAGTACATCATGGTTTCTCGGATGGGTATGGTTTTCTACGTTGGCCATTATATGGATTTTTGGCGGCCGAAAAAACTATGTTGGGAATAATTTTAAATCCCAGATTTTAAATTCCATGCATTGATTCGAATCCTCTTTCGGTTCTTAGCATTCTCTCGGTTTGTGGGTGTCTGAGGTTTAAAATTTTGTCGTCTCTTATATTCTTGACCTATTAATTTTTTTGGGGTATCCATCCATCCAATGTTAATTTTGTTATTACAAACACTTTAAAGGTAGAAGTGAGAACCCTTATATCTTACTGGTTTCAACACAAAAGGACACACTACTTTTGTTGAAAAAGAGTTTAAGTTGGTTGGAGACATTCTCCCTAAACAATATCCATGGAATAGAATGAACCTGGAAGTCAGGGTAGTGCACTAAGGTGTATTCATAGAGATGATCCACATTTTCCCATGATTGTCTGTATTCCTCCTTGTTGATCTCATCCATGTGGCATCCACTAAGCAAAATACAGACCTGCTTATCTATCCACTCGCTTTTCTCTTTAGTAGAGTTCACCTGGAGCAGTCTCATCTTCTTTGACACCTTAATATCCAGATCATCCTCTACCATTTAATCTTAATGCATTACAAGGTCCATGTGTTCCATCACCAAAGTCACTTTTCGCTGAGGGACTTCCTTGAAGCCTGCATCGTGCTTCAGCCCAGGATCGAGCAACCCCTTATCACCCGAAGGAATGACAGGAGCTACGTACTTGTATTGTATGGTAATTGGAATCAAATTTTATCAATTTGATGTTGTTATGTTTTGTGTTTTGGAGTTGGAATAGTGACAGTCTTAGTGTAATCACATGTGGGGTATGTGGGTTAGTTTTTTTATACCGAAGAGTTAGATGAGTTTTGGGTTGGAATTAGTGATTTAATTTTGGAATTAATCTCTTTTATCTATGGCCTATCATTCTGCCTTAGTTTTCACCTTTTTCCCACTGATTTTTTAGGATTATAGAAGGTTTTTGGGTGGATAGAATAGACATCATAGTTCCAAACTGTGCAGCCAAACCGTGCAGGGGTGTTTAGAACATCAAAATTTGATGAGTTTTGCCACTTTACCCTTCAGGGAATAAAACAAATCTACACCTATATTCTCTCTTTCATGCTCTACCACCATGGACAGCCTCCAAGCCCTCCCCCTCCATTGCGAATCAATTTTGAATGGAGATCTGATGGGGAAACTTCAATATCGTGTAAGTAAACCATTATCTCTTTGATTTATTCCCTTTATTAAGGGTTTCTTTTACCATTTCATGAGTTATAAAATGTCTAGAAGCTAGGGATTTTACCTAGGATTTAACCATTCATCATTTTGTTGAAATATTGTGGTATAGGGCTCGATTTATCTTCCATGTGGGGTGGTGGTGGTGCGATTGATATTTTTCACCTTGTTTAGAGGGTTTCGAAAGAAAACATATGTGGTTCCATGTGTCAGGAATTATGGATGAGTTAAAACTCTTTATTTACTGATTATCATGTTCCAAAAATGTAGTATGTGGTGAAGAAACAATTTTTTATTGATTTTCATAGGCATTTAATTTTATAGTTTCATTTTATCTTTAAATGGGATGTTTTTCATGCGTAACTCTTGGGGTAGTAGTTTGGTGTATTTTGTAACATATAAATGATCATTAATAAATGTTTTTTGGGATTCCAATCATGCTTTGGTAGGGTCTTGGAGGGCCTTTGGGTTTAAAATAGGGGATTTAAATGGGTTTTATGTGTAAACCATGTTAAGCCTCTTCAAAGTGTTTTATGAAAATGTATTTTTCATGTGTATCATTTTTTTTATTATTCAAGGTGATCATATAACAATTGTTAGTGGTTTTATAAATGTAGCTAGGGCTACCAATTCTGTTTTGGATTGGTATTGGTGTGATTTGGAATTGAAAGAGGTTTTTGAAATGGGTTGTGGGAAAAACAAAGTTATACCTCTTGGGTTTTATTTATGAAAATTGAAAATGTTATATTGTGATAAACAAAGAGGTTGAGTGGTTTAAGTGTACTGTTATAGTTATTGTACTCAATTAATATGGGTTTTCAAATTATAAATATGTGTTTTAAGATGTCAACCATTTTTTGAATGTTTTAAGTATTCATAAAATGTTTTATTAAATTTTAATATCGGTGCGAAACATGTTTCTAGGATGTTTCATGTGAGTTTTATGATAAAATTATTTTGAAGGTAAAAGGGGTATTATGTGATATGTGTGTGGGATGTCATGTGAGTTTTACTATCTTGTTAAGGTTTTATAAGAAAAATTAATGGATTTTTTGAAGTGTTAATGAGCTGGGAAAAGTGTTGTACGCTCTTTTGGTGTGTGTATGATTTAAAAACAAATTTGAATGAAAATGGGGGATATGTGACAATTATGATATACATGTTGGATATTAGGTGAATTTTTGATGTGTAAGTGGAATTTTCATGTGAAAATTATATTTCAGGGCTTGCTGAATCTATTTGAGCTCATGAGGGAAACCTGGGTATCTAGGTGGGTCGATGTGTATTGTTATGCTAGTGAACCCATGGGGTTTGGCCTCAGTTTCTTATAGAAAATTTGACACATAAAACACTAACTAAACTATGATGATGATGATGTGGGGCCTCTAGGTTATTTCTATGTTCCCTAATAGAGGCTCATGTATGAGAATAGATATTTTTTATGGTTACTTTCTTCGAGATACAAGATACTTGAGACCCACAGTGAGATATCCTAATAGTTATTTCCCATTGCTTGTGCTCATTAGTTACATTTTTCATACCATCGGATTATGGTATTGTTGGATGGAAAATTTATTATCATTGGAATTATTTTTAAAAGTATGGATTCATTAAAACAACCCACTTGAAAACTATTTTTCTTTAATGTTTCAAATTTTAGAAATTGTTTCTAGCCTTAAATGTTATGAAAACATGATGATTTTTATATCTAAATGTTTATCACATGGAATCTCATATTGGTAGTATCCTACATGGATTTGGATCACGCCCTAAATACACATTAGGGGGTAAGTAGACATGGTTATTTTTGTCACAGGTTTGTGTATATCTTGGTGCTAGTGGTTCAGATTTTTCGTGATCCATCGCGATGCGGTGTTTTGTAGATGGCTTGATGGCGGTGCGTCATTCTATGTGGAAGTTCATGGGCTATCATTTATCAAATTATACTATTTTATTAGTGATTTAATATTGTTTTAAATTTTGTAAATAAATTCTGTAATTTTTTAAAATATTATTTTGTTTGAAAAAAACCAAAATCATTTTATTGGATTCGTTTGTTGTTTTATTTTTATAAAATCAAGTAAAATGTTCCCAATTTTTAGTATGTGATACCCAGAAACATGTTCCAGCCTTCGGGTATCCTGAATTCCCATTGGGCCTTGTCATAGGATGGGTTTGGTGTCGGTATTGATGGCGATCAGATCTATTCCAGAAAAAAATGGTATCAGAGGATGTTTAGGTTAACTCATTGGGTCATGTTATTTGGGGAACTGTCGGGATAGTCTGGAGTTAGGATTGTTGGGAAATGGTATTCTTATTATGGGTAGTGTGCCTGATCACCACACCTCATGATAGTTTTAAAGTCTCCATGGGATGTAAGTATATCTCGGAGTCCTTTGGATTTCATGTTTTGATAATGATTTGGGGAAACTAAATTAGAGATGGGTTAATGGTCTCAATGAGCTCTCATGGCATGGAAGGCCATGTGGATCCATGGATATTTTTCTAGAACACTTTCTATGACAGGAAAGTGATTGGAATATGGCTGCCAACCATATGACCAAGTCACCCAACAAATCATGTTTCCCCTCACATTGTCTTCTGTCCTTTACTATTGAAATCATGGATGTTTAGTTTTAAAGAAACAATTACATGGTTTTAAGAAGTGTAATGTTTTTTGTGAAATGATTTTATAATAAAGTAGGAATTTTTTTATCTGTGAAATGGTGGAATTGAGTTTTCATAATTATTTTGAAGTCAAAAATGGTGTGTTTACACCTCTTTTGAAAGTAGAAGCTATGTTAATGTTGGTTTTTATAATGTGTTTCCAATAGAGTTATCTAAACCATTGAAAGGTGCTTTAATGGGATGATATGTCTTGAAATTAATGTTAATAAATTGAAAGTGTGTTCTCATTTGAATGATTGTGTGGTTCTGAAAACTTTTTTTAAATGTAATTTGTGTTTGATTTCATCGTTAGGAGTCTTTAGAAAATGGGAAATATTGGTTACTGTTTTGGTTTGGAAAAGTGGGATGAATTTTTTGTTTTATACTTTTGTATCTCCATGAGAGACCAAATGAACGGTTTTATATGGGATGATGGATGTTTAATGGAACTACTGGATATGTGCTAGTATAGATATGAGGAGGGTGCTCTGTATGGCACATAAAAATGTATGTGTGAGGCCCATGGGGTACCATTGGTGGATACAATAACTGCTGAACTGTTTATTTTAAAAGAGATATTTTAATGGGAAACATGAGGACTTGATGTCTAGTTTGGTAAGGTTTGTATTATTTGTTTGGAAATTATTGAGTTTGTGGGATGTTTTTAAGCCTAAGAACTCCTTCTATTTGAACTGTGTTTTTGGTTTGTGTTTGGTCGGTAAGTTTTGTTAAAGGGATGGTTAATTGTCTCTTCTAAGAAATGTTTCAGGATTCCTTTATGGTGGTTCCATTAATGTGTTAGATTCTAGTTTGTGGTAAATTCTTCCCAATGGACCAGCTTGGTTTGGTCCTGGGGTTCTCTTGTTGGATAAGGTACACACCCATTAAGTGTTAGTGCACACCTGAAGTGCAGCCCAGATTATTTCTCAATTAGATTAAACCAAAATTTATCAAAATAATGTATATTATCTCAAGCTCTATAAATTGAGTTTACACCATTTCCTTTCATTGTTTTTCGAATCATCTTGTACTGGGAGAGTGCTCGTGGATGGTTGAAAGTGACCATAGATTCTTTAGTTAACTAATTCATTTAAGGTGACAATTGTTCAGGGTTGTCAGTATTGGATGTGTCTAAGGGGGCCTCTGGGTCCTTAGTAGTCTCATAAAAGTAGGAGTTTAGGATAAACCACGATTTTGGAAAATATTTTCCGGAGAAGATGTTATGGCCACTTTTTGGATTTATGTGATGTAATGGGACATTGTATATGGTCCCTCTCAATGTATTGTTTCTGTCAGTCGCAATGGTCTTGTTCTGTGATGCCTTGTCTTGTTGTGTTCTCATTTGACTATAAAGGTGAAGGTTGTGAAATACTCTGAGTGTATATGTAATGTTTGGAGTATGTTTCACTTGTAAAAACTATAGATCATCTATTTTATAGAAATGTGATAATATGTGTCCATTCCTACAGTTGTTTCTCACCCAAAGAAACAAGGTGTGATGTATGTTCAACATCTATGACCCTCTCTCCATGAAGATATGGGTTTGGGTAAAGTGATTTTAGAATGTGTTATGTCTTGGTGAACCCAGCTAGGATCAAGGTATAAATATCACTTCAATAAAAGGAGAATTTCTGTTCATGGGGATTCTAATGCATAAATACTAAGCCAAATACGCTTCAATTAGTTGAGCGACATCCATAGGTCCTAGAGGGAAGCTGGCGTGTAGTCAGGGGAAATACCAGGGTTGTTCAAAGTGTTTTTAGAGAAAGGATTGAAATTTGGATATACCTGATTATTTTATTGTTTGAACATGTTTTGTATTAAACGTGCCTATGAAAACCATTAATGTGGAAGGATCCATGCAATTTTTGCACGATTTCCCAAATTGTGCAGATTAACAATGCGACAATCCCAACTCCTTATGTTTTTGTGTCATTTTATGCTGGACTATGCTGGTTGTATAAGATGGTTTTTTCATGTAGTGGGGAGACCCCCTATGATTCTCATGTATGTTCCACTTTGAAATTTTGAATGGATTTCTATGCCTTGTATTGGGGTATCAGTTCGGGCCTCCCCTATTAGTGTCCCAATCCTATCTCGGTAAAACATTCGAGTTGTATCTTATAGTGGGGATCCCATTTGTGTCTCCATATAGTAGTAAGTAAAAATTTTCTTTGGTCTTGGCTTGGTGGTAGGTACTCTTGTTCAGAGCTATCTATCAACCTATATCTTTCTTTCGTAATTGATGGGATTGGAGAACACCTAACGGTTTGGTTAAATAAATGTAAGTGTAACCTTGTTTGATATTGTTGTTTTCATGGGTAAAATTCTATAATAATGTTAATATAGTGGTTGAGAAGTTTTATTTTGGGATAAAGTTTGAATGTGCTTGATCATTTCAGGGAAGTTATGTGAGTTTTAGTTTTTGAGTGTATTGATCTTTATTGACCACTGAATGTGTATTGGCCTTCGGGGGTGGGCGAAGCCTGAAAAAATAGTACATAATGGTTTTTCAGTTGGGTAGGGTTTTTATTTAGAATTTTTATGGATTTATATGGTTTAAGGCTTTATGATGGGGAAAATTGTCACACCCATATTTTCAATTCCATGCATTGATTAGAATCCTTTTTTCTTCTTAGAATATTCTTGGTTTCTGTGTGTTTTGGGTTTAAAATTTTGGTGTCTATTTTGTTCTTGAACTATTAATTTTGTCTTGGGGGTATTGTATAGTAAATGGACTCTTTTTTTTCAAATGGGATATTGTGATGCTTTCGTGATTTTGAGTTCGATTAGTGACACTCCTAGTAGAAACACGTGTTGGGTATGTTGTAGAGGTGGTTTATACCCAAGATTTTGAGGTGTTTTTGGGATGGAAATGGTGCTCTATTTTGAGAATTTTTCTCCCCATTCCTTGGCCTATCATTCCCCCTTTGTTTAACTCTTTTTTCCCCATGATTTTGGATGATTATGCAAGGTTTTTTGTGTCCATAATAGTCCACACAATTTGGCCGCACGGTTCCAAACCATCCATCCAAACAGTGGAAGGGTGTCCAGAACATTAAAATTTGACATTTTTTGACCCCTTTTACCCTCTAAAAATAACCTAAACATTCCCATATCTTCTCTATTTGGTGCTCTACCTTTATGGATAGAATCCAAGACCTCTCCCCCTCCCTTGGGACTCAATTTTGAAGGGATATTTGATGGTTGAAACATCAAAATCATGTATAAAAACCATTCTGTCATTGATTTCACCCATTTCATTAAGGAATAATTCACTATTTCATTGGTTCTAAAATTTCAAGAAGCTAGTGTTCATTACTAGGGTTTAACCAAGAGCCTTTTTTGGTTATATCATCTGGTCTAGAGATCGATTTATCTTCCTTTTCTTGTGGCTGTGGTGTGGCTGATGTTTCGCAACATGTTTTGTGGGTTTTAACAAAAAAAAGAAGGTGGTTCCATGTGTAAGAAATTATGGATGACTTATCTTTCTTTATTTACTGATTTTCATGTCCCTCATAAGTTGTATTAGGTGAAAAAAGCATTTTTGACAGATTGTCATAATGGTTTCATTTTATAGTTTCATTTTAGCTTTAAATTGAGTGTTTCATGAATAACTCTAGGGGTAGTATTTGGGTGTATTTTATATCATTTTCAATGGGATTACTCATTATATGTTGGGCTCTCAGTTATGATTTGGCAGGGTCTTGTAGTTCTTTTGGATTAAAAAGATGGTTTTTATCGAGTTTTATGTGTAAAATCATTTTTTGGATCATGAAAGTGTTTTATGAAAATGTGTATTTCATTTGAATCTTTTGGGGTACTATTAAATATGATTTTAAAAAACTTGTGTGTGGTCTAAAAAATGTTTATAGGGCTTAAAATTCTGTTTTGAACTGTTATTGGTTTGATTTTGAGTTGAAAGAAGGTTTTGAAATGGGTTGTGTGCAAACCATGGTTATACCTCTTGGGATTGATTTCTAAAAATTGAAAATGTTCGAGTGAGTAAAATGAAGTGGTAGAATAAATTAAATTTATTTTAATAGTGACTGTACTCCCATAATATGGGGTTTTAAAATGTAAATAGGTGTATTAGGATGTCAAAAAATTTAGAATGTTTTATGAATTGATGAAAGGTATTATTAAATTGTAATGTTGGTTAGAAACATGTTTGTGGGATATTTCATGTGAGGTTGATGATAAAATACTTTCAAAGGTAAAAATACTGTTAGGTGATATTTGTCTGGGTTGTTAATTGAATTTGACTATCTGGAAAAGGTTATGTAAAAAAACTTTAATGGATTTTTTGAAGTATTAAAGAGTTGTAAAAAAGTGTTGTGGTCTATTTTGATCTGAGCATGATTTCAAAACAAATTTGAATTGAAAGGTTGATTATGTGACTTGTTTGATATATATGTGGGAAATTTTGTGAATTTGTGATGATTAATTGTTATTTCAATGTGAGAAATATATTTCATGTATTATTGAATTTGATTGAGCAGAAGAGGGAAACTCGGGCATCTAGGTTGGTGGATGTGTACTAGTATGCTAGTGATCTGGTGGGGTTTGGCCTTAGTTTCATGTAGATTGATTGATTCTTAAAACACTAACTAAACAATTATAATGATAATGGGGGACCGATAGGTAATGGGCATCTTCCCTACTAGTAGCTCGTGCACAAGAACATATATTTGTGATGGCTACATTCCTCGACATACGAGGTACCTGGGACCCACATCGAGCTAGTGTCTAGGGCTTATTTCCCATTGTTGTCCCCCTTAGTACCATTGTGCTAACCATCGGAATACGATATGGTTGTTTGGAAAACTCAGTATCATTGTCATTATTTTTAAAAGTGTTGATTCTTTAAAACAGCCAACTTGAAAACTATTTTTATTTAAAGTAGCATCTTTTAGAAATTTTAACTAGAATTACATGTTTTGAAAAAATTAATGATATTCATCTATAAATGTTTATCACATTGAATCTATTAGTGCTGGTATCATGCTAGGATTTGTATCACATCCTACTTAAACCTTTGGGAGTAAGTAGACTCCGTTATTTTTTACTTTGGTTTGGGTACATCTTTTCGCTAATGGTTCAAGTTTATAGCGGACCATCGTGATTTGATGTTTTGGAGATGGCTTGGGCGCATTGCCACTTTCCATGTGGAAGTTATAGAGATGTAATTTTTGGTTTTGTAAATTTTTAATGGTCATTGAACTTTGTTTTAAATTGTGTAATTTAATTCTGAAATTTTGTAAAAGATGATTTTTTTGAAAAAAATCCAGATTCATTTTATTGGATTCGTTTTTTGATATATGTTTATTTACATGGGTAAACCATTCTCAATTTTCCGTATATGATTCTTGGTAACATGATCCATCCCATGGGGGTTGGGAATGACCATTAGGTATAGTTTCAGGCTGGGTTCTGTGATGAGTTTGGTGGCGAACAGATATGGTTCATGACACACTAGGTCCCTCCGATGAAAATCTTGGAGACGCATCCAACCTGTGATCCATTGATATTATAATGTACCAGAGGAATAATATTTGAGATCATCTATGTTCAAACATAAGTAATATAATCCAAAATTTTATTCACTATACATAAGATAAATCGAGTAATCCAATAAAAGATCCTAAAGAGGTACATAAGAAGAGACATAATATGTGGCCCTCCCAATGATAGAGTCTATTGGGATAGACATCTGATAGGGGATCACTAAAAATAGTATGTCTAAATATTAATAGTACATGAGATCCTCATGAAGATTATATAATTAAAGAGATCTTATAATGGATTCTATGGTCTAGCATGTATGTAAGGGTTCCCCATAAGGGATCCTCAAAAATAGCAAAAATGTAGAGGCATCAAACATGGGATCCTAAAAAAAACTAATTTCACGACATTATAGGACATATGTGCGAATATTGAAAGGGATAATTAATAATTTAAGTTCTATGAAAGAATTAGATTAGAGATATATATAATGGCCAATATCAGATCTGGGGACTCACTATCGAGTGATTACTAGATTCTATTACTAATGAGAGAACCCCTCTATAAATAAAATGCTCGAAACACCACCTTGGAATATTTAGATCACCCCTATGGTTTCACCATTAGAATATACATGGAATGATACTCAAAATAGAGTACTCCAGTGTCCAATTATGACCCATGTGTCTTAACATACGAAAATCCAACAAAATGCTGGAAAGGGGGAATTAGACGATGTGTACAACTAGTATACAAATTGTACTCTAAATGATTCCCTTGGGCGTGTATTCTAGTTGGAAGTGGTGTGGAAAATCCCAATTATATGGTTTTTAAGATATTTTTATGTTTTTTACCCTACATTTGGTACCTAGATGTGTACTTCACATGAACTATCCATTAAATTTTCCTTTTCGTGTACTTCTACAAGATATGCAACACACACAAGGTCTAGCTTTGTAGTTAACAGAAGAAGTGACCCTAAATGAGTACTTTGGATAGCTGATTGGATAATATTTCAAGTCTTTGTACATGTTGTTACTTCATGTTCAAATTGTGTCCTTCCAAAAATATCATCTTCCTCAAATAGAAATAACACATTGTGCGTGTTCTAAAACTACACGTTATGTCATAAAGATTTTCAAACGTGAAAACTCTCAAATCACCATCAAACCCATTTTACACCCTCAAAAGTTATAAATAAACCCTAAATGGATCCTAATAAATTAATAAAGGGCCTTGAATTATAAAAAAATAAATATATGTATAATTATAAGAAACATTGAAATGGCCTATCTTGGGGTGGAATCCTTCTAAGCTTAAATTGTTTCCACAATCCTCAATTATGACCCGATGAAATTGATCCTCTCAAGCACCATGATGATACCCCCTTAATATATCTCCCTATATTTCCTTATCAATATAATAATGATCGCCCATTATAATAAAGGTTAATTCCCTGAGATAATATACCAAAATACATGGGAGAAGGTGTAATTTAAAAAGGGATAAGAAAAAAGAAAAAGAAAAAGAAAAAGAAAAAGTTGACTGGGACCAACCCTAATGACCTACATGATTATATTATCCTCATCAGAAAATATTCCCATTACAAATCAACAGTTGATATGGAATCTTGATCAAACACTCTATTCAAAAGATATGGACAAACAAACCCATATGACTAAATTAAAATTTAATTAGTTAACATTAGTTGTTGAGCAACAATTTTAATGACTCAATGTCTCAAAAAAAATAAAAAGGGTAATAAAACTATTAAAAGAAAAATTGAGTCCTCAAAAATATTATCTTAGGGAATTTGATAGGGTAAGATGAAAATTTTACCCATTACAAGCATCTAAAAGTAAACAGTTTAAATTTTTCTCAAAATTTCTATTCTAAAATTACATAGCTCATTAAAACAATTATGACAAATATTCCCACATTAATAAATAATTTTAAGTTGATAACCTGGAATATTTTTTTTATTATTGTATGATATTTTTAATAGAATATATTTTCTGAAAGGATAGTGATAGTATGTTTTGACTTTGAGAAGTTTGATTTTATGAAATTAATGATTTTCCCAATAAAAATAGAAATAGAAATACAGGTTTGTAAGGATTTTTAAAATGAAATTATTAAAAAATATAATGATTATTATTTTAATATAAAGAGTTATATCATGACAACAGTTGTTGAAAACATGATTACATTGGATGTTGTAGAGTTATTTGAGTTTTAAAATGTTTTAGGTGTTCAACATAATGAAAATGATTCATATTTCTCACCGTTATTCATAATATTTTTCTTCATTGATATTATAAATAAATAGTTCTATGGTTGGGTTTTATTAGATTGTCACCTAGTTATGTGGCTTGAATTACTGAGAGATTTAGAAAGGATAACCACACATAAATTGTTGCAAAAATAATGTTAATGTGGTATTCTATAAATTATGATATGATTATAATTGTAATTTTTTATTTGGTTTTGTTAATTATTCTTGAAGGATTTAAGATGAATAACATGTATCATGTTATAAAAAATTCTTTTTACAATTTATAAATCATTGAAATTTTCTATACATACATATATAATGACATAAGTATCATGATTTGAAATTAAAATTTACCGATCAAAGGATGACAATGAGTTATCCTAAACCAATGTTGTTAATTGTTTATTATAGGTTTTGATAAAATTATATGGTTAAATTGATTAAAATTATTGTATTGTGGTACAAGATATTTTCATGTGACACTCAAGAGTTATGGTAACTAGATGACCCAAAAATTATACCACATACTATGTCTTACGCAATTCACTATATATACAATTTGTTTAGGGATTATATATAAAGTCACACACATCTAATGATATGAAGATATATATTATGAGATCTACAATTCATTGATTCCTTTCCTACACAAGACATGGGGATTTTCTAATAATGGGTTAATTGGGTTTTCTTCTAATAATGTCGTCGATTGTAGTTTTACACAAATTAGATTATGACACTCATATAATGCACATAAAATTGACATCGTTGATTGACATAGAATCTAGTAGTATATGATTATACCGATTTATTTCATATTATATTATTATCTCTATGGGTGAGGGGAATTTTATGTTCTCATTCATTAAAAGAGAATTACATGTAATTCATTTACTATCCTTATCAAAATATTATGGGAAAATCAAGAATGCATGTGTTGGTTTTATGGGATTGAAATAATCAATGTCTCGTTGTCAAATTATGTATTAGAAAAATGAACTAAATAATAAATTATCATTTTATATGATATAGCTATTTGAAACATTTATATATGTACATGTGTTTTCTAAAAATCAAACTCGATCTACTTATAGGTTATATAGAATTTATTATTTTATAGATGTCAAACTTTTCATAGAATTTAAATTTTTTTGTTAATGTTTTTTATCAATGATACAGTACCTATTGGGGTTAAATATTAAGGTTGAATAAATTTTGATTATGTTTAACAAATTATTACATATTATGTGATATATGGTGACGTTTTTTATAACATTCCAAAAATGAAATTTGAGATATTCAAAAGGAGTGTTCGATATGGTTTTATAATTTATTTTATATGAAAAAATAGAAGTTGAATTGCAAAAAAATATACGGGAATAGTTGATGTTGTGTATTGAATGATATAGTCTTGAAGGGCACTATATAATAATTTATTATAAATGAAAGATGAATGAAATTTCATGAATTATCCTAAGGCATATTATGTGGATATTATTTATCAAATAATATGGTGTAATATAGTGATCTGTAATGACACAAACTGTTATAAACTAAATTCACCTTTATATTCAATTAAATGTATTATTATATAAATATGTTTATCAAAAAAATGATATTATTGAGTTTAATTATACCCTATTGAATTTAAATTGACTATTATAAATAAATATAATTTATAAAATAGGCATTTAAAATTGATCACTTGGTTATTATAATTATAGGGTTATAACAATACAATTGTCATAGAAAAAATAAGTGATGACCTCAACTAGTAGAACAATACCAAAAAAAGACTATTTTTTAGAGAATAAATTGGAGATAGTGACTCTATTCTTTTCCCTAGACCAAGACAAAGCTGATATCTGATAACTGAAGAATGAGTGAGACCATTTATGGGGGACGTTTAGGCTAATCGAGATCATGTCCCAAACTATGTTCACCAAATAACCCCATAAATGTCCCACCATCACCACATTACTCTAAGGGTGTATGATATTATATTAATGGGATATTAATCACTACCCTATAAATAATAATATGTTGAAAATTTCATTGAGAATAATGAATTTATCCTCTTCCTATCATTGTAATATTTTAAATTATTTTTTTGATACAATAAAGTACAAATTTTATTTTGGGATAATATTCAAAATAAATGAATTAATAAATGAATTAATTTATTTCTTGAAATGATGAATATTTTTATCAAATATTATGATAGACTAATTTTTATCAAGAGCAATTTATCCAATAAATTTTTTGAAGTCAAATGTAATTTCTATTAGGGTTTGAAATCTCATATTGCACAAACCCATTATTTTTAATAAATGTAATTTTTTATTTTAAATGTGAAAATTCAAATATTAATAAAATTGGTTTTTAATGATAAATATTAAATTTTTAATCAGGATTCCTTAATTATCAAATGGTGATTTTTTCACAATATTTTATGATAGTAGAATTTTCACGAAAAAATGTAATACCATATAAATATACATTAAATTTTAGGAAATTAAAATGACCCAAAAGTAATGTAATTTTTAATATAAATAGTATCCACTACCAAATATATTTTTTACTATTAAAATAATGTTATTTTTTGTTTAATTTAATTGATTTTTATAGCCATTATGAATCCTCTATGATTATAATATATTTTATGATTTTAAAATCATTTTTGTAAAAGTGTGTCTCACCTCCACATCACCAAGGGTAATATTTTATTTATTTCATCCATTTACCATATTAAATAATGTATTAAACTCAAAATTAGAAGAATCTTTAAGAATAAACGGAATGATTTGTGGTTTTGGATATTTTTTTAAGCAGAGTCCAAAACCAAAAATAATAATGAAATGCCCCATTTTCTCTATATAAACCCACTAATATCCAATTTAACATCACTAAAAATCTTTGATAATGAATGTAATCTTCTGTACAATATATATATTCCTAAAATGGTTCCCAAAATCTGTAAATAATCCCCTCCCATGCTTTTGGTTTCACACACTCAAGTTAGGGATCCTCACTTTCCTCTTCTTCATTAAATTCTAGATCTTATTTGGAATTTTTCTTCCTAATTTCACATTTTTGTTATTAAATTTATTTATTAGAAACCCTAAATTACAATAAATGTTATAATAATGATTTATTAATTATTATCGGTTATTCATACTTTCATCGATGTCGTTACTACACCGAATATCAGTAAGGGATTTCTATATACTCATTTTCTTTCAAGAACTACATTTATATTATGTCTATATAATCAAATTTACTATTTTAGGGATATATTATTCCATATTACGATTAAATTACAAATGATTTTTAAATTATGATACCCCAGTTTCACTCTCATTAGTCCTCCCATGATCCTTTATCTACACCTAATACCATGCTGAAATTTCATAAAAGATCTTCCACCCTCCTATTTTATCAAGAAATAATTTTAGGTTATATTCAGAATCAATTTACATATGAATGGATTTTATATTCCATATTAAACATATATTTTATTTGATTTATAAATTACGAGAGAATAATATCAATGTCATTAATCCTCTAATTATTTTATATGTACACCCATTAACAATCAAATTTTTTTGCAAGGTTTCTTTTCTCTATTCATGTTTCTTCATTACCTTAATCCTTATATTTCTTAATTTATAATGATGAAATATTATTTTACATGAAAATATTAATTCAATTTTATTTCAAATTAATTAGAGAAAACATTTTCTCTCATCAACCATTTAAATGATTTCTTTGTGTATCACCGTTATGCTGCAGAAATTTCACATCGATTTTCTATCCAAAAACAATTATTTACTGAATTCCAAACACATTTATATATCAATGGAATTAAATTTTAAAAAAAGAATTTAATTATTGGGGGCTGAAATGTATTCAATCCAAATTCATGTCCATTGGAATAAATTATGATGATGAATGAATCCATGTAGAATGATCTATTTATAACACTTAAGAATGATAACGAAATGATTATGATGGGTGATCCCAAATAGTGCTTCAATGAATTCAGTAATGTATAGAGTCGTGAAAAGTCAGTTTAGGAAAGGGGTTTACCTTATTCATTTACGGGACACACTCCACCAGGAATTCTTATAGGTTTATCCATGACATATGTTATTGATTCAAGGTTTTATGTTGTTGCCACATTTCCCATGCTAGGTTTATCATGCTATATCATTACCATTATTCATGTTCCATTTATTCCCCATTGATATTCCTATTGTCTAACATGGATCACTTATTCCATGTTTATTCCCTTAATGGGATTTAAATTTCACCAATTTTATATGCATGTCTCTTGGTTATCCCATATAGTTTGACGTTTGAAAGAGTATTTTGAAAAAGGTAAAGCAGTTTTTAATACATATGTTGTGTTACTTATTTTATGTTGTTGTGTAATGGAATGAATTTCAAATTACTCTACACATATAAATAATCTATGATTTATTATTTTTAATCTTATGTAATGAATAAAACATTAATTTATAATAACGAGTGGGGTTGTTATAGTTGGTATCATAATGATATTATATCTATTTTTTGTATTTGGATTTGAATACTATTGTCAAATCCTTAGGGATAAGAGTAAGTGTGTGAATATAAATTTAGGTAAATATAGTGTAATTGGTTTAACAATAAAATACAACAATTTTTGGAATCTATAATTGGATGTGGTTCTGGCCCATATTTACGAAAGAGTAACAACTCTGACAAGGTGTTCTGAGCCAGACTCAGGATAACACGGTACACAAAATTGGGTTGTATTGTACACATAGTTTAAAAATCATGAGAGTTATAATTTGGTAATATCATAAGATCATTATTAAAATTTATTAATATAATAAAAAATGCAATAATAATACATTTTACGATATAGATAATGGGTAATACAGATTGATGCCTAGAAATTAAGTAGTTAGAGTAATAAATGTAAATTATAAGTTATCTGTTTAATGTAATTTGAATAACTTTTATGAATTTTTTTTATAAATACTAAACCAATGTTTTCCTTTTATTATATCAAATTTATTCAAATGGAAAAAATCATATAAATAATCAATGGGATGGTCAATGTTATCACAACAAAAATGAGATTCCAAACCTGTTGGGATAACGAATCATAAACTTCATGATGATAGTATTTCATCTGAATATTTATTTTTCGAGAAACATGGATATAGTAGAGTTTCCACCCACACCCCCAAGAGAGTGAAAACTATTATAGAGACATTTATAGGACAATGAACTTGGGATTTCAATGGGTCATCAGATCCCTTAATAAAAAAACAATGGATAAACATTAACGATATAATTTTCACCATCCATCAATGTTCCAAAAAAGAGGATATTCCATGGTCTTTTTATTATTTAGAGGGTATAGAAAATTAGTGGTGGGAATTTATAAAAAATATGAATACTGAGTAATATATCAATGTTATGGGGTGTTCGTATTTTTGGAAAATATTTGTCGATAAAAATTTTACATGAACTCTCTTTCATAAAATGAATTGTATTTCATTTTTCTCATGAAAATAGATGACAAATCTATGGGGGAGTATGAGGAACAAAAACACTTTTTTCATGATACACCTACTATATTTTCATTACCCATGAATTCATGGTTAACAATATTATTGGTATGATAAATACTAGACTATGAATAGATTCAGTGATCTGTAACATTGATAGCTATGATAAAAATATCTTATGTGCCCTCAAAGATGATATGGTTATCGAAGAATATCAAGGGTATCACTGGGATAATAATTGGAAGTGGAGTATAATCTTGATGGTCTGAGGGGGAAATCAAATGGTTTAAATAAATTTTACCATCCCATGTTCAAATTGTGATGAAATAAGAACCTAGAAAATTTCTTAATTGCGATGAGTAAATGATTTTGATTGATGAAGGAAGTACGCATAGTTAACAATTAACGATATGAGAAACCCACTAATGAAATTGAGGAAATTAATACTCCAATAAACCCTTAACATAATTTACATTTATTTAACTACATTAAAAAAGTGATTTTAAAATTATTTCCCTAATCCAAGTGTTTTCAGGGACAACCAGCAATGTCTTAGGCTGCATGGGTGTGCTTTTTTCCATCACAACCACTGAGGAGGATCCCAAAAATGATGTGAAAATAGTTCCAGACGTTATTCACTCAATAATATCTAGTTTAATTTTTTATTACATTTCAATGACTTCCTTCATATCAAAAATTTTTAGTATAACTATTCAAACAAAACCAAAAATCTTGGATATATATATAACAGTGAAAATCAAAAATGGGGATATTGTTGCATGACATGTATATAACTCTTTCCTTGTCACACATTGTGGTATAAACATCCTAGCGAAACTTTTCATACATCCTTTAGTGTAATTTTATAGAATTATGGGAAAGGATTTGATTTCCATATATAGAGCCAACATAAATTTCCATGAGAAGGAAATCACTCTCTAGATGGAAAACTAACCGCCAATTCTACACATTGAAACGTTGGAGGATGAATCTTCTTTGGAACCATATTCTCACGAATTTATATTATAAACCAATAATAAATAATATCTTGATAAAAAAATGATTATAAGGAAAGGATCATCCTCAAAGTCATTCCTATTGTAATGGAATACATTGATGTGTTTCTAGGGGAATTTCCTAGTCTTCATCCTTCCTAAGAGGCCAAATTTTAAATCAAGCTTATAGTTGGGGAATTGAAAATATCTAACACATCATATTGGATATCTATTTTGTAACAATAAGATCCAAATAGATAAAATATAGCATAATCTAGTACAATTTATTATAAGCCCACATTCATTACTGTGGGGTGCACCCGTCCTCTTATTAAATATGAAGGCTAGGAAAATGCACCTTTTTTGTGATTTTGTTAATATCAAAGAGTGCATGATAAAATACAAGTTTCCCTTGACATAGAAGGATGAATTATATGATCAAATATATTAATTATAATACTTCTCCCAAGTGGATTTGTGGTTGGGATATTTCATGTTAGATTAAAGAAAGAGGATATCCATAAGAATACTTTTTTTTATAACTTATATGCACTAAATGTTCATAATAATCCCACATTGAATCATTATTCCTCAAGAAATATTCATTTAATTTATTAATATAGTCTTTTGGAACTACCTTGACAAGTTTTTGTTAGACTTGATATATGATATTCTAATATACAGAATAACCAAGGTGGAGCATGATGAGCCTATGAGAACTATGCTAGAGTCCATGTGAATGTAGAAGTTTTATGAAAGGTATAGAATGTGTGAGTTATAATTTCTGATTTATCATTATCTTGAAATTATATTACAATAAATGAGATATATATGGATCCTTCAAAGTCAAAAAAATTATACGATGGCCGAGTCCAACATTCGTGATAGATATCCATAGTTTTATTCAGTTAACTGGATATTATAAAAAATTGGTGCTAAATTTATAATGATTGTAAAACATTTTTACCAGGAAAACATGAATGGGATTCAAATTATCATGGAATAAAAAATGTTTATAAATATTCAATATGTTGAAAAGGAGGCCTATAAATACCATTATTCTCACACTACACACAATTGTATAAAATTTTGTAATTTTGAGTGATTTTTCAATGAAGGTATCAGGATGTGTGTTAATTGAAAATAAAAATTTGAAGCATATGATTAAATGATGTTGAATGATCTTGAATATAACTATCTGACACATGATATGAAGATATCTTTAGGTATCTTCATGTTGAAAATATGATGACATAATCTCATTGGGGAGAGGTGTGATATATATATGGATCACAAAAGACATGAATATATTTTCAAATTTAAAGATTAGAATATACACCAATAAATATGGCTAGATCAATTCATTTATTATGAATGATCAATTAACCACTAACCTAGTAATTCTAAAAATGTGGAAGATTCTCTATATAAGAATGACCTAGAAATTGTATCATTGATGAGGACTGATAGTGATCCAATATTATCAGAATTTAAGAGGATATACATGGGAATTATAAAGGATCACCATCATTCATTTCACAAATTATTTCTCACCCATCTTATTTTAAATGGTTAATGGATGCTAAAAATGATGATGTGGGAATTGAAAATAAAGTGTGATCTAAAAGAAAAACGTAATCTTCAAAGTTCAATGTTATTGAAGAAGGAATAGTAAAATTTTGTTAAAGACGGTGTGTTCCATAAAATCATGTCTTAAAGAAGGAACTACTTCATGATTCACAAATATCACATTTCCCCATTCTCCCAATAAACACAATGATGTATCGATATCTTTGAAATCACTATTGGTTTCACAAAAAGATGAATGAGATCAAAAAATATAAATTAATGTTCTGTGAATGTCAAAAATTTAAGGGTAAAAGGCGTAATTCATTGGGGATAACTCTAAAATTACACATACCTACATGGAAATGGGAAGACATCTAAATATACATTATCACCAAACTTACAAATAAATCAAAAAGAAACAATGATATCATGGTTGATGTGGGTTTTCCGATTAATACACCACTCTACATTAAAATTCGACAGGATTTATCTTTAGATAATCATGCATGGATATACATTAGAGAAATAGGGATTTTTCATTGAGTACCACTATCTATTGTGTCAGATCAAGATCCAGGATTTACCTCTACGTTTTGGAAGCCTCTACCAGCCTCTAAACACTGTGATAACATCAATATATATTTTGACCCTCAATCTATTGGAACATATGAGAAGAGTATAAAAAACATGGGGAAATATTGGGACAACTCCTAATTGATGTCAAAAGAGGTGAAGAACACTAAAATGTTGGGATAAATTTAGGGAAAAAAATATGTCCTAACTTGGACAAATAAATCATAGATATGGTTTAAAACATTTAGCATCACATTAAAGCCACTCTAATTTTATAGAAGCGATATGATGAAAATAATTCATGAGACCTAGAGTTTAGATATTGGAGATAGGATAATCCTTTACATATCTATATATATGAGAGTGATGTGATTTTAGAATAAGGGAAAACATAATTTATGGTACGTCGACCCCTTTGATATCCTCGATCCTATCAGACTTATTCCCTATCGACTCTCACTCCCACTGAACCTATATCATGTATATGATATATTCCATGTATCTATCTTGGGATTGTTTATATGATACCCCTAATATGTACTCAATCAAGAGGATGTACAATTGGGGAATGATATTTCCTTTGAAGAGCATCCATTGAAGTTCTTTTATCATAGAGAAACATTTCTGTAAAATAATACAATGCACCTTGTCAATGTATTTTGGAGAAACCAAAATTTTGACGAAGGAACATGGGAACTGGAGAATGTTATGAAGCTAAGATACAATCATATTTTTTAGAGTGGTAAATGAAAACTTTGAGCATGAAATTTATTATTGGGGTAAGTTTGTAACGACCCAAACCATTATAAATAAAATTATAAATATGATATAATTAAATGTATTATTAAGTAAATATGGTTATAGATAAGACATAAACTTATTTGGTTTAATTATATCCTATCTGATTTGAATTACCATAATGACTCATTTATATTGATAATATATCTATTATACTGTGATCACATTGCTAGTATAAATTTTTTGTATTGACAATCCAATTGATAGAGACAAAAGAATTGATGGCCTAAATAGGTATGATCATACCCAATGAATCCCAATTATCATATCTTACAATGGATATAATGACTCTAGGATTTTACATTAACCAATACCGTGCTGAGATATAATAACATAATCATGAGATAAACCATTTACAGGATAAATTAAATCTCATTGAGATCATGAATAAATCCATGTTCACTAAACCACCAACTGAAATTCCCACCATCACACACCTTAAACATAGGGTTTATGTGTATGTGTTAAAGTTATATGTACCATGTCACATGAAATAAGAATATGTACATTATCATTATTTAATAATTAATATATTTTTAATTTATTATTGCTACTTTTTAATTTTTTTTTATTTTGATATAATAAAGAATAAATTTTAGTTGTTGTTAAAATTTGAATTCAGGTAATGAATTTATGATTTAATTGAATTTTTTTAAATAAAAAAATTTAAATGAAATATTATTAAGAAATAGTTTTTATCAAATATAAATGATAATAAAATTTTAATGAAGCCCAACACAATTTTTAATAGTGTTCAAAAACCCCTATTATCAAAAACATGCCATTTTTAATAAATACTAAAATTTAATTTTAAAAAAATTAACTTATTTGTAGATTTTTTAGTTAAAATGTCTTTTTTTTTGTAATTGAGACATAGAAATTATCCACTGGTAAATTTATCATAATAATTTCAGATAGTCATATTTTTAGTTAAAAATTAAATACCGTACCAATATAGTTTGGGGTTTATAACACAAAAATTAAAATATTGTTATAAATGAATTAATAAAAATACTATACATAACAAAATATATGATTTTACTTAAAAATATTATCATTTTATGTTTATATTATTTAATTTGAAAATCCATTATGAATCCTCCAACTGTTGTAATATATTTTATTATTTTTAAAAGCATTTCTTTAAGAGTGTGACTCACCAATACATAATCAAGGGAGATACTTTATTTTGTTTGGAAATTGAACATAAAAATAATTTGAAATATTCTATTTAGGATGAAACCATGGGAGAAAAACATGGTATGGTTTCTGGTTTTGGATATTTCATTATGTAGTGTCCAAAACCAAATTCATAAATAAATCACCCTCTTTTCCTTTAAAAACCCGTCCAATATCCAATTTATATTCACTAAAAATACATATATCAAGACCATATTATTCCCTTAACTCTATAATGGCCTCCAAAGGTTCCCCAAACTCTCAAGAATCCCCTCACAAGCTTTTGGAGTCACACACTTATGTAACATATCCTTACGTTCCTCTTCTTCTATTAATCTTCGCACCTCATTTGGAATTTCCCTTCATAATTTCAACTTTTTATAGGATAACTTATTTATAAACATCCCCTAATGTTTAATGAATGATATTATAATGAGTTATCACTGAATATCTCTCATTTGACTATCAGCTAAGATTTTACTATGCCAAAATTCGGTAAGGGGTTTTTCTCTTATCATTTATTTTCAAGAACATTGTTTATGTTATATATATAAAATTCCATTTTATTTCGATTGGATATGTTATTAAATATTTTATTTAATTTACCCAAAAATAAAAAATGATGATATCCCCATTTCTCTCTCCTTAATACCCCCATGAACCTTTATCTACACAAGTTACCATGCTTAAATATTGTAAGGAATCTTCCACTCTCCACTATTATCAAGCACTAAATTTATCGTATGAATTTTAATGTTATTATATTTATGATAGGATATGATATAATATATTACCATTAATTTTAGTTTTCGGTATAAATGATGTGATTATTTTTAAACCTCATTAATCATTCCATGATCCTTTACGTACATCAGTTACCACACAGAAATTTCATTACTATTCTTTTCTTTATTCATGATTCTAAATTACCTTATTCCATATATTTCCAAATGTGAAATGTTGGTATAATATTTTACATGTACCAATTACATAATATTTTATGTCCAAATAATTATATTCATATTTCACTCTCATAATCTATTTTTATGAATTTTTATGCAGTGGTGTTATGCTATCAAAATTTCATTGTGATATTCCATAACAAAACAATTATATAGTAAATTACATACCCATTATTCTATAAATGGTATTCAATGGTAGGCACATTTACTTATTTATTGGGGATTTACATGAATGAAATTCATATTCCTTAATCTTAAAATAAATTATGATGATGAATGAATCTATGTCATATGATTTATGTGGAAGACTTATGCATGAGATTGAAATAATTATGATTGGTGCACATCAATAGAACTCTAACACATTAGGTCATTTCTAGTATCATGATACTTAATGTTGGGATAAGGTTGTACCTTATACATTATATTAATTTTCCAACCATGAATTCTCAGTGGTTTAAAATTTACCTGTGTTCAGGATTCTGTGTTTTATGTTGTTCACACATTTACTATCTTATGATTATCATGTTATATCATTCCTTATTATTATCGTTTCTGTTATCCCTAAATGATATGTATGTATCCAAAAATTTATAAATTATTACACGTTTATTAACAAATTGATATATATAGGAAACCCATTTCTTATGTATTTCCATTGGTTTTCCTAGGAATTTTTCCATTCAAAGTAATATTTTTACCATGATGATGAATTTTTAATATTGATATTATATTACGTGTTTTATGTGTGTATGTAATGTAACTAATTTCTAAAGACACAATACCTATCGATCATCCAGATTTTATTAAATATTTTATTAAAAAGTAAATCATGAGTTAATGTATAATAAATAGAAGGGTTGTTATATGATCTTATAGCTATTCCTAAAATAAGTTTTAAAAAATGGCTATATTATATCATAATGTTATTTGATATTTGTTAAAAAAATTATTTGATTTTAATATACATAAAATTCGTCATTTTGTATCTCTACCACGGTGGATTCTACTATTAATGAGTATATAAAAATTTGAATTTTATGGAAATAAGTAATATGCATTCATGGGATCAACGAATATATAGTTATCGAAATACTGATTCATTTTCTAATTCCTGGGAAAATGAATGAACACATGGAAGGTCTTTATGTACTTATATATGGATGGGTAAATGGTTTTTTAAGTCTCTAAACCTTGGTGAATTTATAGGAAATATTCTTTCTACATATGGAACTATTCATTATTAACTCATTGAAAAATGAGATATTAGAATATCATTTTGGTTGGGGAGTCCTATAAAAATTTACTCATTGATTCATTCCAAATGATGGATACACCACTGAGGGGAAACATTTATGGATTCCTAGTATTGATCTACACAATGTTAATATGATGAAGTTCAATTCTGTATATCTATGGTTTCATTTAAAAAATCCATTTTCATCAATTATTTATAACTTCAGTTCAAGTATTCTTATATTGAGATTTTTAGTTCAAATTTTCTAATTAACTTGTGTATATAGAATAATTATTTACATATCCATAAAAACATAATAATTTACTCATGAAATTAATTTATGAGTTTATAATGATTTTATGTTTTATTTAATGAAAACATGATCATGTTTGATTTGTAATCACTTTACAGTGGTGAGGAAATGCATAGTGTTGATTGGAATGAAACCCTGCAATAGATATCATATCATGAAATAAAGGATATGATCACACTACATCAAGTACTTGTTAATATCATGTTGGGAAGAATACAATATACACGAGAGTTCAATATTCTTATGTTTTCCCAATATTGAAATGTGTTTATTTTACATGATAGAATATACACAATAAAATCATAGGTTCCTCTTTGATGCTTCTAGAAGAGGATTTAGTTCACCATACATGAGAAGATGTGTCCATAGGTTAATGAGACATGAGAATGTGGTGAATATTTTAAGAGATAAGTTTCACCACAAAATATATCATTTCACTATAATTATTCATAAGAGGAGTCAAATATAATTTTAATTCCATCGTGAATAAACGATATGAGTGTTAATTTACATGTTCTTCTGTGGAGTAAATCGAAACTAATCCATGAGTTCTTAGTTTATTCTACATGATGTGGTGATATAAGGAAGAACATAAAATATTATTGAAACCAAACAAATACCATCTAGGTGAAAAATTATTTTGTAATTACTTGTTTGAGAGATTTTAAAATTCCACATTATAGTACCTCACCCATATCAAAATGAGTTTTACTTAGAGTGATTAATTAAATGGTTTATTTCAAAAAATTTATATATATTAAATAAATTACTTATCACACTAAAATGGGTTATAATATATTTGTTAAAATATTATACGTTCCTTGGTATACAATTGGACATATCATTTAGATAATCATGGTACAAGAAAGGGAGTTGGGCTATAATTCAGGGAACATCAACAAATTATCATTCATATCTTCAGAAAATAAACATGTCATTGATAAAATAGATATATTGTTATAATATTATCATACAATGAGGGATATAATAGGCTTTGATGTAGGAGAACAAGGGTAAAAACTAGGTTAGAAATTCATAGTCCCTTGAGGAAAAAATGGAATACCATTCAACCTGATGGATATTTTAATCCATCTTCAAATTAGATTTATTTGGAAATCAAATTTCTCTTTATATTATTCCTAGAATATTAAATTGGAATAGTGAGTAGTGGGATCGTAACCATTTTATAGAAAGTATTAACCACAAGATAATATATTTGAGTGAAGCTTGTGAAAAAACATTGTATTTGTGTGAGGTCATTGTCCCTCATCCCTCACCATAAAATCATAACCATCCTGATTTATTTCTCACTAACTCAGGATGGGAGAAATAATGTTATTATATGGGAGTTGATTTTATATACCACAAATTAAATATTCATCTGTATTGGTGTTATAATTCCCAATGGGCCCATCCCATGGAAATTAGGTTATGATGTCTTAGTAGAGATACATGGCTTGTGTTTATGATGATATATTTTATTCTTTGACCAGATTATTTTAATTATCATGATAACTATGCTCCTTTAATGTCTTGTATCTTATTTAATTTTTCTATGTATTCATTTATAATCCTAATCAATTGTGTTTTTATGTTATAAAAAATGGATTTTATGATGTCCATCCATCATGATAACCTTGATTATCCCAAATACAGATTTTTATCTCATCCATTCTATTTTTATTCCACAAAATTATCATATGTAGTGATATATGAAAAAATAGTTCAATGAGTACATTACGAATATAAAAATAAAATATTATATAGTTTAATTTAACATATTTTATATATATATATAATATATTAATGAAATTGAACTAATATATTTTATAGTCATTTTATTATATGGTTTTCTATTAAAATTATATTGAATTTTTTATGATGATATATGAGTTAATATAGTTTTTGTTAAATATATGGTCAGTAGTTTTTATGTTTTATTTTAGAAAATATTTATATTTAAATCACTATAAATATACAAAATTTAATCATATAATGTCATAAGATATGATACATTAAATATTTATCAGTTAATATTCCTAATTTTATAATTTTTCATTTTATTTTCTTCTTTATTAGATTATTTTAATCAAAAACATTAATTTTTATTGAATAGTGGAAAAAAGGTGGAATTATTTCTAAAAAAATGTCATTTAAAAATGTAAATATATGTTAAAAAATATTATAAATATGATGTGAGTGTGAGTTGAAAATATTGAGTAGATTTTCACTCTTAATATATAATTTTATGATTAAAATTGTAAACCATGTGTAGAGGAATTTTTCTCTTACGATGGAACATGTTTTTATTTAATTGTTTATGTTTTAATAACAACCCACTTTAAGTTTATATTCTAATCCATCATTTTTTGGGTAATGGATATGTTCCATATAAAATATATTTATGATCCTCTAATCCTTCAAGAAATATAAGGTGATCTCGGTCCTTATTCTCTTAGAGGTATAATATAATAATTATTAGAAACTATTTTAGAATATGATGTCTATGGAAGTCATTGGCTCAATGTAATTTGATGAATTCATGAAAATATCATCAAAACATATTTTCTCAATGTCCTGATATCAAAACTGTGAGGAAATATATTAGTATTACGTAAATGAGAAAATTTCATTGCGGTTTTATAAAAAAACATACAATGATTGAAAGGTATTATTAAATATTTATCTATGAACTTGATAGTAAATTTGTTTGTTTTCTAGTGTATTAAATCATATTAAAAAAATAACAACATGAATGATTTATAATTACGAGAGAATAATTCTATATTTATTTATGTTGTAGATTAATATTAATTAATATCAAATGCATCATTAGACTAATAAGTAAGATAAGAAACGATTATATTTTTATAATTTCTTATAATATGAGAGAAAATGGAAATAATATTCAATTATACCCTAGTAAAATCACTGGGAGAAAGCACCATATAAAGCACATTAAAATAATTGAGAATTTTTTGAAAACAATGAATTTATGGAATTAAAATAATCAATATAGAAGTAATATAAGAAATATAACAATTTTTTGGGTTTTTAAGGATTGGATTACACTTATTAAATTCCAAATCAGATATTATAGACCTCAAAACCATGGTCAAAATGAAATGAAAAAAACATGTATAAGGAAAATTATGAACATGAATCCAACAGTACTGAGGGATTCAAAAAATTATTTAAATCATTTTCTTGATGAAGATCCAAAAAAATTAAACATCATGTTCCTTCCCCTATGATGTATCCATGTGAATAATTGTTATTCTCCTAACCTAGAATCGGAGAATTATTTTTTAACATTAAAATGATAATAAAGAATCAAATATTGAAGGATAGTTCAATTTAGTATTTTTATAAATTTATAATATATTCATGATACTAATAATACATTCGTAAATACGAAATAGAATCATGAGACATAATAAAATGAAATAAACGGCATCCTTCATGCTAATTCAAATGATTCATCTTCATAACATAGAGAATGGAAACATAATAAAGGTGAACTCAAACATGTAGTAACAGTATGTAAAATGTAATACATTATGAATAAATGGGAAGAAATAATCATGGAACGGTCAATAAATGGTAAAAAATTCCATCCAAATAACTATATATGATATAATTAATATATAAATATATGATATAAAAAACATACGCCATTTAATCAATAAATTTATAATGAAATGTATCCTGTGATTTTATCATTTGAAAACATCATGGATAATGAAAATAATAATTAAAATATCCTTTAGTTAAGTTATCATTAATAATGAATCATGTCTAGCGCACATGAAAACTTATACAAACATGATCAATCATATAGATAATTTATAATTACATGTAGAATCCTATTTAATTTTTCCAATGTATTTTTCTCGTGAGAACCTCTCGATGCATTGATGAGATATATGAAGTCCAATCCCCACTAATAATTGAATATAAGTTTAATTACAGGTATTTAATAATATAATTATTCATTATAAAATATGATTTATAAAATATTCTTATTGAATAAAATATACAGATTTTCCAATAATTCCCCAATTAATCGAATAACTACCAAAGTTAACAATATATATAAAAACAGAATGTAGTTTAGGAAAAAATAATATCCATTACCCATAAATGTAGATACTTGATTTATTAAAACAATTTTATTCATTTTTATAAGGATAACTGTAACACCCGATACTTTTATGAGAAATATTATGTTTTTATGTTATATAAATCATTAAATTAATCTTTTACTACACACAACACTAGCTTATATTGCTTTACATGCAAGCACGACCTTCCTCGATAGCTTGTGTCGTACGCAATACTGAGTTTCACTAAACAATGACATGCTATTAAAATATTATTAAAACCAGCCGCTATGAATAGTAATACCCACTTTTTGGAATATTTTAAATTACATCTTTCAAAATGGACTTCATTTTTGGATTTGGATTATCGAATCAATCCTAGGGTGAAATTTTTATATTTTTCTGAGAACATTCAATTTTGGATAAATAGTGAAAACACTAGGTTACTATTTAAAAATAGAATTTCTATTTAAATAACTATTTATTTTTTTTAAATTTTTTTTCGGTCAAAATTGAGACATAATACCTTTATAAGATCAAAGTAATTCATTGGAGTCATTTCATAATAATTTTAGATTTATAAAAATTTTATTGATCTTTTCACCGTATTTTACAAACCTCCTAAGAGAATTTGAAAATGTAAATAAAAATTAATTTTACCACTTATGTGAGTGGAATTTTGAAAATCCGAGTGACACAGTTAATATCAAGGACTAAAATGTGGTTCAATGAGATGAAAATAATTTTTGTTGAATAGTATCTTTTTTACGTTTTTTACCATGGTTAAAAGTAAATATGGTAATTAAAGGTAAAAATGATATTATTATTACCCTAAAACATGTCTTAATTCTATTGGATAAGGGTAATTCGACCAAAAACAACATTATGAATAAAATATTACCATTTAGGCCCACTTGGATTAGATTTGGACATTTAATATTAATTTATTTAAAGAAGGGTAAAAATAGTTACAATCAAAGTTTAATAACTAAAACATTTTTAATATAGTGTTATACATAAGATAAATTCGAGTACAAATATTAATTAGAAAGCTAAAAAGATTTCCTAAATAATTATAGTTGATTTATAATTTTTAGACATTAAATAATTTAATTTATTTATAATACAATGATGATGTAGTAATTATTTTAATAATGAAATATTAACATAATTGACGTTATAAATACCCAAATAAATGTAATTTCATACTTTTTGTGAATTCCACTAATTTTATAGATTAATATGACATGTTAGTATTAATGTAATTTAATAATTTTGAACTAATCATGATTTTATGATTTCACAAAAATCAATTACCAAATAGTGTCAAAATTGACATAAAATAGTTTCAAAAATCTATTATGTTATTTATTGTTATATTATTTATAAAAATCTAAGGTTCGGAAAAATGACTTAGATAAGGTTATATATATTAATAATAAACAACCTGGGGTTCTTTTGGCTTGTTATAGTATGTTTATTAAACTTATAGTGTATGAAAACAAGAAGACATGATAAAAGTTAAATTATCTAACTTAAAGTTAAATCTAAATGATAAGGTTAAAATAGAAACCTAAACTTGTCTAAATTCTTTTGGATGAGATTATATCACCCATAACCACCGTATCATATAAATAAATCAATTTGGAGATATAAAAAACTAAATATGACTTTATAATAAAGTAATATTTTTATTTTTTTCAAAGGTGCCCCTCTCCTCCCTTATAAAAGGGAACCTCCTCCCTCTCTTCTTTACACCACTTTGAGCCTTCAAAATCGGCCAAACCCTGAAAAATTATCTTATACACTTCCCTAGAAACATCAAAGCAGTCCTGGTCTTCTTAATGACCAATTTTAGTGCCCTAAGAGGAGGTCTCAAAGAGGCGCTTCAAAGAAGAGGTAACGTCAGTTACCGATTATTTCAACTTTATTTCTTCTTCCACTTCTTGTTCATTAGTAGTTTCATTATGACTTAATAACTTCAGAATAAATAATATAATGATATGTTATTGCATGTATGAATCAATCCTATTTCACCATCTTTCTATCATACAGAAAATGAAATCACCGCGCGTGCGTACGTACGGAAAACCGTCTCCACGCCGTGGTGTATTCTATTTTCCACAACCACTATACTTGGATGGGTATAATGATGTAAATAATATCTATATATGATTATTTTAAATTTATATTTATTCTAAAATAGTATAAACACACTCCAATACAATTCCATGATCGTGGGAACGATATCGTCGCTCGTGCGTACGTACGACCTACCGTCTCCACGATGTGATGTGACTCGTTCTACAAGATCATCATTACATAATGATTATATAAATTAATTGAATGAATATATATGATATATATTACACTAATAAAATTCTGTAAATTAGGTATCTATAACCAAAAGTGAAGAATTAGAATTTATTCGACAAAATACGGAGAAGAACAAAAATTAATAAACACCCGAATAACAAGTAGCAATGAAATATTACTAATAAGAAGCTAATAATATGACTATATAAGATATCATAACAATATGTATGATTCTGGAATAAGTCAATGAAATTATTTAAATCATTATACAAGAGGTTTGGACACTTACGATGCAAATCGGACCTATGGTAAGGGAAAATATCACAATCTCATTTTTATCCGAGATTGTTTATACTTCAGAACTTACTGGGGAATATTTATCATCCAAATCCATGTTTATTCAATATGTAATATTATTTCTATCCTCCTACAATTTGATAAATATAATTTTACCCTTCAGTGTATTTTTAGTAAAAGATACGAAAGGAATCTTTTGTCATTTTTCGTACGAGGTACTTTTTGACTTTTTCGGCCAAAGTAAGAGAAGAATGTTTTTTTAACTTATACAAAATGAATGGATTTTTATTATTTCAGAGAAAATTATTTCCATGAATCCTATTTTACACGTTTTTGAGTTTATTTTTAATCAACTTCATTTAGTTTAAATTATATGACATTTTAACAAAGGACAAAATGGTTTTTTGAAGAAGAAATGATATTTTCCTCAAGAATAGAGATCAAGCGTTTTATAAAAATTATTTTCCTTCTAAGATAATATAGGGTTATGTTCCTATCCCTATTTTTACATTTATTTGATTATGTTATGAAGGAATTATTTTTATGAAGTCCTTTTATCTTATATGGATTATGTTTTGATGGAACAATGTTTAGGAATCACATTTTTATTACATGGGTTATAATATGATGTATGATTTATGATTTTGTGGCACACATAATAATGGATTTATTATGAGATGGGTGGGACCTATATATCCCTCCAATGCATTGGGTAACGATTTATATCTCATGAGATATACATGGATGGAACGACATGTTAATCTGGTTCAGTAATATAGAACTGAAACGAGGAGTGAAATCGGTTCAAAAATGGACTTTATCCGCGAAGATAGTCTTGGAAATGAGTCTTGACTACTAAGAAATGATTCTCTATGATTATGTGTCTATTCCAAAAATCATCATGTTTTAATTTCTGATTATTGGGATTACATTTCACTTCAATGATTTATCCCATGTTATGGTCTCTTTTGCAGGTTATGATTTCTAAAATGATATGTCATTATGAATATGATGTGATTGATATTTCTTTTGTTTACCCTTACCGAGCATTTGATCTCACCCTTTTGTATTATTTCTATTCCCGAGGTCAGGAAGAATGATATTAAGTAAGATATTCCAAAAGGGACTCTAGATATGATGAAATAAAAAGGAGATAGTGTAGATGATTTATGAACAAGTTTTTTATGTTTCCCAATTTCTAAAGACATTATACCTATACAGTCGTTTCCATTGTTTTTTTATATGTTATAATAAGTGTGCTTCAATACTGAAGTAATAATAATGTATGTAAATTATGGATCTTTATAGTTGGTATTAGATGAAAGGTATAGTTAAACTTTGGAAACTAGGATGCGAAAGCCATAGTAAGAAACCTAAGGATAAGTCTAATCATAGAAAACAATCTTAGTGTTTTAGAAATGGCCATGAATAACCTATGATAAGACCTTAAGTGTAAAATTTTATTCTTGATTATGTGTTTTTTCTATTATAATTAGTGTTGAACACATTATTCTTCATGGTTTTAGTCAATGGCTAGAACCCGAAGGAACCGTGTTAATGCGGAATGCGACGGGGAATGCAATGATTGCCCCATGAGAAACCAAATGTTATGGGAGCTGGAATGAAAAATCTTGTATCCATGCTCACACAACTTTCTCAAACTATGAATCATGCAGGACTTCCAAATGAACAAAAGAATGAGAAAAATTCTGTTGAATCCTTTATGAGAAAGCATCCACCCTCATTCAACGGGTCTACTGATCCATTAGTGGCTGAACAATCGATCAGTACCACTGAAAAGATATTTTCAGTTCTTCAATGATCTGAACATGATAAAGTCATCATAGTAGTTTACCAGTTGGAAGGTGATGCTGATCAATTATGGAATCTTATCAAGAATATGAGGCACATAGAGGTAATTGAGTCCATGGAATGGGACGAGTTCAAGAACTTATTTATCAATAAGTACATCCCTCATATTATTCAAACAATGATGGAGAAGGATTTTCTTGAACTAAAGAAAAAGAATGATGAATCTGTTGGTACCTATGAAGAAAATTTTACAAGACTTGCAAGGTATGCTTCTGGTATTATTATCCAACCTGAAAGTAAGATCAATCGATTCTTTAGTGTCTTAAAACCAAATATTCTAATGGTGATAGCCATAAGAGACTTCAATAGCTACACAGAAATTTTTCAATGTGCTCTCAAAGTTGAGATGGAGATTGGAGTAACCCATCAGTCAAATGCATTTGATAAGAAGAAGATAATGGAATTCAAAGGGAAATCTAAAGAGCACACTAAAAAGAAGATGAGTTTTCCTTTATGCTCAAAGTGTGGAAAGAAACATGGAGGTAGTTATCTTAAAGGGACAAGTAAATGTTTCAAATGTGTACAGGAAGGTCATCGGGCATTTGAATGCCGCAATGATGGGAAGAAGATTTATATTGATTCGAACAAAGAAAAGTCTACACAGAGTGCACCTCCTATACTTCAATGATTCAAGTGCATGGAAATGGGGAATTAATCTATTCAATGCCCTAATCCAAGGGTTGTTGATGATGATCGACATCAACTAATTCTTAAGGCTAATGACAAAGGAAAGCCACATGAAATTTCTATCAGTAATGTGGAGTATGATAACAAAGTGGTGAAAGGTACAATTACCATCAACTCTAAAGTAGAAATTTTTTAATTTGATTCTAGATCCACCCACTCTTTTATTTATGAAGAATTTTCTAAGGTTATCTTCGTATTACCTCAACAATTAAATGTTGAGTTTTCTGTGACAACTCCTAATGGAACAAAAGTCGCATCAAAAGTTTATAATTCTTCTTCGATTGAAGTTTGTGGGAATGTGCTCCCTGTAAATCATTAGATTCATCCTATAGTAGAATTTTATGTGATTCTTGGCATGGATTGGCTTTCTTTATATGGATCTCATATTAATTGCCAAAGAAGGGAAGCCACATTTCATATTCCAGATCAATCAATGATCATCTATTGATGAAAGGATGAACATAACCTTCCAGTGAAAATTTCTTACATCTTATGGGTCTTGATTCTACTAAATGAAGGTTATTTATCTCAAATTTTTGGTGAGAAACTCATGATTAAAAATATTCCCATTGTATATGATTTTGATGATGTAATTCCAGAGGAATTTCAGGGTCTTCCACCAAATTGTGTCGTTATGTTTTCAATAGAACTCGTACCAGGTGATTTTCTTATTTCAAAGACACCTTATAGAATGGCCACAATTGAGTTGAAAGAATTGAATAATAAACTCCAAGAGAATCTTGATAAGGGATTCATACGCCCTAGTGTGTCACCTTGGGGAGTACCTATTCTATTTGTTAAGAAGAAAGATGGATCAATGAGACTCGGCATTGATTATCGAGAACTTAACAAGATCACTATTAAGAAAAAATATCCTCTCCCATGCATTGCTGACTTATTTAACCAACTACGTGGAGCTCAATAATTTTTTATGATTGATCTTTGTTCAGGGTATCATCAATTAAGGGAGAAAAGGGAGGATATACCAATGACTGCTTTCCGTACAAGGTATGGACACTATGAATTTATAGTGATGTCATTTGGTCTTACTAATGCCCTGCTATCTTCATGGATGTGATGAATAGAGTCTTTAGAGACTATCTTGATCAGTTTGTGGTAGTCATTATAGACGATATTCTTTTCTATTCATAGAGTAAGGAAGAAAATGAAGATCACTTGAGAATTGTATGTAAGACCCTGAGAAAGGATAAGGTTTATGCCAAATTTACCAAGTTTGAATTTTGGCTTCAAAAAGTTGCATTTTTCGGTCACATAATCTTAAAAGAGGGGATATCTATGGATCCAGCAAAAACAAAGGTTATTGAAAGATGGTCGAGACCAACAACAGTAACTGAGATCCAAAGTTTTCTTGGTTTGGCTGGATAGTTTTGATGTTTTTTGAATGATTTTTCATGATTATCTAATCCACTCACCATGTTGACTCAAAAAGGAGTTATGTTCATGTGGACGGAGGAATGTGAAGAAAATTCATGGAGGTGAAAAGAAGGTTATCCAGTGCACATGTACTCACACTTCTTTGTAGAGGAGAAAGGTTTGTGATCTACAGTGATGAATCCCAGAAAGGGATGGGGTGTGTTCTTATGTAAAATGATATGGTGTTTGCTTATGCCTCACAATAGTTGAAAATCCATGAGCAAAATTACCAAACTCATGATTTGGAGTTAGCTGCGGTAATCATTGCATTAATGATTTGGAGGCATTATCTTTTTGGAGAAAGGTGTGATATTTATACTGATTATAAAAGTTTAAAGTATATTTTCACACAAAAGGATATGAGTATGCGTCAAAGTATATGGTTGGAGCATATTAAGGATCATGACTGCTCAATTCATTACCTCCCTGGGAAAGCAAACAAGGTGGCATATGCATTAAGTTGACAAGACCATGCTAGCTTATCCATGATGAGGATCACAAAAGATCCAATATTTATGGATTTTCAAAGGATGGATCTTGGAATTATAATGTATGGGAAAAATCGTGTCTTTATCAAATGAATGTTCAACCATCTATACATGTAAAGATTAAAGAGGCACAGAAAGAAGATGTAGAATTACAAAAGAAGGTGAGAAATGTTCCTGAATTTATCCTTGATTGTGATGGAATAATAAGGTTCAAGAATCAGGTTTGTGTTCCTCCCATCCCAGAATTAAAGAAGGAGCTGCTGGATGAGGCTCATAGTTCTTCATTCTCTATTCATCCTGGAAGCACGAAGATGTATAAGGACCGGAAAGAGTACATCTGGTGGGATGGCATGAAAGAGATGGTGCTGAATATGTCTGTCGATGCTTGGTTTGTCAGCATGATAAAGCTGAGAGATAGAAGTATATGGGGATGTTAACAACCATTACCCATACCTGAATGGAAATGGGAAACATCACTAAGGATTTTGTCACTAGACTTACTAAAACATCCAAAGGTAATAATGCTATCTGGGTCATAGTTGATCATCTTACAAAGTCTTCATACATCATTTCTATTAGAGATTATTTCTCTCTAGATCAGCAATCTAGGATATATGTAAAAAAAAGTGGTAAGATTTCATGGAGTACCACTTTCCATTATATCTGATCGGGATCTGAGGTTTACCTCAAATTTTTGGCGAAGTCTTCCTCATACTCTGGATACAGAGTTGAGTTTCAGCACTTCTTATCATCCTCACACAGATGGTTAGTCTGAGAGGAAAATTCAAACTAGAAGATATGTTGAGAGCATTATCTAGGGATTTCAAAGGTGGTTGGGATCAACACCTACCTTTGGTGGAATTTTCTTATAATAATAGCTTTCACTCCAGTATTCAGATGGCTCCGTATGAAGCTCTCTATGGAAAGAAATACCGGACTCCAACTTGCTGGGATGAAGTTGTGGAAAGAAAGCTTTTAGGACCTGATCTTGTTGATGAGATGGCAGAAAAGGTCTAATCTATTCAACAACACATAAGAGAAGCTTAGAGTCGACGAAAAAGTTATGCTAACAACTGAAGGAAGGACCTAGTGTTTGAAGTGGTCGATAAAGTGTTCTTACGAATATCTCCTTGGAAGATAGTAATGAGATTTGTAAAGAAGGGAAAGTTGAGCCTAGGTATATCGGTCCTTTCGAAATACTGGATCGTGTTGGGAAGGTAGCTTACCGATTGGAACTTCCACTGAATCTCTACCAAGTTCATGATGTGTTCCATGTATCTATCCTGAGAAAGTACATACCTCATCCTTCACATCTACTCAGCTCAGAAGTTGTACCACTGGAGCATGATCTTTCTTATGAAGAACAGACGATAGAGATTTTGGATCGTAGCGAAAAAGTCCTACGAAAAAAGACCACTCTCTTGGTGAAAGTTTTATGGAGGAACCACCAATTATAAGAAGCTACATGGGAGGTTGAGGATATGATGAAGGAGAGGTATCCTCATCTATTAGTTACAAAGTGACGAATTTCGAGGGAAAAAATCATTTTAAGTGGGGTAGAATGTAACACCCGAGAATTTTATGAGAAATATTTTGTTTTTATGTTATATAAATCATCAAAGGAATTTTTCACTACACACAACACTAGCTTGGCTTGATTTACATGCAATCACGACCTTCCTCGATAGCTTGCGTCGTACGCAATACCGAGTTTCACAAAATAACGATATGCTATTAAAATATTATTAAAACTAGCCGTTATAAATTGTAATACCCACTTTTTGGAATTTTTTAAATTTCAACTTTCAATATGGACTTCATTTTTTGGATTAGGAATATCGAAACTAGTCTAGGGTAAAATTTTGGTATTTTTCTGAAAACTATAAATTTTGGATGAATAGTAAAAAAAAATTGGGTTACTATTTAAAAATCGACTTTTTATTTCAACAATTATATATTTTATTTAAATTTATTTTAGGTCACAATTGATATATAATACCTTTATAAGTTCAAAGTAATTCATTGGAGTCATTTTATAATAATTTTATATATATAATAATTTTATTGAACTTTTCACCTTCTTTTACCCACCTCCTAGAAAAATTGGCAAATTTACATGAAAATTAATTTTAACGCTTCTGTGAGAGGAATTTCGAAAATCTGAGAGACACAATTAGTATCAAGGACTAAAATTTGGTTCAATGAGATGCAAATAATTTTTGGTGAATAGTTGATTTTTTACGTTTTCTACCATGGTTAAAAGTAAATAGGGTAATTAAGGGTAAAAATGATATTATTATTACCCTAACACATGTCCTAATTCTATTGCACAAGTGTAATTCGACCAAAAACAACCAGATGAATAAAATATGACCATTTAGTTCCACTTTGATTAGATTGGGACATTTAATATTAATTTATTTAAAGAAGGGTTAAAATAGTTAAAATAAAAGATTAATAAATAAATCATTTTTAATATAGGATTATACATAAGATAAATTCGACTATAAATATTCATTAGAAAGATAAAAATATTTCCTACATAAATATAGTTTATTTATAATTTTTAGACATTAAATAAATTAATGTATTTATGACACAATGATGATGCAGTAACTATTTTATTAATGAAATATTAACATAATTGATGTCATAAATACACATATAATGGTAATTTGAGACTTTTTATGAATTACACTGATTTTATTGGTTAATATGACATGTTAGTATTGATTTAGTTAACTTTTTTAGAACTAATCATGCTGTTATGATTTACACAAAAATCAATTACCCAAAAGTGTCAAAATTGTCAATAAATAGTTTTTAAAACAAATATTATATTATTAATTGTCATATTATTCATAAAATATAAGGATATGAAAAATGACTTAGACAAGGATATATATTTTAATAATAAACAACTTGGGGTTTTTTTGTCTTGTTATATTATGTTTATTAACCTTATAGTGTAATAAAACATGAAGACACGGTAAAAGTTAAATTATCTAACTTAAAGTTAAATATAAATGAGTAGTTTAAAATAGAAACCTAAACTTGTATAGATTTTATTGGATGAGAGTATTTAGAACCATCCCCACCTTATCTTTGAAATAAATCAATTTGGAGCTATTAAAAACTGAATATGACTTTATAATAAAATAACATTTTTAGTTTTTCCAAAGGTGCCCCTATCCTCCCTTATAAAAGGGAACCTCCTCCCTCTCTTCCTCACACCACTTTGAGGCTTAAAACTCAGCCAACACCTGCATAATTCTCTTCTCCACTTCCCTAGAAACATCCTAAATGTCCTGTCCTTCTTCAAAGATCAATTTTAGTGTCCTAAGAGGAGGTCTCAAAGTGGAGTTTCAAAGAATAGGTAATGTCCGTTACCGATTCTTTCAACTTTATTTCTTCTTCCACTTATTCTTCTTTATTTGTTTCATTATGAAGTAAAAAAATCAGTATCACTCATATAATGATTTCTTATTATAAGTATTAAAAAACCCTATTTCACCATCTATACATCCTACGAAAAATGAAATCACTGAGCGTGCGGACGTATGGAATACCGTCTCCATGCCGTGGTGTAATAAAATTTCCACCATCACCATAGCTGGATGGGTATAATGGTGTAAATAATAGCTATATATGATTATTGTAAATTTATATTGATTATTATATAGTATACATACACTCCAATACAATTCCATGATCATGGGAATGATATCATCGCTTGTGCGTATATATGGACTACCGTCTCCACGATGTGATTCGACTCGTTCTACATGGTCTTCATTACATAATGATTATATAAATAAATTGAATGAATAAATATGATATATATTACACTAATAACTTTCTGTAAATGAGGTATCTATAACCTAAAGATAATGATAATAATTTATTCGACAAAACACGCATAAGAACAAAAAGTAATGAACACACGAATAACAAGTTGCAATGAAATATTACTAATAAGAAGCTAAGAATATGAGCATATATGATATCATAACAATGAATATGATTCTGGAATAATTAAATGGCATTATTTAAATCATTATACAGGAGGTTCAGACACTTATGAATAAACTCGGACCTAAAATAAGGGAAAATATCACAATCTCATTTTTATCCGAGGTTGTATATACTTCAGAATTTATCGGGGCATATTTATCATCCACATCCAGGATTCTTCAATATGTAATATTATTTCTATACTCCTACAATTGTTTAAATCCAATTTTACCCTTTATTTTTTTTAGTAAAAGATACGAAAGAAATCTTTTTTCATTTTTCGTACGAGGTACTTTATGACTTTTCCGGCCAAAGTACGAGAAGAATGTTTTTTTAACTTATACGGAATGAATGGATTTTTATGATTTCAGATATCATTATTTCCATGAAGCTTCCTTTACATGTTTTCGTGATTATTTTTAGTCAACTTTTTTTAGTTTAAAATTATATGACATTTTAAGAAAGGGAAAAATGTTTTTTTGAAGTAGAAAGGATATTTTCCTCAAGAATGGGGATTAAGCGTTTTATCAAAATTATTTTCCATCTAAGATAATATAGGGTTCTATTTCTATCCATATTTTTAAATTTTTTTGATTATGTTATGATGTAATTATTTTTATGAAGTCCTTTTATCTTATATGGATTATGTTATGATGGCACGATTTTTAAGAATCCAATTTTTATTACATGTGTTATGCTGTGATGTATGATTTTTGATTTTGTTGCACACATAAGAATTGATTCATTATGAGAATGGTGGGACCTATATCTCCCTCCAATGCATTGGGTAAGGATTTATATCTCATGAGATAGACATGGCTGGAATGACAGGTTAATCCGGTTCAGTAATACAGGACCGAAACAAGGAGTGAACTCAGTTCAGAAATGGACTTTGTTCACCAAGATAGTCTTGGAAATGATTCATGACTACTAAGAAATGATTCTCTATGATTATGTGTGTATTGCACAAAGCATCATGTTTTATGTTATGATAATTGGGATTACATTTCACTTCTATGATTTATCCCATGTTATGGTCTCTTTTGCAGGTTAAGATTTCCAAAATGATATGTTCTTATGAATATGATTTGATTGATATTTATTTTGTTTACACTTACTGAGCATTTGAGCTCACCATTTTGTATGTTTTCCTTTTCCCAGGCCAGGAAGAAGGATATTATGTAAGATATGAAAAAAGGGACTCCAGATATGATAAAATAAAAGGGAGACAGTGTAGATGATTTATGAACCAGTTGTTTATGTTTCCCAGTTTCTAAAAACACTATACCTATACGGTCCTTTACATGGTTTTGTTATATGTTGTAATAAGTGTGATTTAATTCTGATGTAGTAACAATGTATGTAATGTATGAGTCATTATAATAACAGTCACATAGAAATATATATTGGATTGATAATCCTTAAAAACATTCTTGTGGAGAATATTCATTAAACATTCCAAAGATTTCCATGACAAATTGAAATAAATATATGATAATATAGATGAATGATAAATATTAAATGAAACATATAATATCATGAAAATGATTATATTCATGAAATTACATTTTTAATGGTATTATATACACCATGTAAAAGAATAGTGGTCCATAATAACAAATAAGTCTCAATGGAATATAAATTGACAAAAAATCATTTGCATATTGTTTCCTTTTATGTGAAAAGAATTTAACCACCTTTATAATGGTTTGAAAATAGTAAATAAATTATAAAATACACATATACATGTTTATAATATCATATATTTTCTCTTTATAATATCTTATTACCGTTTGATAACAATCATTCTTTATGTTCACTATTTTAGGTGATAATTGTATGGTTTGTTGTGTATGATTTATCTAGTGACTTATTGTTCTTATTAAATATATCATGGTATAATAATCTTAATAATGTAAAATATTATTTAAATATCTTATATAATCATTATTTTTTTCTTATAATTATTCAAAATATATGTAGAAAGGAAATGAAATTTACTGTTCATGGGGACGGTAGGTCATATGTATATATGAACACTACATTAATTTATTTGTCAAATTAACAGAATGAAATATGAATTATTTATATATATATATATATATGTATATCATAATCAATTTATTAAATGTGGGTCAAATATTTCATATATTTTTCATAAAACCATCTTTTATATGTTCTATGTATAGTCTGAACAAATCACATCTCTTTTTCAGGACGAAAGACCACACTTCCAAAAATGATGTTATCATATTAAAAAATTGAAATCATAAAGGTATGAGTTATATAATAATTAAATAATCATTAACAAACTATTAATATCATATATATCATTGTAAATTGTGTTTCAACGTTAATTCCTACCGTGAGAGGTTGTAACAGAAAAACAATGAATCATCATTTTGTGAGGTGGTAGTTCTCCATATATATAAACGCCAAGATCATTACCCATTAGATGGATTTGTGTGTATGCTAAGGTATAATAGTTTACATAAAAACCTACTAGTATATTTATTATACTGACTATATTATATATTCTTATAATATTAACATTTTAGAGGGTAAATAATGAAAATAAAACTAACGATATTGAGATAGGATATTATATCTTCTTTGGGGAACTCTTTTTTTGTTTCCACCAAATGGATTTCACGGGTGGATTTATTCATAAGATGAGGCTTATATGATAATGGAAGGGAAGTTTAGGAACAATTTTTTAGATATTGGTTGATCCAAAGGGCTTGATGGATTTGTGGGAGTGGGAGGGTGGTTACATTTTTTTAGTTTAAGAGGAGTGGAATTCTTGTATTTTTTGAAATGGAAGTCCATGATATTTTTTCCCATTGAATGTGGATCCAATTATAGTTAATATTTTATATAATGGAGTATTTTTTATATATTTCTATAAAATTTATTTTTATATGTGTATAAGTCATTTTGGGCCTTAAGAATAAGGATTATTCTATTATTAAGATAGTTTACCACAGAGTGGTTGTTATTTATTTTAATTACATTAACTAATATTTTGGTAAGAAATATATGTTAATATTATTAGTCAGTATAAATTATTTTAATTAAAATTTGGAATTCATTTGCCTAATTCCAATCCCAAAAATGTAGAAATTAATATAAATTTTACCCCTCATATGTGACAACAATGTGGGGTTTTTAGGTAAAAACATCAAAAAGATGGCTATGTTTTTTTATCCAATTTCAATGGGAAATAAAATTGGATTTATGAATAAAAATATTATAAAATTTATGAAAAAAATAATTTAGTATCTTATTTAACCATATAAATAAAATAGAATAAAGAATGGTTTTGAATTGAAAATATGTATTTTTTCACTTTTAATTATAAATGAAACATCACCAAAAATATCAAAAAATGACCATAAAATAATTTTTATTTATATATTTAATTTTTTTTATATATAAAATTCATCAATTTTTTAAAAATTGTACTTAAATTAGATTCTCTATTAAAATTATGATAAATTTAATATTATTAAAATATTTAAATTTATACAAACATATTGATTTTTTTTCTCATATGACCCTCAAATCAATTAGATGAATTTGAAAAATAATTTATTTAGTATATAATATTTATATTTACTATATAGAATCTCAAAAGGTGTTATATTTTGATTGATTCTGCAAAATGTGACCAATTAATTCATTGTTTAAATCAGCTATTATGTATATTGAAAAGATATCAACAAAATTAAATTAACTCTAAAAGGAAAACATGTTTATGTCTTGGGATGATAAATTCCTCCCTCCAACAAAAATTTCATCCTCAATATTTTTGGGGTTTTACATTCAAAAATATGTTGGTACTTCTCTTTCATAGAATCCTTTAGTTCCAATAGTACTTACGAGAGAAACATTACCAGATAATTCATCTTATCAATCAATAATTATTCCAAAGTATAATGAATTTGGATGGGTTATTAAAAATAGGAATTTTCAGGTCCTAACTCAATCTCATCAGATACTAGAAGATTCTATGGGTTTGGAATGTACATCTTTAGCATAGATGTGTGGAACACATCTTGTACCATTAAGAGATTTGGTTGTATGGTCAACTAATATGAAAAAACTCCAACCAATTCAATAATTTTGAATGGTTTAATGTTCCTAGGACTCAGTAACCCATTATTAAAACATCAAATAACAACCTTACATTGATATACATTCTAGAAAACATCATCTCACACTTTTAACTCTATATTATTCCTTATATTATTGGTATTACATATTTTTCATACATTGATCTTTTTTAAGATAGTTCTTGATAACATTTACCATTTTTTTATTTCTTCAAAAAGTAATAGGCCTATGTGTTTCCTTTCACTATCATTATCTCAATAAGTCAGAGCATGAAATCTCTTTCTATATAACACTCCATACAATTCCATTTGAATACATGAATGGAAACTATTATTATTAGAAAAACTACCAATGTTACGTACTAGTACCACATACCTTTTATAAGGCCCGATCCTTAAACCTTACTTAATCATGAGATATTTCAATAATACACATAGATGTTCTTTTCATGTTTACAATTTTATAGAATTAGATCATAAATCATGAATTACATTCCACATTTAAACTAGGTGGTTAAATAAAAGAACAATACTAATTTTTCCCATCAAAGGAACCATATTAAAAATAAAACATGGATTATTTCTTGACACTTCCTCAACACTATCATCGCATTATGTACATTTCCCTTGACCTGTGAAAAGCATTTCAAAAACATGGGATGAGCCTAAGAAGCTCAGTAAGGGATCTAAAAATACGGAATGAAAACATAAGTCAATGTATACATAAGAATCCATGAAATTATACTTCATTATAAAACATAAGCACTTTAACATACCTCATGAAATCATAAGATTTATGAATAACTCATAGAAATCATAACACAAAAAGGTATCTTGAGGAATTCATAGCATTCATACTTAGGGTGTAACCCTCATGGTTACATTTTTAATAGACATCACATTATATTTCTAAAAACTCTTCAGAGAAACCATAGCGTTTAACTCCTTCACGTTACCCAATGCATTGGAGAGCTATATCGGGCTCACCGGCCCTTAGTTTATCACAGAACCATCCGTCTTCATAACAATTCCCACAAACCATAACATAATAGTGTCACATAAAACATGCATAAAGGAAACATAACATTTTCACATTTCAATCACAAGATATCAATACAACACATTGATACAATAAAAACATTATAAAAACCATTTTCAATACCGAAATAAAATAAAGTAAGTCATGGTATTTATTTTTCATTTTAAAAAATGTTATGGCTTGTATAGGAAGCCGAAACTCAAAAAATTGTCATGGATGAAGAGAAGTCGTTGTCGCCACATACATACGACAAAAAAACATTCCTTTTCTCGTTTAATAAAACGCTTCGTATAAATAAGATTCCATTTGAATATATGTAAAAGTCAAAGGGGTTTATAAACTGTATAAAAGAAAGATGTGAATAAAACAAAATATGCCTCAATGAAAGGAGATTGAGATGATGTCCCTTACCTCGGGTCCGACTTGGCTCGATCGTTCTTTAACCTCCTTTAAATCAGGTAACTCCTCTTGTTTTGTACCAAAAGGGTTTCTTGAAGTGATTTCTGCCTAAGGTAAGGCTTCTAGGATAAATAGAGGGATGTGGAGAGATAAAATAAGCAAAGAATGGCCAATCCAATGGCTTGATAGGTGTGGGTAAGGAGATAGAGGTGGTGCCATTTATAAGAGGTAGGAGGTGAACTCTTGGAAAGTCAAGAAATGTTAATTTATTTTAAAATGATTTTCTGATTTACAAGGTCCAAAATTGATATATTTCTTGGATAAGGAGATAAGGGTTTCGAAATATACCTATACAATAGGGTTTTGACAAGTGTATGACATAGATTTTACATTATCTTTCCATATTATTTAAATCCTTCTTTAATGAGATAATCACTGCATCATCGTGGTGTCATAAATAAATTAATTTATTTAATGTATAAAAATTATAAAAAAATACTATGATGTAGGAAATATTTTTATCTTTCCAATTAATATTTAAAGTCTTAGAGATCATTTACACGGGCAAAACTAAAAATGTTTTACTAGAGTGATACATTCTTTAGTGATATTCTCCTTTCTTTAAAAATAAAATGTTAATCTGTCACTTTTACCCAAAAGTGATTACTTGGGGTCCCAATGATTGGAACAAGGGATACTATGGTCGTCCATGACACAACCATTAGAATTAGGACACATGTTGGGGTCATTTGTTATTATTATGATATTATTTTATTATCTTTTACTACACAATTACTAATTAATCATGATAATTAATGATAATTACCGTCGTTACTATTCATAATGTCCCAAAAAAGGATTATTAATTACATAATTTGGACCATCTGATTCGAAATATTGAATCGATTTTACCAAATTCCAAACAAAGAAATTGCAATAATTAATTTAAAAATAATTCCCACTGTCAAAACAAATAGCGGGTTTTTTTAAACAATATCTATGAAAAGTTTGGCACATGTTTATGCCCAATTCCCAAGTGAAATTAATTCTAATTAACAAAATTGGATTAAATGGTAAAAATATATTCTAATAAAATTTTAAAACCAATTAAAAGGATAATTTAACCATATAATTAAATTAAATGAAAAAGCTGTTTTGATGTAAAATGCAGTATTTTTCACTATTCATTAAAAAATGAACATTGTCAGAAAAATACCAAAAATTTATCCAAAGTAAATTTCAATGTCCCAATCATAAAGAATAAGTTTATTTTGACCAATATATCTTAAAAAATTGTCAAAAGTTTAATTTAAAAATGGTTTTCCATCAAAAGGTGGCAAAACAATCTTTTAAAAATATTAGTGTATTCCATGTTTATGATTTGATTTATTCTCATTTTAAGACTCTAAAAAACTATCTAATTAATAAATAGACATAGATAAGAATATATATTATTCATTACATACTTGGGATGTTACATCCTTCCCCCCTCTAGAAAATTGTGTCCCCCCAATTTATTTACTTATCGAATAAGTGGGGGTATTTATCCCTCATTGTATTTTCATATTCTCATGTTGCATCTTTAGTCATGTGGTTTTTCCACAAATCCTTTACATGATGAATCATGTTATTCTGCAACACTTTCTCCCTGTGGTCAAGAATCTAGACCGATTGTTCCTTATAAGATAGATTACCTTCTAGCTGAACTACCACTGGACTCAAAACATGAGATGGATCTGGCATGTACTTCCTTAACATTAAATCATGAAAAAGATTGTGTACCTGAGATCAACACGGAGGTAAAGCCACACGGTATGCAACTGATCCAACTCTCTCCAGAATTTCGTATTGTCCAAAGAACCTTTGACCCAGATTTCCTTTCTTACAAAATCGCATCACACTTTTCCATGGTGACACTTTGAGAAAAACATTATCGCCCACCTCAAAAGAGATATCCTTCCTCATGTTGTCCGCATAACTTCTCTGCCTACTCTGAACTATTCTCATGTGTCTCTGTATCAGGTAAACTTTTTCTGTCAACTCTTCTACCAATTCCGGTCCCATCAACTTTATTTCAACTAATTCATCCCAAAAAGCTGGAGTTCGACACAGCTTCCCATATAATGCCTCAAATGGTGCCGTCTGTATACTAGAATGAAAACTGTTATTATAGGAAAACTCAACCGAAGAAAGATGTTGGTCCCAACTTACCTGATAATCCATCAAACAAGCACGTAGAATATCCTCCAATGTCTGAATTGTTCGTTCTGACAACCCATCTGATTGAGGATGAAAATATATACTAAACTTTAATTCAGTACCCAATGACTTCTGATGTCCTTTCCAAAATATAGAAGTAAACATGGGATCAAGATCAGATACAATAGAGAGAGGAACTCCATGTAACTTGAATTTATCTTTATGATACAAACGAGAAAGTTGATCTAGGGAAACTTTATCTCCTATAGCAAAAAAATGAGCAGATTTAGTCAAGTGATCAACAATAACCCAGATTGAATTATTACCTCGAGGTGTCTTCGACAATCCCACAAGGAATTCCATGGATATATTCTCCCATTTCCACTCTGGCACTGGTAAAGGCTGAAGTATCCCTTTTGGTAACTGCTGCTCTACTTTAACCCGTTGACAAGTCAAAACCTTCATAGAAAAATAAGCAATATATCTTTTCATTCCGTCCCACCAGTAATACTCCCAAAGATCTCTATACATCTTAGTACTGCCTGGATGAACTAAAAATGGAGAACTAAGAGCTTCACATAACAACTCTCTCTTCAACTGTGAATCACAAGGCACACACAATCTCTTCCCCAATTTCAATACACAATCATTATAAATGTTGAATTCAGGCAACAGACCTTTCTGAACCAGCTCTACCTTTTTCTACAACTCACTGTCTAGCTTCTGTTCTTGCTTCATTTGGTATGATAGAGAACATTTCCTTGATACCTGAAACAAAATATATGGACATCCTGTACCGACATCTTCTATGGAAGAGTTCATCAAATCCTTAACCAAAGGATCACGTTCCAAATGAATCATTGTTAATGAAGCATTACTTTTTCATCTCAAAGCATCAGCCACTTTATTTACTTTTTTCTGGATGATAATGAATTGTACAATCATAATCATTGATTAATTCTATCCATCTCTTATGTCTCATGTTAAATTTTTTCTGAGTGAATATATTCTTTAAATTTTTTTGATTGTTATATATTTCACACTTTACACCATACAAATTATGCCTCCAAATTTTTTAAGCGAAAACAACAGCAGCTACTTCCAAATCATGTGTAGGGTAACATACCTCATGTGTTTTCAACTGACATGAAGCATAAGAAATTACCTGATCATTCGGCATTTGGACACAACCAAGTCCTTTCAATGAATCATCATTGTACATAACAAACTCCCCATTCCTGGATGGTAGTTCCAAAACTGGAGAATTCACAAATCGTTTTTTAGTTCCTGAAAACAATCATCACATTAATTTGTCCAGATAAACATAATACCCTTCTCAGTCAGTTTTTTCATTGGACTAGGTATCCATGAAATTTTTTTAACAAACCTTTGGTAATAGAATGCCAAATCATGAACACTAGGAATCTCAGTTACATTTGTGGGTCTTTCCATTCTTCCAAAACCTTTGTTTTTGGAGGATCAACAATTATCCCATATTTAGAAGCAATGTGACCAAGGAAAGAAATTTTTTTCAACAAAAACTCACACTTGTTTAATTTCCCATAGAGTTTCTTTTCTTTTAATGTTTGAAAAATAACCCTTAAATGTCTTCCATGCTCCTCTTTACTTTTAGAAAACACCAAAATATTATCAATGATAACAACCATAAACTTATCCAAGAACTCATGGAAAATTATATTCATAAGGTCCATGAATACAACAGGTGCATTGGTTATCCCAAAAGGCATAACTGCAAATTCATAATGGCCATATATTGTACGAAACTCGGTTTTCAGAATATCTGCTTCCTTTACCTTTAAATGATGGTACCCCGATCTCAGGTCAATATTTGAAAAATACTAAGCTCCTTGGAGCTGATCAAACAAATCATCGATATGAGGCAAAGGATATATGTTCATAATAGTGATGTTATTCAAGGCTCTTTAATCAATGCATAGTCTCATTGAACCATCTTTCTTTTTAACAAATAAAACAGGGGCACCCCATGGTGATGTGCTAGGTCGAATGAAACCTTTCTCTAATAAATCTTGCAATTGATCCTTCAACTCTAAAAGATCGATTTGAGCCATTCGATAAGATGGTTTTGAAATTGGCTCAGAATCGGGAACTAAGTCAATAGTAAATTCAGCATCCCGATATGGTATTATTCTAGAAAACTCATCAGGAAAAACATCAGGATACTAATTTGCCACTGGAACATCATTAATCTGAACAATTCCTTGGTTTTCAACAATATGTGTAAGGTAACATTCATTTCCATATTTTACAAGTTTCTAAGCCTCTTGATATGTTATCAACTGTAAGGGTTCATTCTTGTACACAAACTGAAAGTCTTTCTGAAAAGAAACTTTATTATCTCTATAGTCAATCTTAGCATGGTAAATAGAGATCCAATACATACCTAGGATAACATGAATCTATACTAGAGTTAATCAATATGGTTTTCAAGTAGGTTCTTTCCACAGATAAGGATAGTAAGATTCTTATAAATTATTTTTGCCTCAACATTTCCCCCAGGTGTTTTAACTACATGTTTAGGAGTCATTTCTTGAGATGGTATTCCCATTTTACTAGAAACGTTTTTAGAGATGAAGGAATGTGTAGACCCTAAATCAAACAACACACTTGTTTAATCTGAAAAAAAACAAAGTACCTGATACCACTACATTTGATGGCCCAAAATCTGCTTAAGTAGTTGCAATAGATTTCACAACCCCTTTCTGCTTGTAGTCTAACTTCTTCCCATCACTCGAGCTCTTTGTCGGACACTTGTTTGTATAGTGACTCATCTCATTACACATAAAACATTTCACTAACTGTAAATCAAATTTGGTCTTACCATCACCTTGATCTTCTCCAGTGCAATCACAAGCCTTAGGTCCCATATTACCACATCAGTAGAACTTTCTAGATTTCAAAAGACATTCCCTAGGATGCTTTTAACCACATTTATCAAAAACTGGAAACTTAGTTTTCATACCATCATACCTTTTTGAAGAATTCTTCCCTTTCTCCAACCACCTCAGTCTCTTCTTCTGTTGGTTGTTATAGATCACTTGTTCACCGGAAAACTCCATTTCCTCCTTCTCAGCACATCGAACAAGCTTTCCATAACTTTTGAACTCACGAGAATCTAATGCCCTTCACTATATTGTCTTTAATCTTGAGTAAAAACGATTGATTTTAATATCAATGTCTCAGATAAAATTTGGATCATACCTTGCCAATCGAGTGAACCTTTCTTCATAAGAAGCCACTGAGTCATCCTATTTCCTCAATTCCAAGAATTTTTTTTTCCATCCTATGTCGAACAACCTTTGGAAAATACTTCTCTAGAATCATACCTTTGAATTCATCCCAGTCAAGAGCATCAATCTCATTATAATCCCTGATATTTTTAACCATCGACCACCACTGAACTGCTTCACCATCCAAACGGTAAATGGAAAGACTGACCTTTTGATTGTCTGAACACCCCATGACATCAAAAATATTCTCCAGTACTGTAATCCACCCTTCATCTAGCACATGGTCAGATGATCCTTTGAATTATGGGGGATGTTGCCTCAGGAAATGTTCCACCACTGAAATGTTCCTCTGCAGTTAATCTAGCTGATCTCATGCATGGATTCCACCACCATTTATCTCTTGAGTAAACTGCTCCATTACTGTAACAAACTATTCAGTTCCAATTCCAACCTTCTCAAGATGCTGATTCAGATAGTCATTTCTTTCTGTATGCCTTCCTAGCACTGCTTCCTTGTTTCCTCTATAGAAAACCATCTTGAACAAACATGTCTTACATGAAGCAACATGGTAATATTCAAATGCTATATCATTTGAGTTTGACCATAAAAAAATATTTTTGGATAATCATTTAATATAATTCTAACTCCAAAAGTTATCTAAACCGACCATTGATACCAACTATAAGGCCCCAGGATTAAACATTACTTAATCTTGAGATATTTCAACAATACACATTGAGGATCTTTTCAGGTCTAGAGTTTTAGAGAATTATATCATAAATCATGCATTACATTCCACATTTAAACAATGTGGTTAAATAAAAAAACAATATTCTTTTTTACATCAAAGGAAACATATTAAAAATAAAACATGGATTCATTCTTGACAATTCCTCGACACTATCATCACATCATTTACTTTTCCCTTGATTTGTGAAAAACATTTCAAAAACATTGGATGAGCATAAAAATCTGAGTAAGCGATATGAAAATATGGAATGAAAACATAAGTCCATGTATACATAAGATTCCACGAAATCATAATTCATTATAAAACATAATCACTTTAACATACCTCAAGAAATTTTATGATTTATGAATAACTCATAGAAATCATAAAACATAAAGGTAACTTGAGGCATTCATAACATACATACGTAGGGAGTAACCCTCATGGTTACGTGTGGAATACCCATCACAGTATATTCCCAAAATCTCTTCGTAGAAACCTTAGCATTTAACTCCTTCGCCTTACCCAATGCACTGGAGAGCTATATCGGGCTCACAAACCCTTAGTTTATCACGGAACCACCCATCATCATAACAATTCCCAAGAACCATAACATAATCGTATCACAAAAAACATTCATAAAGGAAACATATCATTTCCACATTTCAATCAGAAGATATCAATACTACACATTGATATAATAAAAACATTATCAAAACCATTTTCAATACCAAAATAAAAGGAAGTAATTCATGATATTTATTTTTCAATTTAAAATAATGTTATGGCTTGTATAGGAATCCAAAAATCAAATAATGTTCATGGTGGTAGAGAATTCGTTGTCGACGCATATGTATGACAAAAAACCATTCCTTTGGGCGTTTAGTAAAACACATTGTATTAAAAAGATTCCTTTTGAATAGATGTAAAAGTAAAATGGGTTTATTAACCATATAAAAGAAATTTGTGTATAAAAAAAAATATTCCTCAAAGAATGGAGATTGAGATTATGTCCCTTACCTCAGGTCCGACTTGACTCAATCGTTCTTTAACCTCTTTTAAATCGGGTAACTCCTTTTTGTTTGTACGAAAAGGGTTTCATGAAGAGGTTTATAAATAAGGTTAAGATTATAAGAATAAGAGGGGGATTTAGAGAGAAAAAATGAGCAGATATTGGCCGATCCAATGGCTTGAGAGGTGTGGGTAAGGAGGTAGAGGTGGGGGCCTTTTATAAGAGGGAGGATGGGCACTCTTGGAATGTCAAGAAATGTTACTTTATTTTAAAATGATTTTCAGATTTAAAATGTCCCACATTGATATATTTTGAGGATACGATGATAAGGGTTTGAAATATACTAATACAATAGGGTTTTGACATTTGTATGTCTTAGATTTTACATTATCTTTTTATTTTATTTAAATCGTTCATTAATGAGATAATGGCTGCATCATCATGGTGTTATAAATAAATTAATTTATTTAATGTCTAAAAATTATAAAAAAATAAGATGTAGGAACTATTTTTAGATATATAATGAATATTTATTGTCTAAGATATCATTTACATAGAAAAAACTAATTTTTTTTTACTCGGGTGATACATTCTTTAGTGATATTCTCCTTTCCTAGAAAATAAAATGATAAAGTGTCACTTTCACCCAAAAGTGATTCCATGGGGTCCCAGAGATTGGAAAAAGGCATCCCATGGTCGTCCATGACACAACCAGTAGCTTTAGAAAACATTTTGGGGTCATTTGTTATTATTATGATGTTATTTTATTATCTTTAACTACCCGATTACAAATTAATCTCGATAATTAAAGATAATTACTGTCGTTACTATTCATAATGTCCAAAAACAAAATAGTCTTAATTAAATATTTTGACCTTTTAATTAAAAATATGGAATCCATTTTACCAAATTCCAAACATAGAAATTTCAATAATTAATTTAAAAATAATTCCCGTCATCAAAACAAATAGCGGGTTTTTTTATACAATATCTATGCAAAGTTTGGCACTTGTTTATGCCCAATTCCAAAGTGAAATTAATTCTAATGACCATAATTGGATTATATGGTAAAAATATATTTTATGTACACATTAAAACCAATTAAAAATATAATCTAACTATGCAATTAAATTATATGAAAAAACAGTTTGGATGTAAACTGAAATATTTTTCACTATTCATTAAAAAATAAATATTGTCTGAAAAATACCAAAACATTTTCTAAAGTAAATTTCAATATCACAATCATAAATAATAAGTTTATTTTTACAAATAGAGCTTATAAAATTTTCGAAAGTTTTATTTAAAAATGGTTTTCCATTAAAAGGCAGTAAAACAATCTATTAAAAATATTAGTGTATTCCATGCTTAAGATTGGATTTATTCTCATTTTGAGCCTCTTAAACACTATCTATTTCATTAATAGACATAGATAAGAATATATATTATTCATTACATAATTGGGATGTTACACCTTTAATGTCAGGGGGAATGAATTCAAAATATATTTTATTATTTGAATTGTTCTTTTATCATGTCCATTGGATTGAAGATAGTAGACAGGGCTCAAATGATGCTTGGTATCAAAAGCCTTTTGATGACTCCCTCAAAATAATGAGGTAAGGTGGGATATCCACTAGAGGGAATTGAAATGATGTCTTACAACTTCATTGATATATATCATTACAAGGTACTCAAGTGGAAGGACTTATCATATTGAATGGAAATTAATTTATTTGGTTAGGTGATAAAAAATAAAAAATATGGAATTATTCATTCCTGATGCCTGTGGTAGTCCCATGAAATATTCCATAGTAATTTCATTACATTTAAATACATGAAAAGGAAGAGGTTTTAGTACTTCTTTATAACTCTTCCACAAAACATTACCTTGTTGAAAATCCAAACATCTGCAAACATAATCTATAATTTCCTACATTATGTTACCTCTCAAAAATGTTCCTTCAAATCCATATACTACTTTCTGATGAAAAAAATGTATATAGAAATTTTGATATGGGAATCAACAATCAACTTCTATTCAGATCAAATATATAGGGAACACATATCCTCCTTCCAAATATTAGAACACCATCCTGGCTGACAATGTATACTAATTTTTCATCGTTCACATTTTTATTTTCTTCTGTAAGTCTCCAACATTAAATTTTGAATTCTCTTTCATATCTAATAAATATGTGTATCATACCTTATATTAATTGAATAAAAAAATTTCATATATGTTATTATTTATGAATAAAATATTATTTTTCCATTAATGATGTATCTTTTTGGATAGCATACTCGGCATGAAACAATGGGTTTTATAAAAATATTATGTTACGTAAAACATGAAGTTATACCAAAAAATAATATCATAATAATATTATTATTTTAAATGGTAGATAACTCCAAGAAATTGTAATCGATGGGACTAAACATAACTAATTAAAATATGATTATAAATGTTTTATAAATGTTTTTAAATTATTCAATTAAATTTAGAGGCTTGAAATGAGACAGAATACAATTTCAATCATAAAATACTCTAATATTTATTTAAAAGTCATTTTACCACCTTTTGTTAGAGAACCATTTTTAAATATAATTTTTAAACTTTTATATGTTATATTTTAAAAAATAATCTTATTATTTATAATTGGGACTTGAAAATTTACATTGGTTAAATGTTTGGTGTTATTTGATAAAATTCACATATTAATGAATAATGAAAAATTCTGCATTTTAATTCAAATATACGTTTTCATCTAATTTATTTGTATTGATATATTATTAATTTAATTTAATTAAAAGTGTAATTGGATAAATTTTTATCATTTAATCCAATTTATTTAATTGGATGTAACCTCTATTTGAACTTTTACCTAAACCTAAGTCTATCTTTTGAATGTTATTACTTCTTACTTACAGGATTTTTTGGTTTGAGAAGGGGAATTATTTTAAATTTAATTTCTGAAACTTCCGTGTTATGAGTTTTGGAGAATTTATTCAATATATTTAATTTTGAGGTCTAAATTTTGTATATAACTGTGTTTTATTTTTATAAATTACATATAGAAGCTTCAATAATTATTATATTTACCATGGTTAAACGGTAAATCTGGTAAATAAGAGTAAAAATAATAATATTATAATAATATCAAGATAAACTAAAACATGTCCAAATCCTATTAGATGATATTTTTCCAACCATCGGCATAAAATGGTATATTTGGGGACCCCATGAAGCTAATTGGCAGTGATAATGACATGCTATATAAATTAATTTAATGTAGAGGAAAATATAACATAAGCGTGTATCTTTTAGTAAAACAATTTTTATATTGGGATATATAAGTAATATATCCGATTATAAATATTCATTAGAAATATAATAATATTTAATAAATTTTTCTATTTTATTTAAATTTTTAGAAAATTAATAAATAAATTAATAAATGAAACAATGATGATGTAATGATTAACTTATTAATGAATTGTTTAAATAAATTAGATTATAAATATCAAAATAAATTTATTTTGAATCATTTTATGGCATACAAGAATTTTATCGATGATTATTATTTTTTATTTCTGATTAAAATAATTTTTTTAGAAAGCATGAAGTTGTTAGCAAATGTATAAAAATTCATCGCATGAATATTATTAAAATTGACATAAATGAGTTTTTAAAACAAATAATAATTTAGTAAATGATATAACAGTCTTTAAAAAATAAGATTCATCCAAATGACAGAGATAATTTTTAAAATGTAATTAATGAATTACCTATTGTTCTATGGGCATTTTATCGTGACTATAATAACTATATAGTATTAATATACAAGAAGACATGGTAAGAGTTAAATTAATTAATTGAGGGTTAACACTAAAATGTAAGGTTTCATTTGTGACATAGACCAATCTAATACTTATTGGTTGAGATGTTTTCAACCAAAAATCATATTATCTTTTAAATAAATGAGTTTGGAACCACTTAAAACCGAAAATCATTTAATAATAAAATTATATTTCAATACCTACCTAAAGTGCCCCACCACCCTCTTATTAATTACCACCACTTCTATCCATTTAATAACACCTCTCATGCCCCTTGGATCATCCATATCCTTCCCAAATAAGCTCCAAAAATCCACCTTTAATCTTAGAATCATTTCTATGGGAATAAGGAAATTCAATAAAGCCTTTAGTATTGAATTAAAAAGAATTACCTGATTAAGAGGAAGAATAGGGATCAAACGTGACGAATCAGACTCAACGTAAGGGAGTTCATCTAAATATCATTTCATTGAGGCCTATATTGATAATATGAAACTAATTATTTTATAAGGTCAATAATAAACCCCTTTTACTTTAATTTCATTAAAAGGGAATCTTTTTTTCTAATATGTTTTTTACTATATGATAAAAGGAATTTTTTTAACGTATGCAGTGACAACGATCTTTCTAAAACCATAAGAATTATTTGATATCTGGATTCCATAACTGGGTATAATTTTTTAAAAATGAAATAAATACTATATACCTTTTTTTGTATTTTGGTATTGAAAAGGTTATGAAACATAATAAATATTTCAAACTTTTGAAATGGTCCCTCGGGATTGAAAGTGAAATGTTATTAGTGAAATATTGATATTTGAAATATTTTTTGTGTAATGATTCTATATTGTACTTGGAAATTTTAGGGGTGGTTATGTGATAAACCAATTATGGGTGGTTATGTGAGAAACCAAATGACAGGTTGTTCAGTGATAAAAAAAGTACAAGTTATTGCAATATAACCACCAATGTATTAGGTATGGAAGTTGGTCGTATGGATATTACATTTAGTGATATGTGTGGAAATTAATTGTATTGTTATTAAATTTAAGTATGTTTATGTCCCAAGTTATATTTAAATTTGATATGATTATTTCTATGGGAAATAAGGTAATCTTTTAGTAAGAAAAAGGGTAAGAAATGTGCTTATATTCAGTGAAGTATATTTACTGCTTCTTAAAGGAGAATTTTTTTCTTTATGATAAATATTCAAGGATTTCATGTTTTCCCCCAAACTTATAGATTTATTTCATTTTGAATCCCTTAGAGATATTTTTATATCCATATCATGTTTTGATATGTTTTTCACAAGACATATATAAGAATACCACCAAGGATGGGATCAAGGAAAATTTATGATGTTAAAACAAAAAATGAGGTCATGTTTAATTTTAATGATTTGTTTTTTTATGAAGAAATGAATAGTGAGTAGAAGTGTCTTCTTATAATATTGACTTTTTAAGTATATGTTATGACCTAATTCACTAAATCCCAATACCTAAAAATATCCTAAATTTGAAATAACATTCAAATTATTGTTGTAGCTCAATATTATATAATTTTTATGGCCAGAGCCTTATAGTTTCTATCAAAGTTTTGTTTAGATAACATTATGTGTTTGAATATTTTTAATTTAATATCCATAAAAGTTGATTAAATTATGATCAAATTGATAGGATAGAGAATTTAATTATTACCACATTGTTTCATCTATGATATGATTGTTCATAATGGTTTTTCATAGAGGAAACAAGGAAGGTGTTATGGGATGGAATACAGAGGGAAATAACCTTCCAAATGAACATCCTTAGATGGTCATATTCAGAACTAAAATGTTTTTTATAGTCATGGTTCATTTGACTTAGGAGACAAATTGTAGAAATGTCTATGCAGAAGATCAAAAAGAGAAACCGCAGATGCATATGTAAATCATAGAGCATTTCATGAAGTAATGTCCACCATAATTCAAAGGATCATGTGACCCTGTGCAAGGAGATGGGTTGATTGAAGAATCGAAAAAGATGTTTGATGCAATGGGTTATTCATACAATTAAAGGGTAATCCTTTATGTTTATTTTTTTGAAGTTGAACCTGATAATTGGTTTTCAATGATTAAAAATATCATAGGAAGTGAAGAGATTGATTTAATGGAATGAGATGAATTTATGAATATATTTCGTGAGAAATATTTTCCTATTGTTGTTGGACATAGTATTTAAAATAAATTCCTATAAATGAAACAAAAAGAGGATGAATAAGTGGATGTAGATGAAGAAAAGATCACATGTTTTTCAAGGTACTTATAAAATTTTATTTTGGATATTTATAGTAAGAAAATTTAGTTTTAATCAGGATTACAACCAAAATATAAAAGGGCATTAGATTTTCATGATATCAAAATCTAAGAGAAACTTGACTGATGTGATGAGATGGTAGAAATGAATTTTTTTTGATGAGAATATATTCAATGAGATCAAATAAAAGAATTGATCAAGTTGACAGGAAATGGGAATGAATTCATTAAAATATGCATGGAGGTAACAACACCAAATTTCCAACTTATGAGAAGTGTGGTAAAAAGTATCCTGGAGAATGTATCTCAATGTATGGAAAGTTCTTATGATATGGTAAGAATACTCATTTATTCTATAACTGTAAAATATATGATCAGTTACGTAATGAAAAACCAGCGGTATGATGATTTAGTTGCAATAAGTTTGGATATTGTGATAATGTGTTTCCAAATTAGACTACCCAGGTTGGAAACTATCAATATTGAAAGCATAAAATCATGGAAAATCATTTTCAACTAATATGATTGATGTGGGACCATAAAATGATTTTATGATAGGTCTATTATAGATTTATTCAAAATATACCAGTACTCTATTAGACTCTGGATCTTCACATTAATTCATTTCTGAGTGCTTTGTAAGTAAATTATATATAGAAAAATTTGAAAGTGATATAGAAATTTTGGTAAAAAATCTAAGAGGAATTAATAAAAAAACCAAGATTTATAGGAATCATCAAATAACCATTTGTGGGATAGTCTTTCTGAAAAGTCATGTTGAACATTACATAGTATAATTTGATATAATTTTTGGTATGTATTGGCATTTAGTTTATCATGATAAAATACATTTTAATTCCATGAATGTTTTATTCAATGATTTTTTACCTTTGATAACAATTAAAGAATCTGAAGTATTGATTAAATATGGTAGTGAATGTTATTTGGATCATGTGGTTGAAAATAAAGATACTGTTTTGATTGGATTCATTCTAGTGTTGAATGAATTCACATATGTTTTTCTTGATGAATTTCCTAGTATTGTTCCCAATCGGGAGGCTGAATTAACTATCGATTTTGTGCCTGATACATTTTTTTTGTAATCCCCCTTATTGAATGACTCAAATAGAACTGGTGGAACTAAAATGATCATTTACATGAATTACTTGATAAATGTTTCATTCTACCTAGCACTTCACCATGGGGTGCTCCAGTTTTTTTATGATAAATAGTGATAGTGACATGAGACTTGATATTTACTATAATGCCTTGAATAACATCAATATTATGAAAATTTATATGATTCCTCGTAATTATGATTTGTTTGATCAGCTTCATGTAGCTCTGTAATTTTGAATGATAGATTTTAGATTCGAATACCATCAGCTGATGGGGAAGCATTATGATATTCCAAAGATAGATTTTCGAATGAGATATGGGCATTTTGAGTTTGTATTTATTCCCTTTGGTTAATCTAATTCACCTACTTTATTTATGAATCTCATGAATGGAGTCTTTCATAAGTTTCTGGATTAGTTTGTTGTTGTTTTTATAGATGATATCTTCGTATATTCTAAAATCCAAGATAAACATGAATGTCACTTATTGATTGTTTTCCCAATATTAAAGGAAAAGAAACTATATGGAATGTTTAGTAAGAATGATTTTAGTTTCCAAATTTTTTTCCAAGGTCATATTGTTTCTACAGATGGAAGAATTATTGAACCTTCTAAAACAATTGGTGTTGAAGAGTTGAAAAGACCTTAAAATATCACAGAGATTTATAGTTTTCTTGGATTAGTGGGTTATTACCAAAGGATGGTTGAAACCATTTCTCAATTATATAGACCACTAAATAAGATAACACGTAAGGGAGTTAAGTTCATCTGAACAAAAAAATGTGATGAATGTTTTAAAGAACATAAAATAAGATTGGTATATGCTTAAGTTTTGGCCTTGACTTCTAGGAATGGTGAATTTTCTATCTACAGTGATGAATCCCTGAAAAGAAATGGTAGTGTGTAAATGTATAATGATTAGGTAATTGCTTATGTTTCACATCTTCTGACACATTACACTAGAATAAAATTTTTTTTAACATCGTTAGTTTGACGTTGGTGTCATATAAGCCAATGTAATATATTTTTCCGGAGAATTTTTGGCATCAGTTTTTTTAAAAACCAATGGAACTAAGAAAAAAAATTAGTTTGGGCGTCGGTTTTTTTTAAAACTGATCGAATTTTTTTTTAAAAAATAATTTTTAAATCAGTTTTTACAAAAATTGATGTAAAAATTTAGATTTGTTTTTATAATGTTTTATATTATTTCATATTATTCGATTTGACTCGTTGTGGAGAGAAAATAGATTTAGGAATTAAAATTTATGGTTATAGGAAGTTGATCTTCTCTAATATTAGACTTAAAGAAGTCCATCTTTCTACTACAATAACTTTTAATCTGTAAGACCATTTTAGCACCATGACTAGTAAAATCGAAGCGTAATAAATTATATTAAAAATTTGAATTTGTTTTTTAATTTTTTGTGTCGGTTATTATAAAAACTGACGCCAAAATGTTTTTTGATTTTTCACATAGTTTTTTTAATATAGACACCAAAACAATTTTTTTAGTTTCTGGCGTCGGTTTTTAAGAAAACTGACGCGGAAATGTCATTTTTTAATTTTTAGCATCATTTTATTTAAAAAACATCGCCAAAAAGGATATCAATTGGAATTTTGTATGTCAGTTTTCCAGAAAAACAATGCCAAATGTACCATGTAAATCCTCTTTCACATCAGTTTCAAAAAATAAACGATGCCAAAGTGTATTCGCCAATACACAGGATCAAAATTTCAATTTTTCCACAATGCACATTTAACTTTTTAAAATCCTGCCTACATTTCCATATGACGCTATAGAAAATATTTTTTCTTACTATATATAAATACATTTTATCCTTCATTCAAAATTTTCGACCTCTTCGATTCAACCAAGTTTGGAACGTGGCTTCAATAGTTATTTTGAATACGGTACATATTCTAATCAATTATATTCTTCGTTATTATTTTAATTCATTTCATAACAGTTCAATTATCATTCCTATAGAGATTATTTTTTTTATTATTACTGAGTTAAAAATATAGAACATTCTAATGATATTTATCAACTTTGGTGTAAATTTACTTTTCGATCACCATTTTCATTCGTTATATGTGATTTTAATTTATGTTTATCAAAATTTATTTGAAACGAGTTGTACCAATCGAATCTTTGAAAATTTCAACATCTGAGGACCATAACATTTGATCTGTAACTCGTTTTTTTCACAACCTATCAAATTGAATATTATGAAATGATATAAAACATGGAAGAAGAAAACAGTAGTTTCTGGCACTGGTAATTGTAAAAAACAATGAATAAAATATATTTTTTTCATTTATATTGTCAGTTTTTAAAGAAACCGATGTAGAAAATGATATGGATTGATTTTAGGGAATGTTTTTTATATAAAACAAACTCTAAAAAAACAAATGAAATTCATTTTTGGAATAGGTTTATAAAAAAAGACGTAAAAAGTCATATTTTTTATGTCACCAGCTTCAAAATTGTTTAAAAACCGGCGTCAAAATTAAAAAAAGATGTTAAATACCATTTTTCGACTACTGCATGAGATAAATTACAATACAGATGATTTCAAATTATCTAAAATTTTTATATCATTAAAAAAATATATGCATCATTTTTATGGAGTATAGTGTGAAATATATACTGATAAATTTTTATTGATGTATATATTCACATAGAATGAATTAAAAATGAGATGTAGGATATGTCTAAATTAATGGAGGATTGTGATTGCATGATCGATTACCATCTGAGAAAAGAAAAAAATTGGCTAAAAATTTGAGTTGAAAGAGTACTTTTACAATAACCATGTTACATTTGGAAGAAGATAATTTTTTTTACTCATTTGATAAATTTTGGATTGGATTTTATTGGTGACGGGTATTGCTCTGTTTTGTTTTAGGAGTTTGTGAAATCAAATTTATCAAATAGAATTAAGAAAGTGATGAAATAAGACAGTGAGTTGTATAAGAAGATACAATTGGTTTATAATTTTATCTTACCTGAATAAAACATTGATAAAGATTGTGTTTTGAGGTTTGGAAAGATAATATGTGTGCCTTGTGATTCACATTTGAATAAAGAGTTGTTATTTGAAGCCCATAGTTAACCATTTTTAGTTTATCTTGGTAGTACTAAAATGCACTAGGATATTTGGTAGTTTTTTTGGTAGCATGGAATTAAAAGAGATATGATACAATTTACTTTGTTGTTTTTTATTTTTTGGCATGTTAATGGAGAAAAGAAGTCACCAAAAGGATGCTTCATCCTTTTCTAGTGCCGGATTTAAAATGGAAAAATGTGACAATGGATTTCATAGTAGTGTTACAAAAAACATCTCAAAGTAACAATACAATCTTGGTTATTGTTGACTAATTGTCTAAATCTTCTCATTTTATTCCATTCTAGATAATTTTTCTATAGATCAACATTTTCGATTATATATTAAAGAGATAATCAGGTTACATGACGTTAACCTCTCCATTATATCTGATCATGATCTCATGGTGACATTTATCTTTTGAATGGCCTTACAAACACCTTGGGAACTATATTAAATTTCATTATATCTTTACATCCTCAATCTGATGGGCAGTCAGAATGTATAATTCATAAGTTTGGAAATATGATACGTTATTTTTCACTGGAATACCATGAATGTTGGGATCAAAATCTATCATTGGTTGAGTTTTCCTATAATATCAGTTTTCATTCCAGTCTACATATGTTTCAATTTGATGAGTTATTTGGAAATCTGTGTCGAAATCCGGCTTTTGTTGGATGATGTAGGAGAAAGGATGTTGATGGCACCTGATCTGCTAGAAGATATGGCCAAAAATTTTTCCTTGATTCAGAAGCATATTCAGATATCTCAGAGAGGGTAGAAATGTTTGGTGGATAACAAGAGAAAGGATCATTTTTTCAAGGTAGGTGATCATTCCTTTCTCGAAGTTTCTCCATGGAAAAGTTTGATGCGTTTTTTTAAAAAAGGAAAGCCGAGTCCGAGGTTCATTGGAACCTATGAAATCCTAGATAAATTTTTATCCATTTCATATAGGATGGATTTAATGACATATTTATCCTAAGTATATAATGTTTTCCATGATTTAATGTTGAGAACGTACATGTCGTATCTATCTCATGTTTTGAGTCCAGAGGTAGTTCAGTTGGAAGAGAATATTTCTTATGGGGAACAACCATTATAGATTCCGGACTACAGAGAGAATGTATTACATAATAAGGTTATTAATAATGTAAAGGGTTTTGATGAAAACCCATATGTTTGGAGAAGAATTATGGGAGTATGAATATTTATGAAGGAGAAATACCCTCACTTATTGGATATGTATATAAAATTGTGTGGATGCAATTTCGAAAAGGTGGGAATGATGTAGAATCAAATGTATTTATAGAATAATACTTTTTCATATCTATTATTTTTGATGAAGAATGTATTAATTTTATGTTAATGAGGGCACTTTTTCAGATAGCGTACTCGACCCACAACAGTGGGTTTCTCTGAAATCATACAATCCACTAAACATTGATTTATATGAACAAATAATACAATAATAATATTTTATTACATTAAATTGTAGTTAACCCCTTGCCGTAGTAATGGTGGGAATGAACATAAATAACTACAACATGATTATACAATTTTTTTAAATGTTTTAAATTTATTCAATTAATATTAGAGGCTAAAAATGAGAACAAATACAATTTTAAGTATATAATACTCTAATATTTTTTAAAGGTTCTTTTACCACCTTTTGATGGAGAGCCCTGCATATATATATTTTTTTGTCATTTTTATATGTTATATTTGATAAAATAATCATCATATTTAGAATTGGGATATTAAAATTTACGTTGGTGAAAATTTTGGTATTTTTCTGATAAAATTAACATTTTCATGAATTGTGAAAAATACTACATTTTAATTCAAAACTATATTTTCATCTAATTTATTTATATAGTTAAATTTTTATTTTAATTTTATTTATAGTTTAATTGGATTATGTTTATATATTTTAATGCAATTATTCTCATTTTATGTAATTTCAATTTGAAATTGCTGATAAACATATATCAAACTTTTGATAGTTATTATTTCATAAAAACCCATTTATTTGGTTATGACCATGTGAATTTATTTTAAATTAATTTCTGCCAATTATATGATTCAAATTTGAAAATTTGATTCTATATTTTCAATTAACAAGTCCAAATTGTGTAATAAGGTAGCATTTTTTAGACATTATGAATAGTAACGCTAGTAATTATTTTATTTACCATGGTTATTGCGTAAATCTGTTAAATAAGGGTACAAAATAACACTATAATAATATTAAACTACCAAAACACATGTCCTAACTATATTGGATGAGATATTTCTGATCATGGGAATCCTCATGTCGATTTTAGGACCCCATAGATATACATGGTAGTGATAATGACATATTATATTAAGTAATTTAATGTGAATGGAAATATTACAAAAACAAGTATATTTTATTAAATCAATTTTTATATGGGGTTATATAATGGATATCATAGAAAATAATTATTAATTAGAAATATAAAATTATTTTATCTATCATAGTATTATATTTTTAAATAATATACATCTTATGAATACATTTATTTATGACACAATAATGATGTAATGATTAACTTATTAATGAATGATTTAAATAAATGAGATTATATATATTTAAAAAAATATTTAAAACTTTATAGGATATCTACGAATTTTATGGATGAGAATGAATTTTTGAATTTGAAATAATGAATTGTTTGATAAATAATTATGTTCTTATGGATTTCTAAAAAACTCATGTCGTGAATAGTAAAAAAATTTGACATAAATGTGTTTTTAAAAGAAATATTATTTTATTAAATTATATAATAGTCTTAGAAATTTAATATTCTGCCAAATTTTTTATATTCTATTGAAAATGACATTAATGTGCCACTAGAGGTTCTATTGTAATTTTATTGTTACTATAATAACCATATATTTGGAATATACAAGAAGACACGGTAAGCGTTAAATTAGTTAACCCACAGTTAAAGCTAAAATATAGGGTCAAAGTTTGGACCTATACTTGTATAAAATATGTTGGTTGAGAGGTATTAGAACAAAAAACTTATTATCTTTGAAATAAATGAGTTAGTGACCATTTGAAACTGAAAACCATTTTATAATAATATAATATTTCAATACATTTCTAAATTTCCACTCCTCTCTATTATAAAAGACCACAACCTCTACCCATTTAATTACACCTCCTAATCCCCTTGTATTATCCATATTCAGCACTATTAATCCCCCAACATCACTTATTTTCTCTTAGAAGCATTACCTTGGGGAAAAGGAAACTCAAGAAATCATTTAGTCTTAAAACAAAAAGAGTTACCTCATTTAGAGGAAGAACAATAAACATATGTGATGAATTAGAGTCATGGTAAGTGAATTCATCTAAGTATCCTTTATTTGAGGAATATTTTGATAATATACACTTTCTTATTTTATATAATAGTTAATTATCCCCTTATACTTTTAATATCACTTATAGTGAATATTTTTTCTATGAAGCGTTTTAGTAAACAACAAAAGTAATTTTTTTCACGTATGTGGTGACAACAACCTTTTTGCTGCCACAAGCATTATTTGATATTTGTATTTCTTAAGAATAAAAAAATATAATTGGATAAAAAATTCCATATACCATTTTTTGGTATTTTGGAATTGAAAATGGTTTTTGAAATGGAAGGATTATGTCAAAATATTAAAATGATTATATTTCCTGACCTGAATGTTAAATTTTTATTTCAAAGAACATTTGATGTAAAAGTGGGAAACCCAGACATGTCCAAAAAAATGGTGTTAACGAAAAAAATCAGCCCACATTGTTGTTAAAAACATGAATAAGGATATTCTATTCATCCACCTTATAAAAATTCCAATTCAGAGTGGATACATGTGTCTTTAGATCATTCTTGAGATGATCTTCAACATAATATGCTATCTTGTACCATATCTACATTAATTATTACACAAAGATCTTCCTCTCATTGAAACCCAATGCCAGGATGTAGTCCTTTTTAGCGATCCACTCACTTTGTTATTCATTAGTTTCAACACTTCATGACCTATCATAAACTCTTTGGATAAACATCTTTGAGGCATTGATCTGAAAGGTTTATTCTATCATTTCCTCCTCAGGGTGCAAGAAAATCCCAATACATTCCCCTATTCCCCTCATCCATCTTTTCTACCAATTTTCATTCAGTAATATTCAGTATTGGTTTAATTTTTGGTTCCATTATTTCCTTATCAGGGTCCTTGCTTTCCATACATAGAACTTGCTCGCCCAACACTCCAGACACATGCCTCTCAGGTTCATCAATTATAGGGAACCCTAGTCCTTCCACTATCACATTATGTATAAACATACTTGAACATCTTGTAATAATTTCCTTTGGGGTGTTCAAGTAGTCTTTGCAGGTCCTTTCCTTTTTCCCTCCCATGTAAATTGGGAAATTCCCTGAGAAAACATTCCCTTGCTTTCAATTTTACGAGGTTGGCTCGGCCATTATGTGGACTTGAGGGTCGTGCTCATAATCTGTCAATGCGAATAAGTATTCTTCTTTGTCCATTAGTTCAGTATCCTCAGAATACCTTATTGTGACCTTTTTGTGTTTCCACCTTGGCATGTGTGTTTTCCATCATTCTGGGTTGGCATTTTCCATCGCCTTAGCACTCAAACATGTGAACCTATTCTTAGTATTAATAGAACCTAGAGTTTCTTGTTGATCTAGTGGTCGTAAACATGAAGATGAAACTATGTTCAGACCTGGGACAATAGTCTACGTAGAAAGAAAAACATTATATTTAGAGGGAACATGAACCACTGAATGTCCCTGTGAATCTTCATGGTCATCATTATCGTTGGTGTCAGTATAGGGTATGACATCCTGTCCACATTACATACCACTAGAATTCCCCTAATCTGCATATGAATGTCTAGCCCACAAGTCCTACTCTGCCTTCTTACCATTAACAAGATCACTCCTCTATTTGGAAAAAATATCCACAACACATGGGTCAGGGATCCTACTGCACTGTTTAATTATATGGGCATCTAGATTGGGATCAACCTCGCGATCCTGGGGATCAATAGAGGTGTCCACAATAATTAGCACGATTGGAAGGTTAGGTGATAGAAAAATGTAAATATTTCTACTCCCACTCCATCATGATGTAATGTAGTGGCCCAAACTCATGCAAGAAGAGAAAAAATCTATCCAACTCTCAATGTCCGCCCTCTTCATACACATAAATTATTTGCAAAATGTAATCCAGATCCAATCAATTACTGGTTTGGACACATCTACCTCAACACAAATCCTAGGACCAATAGGGTGATAGACAGTATATGTTCAACTATTTGAACATATGAAACGACCAACTAGGATGCCAAATATAAGGATAAGTTATGGATTTTGAAATTGAAGAGGGAGTTCTGGAAGTCTTACCCATTAAGCTATAGTCGGTGCATCCCATTTTATTTTGAGATAATATGTCCACATAAAGAGAAATAAATGGGATCCATTACATGATTGGGGGGGCTCTAGACCAGGATGAAATCGGGTCATCCTCAGAGAAGATCCAGATATTAATATGTCACCTCTCACCAAGACCTATGGTTGCCGTTTTCTATAAATCCTAGTTTTGAGAAACAAATTTATCAACATCGTACATCCAAGGTAAATGAAGAATAAGATATTTTCATACTTTTTAATATTTTTTAATTAAATATTAATTTTACTTTAAAAGTGTCTCTATGTTCGATAGTCTACCTGAGAGACAAAAATGTGTTTCTTTGAAATCTTACATTGCACACTAATAAAATAATATTATTATTTTAAATGGATGTTAACTCCTAGTCATTGTATTGGTGGGAATTAAAAAAAACTACCATATGATTATACATGTTTGATAAATGTATTTATATTTATCTAATAAAAGTTAGAGGCATAAAATGTGAATGAATCTACTTTTAAGAATAGTTTATATTAAAAGGTTGATTTACCACCTTTTAATGACTAAACCTCTTTAAATCTATTTTGGTTACTTTAGAACATTCTATTTGACCAAATAAAATCCTTCTTTATAATGGGGACATCAAAATTTACTTTGTGTATTTTTTTTTAATTTTTATGTTAAATTTCTATTTTTAATGAATAGTGAAAAATATTGTATTTTAATTCAAAAATGTGTTTTAATAAAATTTATTTATATGGTTAGATTAAATTTTTAATTTGTTTTAAAATTTAATTAGATTATATTTTTAACATTTAATCCAATGTTGGTTATTTGAATTAATTTGACTTTGAATTTGGACATAAACAAGTGTCAATCTTTTGATAGTTATTGTTTCTTAAAAACATGCTATTTGTTTTAACAACGATAATTAATTTTAAACTAATTGATGAAAATTTTATGTCAAGATTTTTTTAAAATAGACATCATTTTTGAATTCTGAATATCATATATATCTTAGGCTGAATTTATGGTATTTTTTCTGAAAAACATCAATTTTTGATGGATAGTGAAACCACGTAGTATAGATAAAAAACCCGATTTTTTCATATAAATGAAATTTTACAACTTCTATGAATTGAATTTTGAAAATATGAAATACATGGTTGTTATTAGTAAGTAAAATGTGGTTCAATAAGATTAAAATAATTTTTGGTGAATAGAAACTACTGACTTTTATTTACCTTAGTTAATGTTAAATGGGGTAATTCAAGGAAAAAAGAATATTATAGAAATATAAAATTACATTAATACGTGTCTCAACCTTATTGAATGGGTAGGGGCAGGACATTGGCATAGTAGGGTCGATTTTGGGAGCCAATGGAGCCACTTATGAATGATAATGACAATTTAGATTAATTAATTTGAAGTAAATGAAAAAAATTACATAAACAAAACTCTTTTAGAAAATTATTTTTTATATGTTTTTTTATAAGTTATTATTTAGACTATAAATATTCATTAGAAAGATAAAAAGTGTTCCAACATCATGGTTTTTTTATAATCTTTAGACGTCGAATAAATTGAATTATTTATGACACACGAATGATGTAGTGTTTACCTCATTAATAAATCATTTAAATAAATAAAATTTTAAATTTTAAAATAACATCAAAAACAAGTCCAATTCTTGTTTGATGATTTTATTTACACCATGATTCATCATATCTTGAAATCTAATGATATTTGGAACATTAGAAACTGAATATTGTTATATAATAAAATAATATTTTCACACATTCCTAAAGAGCCCCTCCTCACCGTTGTAAAAGGACAACACTTATAACTGATTCCTCACACAACTCATGACTTTTGGATCATCCAAACTCTACCCAATTAAGCTCCATACATCCTTCTCCTCCTCTTAAAATCCTTACCATAGGCAGAAGGCACTTCAAGAAGTCATTTTGGTTCAAACCAAATGATGTTACCCAAATTAAAGTTAATGATTCCTATTAACTTATTTTCTGTAATTTTACTTCTCCAGCCCCTAAAATCATTTTATTCATATCATTTATAACAACTTCAGTATCCTCAATATACTAGGTTGTTGTTATGAAAAGTATTTTAACTACACTTACACACACCTCCCTCTAATCGGTGAAAAACTTATTGTTTCTGTGGATTGAAACCTAACGCCTCACGAAACAATCAGTGTTCAATTATCTCTGACCGCCTCTCATGGTGGCCATTAAGTTGGAATTGTATTTATATATGATATATATTATGTTACTGTTTTCTTTATGCTTATGTATTGTACATTTATATCCTACCTTTATGGTTTCCATAATGGGTAAACACGATTATTTCATTTGAGGAAGTGTGGACTATCGCCCCCTCATAGTGATGTGACTCGTTAATGCCATATATGGGACGTATAAAGGAAGGAGATAATGATATTATATTTGATATTATAATGAAGTTATAAATAACCTATGTATCATTATTAATTAACTCTATTAAAAGAAGAAATAGAATTTAAAATAGTGTTCATGTGTATGTACGGCTTACCGTCTCCATGAACGTTGCGTTTCATTTATTACATCCAAATGTTATGTATTATTACCAATATATATATATAATCAATATATATTATATATATCTTATCAGTATCATGAATATCATTCTGGATATAAATAACCTTTGACCATGTGAAGATCTTGTAACTGTAAAGTGTTTTTTTGAGACTCAAGTACCAAATATCGACAAAACGAACACTGTTAACTTGAATGATTATATAATGTTTATAACATGGTAATAAGTTATATAAAAGGAATAATAAACATGAATAGTGTTCCTAAGCAAGTAGATATTATCTTTAGTTTATTACTTAGGATATTAAAGAATGAACGGGTCTAGTTGGATATGAGGGAAGTGACTTCATCTCAATCTCCTTTTATTGAGTCAGGATTTGTTTTAATACATGACATTCTATTATACGCTATATAAACACCATTGACTATTAAAAGGGAATTTTTTTTTTCTATAAATCATTTTACAAAATAACAAAAAAGGAATGTTTATTTTAACGTAAGTGGTGACAATGACCTTTCTGCCGATGCGAGTACTATTTTTTCATTGGATTCCTTAACAATACGTAATCTTTTTTTCAAGGAAAATAAATACCATATACTATTTTATGTATTTTCGGATTGAAAATGTTTTTGATATTGGATTTTTTATGTAAACATATTTATGTGATATATTTTTATTGAAGTGTGGAAATGTTTTCTTTCCTTTATATTTGTTTTATGTTATATGATTTTATAATGGTACTTGGACAATTGAAGGGTGGTTATGTGATAAACCAAATGAAAAGTGGTGTCGTGATAATCTAGGATGGGTGGTTACGTTATAACTTCCAAAGCATTGGGTATGGAAGTCCGACGTATGGCTATTCCATTTAGTGATATGTGTGGTAGTTGAATGTATGGTTATTCGATATATGTATGATTATGTCCCAAGTTACCATTATATGTTATGTGTTCTTTATATGGGTTTTAGTTTGGTTACATAAGTGTAAAAAATGATTTTTTATTCAATGAAGAGTATTTACTACATCAAAATGATGAAATGTATTACTTATGATAAGTATTCATGGTTTACCTGTTGTTTTGAAAAAAACTAACAGTTTTCCTTCATTGTGTATCCCTTACTGATATTTTTATGCTCATCCCATGTTTTGATATGTTTTTCACAGGACTAAAAGATGAACAGGGTCACATATGGGAACATGGATAAGTCTTGATGTCTAAAACATGGAACTATACATGACCATTTTGTTCAAGAGTTTTTATTTTATAAAAAAATCTATACTGTGTATAATTGTATACATGTAATGTTCATGTTGTTATGTAAATATAATGACCTAGTTAACTAAAACTCTAAATCTGAAAAGATACTCAATGTGAATTATCCATTTAATCAAAGAATGTGTACTGTTTATGTCCAGGTCATTATATTCGGCATTATAGGTTGGTTTAAACAACATTATGAGTTAGGGTATTGTTATATAAAAGTCCATAAATTCATTTATGGTAATATAGAAATGATATAGAATTTACATATTACCATGTTTCATTGCCTAAGATATTTATGTGTTCAGAATGGTTTTCCATAGAGGAAATAAGGCAGCTATATTGGGATGAAATCCGGAGGAAGACAACCTTCCAAATCTGAAACCTGAGATAGTCAGAATCAGAACTGAATAGATTGTTGCAGTGATGGAATAGTTGACTCAGGTAATAAATGGTGGTGGTATCTATGCACAAGATCAGCCAGATCAACCGGAGAGGAACCTGTCAATTGTGGAGCATTTAATGGGGAAACATCCCCCATCATTCAGAGGATCGTCTGACACTGTGCTTGAATAAGGGTGGATGAAAGCACTGGAATTTTTTTTCGATTTCATGGGTTGTTCAGAACATCATAAGGTTAGTCTCGTTGTTTACTGTTTTGAAGATGAAGGTGATCAGTGGTGGTCGATGGTGAAAAATATCAAGGATAGTGAGGAGATTGATGCTCTTGACTGGGATAAATTCAATGGTATATTTCTTGAAAAATATTTTCTTATGGTGGTTCATCATAGAATATCAAAAAACAATTCCTGGAATTGAGGAAAGAGGATGACTTAGTGGCTTCTTATGATGAAAAATTCTCTCGAATGGAATGGTATGCTCTAAATTTCATATGAGATCTTCATAGTAAGATAAATCGGTTTTACTTAGTATTGAAGCCATGATATCGAAGATCATTAGCCTCTCGTGAGTTCAAACATTTTGAAAAACTAGTTCGATGTGTGGAGAAGGTGGAAATGGAGTTTTCTGATGATCAGGTGTTCATTGAAAAACAACAGAATAAGAGGTCCATTTGGCAGGTAAAGGGAAAGAATTCATCAATGAATCCTAATGGTACGAAAATTAAATATCCAAATTGTGAGAAGTGTGGTAAAAGGCATCATGGATAATGTTTATCAAAGTCTGGAAAATGATTCTAGTGTGGTAAGTCTGGTCATATTGCTCGTAATTATAAGGAATATGATCAAGCAGGAAATGAAATGCCAACGGTAAGATGTTTTAAGTGCAATGAAATGGGTCGTTATGAAAATGAGTGTCCAATGAAGATCTAAAATGAGGGAAAGCAACCAGAATACATGTAAAACCGGGTTTTGAAGTCCATTCAACTACTTCAGAAGATGTTGGGACATCACATGAAGTAGTATAAGGCACATTGTTTGTTTGTTCAGATTATGCCAATGTGTTGTTTGATTCATGGTCTACACACTATTTCATTTCAAAGAATTTTTCTAATAAATTGGGAATTTTATCTCAAGATATGAATATAGAGCTTATGGTAAAAACACCTGGAGGATATTTTGAGACAAAAAAATTATAAGAACCTTCTTGTCCATGTGTGCGAGAAGAATCTACATGTAATCCTTATTGTTTTGCCTCACGTAGAGTTTGATGTTATTTTGGGAATGGAATGGATTTCTATTTATCGTGCTAAGATTGACTGCAGAGCTAAAGAGATTTATTTTCAGATGATTTTCAGTTTGTATACTAGAATTAACCCTTGAATTGGATAACATATCAGGAAACTGAGAAACTTGTAAAAGATGAAAATTAATGTTACCTTGCATATATTTTTGAAAATAAAGGATCTATTCAGATTAATGATGTGCCAGAGGTAAATGAGTATATTGATGTTTTTCCTGATTAGTTGCCTGGTATTATACCTGATCGGGATGTTGAATTTATGGTGGAGTTATTTCCTGATGCTAGTCCAATTTCAAAAACACATTATCGAATGAATCAAATTGAAATTTTAGAGTTTAAGAATTTATTTTAGGAGTTATTAGAAAATGGTTTCATTCGACCAAGCACATCACCATTGGGTGATCTTGTGTTGTTTATTAAAAATGATGGTTCAATGAGTCTTTTAATTGATTATAGAGAATTGAATAACATCACTATTATGAACAAGTATCCTTTTCCTCATATTGATGATTTGTTTGAACAGCTCCAGGGAGCTCAGTATTTTTTGAAGATTGACTTGAGATCGGGGTACCATCAGTTGAAAGTAAAGGAAGTAGAAATACAGAAAACTGTGTTTCATACTAGATATGGTAATTATGAATGTGTATTTATGCCTTTTGGTTTAAACAATGCACCTACTGTATTCTTGGATCATATGAATAAAACTTTCCATGAGTTAATGGATAAGTTTGTGGTTGTGTTCATTTATGTTATTTTTCATTATTCTAAAAGTAAATAGTAACATAAAATTCAATTAAGGTTTATCTTGAAAACTTTTAATGAAAGGAAAATTTATGTAAAATTTAGCAAGTATGAGTTTTGGTTACAACAAATTTCATTCCTTGGTAACATTGTTTAAAAAAATGGCATAACTGCTAATCCAGATAAAACAAAAGTTTTTGAAAAAGGCCAAGACCCTCAAATATAATAGGGATCTGTATTTCTGTTGGTTTGGCCTGTTATTACCAGATATTTGTGGAAAATTGTTCATAGTTATCTAGTCAAATGACTAAGTAAAATTAGAATGGGGTTAAGAACATCTGGACAACAGAATGTGATTATTGTTTTTAGGAATTGAAAAAGAAAATTGGTTGATGCTCAAGTTTTGGCACTTCCATCCCGTAATGTTGAGTTTATTATATACAGTGATGCTTCATTGAAAGAAATTGGATGTTTCCTTGTGCAGAATGATAAATTAATTGCTTATGCTTCATGTTAGTTGAAACCTCATGAGTTAAGTTACCCTACACATGATTTGGAATTAGCTGCTGTTGTTTTTGCTTTAATAATTTGGAGGCATAATTTTTATGGAGTAAAATTTGAAGTATATACTAACTATAAAAGTCTAAATTATATATTGACTCAGGATTAATTAAAAATGAGATAGAGGAGATGGCTAGAATTAATCATGGTTTATGATTTCATGATCCATTACCATCCAGGAAAAGAAAATAAAGTGGAAGATTCTTTGAGCCAAAAAGTAATATCTCATTAACCACGCTATGTTTGAAACAATACCCTTTGGTTTTTGATTTGATGAAATTTGGAATAAGAAGTTTTTGGTGCATGAAATTCTCTTGTTTTGTTTCAGGTGTCTGTGAAATCTTCTTTATCAGACAGAATTAATCAAGTACATATGGAAAACAGTGAGTTACAGAAAAATGTAGAGTTGGTTCGGAAGGGTATGTTTCCTAAATTTAACATTTACAATGATTGTGTTTCGAGATTTATAAAGACATTATATGTTCCTTGTGATTCACAGTTGAAAAATGAGTTGTTATGTGAAGATCAAAGTTCTCTTTTTTCAGTTCATCCGGGTAGTACTAAGATATACAAAGATATTCAAGAGTATTACTTGTGGGGAAGAATGAAATGAGATATTGTTGACATTAATGTGAAGTGTTTGATTTGTCAATAGGTTAAAGCAGAGTCGAAGTTAAAAAAATGGATGCTTCAGTCTTTACTAGAGCCAGAGTGGAAATGAAAAAATATATCCATGGACTTCATTGTGGGATTACCAATGATATATCGATGTAATAATTCAATCTGAGTTATTGTTAATCGGTTGACTAAATCTGATCACTTACTTCCTATTCGATATAATTTATCTCAAGATCAACTTGCTCAGTTGTATGTTAAAGAGATAGTCTGGTTGCATTGAGTTCCTCTCTCCATTGTATCTGATCGTGATCTCAGGTTTACATCTAACTTTTCTAAAGTCCATCAAAAGTCGTGGGTACTGAATTAAATGGTAGTACAACTTTTCATCTGCAATCACATAGGCAGTCAGAACGAACAATTCAGACCTTGGAGTATATGTTACGTGTTTGTTCACTAGATTACCAGGGAATTTGGGACCAACATCTTTATTTGATTGAATTTTCATAAAATAACATTTTTCATTCTAGTATACAGATGGATCCATTTGATGCATTATATGGAAAGCGTTGTCAAACACCATTGTTTTGAACTGAAGAATGCAATAGAAGCTTATGGGACCAGAATTGGTAGAAGACATGGTAGGGAATGTTTAGATGATTCATAAGCACATGAGAACAACATAGAGCAGACAGAAAAGTAATATGGATAACCGAAGGAAGGATATCTCATTTGAGGTAGGTGATCATGTCTTTCTCAAATATTTTTCATGGAAAACTGTTATGCATTTTGGTATGAAGGGAAAGTTGAGTCTGAGGATCATTAGACCTTATGAAATCCTAGAGTGAGTTGTATTATTTGCATAAAAAGTGTCTTTACCTCAATTTTTATCCCAAGTACACAATGTTTTTCATGATTCAATGTTGAGAAAGTATATACAAGATCCATCTCATGTTTTGATCCAAAAGGTAGTTCGGTTGGAAGAGAATATCTCTTATGAGGAAAAACCAATCCAGATTCTTTACCAAAGAGAACAGATATTTAGTAATAAGGTAATTCACTAGGTAACGGTTTGGTGGAAAAACCACATGGTTGAAGAGGCAACATGGGAATCTGAAAACACTATTAGGGAAAAATACTCCCACTTATTTTGATAAGTGAATAAAAATTGCGAGGACGCAATTTCCAAAAGGGGGGAAGGATGTAACATCCTATGTAAATAAATAATAAGTTATTTTCATATTTATTAATAATTTCCAATTAAATATTAATTATACTTTAAAAGGATTTCTTTGTTTGATAGCATACCTGATACACAACAACGGGTTTCTTTGCAATCTTACGTCGCACACTAATATTATAATATTATTATTTTAAATGGAAGGTAACTCCTAGCTATTGTATTTGTGGGAATGAAAAAAAATAACAAAAATATTATTATACATGTTTGTTAAATGTATTTACTTTTATCCAATAAAAGATAAAGGTGTAAAATGTGAATGAATCTAATTTTAAGCATATTTTACATTAAAAGGTTGATTTACCACCTTTTAATGGAAAAACCGCTTTAAATATAGTTATTGACACTTTAAAAATTTTACATGACCAAATAAAATCCTTCTTTAGAATAGGGACAGAAAAATTTACATTGTGTAAACTTTTGGAATTTTTTCGATAAATTTCATCTCGTAATGAATAGTGAAAAATATTGTATTTTAATTAAGAATGGAATTTTAATATAATTTAATTATATGGATAGATTATATTATTAATTGGGATTAATGTGTAATTAGAATATATTTTCACCATTTTATCCAACGTTGGTCAATATAATTAATTTCACTCTGAATTTGGACATGAACAAGTGTCAATCTTTTTATAGTTATTTTTTCATAAAAACATGCTATCTGTTTTAACAATGGAAATTTAATTAAAATTAATTAATGAACATTCTATGATTAGATTTTAATAAAATAGAATTTATTATTTAATGTTGACTATAAAATATATCTTAGACTGAATTTTTGGTATTTTTCTGAAAAACATAAATATTTTATAAATAGTGAAACAAATTTGTAGTAGTAAAAAAACTGACTTTTTCTTTTAAATGTAAATTTTCCACCTCTATTTATTGAATTTTAAAAATCGATCATACATGGTTGTTATTAGTATGTAAAATTTGGTTCAATAATATGAAAATATTTTTAGTGAATAGTAACTTTTGACTTTTATTGACCACGGTCAAAGTTAAATAGCGTAATTAAAGGTAAAAGTTATATTATAAAAATATCAAATTAACATAACACTTGTATTAACCTTATATGAAGAGTAATGACCGACCATGGGAATCCTTGGGTCTATTTGGGGACCCCATGGAGCCACTTATGAATTATAATGACAGTTTAGATTAATTATATTAAAGTAAAGGCAAAAATTCCAAAAACAATAATCTTTTAGTAAATTAATTATTATATGGTTTAATATAAGTTATATTTTAGACTATAAATATTTATTGTAAAGATAAAAATATTTCCTACATTATGGAATTTTTTATATAATTTTTTAACATCCAATTAATTAAATTATTTATGACACAATAATGAAGAAGTGTTTACCTCATTAATAAATCAATTAAATAAATAAGAATATAAATAATAAAACAACATAAAAAACCTATCAAATTATTATTTTATAATTTTATTTCGACCATGAGTCATCTTATATTCAACTCTAATGATTTATGGACCTTTAGAAACCGAATTTATTTATATAATAAAATAATATTCTCACACTTTCCTAAAGAGCCCTTCCTCCCCCTTATAAATGGAACCACTTCTAACCAATTCCCCACACATCTAAAGCCTTTTGGATCATAAAAAATCTGCCCAATTATTCTTCCTAAATTTTTTTCCTCCTACTATAATCCTTACATTACGCATAAGACACTTCAAGAAGTCCTTTTGAATCAAACCAAAGGGAGTTACCCAAATTAAAGGTAATGATTCCTCTTAACATCTTTTATTTTATTTTACTTCTACAGCCCCTAAAATATTTTTATTCAATTATTTTATATCAATAATTGTATCATAAATATACTCGGATGTTGTTATGAGAATTATTTTAACTACACATTCACACACCTCCATATAATGGGTGAAGAACAAACTGTTTCTGTGGATGGAAAACTAACATCTCTTTAAATGATGATTGTTCGATTATGTTCTACCTCCTCTCATTGTGGCCATTAAGATGGAACTTTATTTATATATGATATATATTATTTTTATTTTATATTTATCCTTCTTTATTTTAAATATATAGCCTACTTTGGTTGTTTCTATAACAGGTAAAAACGATAATTTCAATTGAGGAAGTGGAGACTACTGCCCCCTCATAGTGATAGGACTCTTTAATTACATATGTGGGACATATAAAGGAAGGAGTTAATGATATTATATATGATATTATACTAGAATTATAATATACCTATGTATCATTATATTTTAATTCCATTAAAATAATAAATATAAATGAAAGTTGCGTTCATGCATACGTAAGACTTAACGTCTCCATGAACAGTGCACTTCTTTTCCTACATCCAAATGTTATGTATTATTAAAAATAAATTTATATACTTGATATATATGATATATATAATATATAAATCATGAATATCATTCAGGATATAATTAACTTTTGACCATGTGAACAACATGAAACTATAAGGTGTTCATTTGTGACTCAAGTACAAAATATTGAACAAACGAACATTGTTATCTTGAATGATTAGATATGTTTATAACATGGTAATAAGTGATATAAAAGGAATAATAAACTTGAAAAATGTTCTTATGTAGGTAGAAATTAACTTTAGTTTATTATACAGTATATTAATGAATGAATGGGTCTAGTCGGACACGAGGTAAGGGACTTCGTCTCAATCTCCTTTAATTGAAAAATATTTTGTATTAATACACAATATTATTTTATATGCTGTATAAACACCCATGACTTTTTAAAGGGAATATTTTCCTATAAAGAGTTTTACTAAATGAAAAAAAAGAATCTTCTTTTAACGTATGCGGTGACAATGACCTTTCCTCCACCGTGAGTATTATTTGTTCATTGGCTTCCATAACAAGACGAAATGCTTTTTTCTCAAGGAAAATAAATACCATATACTCTTTTATGAATTTTGGTATTGAAAATGGTATTGTAAATGGATTTTATATGTCAATATATTTAAGTTATATATTTTGATTGAAATGTTTAAATGATTTCGTTCCTTTATATTTTTTTATGTGTTATGATTTTATAATGGTACTTGGACATATGACGGGTGGTTAGGTGATAAAACAAATGATGTGTGGTGCCAGGATAAACCAGGATGGGTGGTTACGTTATAACTTCCAATACATTGGGTATGGAAGTTGGCCGTATAGCAATTTCATTTAGTGATATGTGTGGAATTCGACTATATGGTTATTCCATTTATGTATGTTTATGTCCCAATTAACCATTTTATGTTATGTGTTCTATATATGGGTTTTATTTTTGTTACAAAATAGTAAGAATTAATCTTTTATTCTGTAAAGAGTATTTACTACTTTAAAATGGTGAAATGAATTACTTATGATATGTATTCATGGTTAACTTGTTGCTTTGAAAAAAAACTAGCAGTTTTCCTTCTTTGTGTATCCCTTATTGAGCATTTTATGCTCATCCTAATTTATAAAAATATTTTTACAGGACATAAATATGAATAGGGTCATGGATGGGATCAAGTAAAAGTCTTGATATCTAAAACATGGAAGGAGATATGAATCTTTTTTCAAGTCTTTTTATTTTTTGAATAAAATGGAAACTGGGAAGAATTTTCAACATGTAATATTCATGTTGTTATGTAAATGTAATGACTTAATTCTCTAGAACTCTAAAATGAAAAAGGATCCTCAATGTGAATTATCCATTTAATTCATGAATATGTAATGTTTATGGTCATTCCCTTATAAAAATACTCAATCGGCAGATGATGTCTACTAAAATGGGCCATCGGAGTTAGGATGAGAAGCGTTGAAGCCTACAAAAATTTGAAAGTCAAAATCGTGAGATGAGGAAATCCATTATTGAGATCTGGCTATTTGAGGATCATGTAAATTTCTGGGAAGGGATGGAGTGAAGCGAGGTTGGGGAATGAAGGAGGTCGTGCCCCACCAAGAGGTGAATGATCCCCCTCCCCCTCAGATGGGGGAGGGGCCGCATCGGTAGTCATTGCCATAGGGCATCACCAAGAGGGGAGATGAGAGGAGAGATGGTTAAAAAGATTATTATTTCATGTGATTGCAAAAGAAATGTTATTAATGAAATGATGATATTTTCAATATTCTAAGTGTTATGATTATATATTGGTACTTCAACATCTGTAAGGTAGTTACATGATAAACAAATGATAGGTGGATACATGATAAACTAAATGTTGGGTGGTTCTGTGATAAACCAAAGATATGTGGTTAAATTTAAACCTACAATGCATTGGGTATGTAATTTAGCTGTATGGATATCCCATTTAATGTTATGTGTGAAAGTTAACAGTATGGTTATTCTATTAATGTATGTTTATTTCCCAAGTTACCTATAAATTCTATATGTATTTTCTATGTGATTTATTGTAATCTTTTTTTCTAAAATGGTAAGCAGTGAGCATATATTCATTGATGAATATTTACTACTTCAAAATGGGTAAAAGTATTACTTTACAATAATGTATTCATGGTATTAATGTTATCCCAAGAATAATAGTTTTCATTTATTATGAATCCCTTACTGGTCTTTTTATTCTCATCTCATGTATTGAAATGTTTTTCACAGGACATAAAGAATAATAGAGTCATCAATGGGATCAAAGAAAAGTTATTCTGTTAAAACATGAACTGATTTTATTTTTCGTTTTAAAGATATTTTATTGATTTATGAAAAATATTGATAGTGAGTAGAAGTGTTTGGTTGTAATATTAATGTTTTTATGTATAAGTTATGATATAATTATTTAATTATCTACACCTAAAAAGGTACTTGATGTGAATTAAAACTAAAATTACTGATATAACAAAATATTATGTAATTTTTAATGATGGTCCCTTATGATATGTGTTTTAATTATTTTAAAAACTATTTATGTCTCTCCTTACATATAAATTCATATAACAATATTTATCCGATCTATGAACACATGATCCATCTCAATCCTCATATAGGTTATAAATCTGTGACCCTTTCTACTCAATTCATTTTCTGTCATATTCTCTTTCCCTATGTGGTAGGTTATTGGGGAATAATAATCATTCATTAGATCAATACTACTATATTCTATCATATTGATGTATTTCAGTGAGAATACATATTTTTGGCTATTTTGATCTGTGTATATCTCATATGATTCACCATAGAGATAATTTCTCAATATTATCAATGTAAATATTAATGTCTCTAACTCATGATCATGGGTGGATAGTTATATTTGGGACACTTGAATTTGCATGATGAATATCTAATAACTTCATCAGTTTTCATTTGAACACAACCAATTCCCTTATTCGATGAATCACTATATATTTCAGTCCCATAACTCTAATATGGTAGATTTAGAATCAGATCATTAGAGAGGATCATATTTATATAATTAAAGAATTATTCATTGTCCTTTGTCCAAAAAAACATAATCCCTTTTTGTGTAATCATCGTTAATGGGTTATAGAATTAGAAAAAAATCGGAATGAATTGATAATAGTAACCTACCAAACCAATGAAACTATGTACCTGGGATATGTTATTTATTGTAGGATATTATCTGACTAACTTTTTCGTTGTAGGTTCAATTGATATTCCATACAAGGAGACAATATAGAAAAGAAAATAATCTTTTTAAAGCATGAAATTTCACTTAAAATAATCTTATATAACAATACAATTCTAATATTCATAAGAATGATCTAAAAGTGATTCTTATGGTACTTAAAGCCTTTATAATACATCTTAATTTCATTAATTAATTTTAAAATATTTACATGATATTCCTTGAAAACTATATTTATTATGTAAATAATAATAGATGGCACATTTGTTAATAAAAATGGAATTATTGTTAACTATTAATGTCCAATCATCTTCCTAAAATCCCCCTATAGAATTGCATTATTATTCAAATGTAGTTTGTGATACTTGTAACAAAGATAAATCTATGAAATATATTGGGCTTTCTGAGGTTGATAAAAAATGACACTACTAGACTAAGTGAATTATATTTATTTATTATAATAACAATTATTTCCATGTAATAAATGATCAACCTAAAGTATCTATCATTAATCTTAACAAAGAGGACAAGGGTTCTATGTAGTGAAAAACATGGATGAATAATGTCTTAATTACATAAATATTCTAGTGTTTTCTTGAAAACAACTAATTCCACCCATGTCATTCTATATGGTTTCATTGACATTGGCCTGGTATGAAGGATTAAATCAATTGAAAATCTATAATCCTTCTCTAGGGGATGTCTAGGAATTCCCCAGGAAATACATCAATGTATTTTTGTACAATAGGTACATCATCAATTTTTTGACTACCTTATACATCTCTAAGATTTATTTTATCTTATTAGACATGAATTTTATTTGGTAGAGAAGATGGGGGTGGATCTATAAAAGAATCAGGTGAGGAAGATTCTTCTCTAAAGACAAGGGATTCTACATATTCTTCAAAAATCATAATTTTCCATATTATTCAAACAAATTTTAGAATCATAATTTGAGATACAGTCTCCAATAAGGATATGTTCATCATGTGAAACACATTTATATAAATTAATAGGGACTTCATGATATATTATATTTTCAATGATACTTCCATGTGGTGTTATTACTGACAACACATGTATTAAATAAAAAGGAAAATGTATAATTTTCCTAACAAACTGGGTAAATATAAAACACAGTGATGAAATACAATAAAATAACACATTAGCTAAATTTACAGAGATAATTTACAAACCCACCACCACATAATTTTATAAATATAACCCTATTTTATTTATCACATAAGTTTGGATATCTTCCATTGGCCTCTTTTATGGTGGATTCTCTTAAGTCCCATGGAATTCATTTTTCAAAGTTCCCCATATTCATAGAGTTCAAAAATTAGGAAAATGAGTTTTTCATTATTCCTTTTATATTCATGATCCTTGTGACCCCTATCCCAACACATAAAATAGATTCCAATTCCCTTAAATCATTTCCCAAGGTTCTTTTTAATACAACTTTAAATAGATGGAATGTATTGACTTTTATTATTATTCTTGGATGTATTCCATTTTTCATGATTCTCAAATGGAATCTTATTCTCTTGGATTCCTTTGATTATATTTTTTATAAAATTTTCATCCATTTTGATGGAACATTAATTTATTTCATCGTGTTATGAAAAATTATTAGAAACTGGTTCCCTCTATAGATTTTAGTTAAGAACATCAATGATGTGGTGGATCTTGTACTTCGTGTCGCATATATTATCTATATAATACCTTGATAACAATGTATATATTTCTTCATAATTTTAAACACACTCTTAATATTTTTAATTATTATATGGAATTTTCTCTTCATCTCATATAGTTAATTTTGAGGGATGTATTAAACAAGATCTTATCCTTAAAGGTTATTTATTCCACGATTTCTATTTCAACTTCATAAATAGTATTTTTGATCATGTTATACCATTGATCAATATCAAAAGTGAGGATGTATACCACAAGTGAAACAATTAGCATTTCACTACATCCGAAGGGTAAAAATATCTTCTCCAAACACATAATCTATTAGTCAGCTACATTTGGTTTAATAGTACCACTATACGATGGGGGATTTCAGTCACATAAATCAATACAACCTAGTAGATTATATCATTTGAATAGGGATCTCCATTGTGAAATGTTACTCGTTATAGCCTAACTATGTTGACCTAATATATCTATAATTTTCTTAGTAACCGTTTTTACTATATTGGATTCCTCAGTATGTAATGATCTATATTTTCTGTAACACCCGGGACTTTTATGTTATCAAAGGAATCTTTTGCTACACAACACTTGCTTGGCTTGCTTTACACGCAATCGCGACCTTCCTCGATAGCTTGCGTCGTACGCAATACCGAGTTTCACCAAACAACAATATGCTATTAAAACTAGCCGTTATGAATAGTAATAACCACTTTTTGAAATATTATAAATTTATTTTTCAAAATGGACTTCATTTTTGGACTCAGAATATCGAAATTAGCCTAGGGTGAAATTTTGGTATTTTTCTGAAAACTTTCAATTTTTGATGAATAGTGAAACCACTAAGTGGTAGGTTAAAAACTGAATTTTGGATAAAACTTAATTTTACCGCTTCTGTGAATGGAATTTCAAAAATCCGACAGACATGGTTGATATCAGAAAGTAAAATGTGGTTCAATGAGATAAAAATAATTTTTTGGTGAATAGTAACTTTTTACTTTTTTTACCGCGGTTAAAAGTAAATAGGGTAACTAAGGGTAAATATGATATTAATATTACCCTAACACTTGTCCTAATTCTATTGGAAAAGTGAAATTCGACCAAAAACAAACTTAGGAATAAAATATGACCATTTAGGCCCACTTGGATTAGATTAGGACATTTATTATTAATTTATTTAAAGAAGGGTTAAAATAGTTAAAATCAATGTTTAATAAGTAAATCATTTTTAATATGGGGTTATACATAAGATAAATTCGACTATAAATATTCCGTAGAAAGCTAAAAAGATTTCCTACATAATGGTATTTTATTTGTAATTTTTAGAGATTAAATATTTTAATTTATTTATGACACAATGATGATGCAGTAATTATCTTATTAATGAAATATTGACATAATTGATGTTATAAACACCAAAATAAATGTAATTTGAGACTTTTTATGAATTAAACAAATTTTCTAGGTTACTATGATATATTAGTGTTGATTAAATCAACTTGGTTAGAACATATAATTCTGTTATGACTTTCAAAAAAATCATATATCAAATAGTTTCAAAATTGACACAAAATAGTTTTTAAATCAAATATTATATTATTAATTGTTATTTTATTCCTAAAAATCTAAGGTTCGGAAAAATGACTTATATAAGGATATATATAATAATAATAAACAATTTGGGGTTCCTTTGGCAAGTTATAGTAAGTGTATTAACCATATAGTGAAAGAAAACAAAAAGACACGGTAAAAGTTAAATTATTTAACTTAGAGATAAATCTAATTGATAAGGTTAAAATAAAACCCTAAACTTGTCTAAATCCTATTGGATGATAGGATTTCAACCCGTCCCCACTTTAGCTTCGAAATAAAACTCTTTGGAACCATTATAAACCGATTTTGACTTTAATATAAAATAATATTTTGAGATATTCCTAAGGTGCCCCTCTCCTCCCTTATAAAAGGGAACCTCCTCCCCCTCCTCCTCACACCAATTTGAGCACTCAAGCTCGGCCAAACCCTGACATGTTCTCCTCTCCACTTCCCTAGAATAATCCTAGAGGTCCTGGTCTTCTTCAAAGACCAATCTTAGTTCCCTAAGTGGAGGATTCAAAGAAGAGTTCCAAAGAAGAGGTAATATCCATTACCGATCTTTTCAATTTCTTTCTTCTTCAACTTATTCTTCTTTAGTTGTTTCATGATAAAGTAATAACATAAGTATTACTTACATACTGATATGTTATTATAAATATGAAACAACCCTAATTCACCTTCTATCCATCCTATGGAAAAATGAAATCACCGCGCGTGCGTACGTATGGAATACCGTCTCCACGCCGTGGTGTAATCTATTTTCCACCATCACATTACAAGGATGGGTATAATGGTGTAATGAGTAATTATTTATGATTATTATAAAGAAATATTGATACTGAAATAATATATATATACTCCAATACAGTTCCACGATCATAGGAACGATATCATCACTCGTGCGTACGTACGGAATACCGTCTCCACGATGTGATGCGACTCGTTCTACATGATCATCATTACATAGTAATTTTATAAATGAATTGAATGAATAAATAAGATATATGTTACACTAATACCATTCTGGATATAAGGTATATATAACCTTAAAATAAGAATAAGAATGTATTCGGCAAAACACGCATAAGAACAAAAGGCAATAAAGACCCGAGTAACAAGTAACAATTAAATATTACTAACAACAAGCTAAGAATATGACAATATATGATATCATATAAATATGTATGATTCTGGAAAAAGTCAATAACATTATTTAAACCATTATACATGAGCTTCGGACACATACAAAGCAAATCGGACCTATGGTAAGGGAAATATCATAATCTCATTTCTATCCGAGATTGTTTATACTTTGAAATTTACTGGGGTGTATTTTATCATCCACATCCATGTTTCCAAGATATGTAATATTATTTCCATTCACCTACAATTATTTAAATCCATTTTCACCCTTCTGTGAGTTTTAGTAATATGTATGAAAGGAATCTTTTGTCGTACGAGGTACTTTTTGACTTTTCCGACAAAAGTACGAAGAATGTTTTTTTAACTTATACGGCATGAATGGATTTTTAAAACATTATTTCCAAGAAACTTCCTTTACAAGTTTTCAAGTTTATTTTTAATCAACTTATTTTATTTTAAAGTCGTATGACATGTTATGAAAGGAAAAATGTTTTTTTGAAGAATAAAGGATATTTTTCTCAATAATGGAGTTCAATTATTTTATCAAAATTATTTTCCATCTAAGATAATAAAAGGGTTCTTTTTTTATCCCTATTATTACATTGGTTTGATTATGTTGTGATGGAAATATTTTTATGAATTCCTTTATCTTTTATGAATTGTTTTATGTTGTCATGTTGTTTAAGAATCCCATTTTTATTACATGGGTTACGCTATGATGTATGGTTTATGATTATGTGGCACACATAAGAAAGGATTCATTATAAGATGGGTGGGAACTATATCTCCCTCCAATGCATTGGGTAAAGATTTTATATCTCATGAGATAGACATGGCTGGAACGGTAGGTTATACCGGTTCAGTGAAACAGGACTGGAACGAGGGTGACTCGGTTCAGAAAGGGACTTTGTCCACTAAGATAGTCTTGGAAATGAGTCATGACTAACAAGAAATGATTTTCCATGATTATGTGTGCATGCCACAAAGTTTGAAGTTTTATGTTATGATTATGGGGATCTCATTTTCACTTCTATGATTTGTTCCATGTTAAGATATTATGATCTCATTTGCAGGTTATGATTTTCAAAAAGATATGATATGATTTTTATTTCCTTTATTTGCTCTTGCTGAGCATTTGAGCTCACCCTTTTATGTTTTCTTTTCCCCAGGTCAGGAAGATGGATATTAAGTAGAATATGCTAAAAGGGACCCTAGATATGATGAAATAAATGGGAGACACTATAGAAGATTTATGAACCAGTTGTTTATGTTTCCCAGTTTCTAAAGACACTATACCTATACGGTCCTTTGTGGTTTTGTCATATGTTGTAATAAGTGTGCTTCAATTTTGAAGTATTAACAATGTATGTAAAGTATGGGTCGTTATAGTTGGTATCAGAGGAAAGGTATAGTCAACCTTTGGAAACTAGGAAGTGAAAGTCTTAGTAAGAACCCTAAGGATAAGTCTCAGCAAAGAACACAGTCTTAGTGTTTTAGAAATGGCCTTGAATAACCTAGGATAAGACCTTAAGCATGAAAATTTTATTCTTGAATTATGTGGTTTTCCTATTATAATTAGTTTTGCTCACACTATTCTTCTTGGTTTTAGTCAATGGCTGGAACCCGAAGGAATCGTGTTAATGAGGAATGCGATGGGAAATGCAATGATTGTCCCCCTGAGCAACCCAACTATATGGGAGCTGGAATGAAAAATCTTGTACCCATGCTCACACAACTTTCTCAAGCTATGAATCATGCAGGACTTCCAAACGATCAAAGGAAGGATCAACATTCTGTTGAATCCTTCATGAGGCAGTGTCCACCTTCTTTCAGTGGGTCTACTTGTAGAGACCCGAAGCTTGACGTACATGAACATTACATTACTTTTGCGGAATACTTAGTACATAACAAAAACACACACACAAGGATCGTAATAGTTTAGTGTCTTTGGAAACTCAGAACGTAATCTTCTAATCGTGGTGAAAGATCTTCAATATCTCCCATAAAGATCTTCTTTTTTTTATACCTAAAAATTTTCTTTATATCCTGGGGAAAAGAAAACATAAAAGGGTGAGCTCAAATGCTCAGTAAGGGTATACAAAAGAAAAATCAATCACATCATATTCATAAGAACATAACTTTTGGAAATCTTAACCTGCAAAAGGGAGAATAATTTCATAACATGGGATAAATCATAGTAGTGAAATGAAATCCCAATAACCATAACATAAAACATGAAACTTTGTGGCATACACACATAATCATAGAGAATCATTTCTTGTTAGTCAAGACTCATTGCCAAGACTATCTTAGTGGACAAAGTCCCTTTCTGAATCGAGTAACCCTCGTTTCAGTCCTGTTTCACTGAACCGGTATAACCTACCATTTCATCCATGTCTATCTCATGAGATATAAAATCTTTACCCAATGCATTGGAGGGAGATATAGGTCCCACCCATCTTATAATGAATCCTTTCTTATGTGTTCCACATAATCATAAACCATACATCATAGCGTAACCCATGTAATAAAAATGGGATTCTTAAACAACATGACATCATAAAACAATTCATATAAGATAAAGGAATTCATAAAAAATAATTCCATCACAACATAATCAAATCAATGTAATAATAGGGATAGAAACAGAACCCTTTATTATCTTAGATGGAAAATAATTTTGATAAAACACTTGAACTTCATTCTTGAGGAAAATATCCTTTCTACTTCAAAAACACTTTTCCTTTCTTATAATGTCATACAATTTTAAACTAAAAGAAGTTGATTAAAAATAAACTTGAAAACTTGTAAAGGAATCTTCTTGGAAATAATGTTTTAAAAATCCATTCATTCCGTATAAGTTAAAAAAACATTCTTCGAACTTTTTTCAGAAAAGTCAAAAAGTACCTCGTACGAAAAACGACAAAAGATTCCTTTCATATCTTTTACTAAAAACTCACCAAAGGGTAAAATTGAATTTAAACAATTGTAGGTGGATGTAAATAATATTACATATTGAGAAAACATGGATGTGGATGATAAAATACACCCCAGTAAATGCTTACGAATAAACAATCTCGGATAAAAATGAGATTGTGATATTTCCCTAACCTTAGGTCCGACTTGCTTTGTAAGTGTCCGAACCTCCTGTATAATGATTTAAATCATGTTATTGACTTATTCCAGAATCATATTCATTGTTATTATATCATATATGGTCCACTTATGACTTTATATTACCCGTTCTTTTGTAAATTCATGTTAAAGTAGCATTTTGGGTAAAATCGTCTCATTTGTCGTTCGTGTTTTTAACTTGTAATTATTCATATGGTTACATAGATCATGATTAAATAATTCCAGAATATAAAAAATGATTTATATATATATATATTCAGGATATACATATATATAATAAATCAGTAAATGGAATGAAATACACCGTTCATGGAGACGGTAGTCCGTACGTACGCATGAACGCTGTTTTCGTTTCCTTATTGAATTGAATGGAATTAAGTAGATGACATACATATAAATATAAATAATTCCAGTATCATTATTAGGTCATATATTTCATTAGTACTTATTATATATACTTTATAATCATTCATGAATGTTTAATCACTGAGAATGAATCTCATCGCGTCGTGGGGATGGTAGTCCGTACGTACGCACGAGCGATGATATCGTTCCCATGGTCTTGGAATTGTGTTGAAGTGTATGTATACTATTTAAGTATCAATATCACTTTACAATAATCATATATAGTTACTCATTACACCTTTATACCCATCCAATTAAGGTGGTGGCGGAAAATAGATTACACCACGGCGTGGAGACGGTATTCCGTACGTACGCACGCGCGGTGATTTCCTTTTTTCATAGGATGGATAGAAGGTTAATTAGAGTTGTTTCATATTTATAATAACATATCAGTATATAAGAAATACTTATGTTATTACTTTATCATGAAACAACAAAATAAGAAGAAGTTGAAGAAGAAAGAAATTGAAAAGATCGGTAATGGATATTACCTCTTCTTTGAAACGCATCTTTGACTCCTTCACTTAGGAAACTAAGATTGGTCTTTGAAGAAGACCAGAACCTCTAGGATTATTCTAGGGAAGTGGATAAGGGATTTTGGCAGGGTTTGGCCGAGCTTGAGTGCTCAAATTGGTGTGAGGAGGAGTGGGAGGAGGTGCCCTTTTATAAGGGAGGAGAGGGGCACCTTAGGAATATCTCAAAATATTATTTTATATTAAAGTCAAAATCTGTTTATAATGGTTCCAAAGGGTCTTATTTCGAATCTAAAGTGGGGATGGGTCGAAATCCTATCAACCAATAGGATTTTGACAAGTTTAGGGTATTATTTTAACCTTATCAATTAGATTTTAACTCTAAGTTAAATAATTTAACTTTTACCGTGTATTTTTGTTTTCTTTCACTATATGGTTAATACACTTACTATAACATGACAAAAGAACCCCAAATTGTTTATTATTAATATATATTTCCTTATCTAAGTCATTTGGCCGAACCTTATATTTTTAGGAATAAAATAACAATTAATAATATAAAATTTGATTTAAAAACTATTTTGTGTCAATTTTGACACTATTTGATATATGATTTTTTTGAAAGTCATAACAGAATTATATGTTCGAACCAAGTTGATTAAACCAACACTGATATATCATAGTAACCTATAAAATTAGTGTAATTCATAAAAAGTCTCAAATTACATTTATTTGAGCATTTATAACATCAATTATGTTAACATTTCCTTAAAAGGGTAATTAATGCATCATCGTTGTGTCTTAAATAAATTAATTTATTTAAAGTCTAAAAATTATAAATAAAATATCATTATGTAGGAAATATTTTTAGATTTCTAAGGAATATTTATAGTCCAATTTATCTTATGTATAACCCCATATTAAAAATGTTTTAGTTATTAAACATTGATTTTAACTATTTTAACTATTCATTAAATAAAATAATATTAAATGTCATAATCTAATCCAAGTGTACCTAAATGGTCATATTATATTCATAAGGTTGTTTTTGGTCGAATTACACTTATCCAATAGAATTAGGACATGTGTTAGGGTAATAGTAATATCATATTTACCCTTAGTTACCCTATGTACTATTAACCGTGGTAAAAAAAGTAAAAAGTTACTATTCACCAAAAATTATTTTCATCTCATTGAACCACATTTTAGTCCTTGATATTAACTGTGTTTGTCGGATTTTCGAAATTCCATTCACAGAAGCGGTAAAATTATGTTTTATGCAAAATTTAGTTTTTAACCTACCACTTAGTGGTTTCACTATTCATCAAAAATTGAAAGTTTTCAGAAAAATACCAAAATTTCACCCTAGGCTAATTTCGATATTACGAATCCAAAAATGAATTCCATTTTGAAAAATAAAATTTACAAAATTTCAAAAAGTGGTTATTACTATTCATAACGGCTAGTTTTAATAATATCTTAATAGCATATCGTTGTTTAGCGAAACTCGGTGTTGCGTACAACACACGCTATCGTGGAAGGTCGTGATTGCGTATAATTCAAGCCAGGTCAGAGATGTGTATTGTGAAAGCACCTTTTGGTGTAGCGTATAACACAAGACATTAATAAAATATTTTTCATAAAATCTCGGGCTGTTACATTCTACCCCCATTAAAATGAATTTCGCCCTCGAAATTCGTCGGGTTTATAAATGGTTTACTATTCGAAAGTTTCTTTAATAGAAACCCACATCGTAAAAAGGAATACCAAAACTTGGCTTTAAAAACTAAAGTATGAAATGTAACGATTACCCAAATAAACTAATCACTGGGTTTCCACATAGGTGAAAATATGGATATGGAAGAGAAATATAACCATCATGTTCTGATGGAGAGTGGTAGAGAACATGGCTATGGAAAAGCCAACAATCACAAATCCATAAATTTGTGACGATCTAAGGTACCATCTGATTCATCAGGTATAAGATCACTAGGACAACATTTTTGGTTTTCAAGATCATTTCCCTAAAGATGAAAATTTGAATTAGAATAAATACTTTCTTTATTTTGGTACAATCTCACTGTTGTTCATGCCTTGAACAATTTCCACTTCATCTCTTAAATAAATGAAGTTGAATTTGTTATTCGTGAAGTGTTAGCAGATCATGTGATAGAATGACGGGTCATTCCATCTGTCTCAAACAAAAGGTTAGCAAAAATTATATACATAAGTTGATCTATAGTGAGATAAAGCATATATGTTTCCTAAAATGGACTTATACTTCATATATCATACTGCTTAATATAATAAAACTAGTTTCTACTAAACAGGGACTTCCTGTAGGCCAGTGGTAGGCGATAAAGGCCAGTCGCACTTCGATTGTGGGTTCGATTCCCACAGCCTTGTCCGAAGCGATGGGCTGTCGCCCGTCCTGCAGGTTGTCCTTTTTCTAAAAAATACATTACTATAACATCCCATCAATAATATCGAAAAAAAACTTCTATACTTAAACAATACTCACTTATGTCCAACATAATCCATTTCAATCTTTAGGCTTATCCATAATACTGCAGTCCACTCTCATAACATAGTGAAAATGATTACCAGAGATTGAATACCATCGTTGATCCTCATATATCATAAGATATGTTTTGTTGGTCACAATCCAAACATTCAAAGTCCTTAATCATGTATTCTCTTGAATACCTTAGTGAAAACATGAATGCAATTTAAAGTTAACACTTTCCACATACCAAAATCCTCAAAATTCTATATACTCAAACCATGATATCACTTAGTCCTTATATCAATCATGAGCTCATGAATACTATTAAACATTTCGTTTTCTCGTTTTCCCTTCATTATGCGCATATCATCTTATTTCCAAAAAATATCTCAATCACTTTGAATACCACATAAATATTGCAATACTCAATGATACAATATTACTTTGGAATCCCATTACATAAACACTTAATCATTCCACCACATCGTTGTCATATTCAACATTGCCAATAGTGATCGCATGTGACTTCCCTTTGTCCCTTGCCTTCAGTGGTTTCTCATGCTGATCATCACTAACCCTTGGATTAGGGCATTTATTAGCATAATGCCCCATTTCCTTGCACTTGAAGCATTGAAGTGTTGGTGGTGCGTTCTCTGCAGTGTTTGCTTTATTCACATCATTAGAAACCCTTTTTCCATTACTTCGACACTCAGCTGCTCGATGACCTTCTTTTCCACACTTAAAACATTTTCTAGTCCATTTAAGACAATCTCCACCATGCTTCTTTCCACACTTTGTGCATAAGGAAACATTCATCTTCTTTTCACCATTATTCTGAGATTTCTCCTTGAACTCCATCTTTCGTTTCTTGTCAATACCATGAGATGGATATGTAACACCAACTTCCATTTCTACCTTGATAGCACAACGCACAATTTCTTCATAGCTACTGATGTCTCTTATAGCTAATGCCCTTCGAAGACTTGGTTTTAAGCCACTGAAAAATCGATCAACTTTACTTTCAGGTTGGATGATAATGCCAGATGCATACCGTGCAAGTCTTGTAAAATTCGCTTCGTATATACCAACAGATTCATCATACTTTTGCTTTAGTTCAAGAAACTCCTTCTCCATCTTTTTTCGAAGAATACGAGGGAAGTACTTATTGAAAAATAAGTTCTTGAACTCGTCCCATTCCATGGACTCAATTTCATCTCTTTGACTTGTATTCTTGATAAGATTCCACCATTGATCAGCTTCACCTTCCAAACGATATACTGCTAAGATGACATTATCATGTTCAGAACATTGAAGAACTGAAAATATCTTTTCAGTGGTACTGATCCATTGTTCAGCAACAAGTGGATCAGAAGACCCACTGAAAGAAGGTGGACGTTGCCTCATGAAGGACTCAAAAGAATATTGTTCCCTTCTCTGCTCATTTGGAAGTCCAGAATGATTCATAGCTTGTGTAAGTATAGCAATTAGATTTTGCACTCCATCTACCATAACATTTGTTTGTTCCGGAGAACAATCATTGCATTGTCCAATGTATTGATCAACACGGTTCCTTTGGGTTCCCGCCATCATCTAAAACCCAAAAAGAATAGTGTGAGAGGCAAAAATCATGCTAGGGAAAACAACATTATAAAGGGGGAGTATCCTCAATATCTAACTTCTTAGGTTAAATTCTAAGATCGTTACCGTAGTTATAGGACTGTATCCTATATGTATACTTATCCTTAGAGACATCCCTAGACAAACCTTATAAATATCTCTAGGGATCTCACTAAAGTTCTTGCAACCTAGTTTCCAAAGGTTGACTAAACCTTTCCTCTGATACCAACTGTAGAGACCCGAAGCTTGACGTACATGAACATTACATTACTTTTGTGGAATACTTAGTACACAACAAAAACACACACACAAGGATCGTAATAGTTTAGTGTCTTTGGAAACTCAGAACGTAATCTTCTAATCGGGGTGAAAGATCTTCAATATCTCCCATAAAGATCTTCTTTTTTTTATACCTAAAACTTTTCTTTATATCCTGGGGAAAATAAAACATAAAAGGGTGAGCTCAAATGCTCAGTAAGGGTATACAAAAGAAAAATCAATCACATCATATTCATAAGAACATAACTTTTGGAAATCTTAACCTGCAAAAGAGAGCATAATTTCATAACATGGGATAAATCATAGTAGTGAAATGAAATCCCAATAATCATAAATTAAAACATGAAACTTTGTGGCATACACACATTATCATAGAGAATCATTTCTTGTTAGTCAAGACTCATTTCCAAGACTATCTTAGTGGACAAAGTCCCTTTCTGAATCGAGTAACCCTCGTTTCAGTCCTGTTTCACTGAACCGGTATAACCTACCATTTCAGCCATGTCTATCTCATGAGATATAAAATCTTTACCCAATGCATTGGAGGGAGATATAGGTCCCACCCATCTTATAATGAATCCTTTCTTATGTGTGCCACATAATCATAAACCATACATCATAGTGTAACCCATGTAATAAAAATGGGATTCTTAAACAACATGACATCATAAACCAATTCATATAAGATAATGGAATTCATAAAAAATAATTCCATCACAACATAATCAAATCAATTTAATAATAGGGATAGAAACAGAACCCTTTATTATCTTAGATGGAAAATAATTTTGATAAAACACTTGAACTTAATTCTTGAGGAAAATATCCTTTCTACTTCAAAAACACTTTTCCTTTCTTATAATGTCATACAATTTTAAACTAAAAGAAGTTGATTAAAAATAAACTTGAAAACTTGTAAAGGAATCTTCTTGGAAATAATTTTTTAAAAATACATTCATGCCGTATAAGTTAAAAAAACATTCTTCGTACTTTTGTCAGAAAAGTCAAAAAGTACCTCGTACGAAAAACGACAAAAGATTCCTTTCATATATTTTACTAAAAACTCACCAAAGGGTAAAATTGGATTTAAACAATTGTAGGTGGATGTAAATAATATTACATATTGAGGAAACATGGATGTGGATGATAAAATACACCCTAGTAAATGCTTACGAATAAACAATCTCGGATAAAAATGAGATTGTGATATTTCCCTTACCTTAGGTCCGACTTGCTTTGTAAGTGTCCGAACCTCCTGTATAATGATTTAAATCATGTTATTGAATTATTCCAGAATCATATTCATTGTTATTATATCATATATTGTCCACTTATGAGTTTATATTACCCGTTCTTTTGTAAATTCATGTTAAAGTAGCATTTTGGGTAAAATCGTCTCATTTGTCGTTCGTGTTTTTAACTTGTAATTATTCATATGGTTACTTAGATCATGATTACTTAATTCCAGAATATAAAACATGATTTATATATATATATATTCAGGATATAAATATATATAATAAATCAGTAAATGGAATGAAATACACCGTTCATGGAGACGGTAGTTCGTACGTACGCATGAACGCTGTTTTCGTTTCCTTATTGAATTGAATGGAATTAAGTAGATGACATACATATAAATATAAATAATTCCAGTATCATTATTCGGTCATATATTTCATTAGTACTTATTATATATACTTTATAATCATTCATGAATGTTTAATCATTGAGAATGAATCTCATCGCGTCGTGGGGAAGGTAGTCCGTACGTACGCACGAGCGATGATATCGTTCCCATGGTCTTGGAATTCTGTTTAAGTGTATGTATACTATTTAAGTATCAATATCACTTTACAATAATCATATATAGTTACTCATTACACCTTTATACCAATCCAATTAAGGTGATGGCGGAAAATAGATTACACCACGGCGTGGAAACGGTATTCCGTACGTACGCACGCGCGGTGATTTCCTTTTTCCGTAGGATGGATAGAAGGTTAATTAGAGTTGTTTCATATTTATAATAACATATCAGTATATATGAAATACTTATGTTATTACTTTATCATGAAACAACAAAATAAGAAGAAGTTGAAGAAGAAAGAAATTGAAAAGATCGGTAATGGATATTACATCTTCTTTGAAACGCCTCTTTGACTCCTTCACTTAGGAAACTAAGATTGGTCTTTGATGAAGACCAGAACCTCTAGGATTATTCTAGGGAAGTGGATAAGGGATTTTGGAAGGGTTTTGCCGAGCTTGAGTGCTCAAATTGGTGTGAGGAGGAGGGGGAAGAGGTTCCCTTTTATAAGGGAGGAGAGGGGCACCTTAGGAATATCTCAAAATATTATTTTATATTAAAGTCAAAATCGGTTTATAATGGTTACAAAGGGTCTTATTTAGAATCTAAAGTGGGGATGGGTCGAAATCCTATCAACCAATAGGATTTAGACAAGTTTAGGGTATTATTTTAACCTTATCAATTAGATTTTAACTCTAAGTTAAATAATTTAACTTTTACAGTGTATTTTTGTTTTCTTTCACTATATGGTTAATACACTTACTATAAAATGACAAAAGAACCCCAAATTGTTTATTATTAATATATATATCCTTATCTAAGTCATTTGGCCGAACCTTAGATTTTTAGGAATATAATAACAATTAATAATATAAAATTTGATTTAAAAACTATTTTGTGTCAATTTTGACACTATTTGATATATGATTTTTTTGAAAGTCATAACATAATTATATGTTCGAAACAAGTTGATTAAATCAACACTGATATATCATAGTAACCTAGAAAATTAGTTTAATTCATAAAAAGTCTCAAATTACATTTATTTGAGCATTTATAACATCAATTATGTTAACATTTCCTTAAAAGGGTAATTACTGCATCATTGTTGTGTCATAAATAAATTAATTTATTTAAAGTCTAAAAATTATAAATAAAATATCATTATGTAGGAAATCGTTTTATCTTTCTAAGGAATATTTATAGTCCAATTTATCTTATGTATAACCCCATATTAAAAATGTTTTAGTTATTAAACATTGATTTTAAGTATTTTAACTATTCATTAAATAAAATAATATTAAATGTCATAATCTAATCCATGTGTACCTAAATGGTCATATTATATTCATAAGGTTGTTTTTGGTCGAATTACACTTTTCCAATAGAATTAGGACATGTGTTAGGGTAATAGTAATATCATATTTACCCTTAGATACCCTATGTACTATTAACCGTGGTAAAAAAAGTAAAAAGTTACTATTCACCAAAAATTATTTTCATCTCATTGAACCACATTTTAGTCCTTGATATTAACCGTGTTTGTCGGATTTTCGAAATTCCATTCACAGAAGCGGTAAAATTATGTTTTATGCAAAATTCAGTTTTTAACCAACCACTTAGTGGTTTCACTATTCATCAAAAATTGAATGTTTTCAGAAAAATACCAAAATTTCACCCTAGGCTAATTTCGATATTACGAATCCAAAAATGAATTCCATTTTGAAAAATAAAATTTCAAAAATTTCAAAAAGTGGTTATTACTATTCATAACGGCTAGTTTTAATAATATCTTAATAGCATATCGTTGTTTAGCGAAACTCGGTGTTGCGTACAACACACGCTATCGTGGAAGGTCGCGATTGCGTATAATTCAAGCCAGGTCAGAGATGTGTATTGTGAAAGCACCTTTTGGTGTAGCGTATAACAAAAGACATTAATAAAATATTTTTCATAAAATCCCGGGCTGTTACACTACTGATCCATTAGTTTCTGAACAATGGATTAGTACTACTGAAAAGATATTTTCAGTTCTTCAATGTTCTGAACATGATAAAGTCATCCTAGCAGTGTATCGTTTAGAAGGAGATGTTGATCAATGGTGGAATCTTATTAAGAATACGAGGCAAAGGGATGAAATTGATTCTATGGAATGGGACGAGTTCAAGAACTTATTTTTCAATAAGTACTTCCCTCGTATTCTCCGAACAAAGATGGAGAAAGAGTTTCTTGAACTGAAGCAAAGGGATGATGAATCTGTTGGTACCTATGAAGAAAATTTTACAAGACTTGCAAGGTACGCTTCTGGTATTATTATCCAACCTGAGAGTAAGATTGATCGATTCTTTAGTGGCTTAAAACCAAATCTTCGAAGGGCGTTAGCCATAAGGGACTTCAATAGCTACGAGGAAATCGTTCGATGTGCTCTCAAAGTCGAGATGGAGATTGGAGTAACCCATCAGTCACATGGGTTTGATAAGAAGAGGAAGATGGAATTCAAAGGAAAATCTAAAGAGCACACTGAAAAGAAGATGAGCTTTCCCTTATGCTCAAAGTGTGGAAAGAAACATGGAGGGAGTTGTCTTAAAGGGACAAGTAAATGTTTCAAATGTGGAAAGGAAGGTCATCGGGCATTTGAATGCCACGACAATGGGAAGAAGATGTCTAATGATGCAAAAAAAGGAATGGATACACAGAAATAACCTGCTACACTTCAATGTTTCAAGTGCAAGGAGACGGGGCATTATGCCAATCAATGCCCAAATCCAAGGGTTGATGATGATGGTCGACGTCAACAAAATCTTAAGGATAAAGACAAAGGAAAGTCACATGCAATTTCTATCAGCGATGTGGAGTACGATAACGAAGTGGTGAAAGGTACACTTACCGTCCACTCTAAAGTAGCAAATGTTTTATTTGATTCTGGATCCACCAACTCTTTTATTTCTAAAGAATTTTCTAAGGGTATCACCGTATTACCTCAACAATTAGATGTTGAGTTAGCTGTGACAACACCTAATGGCACAACAGTCGCATCAAAAGTTTATAATTCTTCTCCGATCGAAGTTTGTGGGAAAGTGCTTCCTGCAAATCTTGTGATCCATCCTTTAGTGGAATTTGATGTGATTCTTGGCATGGATTGGCTTTCTCTACATGGAACTCATATCAATTTCCAATGAAGGGAAGTCACATTTCATATTCCAGATCAATCTACGATCGTCTATCAATGCAAGGATGAACATAACCTTCCAGTGGAAATTTCTTCCATCTTATGGGTATTGATTCAACTAAATGACGGTTATTTATCTCAAATGGTTGGTGAGAAACTCACGATTAAGAATATTACCATTGTAAGGGAGTTTGATTATGTATTTCCGGAGGAATTACCGGGTCTTCCACCAAATTGTGAAGTTGAGTTTTCAATAGAACTCGTACCGGGTGCTTTGCCTATTTCAAAGACACCTTATAGAATGGCCACAATTGAGTTGCAGGAATTGAAGAAGAAACTCCAAGAGAATCTTGATAAGGGATTCATACGCCCTAGTGCGTCACCTTGGGGAGCACCTGTTCTATTTGTTAAGAAGAAAGATGGATCAATGAGACTCTGCATTGATTATCGAGAACTTAACAAGATCACTATCAAGAAAAAATATCCTCTCCCACGCATTGATGACTTATTTGACCAACTACGCGGAGCTCAATACTTTTCCAAGATTGATCTTCGTTCAAGGTATCATAAATTAAGGGTCAAAAGGGAGGATATACCAAAGACGGCTTTCCGTAAAAGGTATGGACACTATGGATTTATAGTGATTCCATTTGGTCTTACTAATGCCCCTGCTATCTTCATGGATCTAATGAATAGAGTCTTTAGAGACTATCTTGATCAATTTGTGGTAGTCTTTATAGACGATATTCTTGTCTATTCAAAGAGCAAGGAAGAGCATGAAGATCACTTGAGAATTATATTGAAGACCCTGAGAAAGGAGAAGCTTTATTCCAAATTTACCAAGTGTGAATTTTGGCTTCAAAAAGTTGCATTTTTGGGTCACATAATCTCAAAAGAGGGGATATCTGTGGATCCAGCAAAAACAGAGGTTATCGAAAGATGGTCGAGACCAACAACAGTAACTGAGATCCGAAGTTTTCTTGGTTTGGCTGGATATTATAGACGTTTTGTAAAAGATTTTTCACGATTATCTAATCCACTCACCAAGTTGACTCGGAAAGGAGTTAAGTTTGTCTGGACAGAGGAATGTGAAGAGAATTTCAAGGAGTTGAAAAGAAGGTTATCCAGTGCACCTGTGCTCACACTGCCTTGTAGTGGAGAAAGGTTTGTGATCTATAGTGATGCATCCAAGAAGGGATTGGGGTGTGTTCTTATGCAAAATGATATGGCGATAGCTTATGCCTCACGACAGTTGAAAATCCATGAGCAAAATTACCCAACACATGATTTGGAGTTGGCTGCGGTAATCTTTGCATTAAAGATTTGGAGGCATTACCTTTATGGTGAAAGGTGTGATATTTATACTGATCATAAAAGTTTAAAGTATATTTTCACACAAAAGGAGTTGAACATGTGTCAAAGAAGATGGCTGGAGCTGATTAAGGATTACGACTGCTCAATCCATTACCACCCTGGGAAAGCAAACAAGGTGGCAGATGCATTAAGTCGACAAGACCATGCTAGTTTATCCATGATGAGGATCACAAAGGATCCAATATTTATGGATTTACAAAGGATGGATCTTGGAATTATAATGGAAGGGGAAAAATCTTATCTTTCTCAAATGAATGTTCAACCATCTATACATGCGAAGATTAAGGAGGCACAGAAAGAAGATGTCGAGTTACAAAAGAAGGTGAGAAATGTTCCTGAATTCAACCTTGATTGTGATGGGATAATAAAGTTCGGGAATCGGGTTTGTGTTCCTCCCATCCCCGAATTAAAGAAGGAGCTACTGGATGAGGCTCATAGTTCATCATTCTCTATTCATCCTGGAAGCACGAAGATGTATAGGGACCTGAAAGAGTACTTCTGGTGGGATGGCCTGAAAAGAGATGTTGCTAAATATTTCTCTCGATGCTTGGTTTGTCAACAAGTTAAAGCTGAGAGACAGAAGTCTAAGGGGATGTTACAACCATTACCCATACCCGAATGGAAATGGGAAAACATCACTATGGACTTTGTCACAGGACTTCCTAAAACATCCAAAGGCAATAATGCTTTCTGGGTCATAGTTGATCGTCTTACAAAGTCTGCACACTTCATTGATATTAGAGAGGATTTGTCTCTAGATCAGCTTTCCAGGATATATGTAAAGGAAGTGGTAAGATTGCATGGAGCACCACTTTCTATTATATCTGATCGGGATCCGAGATTTACCTCGATGTTCTGGTGAAGTCTTCAGCATACTCTGGATACAGAGTTGAGTTTCAGCACTTCTTATCATCCCCAGACAGACGGTCAGTCTGAGAGAACAATTCAAACCCTAGAAGATATGTTGAGGGCTTGCTCTATGGATTTCAAAGGAGGTTGGGATCAACACCTACCGTTGGTGTAATTTTCTTATAATAATAGCTTTCACTCCAGTATTCATATGGCTCCTTATGAAGCTCTCTATGGAAAGAAATGCAGGACTCCAACTTGCTGGGATGAAGTTGTGGAAAGAAAGCTGTTAGGACCTGATCTCATTGATGAAATGACAGAAAAGGTTAGATCTATTCAACAACACATAAGAGCAGCTCAGAGTCGACAGAAAAGTTATGCCGACAACCGAAGAAAAGACCTAGAGTTTGAAGTGGGTGATAAAGTGTTCTTAAGAATATCTCCCTAGAAGAGGGTTATGAGATTTGGAAAGAAGGGGAAGTTGAGCCCTAGATATATCGGTCCTTTCGAAATACTGGATCTTTTTGGGAAGGTAGCTTACCGATTGGCGCTTCCACGGAATCTCTCTCAAGTTCACGATGTGTTCCATGTATCTCTCCTGAGAAAGTACATACCAGATCCTTCACATGTACTCAGCTCAGAAGTTGTACCGCTGGAGCAAGATCTTTCTTATGAAGAACAGCCGATAGAGATTCTGGATCGTAGCGAAAAATTCCTACGAAACAAGACCACTCGATTGGTGAAATTTTTATGGAGGAACCACCAACTTGAAGAAGCTACATGGGAGCTTGAGGATATGATGAGGGAGAAGTATCCTCATCTGTTTGTTACAAAGTGACGAATTTTGAGGGCGAAATTCTTTTTAAGGGGGGTAGAATGTAACACCCGAGACTTTTATGTTATCAAAGGAATCTTTTTCTACACAACACTTTCTTGGCTTGCTTTACACGCAATTGCGACCTTCCTCGATAGCTTGCGTCGTACGTAATACCGAGTTTCACCAAACAACAATATGCTATTAAAACTACCCGTTATGAATAGTAATAACCACTTTTTGAAATTTTATAAATTTTATTTTTCAAAATGGACTTCATTTTTGGACTCAGAATATCGAAATTAGCCTAGGGTGAAATTTTTGTATTTTTCTGAAAACTTTCAATTTTTGATGAATAGTGAAACCACTAAGTGGTAGGTTAAAAACTGAATTTTGCATAAAACTTAATTTTACCGCTTCTGTGAATGGAATTTCAAAAATCCGACATATACGGTTGATATCAGTAAGTAAAATGTGGTTCAATGAGATAAAAATAATTTTTTGGTGAATAGTAACTTTTTACTTTTTTTACCGCGATTAATAGTAAATAGGGTAACTAAGGGTAAATATGATATTAATATTACCCTAACACTTGTACTAATTCTATTGGAAAAGTGAAATTCGACCAAAAACAAACTTAGGAATAAAATATGACCATTTAGGCCCACATGGATTAGATTAGGACATTTATTATTAATTTATTTAAAGAAGGGTTAAAATAGTTAAAATCAAAGTTTAATAAGTAAATCATTTTTAATATGGGGTTATACATAAGATAAATTCGACTATAAATATTCAATAGAAAGCTAAAAAGATTTCCTACATAATGGTATTTTATTTGTAATTTTTAGAGATTAAATATTTTAATTTATTTATGACACAATGATGATACAGTAATTATCTTATTAATGAAATATTGACATAATTGATGTTATAAACACCAAAATAAATGTAATTTGAGACTTTTTATGAATTACAAAAATTTTATAGGTTACTATGATATATTAGTGTTGATTTAATCAACTTTGTTCGAACATATAATTCTGTTATGTCTTTCAAAAAAATCATATATCAAATTGTGTCAAAATTGACACAAAATAGGTTTTAAATCAAATATTATATTATTAATTGTTATTCTATTCCTAAAAATCTAAGGTTCGGCCAAATGACTTAGATAAGGATATATATATTAATAATAAACAATTTGGGGTTCGTTTGGTATGTTATAGTATGTGTATTAACCATATAGTGAAAGAAAACAAAAAGACACGGTAAAAGTTAAATTATTTAACTTAGAGTTAAATCTAATTGATAAGGTTAAAATAATACCCTAAACATGTCTAAATCCTATTGGATGATATTATTTCGACCCATCCCCACTTTAGCTTCTAAATAAAACCCTTTGGAACCATTATAAACCGATTTTGACTTTAATATAAAATAATATTTTGAGATATTCCTAAGGTGCCCCTCTCATCCCTTATAAAAGGGCACCTCCTCCCCCTCCTCCTCACACCAATTTGAGCACTCAAGCTCGGCCAAACCCTGCCATTTTCTCCTCTCCACTTCCCTAGAATAATCCTAGAGGTCCTGGTCTTCTTCAAAGACCAATATTAGTTCCCTAAGTGGAGGATTCAAATAAGAGTTCCAAAGAAGAGGTAATATCCATTACCGATCTTTTCAATTTCTTTCTTCTTCAACTTCTTCTTCTTTAGTTTTTTCATGATAAAGTAATAACATAAGTATTACTTACATAATGATATGTTATTATAAATATGAAACAACCCTAATTCACCTTCTATCCATCCTACAGAAAAATGAAATCACCGCGCGTGCGTACGTACGGAATATCGTCTCCACGCCGTGGTGTAATCTATTTTCCCCCATCACTTTACAAGGATGGGTATAATGGTGTAATGAGTAAGTATTTATTATTATTATAAAGAAATATTGATACTGAAATAATATATATATACTCCAATACAGTTCCACGATCATAGGAACGATATCATCACTCGTGCATACGTACGGAATACCGTCTCCACGATGTGATGCGACTCGTTCTACATGATCATCATTACATAGTAATTATATAAATGAATTGAATGAATAAATATGATATATGTTACACTAATACCATTATGGATATAAGGTATCTATAACCTTAAAAGAAGAATAAGAATGTATTCGGCAAAACACGCATAAGAACAAAAGGCCATAAAGACCCGAGTAACAAGTAACAATGAAATATTACTAACAAGAAGCTAAGAATATGACCATATATGATATCATATAAATATTTATGATTCTGGAATAAGTCAATAACATTATTTAAACCATTATACAGGAGCTTCGGACGCATACAAAGAAAATCGGACCTAAGGTAAGGGAAATATCACAATCTCATTTCTATCCGAGATTGTTTATACTTTGAAATTTACTGGGGTGTATTTTATCATCCACATCCATGTTTCCTCGATATGTAATATTATTTCCATTCACCTACAATTGTTTAAATCCATTTTCACCCTTCGGTGAGTTTTAGTAATATGTATGAAAGGAATCTTTTGTCGTATGAGGTACTTTGTGACTTTTCCGACAAAAGTACGAAGAATGTTTTTTTAACTTATACGGCATGAATGGATTTTTAAAACATTATTTCCAAGAAACTTACTTTACAAGTTTTCAGGTTTATTTTTAATCAAATTATTTTATTTTAAAGTCGTATGACATGTTATGAAAGGAAAAATGTTTTTTGAAGAAGAAAGGATATTTTCCTCAAGAATGGAGTTCAAGTATTTTATCAAAATTATTTTCCATCTAAGATAATAAAAGGGTTCTGTTTTTATCCCTATTATTACATTGGTTTGATTATGTTGTGATGGAAATATTTTTATGAATTCCTTTATCTTTTATGAATTGTTTTATGTTGTCATGTTGTTTAAGAATCCCATTTTTATTACATGGGTTACGCTATGATGTATGGTTTATGATTATGTGGCACACATAAGAAAGGATTCATTATAAGATGGGTGGGACCTATATCTCCCTCCAATGCATTGGGTAAAGATTTTATATCTCATGAGATAGACATGGCTGGAACGGTAGGTTATACCGGTTCAGTGAAACAGGATTGGAACGAGGGTGACTCGGTTCAGAAAGGGACTTTGTCCACTAAGATAGTCTTGGCAATGAGTCATGACTAACAAGAAATGATTTTCCATGATTATGTGTGCATTCCACAAAGTTTGAAGTTTTATGTTATGATTATGGGGATCTCATTTTCACTTCTATGATTTGTTCCATGTTAAGATATTATGATCTCTTTTTCAGGTTATGATTTTCAAAAAGATATGATATGATTTTTATTTCCTTTATTTTCCCTTGCTGAGCATTTGAGCTCACCCTTTTATGTTTTCTTTTCCCCAGGTCAGGAAGATGGATATTAAGTAGAATATGCTAAAAGGGACCCTATATATGATGAAATAAATGGGATACACAATAGAAGATTTATGAACCAGTTGTTTATGTTTCCCAGTTTCTAAAGACGCTATACCTATACGGTCCTTTGTGGTTTTGTCATATGTTGTAATAAGTGTGCTTCAATTTTGAAGTATTAACAATGTATGTAAAGTATGGGTCGTTATATGTTCTATTATTATTGATATCATTATTCATTGTTGTAACCACTTATATACAGTGGAATAATATATATTATATCATAAAACAATATTAAATAATTCTATAAATTCTTTATCAAATTGAATTTATGCATCGTATATCTTAGAATCAAAAACTATATTTTATTTGGAGGCATATTTTCATTTAAATCCATTATAATATTTTTAATGAAAATGTGAATTATCCTATAAATATCCTCAAAGAGTGTCAAAATAGGCATAAAATAAGGTTCATTTTCATGTACCATGAGACCACAAGTCAGTCCTGACACACATTTTTTGGGTTTTTCCCATATTCAAATTTATGCCAAAACTTTATGCACTTGTAGTATCTAAAAATATATATATTTTGTTGAATACCCACATAATATTTAACTTACACAAAATTTTGGATGTTTTTATATACCTATCCTTAATGTATATATTATGGTTATATTCAAAAATCAATGTTCTTTTAATGTTGTTTTCATAGATTTAACTAATTATCCTTTGATACAAACAATAATTTCATATGCCCATAATCTCATAGCTAGTGAATTATTTTATTATATTGGCGTGATTAAAAGGAACCAAATATAGATGGATCAATCAATTTAGTAGTTTTGGAAAGCTATGATACATATATGATACCCAAAATAACATGGGAAATTAGAAATGCAAACATGATATTTAATTAAACGAAATTAACAACATCATGGAATATCATTCAAATGAATCATCTTCATAATATATGGGAAAGGAATCATAATAAGGGTGATCAAAAATACATATTAAGGGCAAGTAAAATGTATAGAATAATGTATCAAATGTCATAAATCTAATTGGAGATACAAATTACTGATTAGACAGACCATTAAAATAACTAGATAATGTATAATCTATAAGGAATGGTATGTAACGTAATACAATAATCTTTTTTTTTAAATAAACTCATAATGAAATGCATGCATAAATTGTCTCATATGAAAAGATCATAGATAATTACAATGATTACTAAAATATACAAGATGAAAATGATTAGTTATATGATGTTATGTATGATACACATGAAAATGTATACTGTAATGATTCATACCCCTAATGGTTTAAAACTACATGTAGAAGAAAATTTAATTAGGCCAACTTATTTGTCTCATGATAACATGTCAATGAATTGAGGGTATATATAATGTATGGGACCCAACCTTCATTACATGTCCATATAATTCCTCATATCTGATAATAATTTAAATAAATAGTAAATATTCATTATAAAATATCTATATTCAATAAAATATATAGATTTATCAATAATTCCCTTGTTAATCAAAAAATTATCAAATTTAACACCATTTGTAAAAATGGTATACTTGTTAGATAAAAATAATATACATGTCCAAAGATTTTTGATATTTAAATGATTGAAATAATTTTATTTTTTTCAATAATTAGTTAAGGATAATAAATAATGTGACATTTACACGATATTCTTTAAAGACCCTCTTGAAGAGAATAACCATTAAACATTCCAAAGTGTCGCACACAACATTGAAAAATTTGTAACATATTATCTATAGTGGAATAACAATAAATGAAAAATATAATATAATGATAAGAATGGGATTCATTATATTACATTTCAATGATTATTATATACAAAATGTAAATGTGAAGTGGGTCAAAACAACATATAAGACTGAATTTATAGTAAATTTAGACAAAATCCATTCCCTAATGTTTCCTTTAAATTGAATGGAAAATAAAATCATATATAAAGGTTTCATGATTATTAGTGAGTTATAAAAGAAATATATTCATGTTTATAATAACATATATCATCTTCTTATAATATCTTATTACTCGTTTGGTAATAATACTTGATTATTTTAATTATTCTGGGTGTTAATTGAATTTTTTATAGAGTATGTTTTAACTTGTTAGTTTTTGTTGTTATTAATAAGATCATTGAATAATCTTCTACATAATTTAATCTAGAATTTTTTTCTTATATATTCATTATATATATATTGAAAAAAATACATAATATTTTAGGATAGAGAATGAAATCCACTATTTAGGGAGATGGAGGGTCGTACGTATGCATGAAAGATACTTTAATTTCTATGTCATATTAAAATAATGAAAATTAATATATTATATATATATATATGTATATTATAATTAATTTTTTTAGTTTTTTATATATATGCCACCTTCTTTTTGTAAAACCATCATTTATATGATCTATGTATATTGGGAATGAATCAAATCGCATTGCGGGGTAATACTCCACATTTAAAAAAAAGTTTTTATCATATTTACCTAAAATGGAAAGCATAAGGGTATGTCTTATTTTAAATTTTAAGATGAATAAATAAAATAAAAATTTAATTAATATTATAATTAAATAGTTTTTTTATCCGAATTCATACCATGGGAAGTGGTAATGGGAAAACGCACAATGATCTTTTGTTAAGGTAGATCTCCGTACCCAAAAACGGTAGGTAGTTACCCATTAGATGAATGTGTTTCTATGTTATAGTAGTACACTCAACAAAGAAACAAACAAGTGAATTTATATATTTATTTTAATATATAACAATGGAAGAATAATATTTATGGGGGTGTTGAATTATAATAAAATTAAACAACATGGGGAATTATGTTACATCTTATTTGGGAAACTTTTATATTTTTTACCACAAAATAGATTCCTTGGATAGATTTCTTCACAAGCAGAAAAATATATGTTGAGGTCAGGGTTTATTATTATATATTTGGGTAGATTATTTCCTATAAAAATGGATTTATATGTGTGAGGGAGTAGGAAGGGTTAGTATCTTTTTATAGAGAAGGAGGTGTGGCATTCTTGTAATTTTTTAGAAATGGAATTTGACCCTTGTTTTTTCCATTGTATATTATTCCAATAATGTCCCAAATTATAGAATTTGGAGTATGGGGTCTAAATATAGATATATAAAATGGGTTTTGGTAACATTGATCGGTCATTTTTTTCCATAATAGTAATGTTTAGTCCTTTGATATGATAAACATTATCTTAATCATTGTAATTAATTTTAACTAAATTCAAAAATATTTTTCATTAAATTATAATATTAACTCAATATAAATTATAAATTATTTAAATTACTAATATATAATCTATTTTTCCAAAATATAGTCACAAATGTGGTAAAAGTTACTTCAAATTAATCACATTGATGATACAACTCTGCATATTTTTAAAGTAAAACATTCAAATGTTTGATCTGTTTTAAATCACATTTCATAGAGAAATTGAATCCAATGACCTATGATTGATTAATTAAGATAAAATTTATATGATTAATCTCTAAATAATATTTAATTAAATAATTATCCTTATAAATAATTTAGTGGAAAATTTAGTTTTGAATGAAAATTCAATAATATTCAATATTCATCAAAAATTAAAACTACATAAAAAATTCCCAAAAATCACCACAACCAAATTTCACGTTTTCAAATTAAAAAGTTAGGTTTAATTTGAAATAAAAATTTTATCAATTTTCTAACATTTTAATTTCAAATAGGTTCTCCATTAAAAAGTGTTAAAATTTATATTATAAAAATATTTATTTTCATGAAAAATATAGGCTTTCTCTTTCTCTTATGAATATAATTTATATTAATGGAGTGTTGAAAATGTTTTATTGAATATATAATTTATAAAATTACAATATAAACTCTCTAAAAGTGTTACAAAATTATTGAATATGAATAATGTGACTAAAAAGTGTTTTTTTAAATCGGGTTTTGTGTGTATTGAAAAGATTTCACCAAAATTAAATTAATTACAAATGGAAAATATGGGAAAATCTTATGTTGATACATTAATAGGATCTGTCAATGCTAGCATGGGATTATTAATAAATTTCATGGTATACTACTACCTTTTAGTGGGAATAGGATAATGAGGAAGGTAAATTTTGAAGAATCTGTACGAGGCATGGGATTGTATAAACTGAAATATTAATTGAATCCTCATATTTATATAATTCATGGGATAACTAAGATCTTGGTATGAGATTTATTTGAACACTATGATATTTTTGGAGTAATTTAATACATTAATACTATTTTCAAAAAATTACTATAAATTAAACATTGATGTGTATTAGACCTCCCTTATATTTCATTATTTGATGTATTTATAGTTATTGATAGAGAAAACATATTTTTTTGAACATTATAACCATAACATTCATCTTCACTGATCAATCATAATGTTTAATATGAATCATAAAAAATAATACTCTATCCTTATAATATTTCATTTTTCTACACTATGACAGGAAATGACACATGTACCTTATAATACACCCAAATCATAATGTATGATATTTTCCCAAAGACATGAGATGTATAATACTTTAAAAAATATATCCATTAATATCCTACATGATCTAAATCTTCAATGACATTGTGACATTTAAACTTATATGGTATTATATATATAAAATGTCAAAAAAAAAATCCAAAACTCATTTGAGACACCTTCAAAAATACCATTGGAAATATATCATCAATTTATTATGTATCCGAAAATTAATAAAACCCCAGGAATATACATAAAAACATGTTAATATAATCTATAACAAAGTTTATATCATCCTTATATGATTTATAAAACACAATAATGATTTTGTCAACAAGAATGCTTGTAGCGATGGGCTATTATTGAATTGAATACAGATATGAATTTCCAAACATAATGATGTAATAAAATTGAAACCATTAGATAAATATCATTGCTCCCCATGAAACATAAGGATTTTTTATGACCACCATCAGAAACATGTATCACTACACCTATGTTTATAAGATGTAATTATATAAGTGTTAATATATATTTAATTTCCTTTTCTATGAGATTGAGTGACCATGGGAGACATGATATTTCCCTTCCAAGATCAATGTATTGCAGAGATGGGAAAGGGGTGATTCTTTGATATATGGTTTTCATGTTTCCTTTCTTTTGAAAGAACATTCTTCTCCTATTATAGAGTTATCACATTGATGTAAACCAAAAAAACCAACATATAAATGAACATAATGAATTAAAGTGATTATTAATAAATAAGTGCATCTAAAACCTTATAATGGGTTTGAAACAATAAAATAACACAAAATACACTATAAAAAAATATATTCTATAGATAAAAAAATTATGATATACCCTAACATTTTTGTAGCACTAGGTTCAATACAATAGTTCATAGGATTCTTGTACCATGAAAAAATGTAATAAATATTTGTGTAAGATGTTAAGAAACATTCACTGAATACATCAAAAACCATTATAGGTATTACATGAAAACATTCACAAATATGATCTTGGAAATAATTCTTCACTTTATGACCTAGAAGTAGGTATAATCTTCCTTACACTTATTAATTATACTCAGTCAGATAACCCAATATGAATCATCATTCTAATTTCTCAGTATGGAAAAATAATTCAACCAGAATATGGAAACAATAATTATAAATCGATTCTATCTTAGACCTGAAATCCAAGTCTTATTTCTTTTCCCAATATGAGAACGATAAATGGGATCTTCCTTATTCATCTTGTATTTGAGAAATTGCATTAGCTAAGATCTACCTGGAAACTCTTTATCTATAAAACTTCCAAACTTCTTTCTCTTCCACTACACATGAATAGTGCTCTAATACATCATAATGACAAATGTAAATTCATCCTTTTATTGGAATTCCAATGGGGATTTATATGGTAATTTGAAAAGTTTTCCCTCATAACAAAAATTTATAATATTAAAAATTCCACATTATTTCTTCTCCATCTTTTACTTCATCATTACTTCACTACTCTTCTCAATTATTCCCAATCCTTCTCGAATATTCTAACAAATTTAGCTGGATTCAAATATTATAACCATTATTCAATCTGATTCTAATTTCTATTCTAATTGTTTAATTTTTATGAAGAAATATATAATATAGAAGTTTCTTCATTACATTTGTTAATAAAAATGAAATGAAAAATAACTTATTAAACCATTATATTCTAAACATTTTTCATATATTATTATATTTTCATTTAATTTATTTTTCCAAAAAATATAGTTTCAACATTTAGGGATTAATATACATCCTTGGAAAAAGTTCTTCATCATCTTCAATCACATTTAATAATTATTTTTCATCATTTTTTAAAATTTCTTCAAAAACATTTCCCATTTTCATCATTTCCACATTCTGATGATCATGTGTTCTATAATGTCTAGCAACTGCTGACTTTTATTTGTGTCATGCTTGGAGTTATTGATCTATAGTTCATTTTGGATAATTGGTTTTACCTCCAGTCCAATGACACTTGACCAAATTAATGATAACAAATAAAAATTCTTCATTCACTATTAACCGACTTTTTATGAAGGTATGATTCATTTATTCATTACCAAAATAACTCATCCAGATGAATATCAATGAATGTATTTTAAATTTATCCCTTATCCCAATTTCATATTTCCTTACATATAATTATTCCTTTCTTCTTCACTTGTCCGAATAACTTTGATCAATTTTTTTTCTCTGATGGATCTAGGACCCAACATGTCTAATGTATCATTATCCGCAATAGTTTCAATCATTATATTATTGTGGTACACACCGGCTTCTATAACAAGAGATTTGTATATTGTGTCTTATTAGTCTAACTAAAAAAACAACATCTTCAGGTTCCCACTTTTTAAAAAATTAAATTACATCACAACCATTATACAATTATGTCCCTAGTGATCTCTTGACGATTAAATGAGACTGGATGGTTTTAAATTCAAAATAAATTACTTCTTCAACATCTGCTAGTAATCATGACCCCCTCATGTAATTTAAATCAATTAGAATTGATATAAAATAATATAACTTACAATGGATATTATTATGACTTCCCGTTCATTCAACATATTATTTATTTCCAAAAAATCGTGAAACCAATTAGAAGCACTCATTCTCCCCCTTTTACTCATATGGATTATAGTCCTTGTCTCCCAAACTACACATTATTTTTCAAAACTCTATTAATTGAAATGAATCATCATTTTTAATGTGGAGCCAATAAAACTCTAATACATTTCCTATTTCTAATTCAAACATTCATTCAAGACCCAAGGTGAGTCTGTTGAACCGGTTCACTGACAAATCATATCCACAACCCGATATGAATTCTGTATCTGATCCAAATTCTCCTGAAATTTTCATCTGATCATAAATTTGGGATTCATCCTTATGTTTTAAATTTATAATCAAAAAATAATTACAACATTTATTTATTTATTTTCATTCACAACAAAGGAAAATAATTTAGGAAAAAATTATTTTGGTTTCAAGATAATACTAGAAAAAAAATTGGATTAAAAATATCTCCCTTAGATTTGGTTATAAACTAAGATTCATAAATGATTGAAATTTTTATCCTCAATAAATGGTTCAATAATAAACAATATTATGCCTACGTGACAAACTCATTATATGAAATATGAATCATACATTGAAAAACAATGTTGTCCAAAATTAGTGACTCGTGAAACATATTCATCTTTTCATAAATTCATTCTGTAGTTATTCCACATACCAATCAAGAAAGGTTTCCTACATCCACTTCAAAAAACTCATATAATAGTTCACACACTTAGATGATGAGTTTACATCTTACCCACAACTCCCCCAATATACATTCTACCTTAAAAGAATTTTCACATATTAAAGGATATAGTTATGAAACAATTATCCTCTATGGAATCACTATCCAAAGAATAGATGTGATATGGGATAAAAAACATACCTCAACAATGATGAGAATAAAGTGTGATTCCAATTTTAAAACACAATATAAAAAATGAATTATTCAGTAAAGGTTTTGTGAATATCATAGCAACTTGTTTTGATATAGGAACAAACTACATCTATTATTCATTGTTCTCCACATGATCTTTTATAAAGTGTAATTTGATGTCAATATTTTTGGAACAATAATAATTTACCAAAATTTCTTTATGGTTGATTAACCTTTTATTATCACAACACAAGAAAAACGTTAACATTACTTCAATAAATAAGTCTTCTAACCGATTCTTCATCCTCATAAGTTGAGTATTGGATTTAGTGGAAGAAATATAATTAGTATCAACCATGATAAGATTTATTAAATTTTGATTCATTATATGAAATAAAAAAATCATATAAAAGAAACTCAATAAGATGAGGATCTTCTATCATCATCATTTCTAACCCAATAAGCATTAGAATACCAAAACAGGTCAGTACAATCTATTAAGTCATAATAGAATTACTTTTTTCCTTTGATATATATAAGAATTATATTTCCATCCAATAAATTTTATTTATTTGGAGCACTATAATATCTGGCACATAAGGTATAAAAATAAACAATCTATGGTCTTGAGGCATTTTTTAAGAACCTGGACCTTCTTTCTAGGTATGTTTTCAATTTTTTTGGAGTTTTTGAGAGAAGGGGAGTATTTGGAAGTTTTTGAAGTACACACCATGTACTTTATGAGAACAGGTTGTGTACTCCCTTGCCGCGTGAGGCCGTGTGCTGGCCGTGTTTCGGCCACACACATGGCCATGTAGGGCTGATGTGGAGCCTACTTATAGCAGAGTATAGAAAGGCTTGGTACACACCGTGTACTCTAAAATTACATGCCACTTACTTTCTTTTTTTACAATAAATGAACTGAGGTTGCGTATTAACCCCAGAACCGTCTTCTCCTCCAGCTTCATTGACCAATAGCATTCCCTATGGTTGCAGATCTTCAACTAACCACCGAGACTTTGTCCGTTATCCAAATCGACTGTTGTCTATTATGTTGGAACCACCATAGTAAGCTCTTCCTTATCATAGAGCTATGTTTTCCATTTCCTCCTCTTTTTCATGTTATCGTGGGTTGAACGTTTTATGATTTTTTTTAGATCTACGACCTGCTAAGGTGATTAAAACCTCATGGTTCATGTATATAGATCTCATAGCATCAAGGTGGGTGGTTTGTGTCCTCCTGTAAGAATTATTTGAATATTTTTGAAATTCCACCAATACCCTTGAACGGGGTATTGAGTGTTTATTTTTTTCCCTTGTTGGTTTCCTGCTTTGATTATATGATTGAGAACATGTTATTGTTTGTGAATAGGGTAATTTACTATGATTTGTATGTTTTTCCCATATATTTTTTTCCTTGTTAGGTTGTTTCTAGTTCTATTCCTAGTTATAGGATAGTGTGATTGTAGTTATTTAATTTTGAGAGACTGTAAATGCTATCCAAGTTGTTCTAGAGGATACTTTCCTATTACACGATGCGAGGCTTGCTGAATTGCCACAGGGCTGTGGGAACCTAGTGTAGTATACCATAGGGAGAATGGACATATGTTATTATCTAGAGTGTCTTTAATTTAAGATAAAAGACCACAGTGGGAATTGACATTGACTACTTCTTTAATGTGTCTGTAGATCCTCGACGCGGGCCACATGGGGAACAAGAAGTTGAGTGCTTCTCTGGAGCACATTTAGTACGATACGAGACTATAGGGGGAATTGGCATTGAGTGCTTCCCCAGAGAGTATATAATTTCATTAGATAAACCAAAGGGGTGAGACTGTGTGTTCCTCATAGAGGGTTGCTAGTATTTTTAGGTTTTACCATAGGGGTTAGGCTCTGAGTACTACCCAGAGGTTATACATTTGTTTTTCTTGCTTGAGTGGCTTCTTACATGTTTGTAGATTATATGCTAGAAAATGTGGATTGTTTTTTGTTTATTAATTTTCTGTTACAGTACATTTACCTATCATATATTTACTGAATGTTTGGAATAGATCATTGGGTGGTTGGCTACTTGGAACTGGTCCCACACCCTGTTTTGGCTATGCTTTTGGGCCCAAATAGATTATATTGCTGCAGGTATATATAGAGTCAAGCAACATTATTTTCATGTTCTTGATTACACTGGATCTAGAGATCATGAGACCAAACCGAGGCTTCTGATTCTGAGGAGTTTCTCTTCTAATTTTGTGACAACTGGGTCCCGAGGACAGCATAGACACCCCGCCTTAACATGGTCGCCAGGTCCTGGCCTGCCAGTTACTACCAGTTTCCCCGAAAACATGGGGCACACCCCAGGGTCCACCCAGATGCCTGAATGGGTCATCTGACTAATGATTGTCCCCACAGGCCAACTCATGTCCTTTCCATTGACCTTTCTCCTCACGTAAACACACCCTGGGAAACTTTCCAGAAGGTCACCAATCCTGATCACTACTCCTGGCCAAACATTATTAACTATGGAGTTCTAACCAGACATGCTCCTAAAAAGGATGGTGCACCTTGTTGACATAAGTCATATCATTTAGTCATTTAACCCTTTATCATTTCGGGATCTTACAATCACCCCCTATAGAGCACAACGCCCTTGATGTGGGCTCTACATCACAACCCAGGTAGTGCACCGTACTTAAGGATGGGTACCACCACTGATACCAAATGTGACAACTGGGTCCCGATGATAGCACATACACCCCGCCTTAACATGGTTGTCAGGTCCTGGCCTGCCAGGTATTACCAGTTTCCCCACAGGCACAGGGGGCCCACCCGAGGGTCCACCCACATGCCTAAACAGGTCATATGACTAATGATTGTCCCAACATGCCAACAAATGTCCTTTCCAATGTGCTTTGTCCTCACTTACACACACGCTGGGAAACTTCCCAGAAGATCGCCCATCCTAATCACTACTCCAGAATAAACATGCTTAACTGTGGAGTTCTAACCAGACATGCTCCTGAAAAGGAAGGTGCACCTTGTTGACATAAGTCATATCATTTAGTCGTTTAACCCTTTATCATTTGGGTATGTTACAATTTTACTTTTTTACTTTGGTTTAGTACTGTTTTCATCATTGTGACATGTTTGGATTTTTTCCGAGACATATATGTATCATGCATCATTTACATTTATTTCTGCTCTAGTTGTTTTTTTATCAGTACTCCTCCGTTTACTGTTGTTTGGAATTTATTGCTTCCGCTATGGTAGTTGGATATTTATTTCTTTCATTGTGTATTATGAAAATGAGGGCATTTTTTCCCCACTATCACTCACTAGACCCTCACTTCTAGTCGGAAGCCTTTGGCGTTCGGGGAAATGCTATTGAGGCCATGTGACCAAACACGTACGTCGTGCTTCTTGGTGGATTCCGGTACCCGGACTTTACAAAGTGGTATTGGAGGGTTTATTTTCCCTTGAATTATTATTTGGAGACTATATCCAGTGATAGGACAGAATAGGTACTTGGTAATGGGCTATTCTCAGGAGTAGATAACCCATGTACAAGGAAAATCCATAGTACATCGTTTATTGTAATTTTATTGGTTTGCAATTTTAGAGTTGATTTTATTTCATTGTTGTGTGATTCACATGCTTTGTGCTGTTACATTTGTTGTTATTGCAGTTCTATTTCTGTTGTAGCCTGATGAGATGAGGGTATTTAATCTCATGCATCATATAGACACTTGCTAGAAATCACATGTCTTGCATTCATTCCCTGTCATCTAGGATGAATTATAAATTGCATGTTGTTGTGATATATGTTGTGTAGATTATGCATGCTATTATGATAGATGTTTTGATAGGATATCTGTTATTTGATATAGGATTTTTTTGTATAGTATATTTCTTAAATGGATGCCAAACATTGGTTCTTGAGGTGTTGTGGGCCCTCATTAACCGGAATTTGGTAAATCATTGACCTTTTCACCTTGTTTGTGACTTGTATAAGATGATAAACATTGATTCATGGGGAATATGGGCCCTCATGGATATGAATTTGTTATCTTAATGTATTTTTCAGTGTTTTATGGGCTCTAGAGCAGTTCTAAGCCTACTTCCTAGAAAAACATAGAATACATGGCGTGTACATTATGAAGAAATGTCGTGTAGTTTTTAACCGTGTTGCTGAATATGTGGGAATGGGCATGGGTTATGAAGAATCTTTTTGGAACACATCATGTACTCATTTAGAACACCTTATAGTATGAAATATGTAACTCAACCGTGTCACGAACAACACGGGTCATGTTATATTTTCACATACACGTCAGGTCTGAATTTTACATGCCGTGTAGTCTAATCTAGGTACCTGGCTATGTCTCGAACATCACGGGTCAGTGTTAACCTTTCTCATACACTCTGTGTCTGTATGAAACATGTCGTGTACTGTCAGCCATGTGTCAGTCCGCATCACTAACAACACGGGCCAAGTAAGGCATGTATAGTACATGTTGTGTCTACCTCGAACATGTCGTGTAGTTTTCCCATGGATGAGCCATGTGGCTTAACTGTGTAGAAGGACTTGGGAAGGGAATATGATTCTAGTACATGCCGTGTGTTAGGATAACACACCTTGTATCTGGGTTGTTACAAAACCATTTTAGGTAGAAGTACACGCCCATGTGAATGACTTAAGGGAACACACCGTGTAGGGAAGGTACATGCCATGTGGTCATGTGTTGTATTACATGAATGCATTCATTTCCATTTTCCTTATTGTGCCTTTAGTTATTCAGTTCTTGCTAATGTGGATCTAAGTTGTATGTTTGACCTTTCAGAGTAATCACACCAAGACGTCCTCTGATTGTATGCTAGTTCCCAGGCGGTGATCAGACCCCGGACATGGCTGATCAGGGAGTTCCTGCAGATCCTCCTATTGTTCCAACATTGGAACCAGTAGTGATATCAGTTATAGGCGCTGATTCACAGTTTAGAGAAGGAATTATGAGGATGATTCAGACCTTTTAGGGAGCTCTACCTCCTGCCTCAACTATGGAAGGCATGACGCAGGTTTTCCAGCAGCAGCATCCTCCCACCTTCTTAGGGGAAAGAGGACCTTAGGCTACAGAGTCATGGCTAGAAGCTATGATGATGTTCATTGAGCATCTGGAGATGCCTCCAAAGATGAGGGTCAATCTCTCTACCTACATCCTATGAGACTCCGCCAAGAAGTGGTGCGATGTGATCTCACAGGTAAGTTATTAGCATGTTATGGAATGGGAGGAGTTTCAGTGTGTCTTTTATGAATACTTCTATCCGGAGACACTGAGGGCCGACCGAGCTTGAGAGTTCATGAGCCTAAAGTAGGGTACTCTTTCTGTCATGGAGTATTCCTCTCATTTCACTGAGAATCAGTTTTTCACACTCCTCCAGGGTGGAGATAATTCGTTCTTCAGAAGGAAGTTTGAGGATGGTGTCAGACGGGAGATCCACTCATAGGTGAATATCTTCAGGCTAACTTCCATCGCATCCACCATCAACCAGGCACTGATTGCAGAGCACAATCTGAGAGATTCAAAATATGACATCCAGGGCAGTTCGGCTTCTAGAGATAGTGCTTCACTAGTTGAAAGTAGGAAGCTCCATAGAGAGTCTATGCATGGTGATCTGAGATTGAGAGACACATCTTCAGGTTTCCATGTGGTATTCCTACAGTGTGGACAAGCTGGGCATACGAGGCCGCATTGCCAGAGAGACACAATGGAGTGCCAATATCGTAGCAAGATGGATCACCTTCAGCACTTCTGTCAGGTTTTCTAACCAGAATCTGGCGACAGAGGTTCATCCATGACTCCTCATTTGGGAGTAGTGCCACCGGTTTCTCACCAGTCTTGGTTCTGGAGTTCATCTGGCCATTCAGGTCGAGGTGGAGGTCGTGTTTGGGGTGGTCAGTTGCCTGTCTGTCAGCGACAGTAGGGTGGATCCGCTCAGAGCAGTCAGGAAGGGTCATAGGGCCGTGGTACAGGTCAGGATTTTGCAGTGGGGCAGAACCTACCGTATCAGGATCCCGAACCCTCTATAGTTCTAGGTACGATCTTAGTAGCCTCAGTTTTATCTTCTACTCATTTCGATATATGATTTTCCAATAGCATTATCTTTGTTTCTATTGTGAAGAGGCTTGGGCTCTACATCTTTTCCTCTACTGATACCTTGAATCTAGACATGTTGTTGAGGACTAGAACAGTTAGTGTACGTTAGTGTAGAGAGTTCCCTCCTGAGGTTGCATGGAGTCACTTCTTATGGGACCTCTATGTCCTAGATATGACGGGCTATTATGTCTTTCTCAGAATGGACTGGGTAGTTCCCTTCCAATCATTCGACGACTGTTATCACTGCAGGGTGAGTTTCATCTCACTAGAGGGTTGATATTTTTCTCATCAGGGCGAGTGGGATGTCCAGGTGAGTCGAGCATGTCCCTAGAATCATGGACTAGGAAGAGTTACGGACCATATTACTAGTCTATATCAGGATGATGAGGTGAATTCATAGTTATACTTTCCTTCATGATGGTTTTTGTGGATGACATCTTGGTGTACACTCACACTCGACACGACCATGCTACCCATATGGAGATCATTTTGATTACACTAAGAGAGCATCAGTTATATGTTATACTCTCAAAATGCCACTTTTGGATGGATCCTATTCACTTTTTTGGTCACGTTAACTCAGAGACAGGATTATCAATAGACCTAGAGAAATTGGGATCAGTAGTTTCTTAGGAGCAGCTGAAGAATGTTTTTGAGGTGCAGAGTTTTCTAGGGCTGGTTGGATAATACAGATTCTTCATATAGGACATATAACGCTTAGAATCAACTTTGAAAAGTCTGACCATGAATTGGGTGAAGTTATTATGGTCATACACTTGTGAGTCAGCCATCTAAAAGCTGATAGAGAGGTTGAATTCAGCACCGATACTAGTCTTTCCAATGCTGGTCAAGAGCTACACTTTTTACTGTGATTCTTTAGGTATTGGGCTGGGAGCTGTACTTATACAGGGAGAGGGATCCGTTGTTTATGGGTCTCATAAGTTGAGGCCGCATGAGCGGAACTACCCAACACATGATCTCGAGCTGGTAGCATTTGTTCATACCTTATGCTGTTGGAGACATTATCTTATAGGATATAACATTGTGGTTTTCACCAACCACAAGCGTCTCAAGTAAATATTCACCCAGCATGATTTGAATTTGAGACAACGCAGGTGGTTTGAGTACCTATGGACTTTTGACTTTTAGCATGCCTATACACCGGGAAAGGGCAATGCAGTGGCTAATGCATTGAGCTGGAGGACTCAGATACAGGCAGTCGAGGAGGCCATCACTGAGTGGTAGCTTATGGATCTATTCTCTATGACACATTACGAGGATCATGATAGACAGGGGTAGACTTTTCTATCTTCTATAAATGTTACACCTAATCTACGGATGAGTCAACTATCAGACTCAGAAGGCCTAGTCCTATGGGAGAGTGTGTCTAGAGATGACCCTCTTCCTAGATGGACATTAGGAAAGGATGAGATCTTTCTTTTCAGGGATGCGTAAGGGTGCCAATGGATAAATGCGAGGAGCTGATGAGGGAATTTAATTCCTCAGTTTGGGATGTTCTTCCTAGAATCACCCAGATGTTTCGTGATCTACACTGCCATTATTGGTGACCAGGTATGAAGAGAGATGTTTCATGTTTTTTCATGATGTGTTCCACTTATCAGTAGGTGAAGACCAAGCATCAGTGACAAATGGGTCTTTTATAGTAGTTACCCATTCCTAAGTGGAAGTGGGATGACGTTGCGATGGACTTCATGACTGGTTTTCCAAGGTCACCTCGAGGGAATGATGTAGTATGGGTTGTCATGGATAGACTCACGAAGGTTTCTCACTTCTTGTTGATCAAGGAGACCTTCAGTGTTGATGAGCAAGGATGGTTGTACATCTGAGAGATTGTACGCCGATATGGAGCTCCACACTCCATAGTTTCAGACATGGATGCACATTTTAATTCTCGGTTCTGGTAGGGGATTCTGAAGGCTTTGGGTACATGGGTACTTTTTTGTACAGCAAACCATCCCCAGACAGATGGCCAGTCCGAGCACATGATTTGGGTGCTTGAGGATATGCTTCGAACTTAAATTATAGACTTTGGAGGTTCTCTGGAGAAGCATATACCTCTCATAGAGTTCACCTACAACAACAATTTTTCAGTGACTATTCAGATGGCACCATACGAAGCCTTGTACGGTAGTCCATGCCAATTATCATTATGCTGGCTGGAGGCAGGAGAGGCAGCTTTGCTGGGACCTTTGCTTGTTCAAGAGACCTCAGAGCAGATTGAGTTGATTTGGAAGTAGATGGATACAAAACAGTCTTGATATAATTCTTATGATAATCAGTGGAGATGACTTCTGGAGTTCGAGGTCGGGGATCAGGTTTTCCTGAGTGTCACACCGAGGCTGAGACACAAGAGGATTCAGAGACAAGGTAATCATTCACCACAGTACGTCGAGTTGTGTGAGGTGTTCGAGAGAGTTGGTCTGGTTTTCTATTGGCTTCATTACCTCAGAGATACCAGGATATGCACGAAATCTTCCACGTCTCTCATCTTTGACGTTACTTTTCAGACCAGTCTCATGTTTTTCAACATGTATAGGTAGAGCTCGACGCGGATGCATCGTTTGAGGAGCATCCTATCTGAATTGTCGATCGTAGTGCGAAGGTTCTCTGTGGACGGTATGTTTCTCAGGTATGGGTGCTATGGAAGCATGGACGAGTACAGAAAGGGACTTGGGAGAGGGAGGCTGATGTACGATCGCAGTGGCCGGAGCTCTTTGGGTTTCTTCTTCTACATCTCACTAGGGAAATTTGGGGACGAATTTCATTAAGGGGGGAAGTTTGTAAGAACCCATACCTTCTTTTCAAGTATGTTTTCCCTTTTCTAGAGTTTTTTAGAAAAGATGAGATTCTAGAAATTTTATAAGTACATGCCATGTACATTATGAGTTCATGTTTTATACTCCCTTATCGCGTGGGGCCATGTGCTGGTAGTGTCTGGGCCACATATAAGACCATGTAGGGGTGATGTGGAGGCCGCTTAATGCGGAGTATGGAAAAACCTGGTACACGCCGTGCACTCTAAAAGTACACATTGTTTACTATCTTTTTTTTTCATTAAACGGACTTGGGTCGCGTATTAACCCCAGAACCATCTTCTTCTCCAACTTCATCGACCTAGAGCATTACGTAGGACCATAGATCTTCGACAAACCACTGAGCCTCTGTCCGTTCTCCGAATCGACCACCATCAATTGTGATGGATCCGAAGCAGTAATCTCCTCCTTATCCGAGTGATTTTTTCCCATTCCTCTTCTTCTGAAAGTTATTGTGGGTTGAACATTTTTTGAGTTTTTGTAGATCTATGATGTTATAAGGCGATTCAAGAATCATGGTTCAAGTATATCGATCTCCTAGAATCAAGGTAATTGGTTTGTGTCTTTCTGTAGTAATTCATTTAATATTTTTCCAAATTCTACCAATACCCTTGAACGGGGTATTGGGTGTTCTCTATTTTTTCCTTGTTGTTTGCTTGAATTTCTTATATGCTTGAGTAGAGGTTACTCTTTGTGAATAGGGTAATTAAGATGATTTGTATGTTTTTCCCATTAATTTTTTTCCTGTTAGGCCATTTCCATTTTCATTCCTATTTATAGGATGGTGTGACTATAGTTCATTAATGCTGAGATACCGTAGATGTTATCCAATTAGTTCATGAGGATACTTTGGCCATTACGCGATGCGATACTTGACGACTTTACACAGGGCTATGGGAACCTAGTGTAGGAAACTATAGGGACAATTGGCGTAAGGGATTCTCTATAGTGTCATTAATTTATGATGTGAGACCACAGGGGGAATTGACGTTGAGTGCTTCTCAGAGTGTCTATAGCTCCTCGATGCGGGCCACAGGGGGAAGGAGATATTGAGTGTTTCCCTAGAGCGCCATTAGTACGATACGAGACTATATGGGGAATTGATGGTGAGTGCTACCCTAGAGAGTCTATTGTTTCATTAGCTAAACTAGAGGGGTGAGACTGTGTGTGCCTCACAAGGGATTGATAATATTTATAGGTTGACCCATAGGGGATAGGTTGTGAGAACTACCTAGAGGATACCTGTTTGTTCTACTTGCTTGAGTGGCTGCTTACTTGTTTTTAGATTATATGCTAGAAACTAGGGATTGATTACTATTTAGTACTTCCTAGTTACTTTAGTTTTATCTTCCATATATTAACCGAATTTTAGGCACAGATCATTGGGTGGATTCCTAATGGGACCTTGTATCGCACCCTGTTTGGGCCATGATTTCGGGCCCAAACAGATTATATTGTTGTAGGTATAGATATGCGCAAGAGCCCGTCTACTTTATGTTCATGATCGCACTGGAGTTGGAGAGAGTGGGACCAAACCGATGCTTGTGATGCTAAGGAGTTTCTCATCTATTTTTCTTATGTACATTGGTTTAGTACTGTTTTCAGCATTGTGACTTGTTTGGATTTTTTCCGAGACATATATGTATCCTGTATCATTTACATATATTTTTTCTTCAATTGTTTATTTATCAGTAATCTATTTTTTACTATAATTTGGCATTTACTTCATCCATTGTTATTGTTGGCTATTTATTTCTTCTGTTTTGTATTCTTACAATGATGGCATAGTTTCCCCACTATCATATCCAATGCCCTCATTGCAAGTCAGTAGCCTCTGGCATTTTGGGAAATGCGCTTGAAGCCATGTGACCAACCGTGTAGGGGGCACCTATGGGTGGCTTCCCGAACTGGGACGTTACAAATTTAAATATAGAAAACATCCAAATATTTTTGGAAACTCATTAGAGTCAACTTACTTAGGTTATCCATCATTAGTCAACATGGATCCCATTAAAATTGATAGGTAAACTGGTTATTCAATTTTACATGATGAACTTATTGTGATGTTCCATAGAATATGTTTCATGGGAATGGAAAATATGTTTCTTCTTTTCGAGATTTAAAACTCGAGAATGTATTTATTTTTACCCTCCCCAAACATCATGAACACTTTTTTCATCTCTTAATAAAATCATTCACATGTTTTTTCGTCATTCCCTAGAATGGTAAAATCCTGGAAAAAAAATTAGTGATGAAAAATTCATTATATAGACATATGTATAAATTACTATCAACCCATACTTTCATAAAAATCATCTATCTTATGCAGGTATCCAATTTGAAAGACCATGCTATCATTGATTGATATATCCCATAAATGTATTTATTCAATATACAAACATAAAATTCATTATTATCAATAAAAAATCCACATGTTTGTTCAATATATACATCCTTATAAAGGACACCATTTAAAAATATTGATTTCAACTCCATTTGAATTTTTATAACATTGATGTGCATTATAGTAAATAAATATTCTAATAGTTTCTAACCTTTCCATAAGAGACAATGTATCATCAAAATCAATGCCTTTAATATTTGTGTAACCTCAAAACAATAATGATTATTTATATCTTTTTACAAAACCACCATCATTTAGGAGGTTAATAATATCCTACTTTTTACTGATAACTTTATTATTATTTGTCTGAGGCACGAGTTCACAAGTATCATCCTGCTCAATCTAATCAAACTCATCATTCATAGCCTAAACCCATTCGTGAGGCTCAAAATCATAAATCACATATTTTAAATCAGAATTTGAATGCATAGAAGTATGTTTAAAATATTTTTCTCTTATTCTTTTTTGAACTTATTGATGAATATAACAAATTAGGTTTTGTGATTCCACTTTATTTCACTGCATGTAATGATATATTATAGATTATGCCTTATCACTAGAAATAGTAGAGTCTGATTCTTCTTCCTAAGTACAATTAAAATTATTTTCATCCATATGATAATTATTATCTAAATTTTTTTCATCCTGGTCATCTTCCTTATCTACAAGAGATTTTATGCATCTTATTTAGTATTGTGAATTATTTTCACATCAATAGAGTCTATTAATATTCACGTATCTTTGTTGAAATATCGATATCCTCTACCATGTGGATCATAGAAAAGGAAAATTAAATCTTCACATTCCTTCTAAGAAAATATGGTTTACAACTATTTTCATTATAATGCCAGGATACCAAAAATTCTTTTGTCTTTCAATCTTGTAGTTTTTTCATAAAACATATCATCTGGAGTCATATCTGAATATGGCCTATTGTAACATCAATTTTGAATATAAACATTAGTTATCAATTATTTTATATAAATGTGAAGATAGATACCATGATCAAGTAACATAGACCTCCATATTGTAATCATACATCTATTATTCCTCTCTAAAACAATATTTTTTATAATTTTTAGGTGTACTGAACTCATGTTGAATTATATGGTCACAAGATAACTATAAAATTAATTTTTTAGATGAAAACATTCTAATTATTCGTTCTTGTATTCACTACCATAATCAATTCTAATCTTCATCACTACATCCTCACATTCCTTCTTATCGTCCAAAATAAAATATTTGAAAATTTTCAAAGCATCAGACTTATGTTTAAAATATGGGAAAAAGTAATTCAAGTAAATTAATCAATTAAAATAATTAAGTACATATCTCTATGAGTTAATTATTTTCTTATTGGACCATAAATATTTGAATGAATAAGTTCCTGGAGTCTTATTTTAATAATATCAACATTCTTATTAATAAGGTTTGTAATATTTCATTTCTGAAAAATTGTGTAACAGTAATATATTATTAATGAATTATCATGAATTCCATGGTCACACTATCTTTGATAGCATGATATATTTATTCCTGAATAATAGAAGATTAAATAAATTTGGTTTTGAGAGAATAATCATTTCCAAAATTCATTATTCCCTTATTTAATACATTAACATACTTGAAAAAAATAACAACTCCTATTATATGATAATGAAAACTACTATCAAAGATCCAAGTCTATTCTCATTTTTTCATTTTGAGAGTGTTTTCCAGAACATGATACTTTTCTTCTATTTATCATTATTCGCATCCAACTTATGAATATTTTCATATTACTATTGTGGTGCTGGTAAAAAAAATCGTTTCCATGATTTCATTAATTTTCACATCATTCAAAAATAGTTTTCAATGCCTATAACCAATTTTCAATTTTCACACCATCCTTCTCAAGTTTCATCATAATGTCCATCTCATAATTCTTCATTTTATAGGATTCACTCGACCCAAAATGTTTCGTTATGCAATTTGTGGAATAGTAGTAATGATTTTTATTAATGAAACTAATATTTTTTATTTTTCTTAATCCACCACAATACAAGAAGTATTTATAGAATGAATATCTTCCTCTGTAACTTCCATAATATCTAGATTTGTGATCTTGTTTCTCAAAAACCTTCTTATGTTTCTTATCAAAACTTTTTTGGAACACCAACCTTTTAGATATCAACTTGAATCTAATTTATTAGTTAATTTTTTTATTCCATAACATTACTAGATGTTTTAGGAATATTTCTAGAAAAATATTTTTTTAAAATTTATGTCTTCTCCACATTCTTTATTTTGGCTAAATACATAACATTAAAAAATTTCTTCTTCAAAAATATAGTTTACATTTTATTTTATAACATTGAGGGTAACTTCTTCTACTTCTCAGGATTCCCCTTCCCAATGCAGTTTCCAACATTAGATATAGAATTATTAAAACTCATAACCCTATGTTCAATATTAGTCTATTTTTAGATATTATACAACACTTGTTATCTGGTATTAAACATTACTCCAATATGTTTATTCGGATTCAATTGTTTCTCTATATATTTCTTCAAATATCTAATCACTTCCCGCATATAAACTTTATTATCAAGAAAATATTATTCATTGTCTGTTGAGAAAATTTCTATTTTCAATTTCGTGATTTCTTTCTCCAGACATAATATATTTCTTAGTAATCCTGTCAGTTCTTATTTGACATGAAATTATAATCAACTTCCTTATTCATCATTCGAACCACTTCTTTAAAAATCATCATTGTTAACTTTTGCGATGAATGTATAATCTCTATAATTTCCATTATTATTTTCTGATATTTGTTCACTATCTCATTCGTCATTATATTTAGAAAAAATTACTTCTCCTTTTGGATTTGGATAAATTATAATCATTCCCATGAAAAATGAATTTTCCTTATCATCACGTTTCTTCCTCGTTCATCTTATCCTTATTTCATCAGAATCATTATCCCCTTTATTCATTCTTGGAGGACAATTATCCAAAAATTTCCTAACTGATCCACATTTAATACATTTAAATGGATGTCTCACATATATTCACAGGTTTATATTTTTATATTTTATTGAAATCAAGGATTACAATTCATTATCAATTCTACATACCTCATTTTTTAAATAAAAATATATAGCTTCTTCTTCCAGAATCATTATTTTATTTTATTTCTTGGTATCCTTGAAAAAAATGTCACATTCACTTGTTTTTTCCCTTCATTGATATCTAACATCATATTTAAATATTAAAATGAGTATTATAAAATTAATCCTGACACAATATTTATGAATCCATATCTTCTAAGAGGAATCATTAGCATCAAAATTGTTATAATGAAATAAAAAAAGACTTTAAAAAAATATAATCTTCTCACATTTCACCAAGACATCTAATAGTTATTATAATTTCACTAACCATGTTAATTAAGTAACTGATGGATTTATGATCACCCATATTGAGATAATCAAACATCAACCAACCAATTTGTAACATAGTTTCCTTCACTTTTTTATTTCATTTAGAAATGATGTTTAATATTTTTTAATTACCATTGGATGTGGAAATACCATTCACTCATACAAACTCTCTTTTATAAAGTGATTAGATTAAATTATTCTTAGCTCCTTTATCATTCTAATTATTCTTCTTGTCAATGGATGTAATATGTTAATTTTCATTAGTGTGAGGAAATTCATCTATTATAGCTTCGAGAACATCTTAACAACTATACACAAAATATGGAAATAGTCATTATTTCTATATATGATCATTGATTCATAAAATTCAGATTTTTCTTCACATATTCTCTTCAAAAACATCAAAAAAGTATAAAATAAGGGAACCTATGTTATGATACAACATACATTTTCCCAACCAGGATCAATGTATCACTATGTTGGAGAGGGGTGAATCAGTGACATCATTTTTAGTTGTGTTTATTTTATTATAAAACAACCTTAATCTCCTATTAATGTGTTATCACATCGTAAAAAACAAAACGAACACACTTTTATTGGATCAAAAGAATTTAAAAATGTTCACTACTCAATAAGAGTATCAATTCCCTGGTATGTTTTGGTAAAAATACAATAACCCAAAATCCACTTGAAAAAAACATTTGTGTGGATAAAATTAGTAGGATATAACCTTACACTTGTGTAAAACTATGTTCAATAAAATAATTCATGTTATTTACGTACCATAAAATGATTCCCCATAAATTTTAATAACTTGTTAAGATTATTTAACCAAATGCATAAGAAAAATTTTATATACATCCTTGAACACATTCACAAATATGATCTTTGAAAAAATTCCTCACTTTCTTACAGAGCATCATGTAAGAATATCTCCAAACATCAAAATGATGGTTTGTGTCATCACCCAATCCTATTTATTAGTATAATTGCCCAGTCTGAAAATAATAGTCTGCCAGAATACCTTTGAATAAAATTTTAACGGTTTACTTCTCATTCTAGAAATCCTAGACCTATTTCTTGATCTAATCTAAAATAGGTGAATAAAATCAACAGGAATATTCTTCAATCCAGAAAATTGTGTAAGATAAGCTCTATTTAGAAAAACATTATCATTAAAACATCTTAAAATATATCTCATCCGCCACACATGAACTATGTTATAATATTTCAGAAATAAAAATATACTCTCCCCCTCTTATATCTATTAGAAATGTGGATTAGAAGGGAATATGAAATGTTTTCCCACTAAAAAAAAGGCATAAAACATCAAATTATCCATTATTTCATCTAATTAATTGACTTCTTCAACACATCTCTACTCTTCCATACTCTTCACATTGTTTCTCAAATATTTTCATAAATTTAGTTGTCTGCAATAATTGTAACAACTATTCAGTCTAATTCTAATTTCAATTCAGAATTTTTCATTAATATAGTGACATATACACAACAAAACAATTTTCATTACATTGATCTATAACATTTTAAATACAAAAAACCTATAAAATCATTTTTATATAAACATAGTTTCTACATCATTATACTTTGTTTAGGAATATTCTTCTAAAAAAATATCACAACTTAAAATATTTTTGACCACACTTTTCAAAAATTCAATACATGTGTCAATCAACATTGATAATAATTTTTCAATATTTTTTTCAATAGATTCAAAAAATTTATCATTTTATTATTTTTTTAGACCAACAAACCTACATTTGATGAAGTCCAACATCAATGAATTTTATCAGTGTTACCCTATACATAATCAATCTCAGTATCAATCTGATGAATTGGTGTGACCTCAAGTCCTATGACTCCTTAACTAATAGATGAATATAAACAAAATATTCTTCTTTCGCTCTTGACACACATCGTAATGACGATTTAATTTATTTCTTTATGAATTTATTTTTTCATCTCGATGATAATGGTTCAATACATTATTGATTTATCCATGACACAATTTTTCATCATTACCACAAACTCTTTCTTCTTTTCAATAAAATTGGTCCAATAAAATTTTGACGAAAAACAATTCTACCTTCGATTGATCTAAGGATCATCGCATCTGGTGGAACTATATTAGCAAATAATTTTTTTTATAATACCCACTATCTTCTTTTTATGGTAATTTTTATATCATAGATTATTATTATGACTAAAATCCTACATTTTTATCTATTCACATTTTAAGGAAACCATCACACATTGAATACACTTATAGGTATAGTGATATAACACTAATAAACTCGGACATGAATGTTTTGATATCGAAAAAATACTCTTCTATAACTCATAATTTTAAAAATGAATACCTACTTACATTGAAAATAAATAGGACATTCATATCATCTTCTGTATTTTAAGTTCATGTATTATGAATTCCTACCCTTATTGTATCTTCTTTCATTTCAATGAATCATCAATCCAATTAGATGTACTTGTTCCACATAATTTTAATAATATAGATATATTCAAAATATTCCCATAAAAAATATGCTTTATGAGAACCACATATTTGTAAATAAACATCATTACTACATCATAACCAGTCATACTCTGATACATTTCTTCATTATGATTCACACATTCATTCTAAATCCAAGGTAAGTCCAATGAACATTTTTTCCCAGAAAACATCATCAAAACCAAATAGGATTTTTGAAACAGATCAAATTTCACAAAAAAATCATCTGTTCATCTGATTACAATTTAACTTTATATCACTAGTTTTTGATAAAAAATTATTTAAAATGTGTGTTGATTCTTTTTCATTGACAAAAATATAATACTTTCTGTATAAACTTCTTTCAACTTCGAAAAAATTGTTCATCCAACATGGTCCCAACAATAGAGTATGTTAATACATTATATTATACCCAAATGTTCTCATCCCACCATGTAATGACATACATGGTTGATAAATACACCATGTGTCGTTATTTTATATAGTTGAGTACATCACATTCTAGTCATCTTAATCGACTAGAACTATCACTTGAACCATATACATGTATAGACATACAATTAATTTGTCTATAATAAATGATGTCCTACATATAAAAAATGTTATATAATATCCATATGGGTAGGACTAAATTGATAACATAAAAGTCATACCTAACCACACCGTGATTAAACAAGTATAGTTTATTTTGGGTGACTTTTTTCAATGTAAGAAGATTTTAATTTTATGTATATTTCAAACCCATTTCATGAGGATTTAATATAAAACATGAACCCCGAACATAACAAATACATATTATATGTTACGAAATGTTTGATGGATGGTGGGACTGTAACAGCCCAAGATTTTATAAAAAAATATTCTTTTTAATTTTATTAATGTCTTGTGTTGTACGCTACACCAAAAGGAGCTTGCACAACACGCATCCTTGTCTTGCCTTGCATTACACGCAATCGCGACCTTCCTCGATAGCGTGTGTAATACGCAATACCGAGTTTCACTAAACAACGATGTGCTATTAAAATATTATTAAAACTAGCCGTTATGAATAGTAATAACCACTTTTTAAAATTCTGTAAATCTTATTTTTCAAAATGAACTTCATTCTTGGATTCGGAGTATCGAATTTAGCCTAAGGTGAAATTTTGGTACTTTTCGGATAACTTTCATATTCTGATGAATAATGAAAAATTACTAAATTATAATTAAAAACAACTTTTTTAATCGAAATAATTAATAGTGATTTGAGTGGTTTTAAAGTATATTTAGATTATATTTTTACAATTTTTTACAATGTTGGTCATTGGTTGTAATTTCACATTTAAACCAGACACAATCAAGTGTCAATCTTTTGATATATATTGTTTCCTAAAAACACGTTATTTATTTTAACAGCGGGATTTAATTATAAAATTAATTAATGCAACTTCTATGTTATGAATTTGGTAAAATAGATTTCATTTTTGAATTCGGAATATGAAATATAGATTAGGATGAAATTTTGGCATTGTTCTAAAAAACATCAATTTTTGATGAATAGTGAAACTACTAAGTGGTAGTTAAAAAAAACTGAATTTTTCATAAAACATAATTTTGCCGCTTCTGTGAATGAAATTTCGAAAATCCGAGAGACACGGTTAATATCAAGGACTAAAATGTGGTTCAATGAGATGAAAATAATTTTTTGGTGAATAGTAACTTTTTACTTTTTTTACCGCGGTTAATAGTAAATAGGGTAACTAAGGGTAAATATGATATTACTATTACCCTAACACATGTCCTAATTCTATTGGACAAGTGTAATTCGACCAAAAACAAACTTAGGAATAAAATATGACCATTTAGGCCCACTTGGATTAGATTAGCACATTTATTATTAATTTATTTAAAGAAAGGTTAAAATAGTTAAAATCTAAGTTTAATAAGTAAATCATTTTTCATATGGGGTTATACATAAGATAAATACGATTGTAAATATTAATTAGAAAGATAAAAAGATATCATACATGATGGTATTTTATTTGTAATTTTTAGACATAAAATAATTTAATTTATTTATGACACAACGATGATGCAGTAATTATCTTATTAATGAAATATTGACATAATTGATGTTATAAACACCAAAATAAATTTAATTTGAGATTTTTATGAATTCCACTAATTTTCTAGGTTACTATGATATATTAATGTTGATTTAATCAACTTGGTTCGAACATTTAATTCTGTTATGACTTTCACAAAAATCATATATCAAATAGTGTCAAAATTGACACAAAATAGTTTTTAAATCAAATATTATATTATTAATTGTTATTGTATTCCTAAAAATCTAAGGGTCGGCCAAATGACTTAGATAAGGATATATATATTAATAATAAACAATTTGGGGTTCGTTTGGCATGTTATAGTAAGTGTATTAACCATATAGTGAAAGAAAACAAAAAGACATGCTAAAAGTTAAATTATTTAACTTAGAGTTAAATCTAATTGATAAGGTTAAAATAATATCCTAAACATGTTTAAATTCTATTGGTTGATAGGATTTCGACCCATCCCCACTTTAGCTTCGAAATAAGACCCTTTGGAACCATTATAAACTGATTTTAACTTTAATATAAAATAATATTTTGAGGTATTCCTAAGGTGCCCCTCTCCTCCCCTATAAAAGGACACCTCCTCCCCCTCCTCCTCACACCAATTTGAGCACTCATGCTCGGCCAACCCCTGCCAAAATTACTTCTCCACTTCCCTAGCAACATCCTAGAGGTTCTGGTCTTCCTCAAAGACCAATTCTAGTGCCCTAAGAGGAGGTCTCAAAGAGGCACTTCAAAGAAGAGGTAATTACCGTTACCAATTCTTTCATCTTTATTTCTTCTTCCACTTCTTCTTCCTAGGTTGTTTCATTATGAAGTAATAACATCAGTATCACTAATATACTGATATTTTATTATAAGTATGAAACAACCCTATTTCACCATCTATCCATCCTACGGAAAAAGAAATCACCGCGCGTGCGTACGTACGGAATACCGTCTCCACGCCGTGGTGTAATCTATTTTCCACCACCACCTTACATGGATGGGTATAATGGTGTAAAGAATAACTGTACATAGTTATTACAACATCATATTGATTCTGATATATTATATAATCCACTCCAATTCAATTCAATATTTATAGAAATGATATCATCGCTCGTGCGTACGTACGGACTACCGTCTCCACGACGCGATGAGATTCATTCTCCATGTTAACCATTTAAGAATGATTATAATGTATATATAAGAAATAATAATGAAATATATGACATTATAAAGCTACTGGATTTATGTATATATATACATATGTATGTCATCTACTTACTTCCATTTCAAGACAATAAGGAAAGAAAAACAGCGTTCATGCGTACGTACGGACTACCGTCTCCATGAACGGTGTTTTTCATTTTATTTATCTATCTATTATATATATATATATACTGAATATATATGATATATAAATCATATTTTATATTCTGGAAGTAAGTAAATCATGATATAAGTAATAATGATGTCAAGAACAACAAGTCAAAACACCAACGATAAATGAAACGATTTTACCCAAAACGCTTCTTTAACATGGAATTTACAAAAGAACAGGTAATATAATGTAATAAGTGAACCATATATGATATCATAACAATGAATATGATTCTGTAATAAGTCAATGACATTATATAAATCATTATACAGGAGGTTCGGACACATACGAAGCAAATTGGACCTAAGGTAAGGGAAATATCACAATCTCATTTTTATCCGAGATTGTTTATTCGTAAGTATTTACTGGGGTGTATTTTATCATCCACATCCATGTTTAATCAATATTTAATATTATTTACATCCACCTACAATTGTTTAAATCCATTTTTACCCTTCGGTGAGTTTTTAGTAATATGTATGAAAGGAATCTTTTGTCGTTTTTTCGTACGAGGTACATTTTGACTTTTCCGACAAAAGTACGAAGAATGTTTTTTAACTTATACGGCATGAATGGATTTTTAAAAAATTATTTCCAAGAAGCTTCCTTTACAAGTTTTCAAGTTTATTTTTAATCAATTTCTTTTATTTTAAAGTCATATGACATGTTATGAAAGGAAAAAAATGTTTTTAAAGTAGAAAGGATATTTTCCTCAAGAATGGAGTTCAAGTATTTTATCAAAATTATTTTCCATCTAAGATAATAAAAGGGTTCTGTTTTTACCCCTATTATTACATGGATTTCATTATGTTGTGATGGAAACATTTTTATGAATTCTTTTATCTTATATGAATTGTTTTATGATGTCATGTTGTTTAATAATCCCATTTTTATTACATGGGTTATGCGATGATGTATGATTTATGATTATGTGGCACACATAAGAAAGGATTCATTATAAGATGGGTGGGACCTATATCTCCCTCCAATTCATTGGGTAAAGATTTTATATCTAATGAGATAGACAGGGCTGGAACGGTAGGTTATACCGGTTCAGTGAAACAGGACTGAAACGAGGGTTACTCTATTCAGAAAGGGACTTTGTCCACTAAGATAGTCTTGGCAATGAGTCATGACTAACAAGAAATGATTTTCCATGATTATGTGTGCATGCCACAAAGTTTCAAGTTTCATGTTATGATTATGGGGTTCTCATTTTCACTTCTATGATTTATTAAGATTTTATGATCTCTTTTGCAGGTTATGATTTTCAAAAAGATATGATATGATTTTTATTTCCTTTATTGCCCTTGCTGAGAATTTGAGCTCACCCTTTTATGTTTTCTTTTCCCCAGGATATAAAGAAAGGTTTTAGGTAAAAAAAACGGATGACCTTTATGGGAGATATTGAAGAACTTTCACCACGATTAGAAGATTACGTTCCGAGTTTCCAAAGACACTAAACTATTACGATCCTTTAGTGTGTGTTTTTGTTATGTACTAAGTATTCCGCAAATGTAATGTAATGTCCATGTACGTCAAGTTTCGGGTCTCTACAGTTGGTATCAGAGGAAAGGTTTAGTCAACCTTTGGAAACTAGGATGCGAAAACGTTAGTGAGATCCCTAGAGATATTTCTACGGTATGTCTAGGGATGTCCCTAAGGTTAAGTAGACGTATAAGTTATAGTACTAGAACTACGCTAACGATCATAGAATTAAACCTAAGATGTTAGATATTGAAGGTACTCCCCCTTTATTATGTTGTTTTCCCTAGCATGATTTTTTCCTCTCACACTATTCTTTTTGGGTTTTAGAAAATGGCTGGAAACAAGATGATTCACGATAATGGAGGATATGATGGAAAATGGAATGATATTATTCATAATGAAATGGGATTTGGAAGTCCAAACATAATTATTATGCCGAATCAGCAATCTCATAATATGATCAATACAGTAAAATTTGGTAAGTTTCCTGACTCGGCTAATAAGAGAAAGATGGAGTTTCATGATGATCATAGAGGAAAGAAAGTTCAATTTCCCCTATGTAATTCATGTGGGAAGAGGCATCAAGGAGAATGTTTCAAAGGAACTGGAAGATGCTTTGGGTGTGGAAAAGAAGGACACAAAGCAAGTAAGTGCAAAGGAAAAGGTTCAGTTAACACCATGGATGAGGATAATGGTATTGCTACGACATCAAAAATGGTTAAGTGTTTTAAATGTGGAATGTATGGGCATTATGCAAACCAATGTCCTAAGGGAAAGACTCATGAAGAGAATCAGTATGGCCATATGGGTAGTATTTATGTGGATGGTGATGAAGAGACTACAAATGATATGTGAGATGAAAGAATTGTTGAAGCTCGGTTAATGGTTTAAGAATGTAGTGGAATGATTACATGTTTATCATGTGTAATGTTGTATAACTAATCTCATGGTACTATGGAATAAAGAGACATGTAAGGATTGTTACATTGTTGTCTGATTAATGTTACCAGTAACCATGAAAGGTTATTCAGATACATTTGGAAAGTAGATGATAAGTGCATAATGAAAGGATAAGAAGATAATGAGATGTTTGATTGTATTCATGAGCTCATGATTGATATAAGGACTAAGTGATATCATGGTTTGAGTATAAATAATTTTGAGGATTTTGGTATGTGTAAAGTGTTATCTTTTAACTGCATTCATGTTTTCACTAAGGTTCAATGGGTATTCAAGAGTATACATGATTAAGGACTTTGAATGTTTGGAATGTGACCAACAAAACATATCTTATGATATATGGGGATCAACGATGATATTAATCTCTGGTAATTGTTTTCACTATGTTATGAGAGTGGACTGCAATATTATGGATAAGCCTAAATATTGGAATGGATTGTGTTGGACGTAAGTTAGTATTGTTTAAGGATAGAATTTTTTTTTCGATATTATTGATGGGATGTTATAGTAATATAGTTTTGGAAAAAGGACAACCTGCAGGACGGGCGACATCCCATCGCTTCAGACAAGGCTGTAGGAATCGAACCCACAACCGAAGTGCGACTGGCCTTTATCGCCTACCACTAGCCTACAGGAAGTCCCTGTTTAGTAGAAACTTGTTTTATTATATTAAGCAGTATGATATATGAAGTATAAGTCCATTTTAGGAACCATATATGATTAATCTCACTATAGATCGATTTATGCATATAATTTTTGCTAACCTTTTGTTTGAGACAGATGGAATGACCCGTCATTCTATCACATGATCTGCTAACACTTCACGAATAACAAATTCAACTTCATTTATTTAAGAGATGAAGTGGAAATTGTTCAAGGCACGAACAACAGTGAGATTGTACCAAAATAAAGTAAGTATTTATTCTAATTCAAATTTTCAACTTTAGGGGAAATGATCTTGAAAACCAAAAATGTTGTCCTAGTGATCTTATACCTGATGAATCAGATGGTACCTTATATCATCACAAATCTATGGATTTGTGATTACTGGCTTTTCCATAGCCATGTTCTCTACCACTCTCCATCAGAACATGATGGTTAGATTTCTCTTCCATATCCATATTTTCACCTACGAGGAAACCCAATGATTAGTTTATTTGGGTAACCATTACGTTTCATACTTTTGTTTTTAAAGATCGGTTTTGATATTCCTTTTTACGATGTGGGTTTCTATTAAAGAAACTTTCGAATAGTAAACCATTTATAACCCGGACGAATTTCGAGGGCGAAATTCATTTTAAGGGGGGTAGAATGTAACAGCCCAAGATTTTATAAAAAAATATTCTTTTTAATTTTATTAATGTCTTGTGTTGTACGCTACACCAAAAGGAGCTTGCACAACACGCATCCTTGTCTTGCCTTGCATTACACGCAATCGCGACCTTCCTCGATAGCGTGTGTAATACGCAATACTGAGTTTCACTAAACAACGATGTGCTATTAAAATATTATTAAAACTAGCCGTTATGAATAGTAATAACAACTTTTTAAAATTCTGTAAATCTTATTTTTCAAAATTAACTTCATTCTTGGATTCGGAGTATTGAATTTAGCCTAAGGTGAAATTTTGGTACTTTTTGGATAACTTTCATATTCTGATGATAGTGAATAATTACTAAATTATAATTAAAAACAACTTTTTTAATCGAAATAATTAATAGTGATTTGAGTGGTTTTAAAGTATATTTAGATTATATTTTTACAATTTATTACAATGTTGGTCATTGGTTGTAATTTCACATTTAAACCAGACATAATCAAGTGTCAATCTTTTGATATATATTGTTTCCTAAAAACACGTTATTTATTTTAACAGCGGGATTTAATTATAAAATTAATTAATGCAACTTCTATGTTATGAATTTGGTAAAATAGATTTCATTTTTGAATTCGGAATATGAAATATAGATTAGGATGAAATTTTGGCATTGTTCTGAAAAACATCAATTTTTGATGAATAGTGAAACTAATAAGTGGTAGTTAAAAAAAACTGAATTTTTCATAAAACTTAATTTTTCCGCTTCTGTGAATGGAATTTCGAAAATCGGAGAGACACGGTTAATATCAAGGACTAAAATGTGGTTCAATGAGATGAAAATAATTTTTTGGTGAATAGTTACTTTTTACTTTTTTTACCGCGGTTAATAGTAAATAGGGTAACTAAGGGTAAATATGATATTACTATTACCCTAACACATGTCCTAATTCTATTGGACAAGTGTAATTCGACCAAAAACAAACTTAAGAATAAAATATGACCATTTAGGCCCACTTGGATTAGATTAGGACATTTATTATTAATTTATTTAAAGAAAGGTTAAAATAGTTAAAATCAAAGTTTAATAAGTACATCATTTTTAATATGGGGTTATACATAAGATAAATTCGATTGTAAATATTCATTAGAAAGATAAAAAGATATCCTACATGATGGTATTTTATTTTTAATTTTTAGACATAAAATAATTTAATTTATTTATGACACAATGATGATGCAGTAATTATCTTATTAATGAAATATTGACATAATTGATGTTATAAACAACAAAATAAATGTAATTTGAGATTTTTATGAATTCCACTAATTTTCTAGGTTACTATGATATATTAATGTTGATTTAATCAACTTGGTTCGAACATTTAATTCTGTTATGACTTTCACAAAAATCATATATCAAATAGTGTCAACATTGACACAAAATAGTTTTTAAATCAAATATTAAATTATTAATTGTTATTGTATTCCTAAAAATCTAAGGTTCGGCCAAATGACTTAGATAAGGATATATATATTAATAATAAACAATTTGGGGTTCGTTTGGCATGTTATAGTAAGTGTATTAACCATATAGTGAAAGAAAACAAAAAGACATGGTAAAAGTTAAATTATTTAACTTAGAGTTAAATCTAATTGATAAGGTTAAAATAATATCCTAAACTTGTCTAAATTCTATTGGTTGATAGGATTTCGACCCATCCCCACTTTAGCTTTTAAATAAGACCCTTTGGAACCATTATAAACCGATTTTAACTTTAATATAAAATAATATTTTGAGGTATTCCTAAGGTGCCCCTCTCCTCCCCTATAAAAGGACACCTCCTCCCCCTCCTCCTCACACCAATTTGAGCACTCAAGCTCGGCCAAACCATGCCAAAATTCCTTCTCCACTTCCCTATCAACATCCTAGAGGTTCTGGTCTTCCTCAAAGACCAATTCTAGTGCCCTAAGAGGAGGTCTCAAAGAGGCACTTCAAAGAAGAGGTAATTACCGTTACCAATTCTTTCATCTTTATTTCTTCTTCCACTTCTTCTTCTTAGGTTGTTTCATTATGAAGTAATAACATCAGTATCACTCATATACTGATATGTTATTATAAGTATGAAACAACCCTATTTCACCATCTATCCATCCTACGGAAAAAGAAATCACCGCACGTGCGTACGTACGGAATACCGTCTCCACGCCGTGGTGTAATCTATTTTCCACCACCACCTTACATGGATGGGTATAATGGTGTAAAGAATAACTATAAATAGTTATTACAACATCATATTGATTCTGATATATTATATAATCCACTCCAATTCAATTCAATATTTATAGAAATGATATCATCGCTCGTGCGTACGTACGGACTACCGTCTCCACGACGCGATGAGATTCATTCTCCATGTTAACCATTTAAGAATGATTATAATGTATATATAAGAAATAATAATGAAATATATGACATTATAAAGCTACTGGATTTATGTATATATATAAATATGTATGTCATCTACTTACTTCCATTTCAAGACAATAAGGAAAGAAAAACAGCGTTCATGCGTACGTACGGACTGCCGTCTCCATGAACGGTGTTTTTCATTTTATTTATCTATCTATTATATATATATATACTGAATATATATGATATATAAATCATATTTTATATTCTGGAAGTAAGTAAATCATGATATAAGTAATAATGATGTCAAGAACAACAAGTCAAAACACCTACGATAAATGAAACGATTTTACCCAAAACGCTTCTTTAACATGGAATTTACAAAAGAACGGGTAATATAATGTCATAATTGAACCATATATGATATCATAACAATGAATATGATTCTGTAATAAGTCAATGACATTATTTAAATCATTATACAGGAGGTTCGGACACATACGAAGCAAATTGGACCTAAGGTAAGGGAAATATCACAATCTCATTTTTATCCGAGATTGTTTATTCGTAAGTATTTACTGGGGTGTATTTTATCATCCACATCCATGTTTAATCAATATGTAATATTATTTACATCCACCTACAATTGTTTAAATCCATTTTTACCCTTCGGTGAGTTTTTAGTAATATGTATGAAAGGAATCTTTTGTCGTTTTTCCGTACGAGGTACATTTTGACTTTTCCGACAAAAGTACGAAGAATGTTTTTTAACTTATACGGCATGAATGGATTTTTAAAACATTATTTCCAAGAAGCTTCCTTTACAATTTTTCAAGTTTATTTTTAATCAATTTCTTTTATTTTAAAGTCATATGACATGTTATGAAAGGAAAAAAATGTTTTTAAAGTAGAAAGGATATTTTCCTCAAGAATGGAGTTCAAGTATTTTATCAAAATTATTTTCCATCTAAGATAATAAAAGGGTTCTGTTTTTACCCCTATTATTACATGGATTTGATTATGTTGTGATGGAAACATTTTTATGAATTCTTTTATCTTATATGAATTGTTTTATGATGTCATGTTGTTTAAGAATCCCATTTTTATTACATGGGTTATGCGATGATGTATGATTTATGATTATGTGGCACACATAAGAAAGGATTCATTATAAGATGGGTGGGACCTATATCTCCCTCCAATGCATTGGGTAAAGATTTTATATCTCATGAGATAGACAGGGTTGGAACGGTAGGTTATACCGGTTCAGTGAAACAGGACTGAAACGAGGGTTACTCGATTCAGAAAGGGACTTTGTCCACTAAGATAGTCTTGGCAATGAGTCATGACTAACAAGAAATGATTTTCCATGATTATGTGTGCATGCCACAAAGTTTCATGTTTCATGTTATGATTATGGGGATCTCATTTTCACTTCTATGATTTATTATGATTTTATGATCTCTTTTGCAGGTTATGATTTTCAAAAAGATATGATATGATTTTTATTTCCTTTATTGCCCTTGCTGAGCATTTGAGCTCACCCTTTTATGTTTTCTTTTCCCCAGGATATAAAGAAAGGTTTTAGGTAAAAAAACGGATGACCTTTATGGGAGATATTGAAGAACTTTCACCACGATTAGAAGATTACGTTCCTAGTTTCCAAAGACACTAAACTATTACGATCCTTTAGTGTGTGTTTTTGTTATGTACTAAGTATTCCACAAATGTAATGTAATGTCCATGTACGTCAAGCTTCGGGTCTCTACAGGGACATATAGGGAATAATAAAAAAATTATTACACTTTTTCTTATTTTGAATCTCAATAATATTTAAAACCAATGTCTGAATTAACAATTTTTTAAAACCTATAATACTCATTGAAGTACACTGGTAATGAATAAATCAATTCCATACATTGATATAACAACTATATGTTCACATTACATGATATATGTATCCAACATGATTGAATAGTAGAGGATATATTTCTACATATACATTTATTATAATTTTAGAATACGTAATAAAACCATACAAAAGTATCCATATGAATATATTTTATATGATAAATAACTATAATGGAATAATATTTTTTAAAATTTTATGTGTTTTTTAAACATCATTACTTTATATATAATTCCACACACATATTTATATGACCATATGATAGAAACCTCCCACTAAACAATTTAATGGGTGACATTTGTGAACATGTTTTTTTTAATAATTGTGAGTCTTATAAATCATATTCATAATTTATAGCTAATTAAAAATAGTATATAAACTTTATTAATTAACAATATCCCATTCTATAATGTAAATAATGTATGTTCCCAACATAGATATATTTGTATGTTTATATTTATTAGGAATATTCATTTTCCATTTTATGCTTTTGAATATTTTATGAGGTAATTTATGTGTTATTCATTGTGTTAGAATGGGATTCAGGGGCCTAGGAATCTTGGTATTGTGATTATAAAATTATTAGATATATAACATTACACATGCATAAAAAAGAGATGAAGAATGAAAATTTGATACAACCATTGATAGTTGAATGTGGTTTTTACCCTAGAAGTGGCACAATCGTTTTCAGCAAAAGAGATTTTGGTATAGTGAAATAATAAAATAAATAGTGAAATTTATATGGATTTTGTTATTTTAAATGTATCATCCCAACATAACCATATTAATGTATGGTTATGGAAAAACCCTACATCAAGTCAATATCTATAGGGATATAGAGAGATACAATGGAAAATTATCCATGGAAGACCAATGATGGATCATTGATTAGAAATTGGTTTGGAAATCAAAGCATTTGGATTTCTTCAATGAGAGTAGTGTGAAACCATTGTTCATCAGGGATTGTTCAAAACCTAAGGTAGGGAATTATTCTATTTGGATTTATCATATTATTTTGTCCCTTGTCAACCATAAATCAATATATCATAAAATATGATTCAAAAATTGATTTTTGACTTCAATTATTGTCTTCATTTTCATATATATAATATAAGGCCCCGACCTTATACCTTACTTAATCTTGAGTTATTACAAGATTACACATTGAGGATCTTCTTAGGTTTATATTTTTAGAGAACTATATCATTAAACTTGCATTACATTCCACATGTAAACAATGTGGTTAGATAAAGATAGTATTCATTTTTCCCATCAACGAAATCATATTTAAAAATAAAACATGGATTCTTTATTGACACTTCCTTGACACTATCATATTATAATGTACCTTTCCCTTGACCTGTGAAAACATTTCAAAAAAACATTGGATGAGCATAAAAATTATCAGTATGGGTTATAAAAATATGGAAAGGAAACATGAGTTCATATATACATAAGAATGAAATCATACTTTACCCATAAAACATAAGCACTTTAACATACCTCAAAAAATCATGAATAAATCATATAAATCATAAAACATAAAGGTAACATGAGGCATTCATAACATTCTTACATAGGGAGTAACCCTCTTGGTTATGTTTGGAATACCAATCACAGTATATTCCCTAAATGTCTTCGGAGAATCCTTAACGTTTCACTCCTTCGCGTTACCGAATGCATTGGAGAGCTATATCGGGCTCACCCGCCCTTAGTTTATCACGGAACCACCCATCTTCATAATAATGACCAAGAACCTCAACATAATCGTATCATATAAAACATGCATAAAGGAAACATAACATTTCCAACATTCAATCAAAAGATATCAATATAACTCATTGATATAAAAACATTATGAAAACCATTTTCAATACAAAAATAAAAGAAAAGTAAAACATGTTATTTATTTTTCTTTTAAAAAAAGGTATGGCTTGTAGAGGAAGCCGAAACTCAAATAATGGTCACGGTGGTGGAGAAGTCATTGTCGCTGCATAGGTATGACAAAAACATTCCCTTTTTTCATTTAGTAAACGCTTCATATAAAAAAAGATTTCTTTTGAATAAACGTAAAAGTCAAAGGTGTTTAGACACCGTATAAAAGAAGGTTGTGTATAAAACAAAATATGCCTTAATGAAAAGAGATTGAAAGGAAGTCCCATACCTCGGGTCCAACTTGACTCAGTCGTTCTTTAATCTCCTGAATAATAAACTTGAGTTACTTTCTACTTGTTTATGAACCTTTTTCAGGTTCATTATTCCTTTTATATCACTTAATTCCATGTCATGAACACTATGTAATTATTTAAGTTAATAATGGTCGTTTTAATGATCTTTGCTACTTGAGTCAAAAATAAACCCTTTATAATTACAAGTTGTTCATGTATCCATTATATACAGAATGGTATTCATGATGTAGATATCATATATATCATATATATCCAGTACATGCATGCATTTAAAATATTATATAACATTTAGAGGTTAGAAATGAAATGCACCGTTCATGGAAACGGTAAGCCGTACGCACGCATGAACGCTGCTTCCATTTTTTATTTCATGTTTTATGAAATGGAATCATAATGATATAAAGGTATATTATAATTCCAGTGTAATTTCATATATAATATCATAACTCCATCTTTATATGTCCTACATACGGTGTTAACGAATCAAATCATTTTGAGAGGGCGGTAGTCTGCACTTCCTTAAATGAAGATATCACGTTTACCCATAATGGAAACCATAAAGGTATTTCCAAAATGGAAAATACAGAATCTTAAGGAAAATAGAAACAAATTATATATCATATATAAATATAGTGTCATCTTAATGGGCACCTTGAAGGTGTTAAAATAATGTTGAACAATCATCGTTTCGAGAGGCATAAATTCTCCATCCACGGAAACAGTATTTTATTTAACCATTAGATGTAGGTGTGTGTATGTGTAGATCGAATACTTCTTCTAACAACATCCTAGTATATTTAAGATACTGGAGTTGTTACAAAAGAAATGAATAAAAAGATATTAGGGGGTTGGAAAAGAAAAATAAAACAAAAGGACTCAAGTAAAGACATTACCTTAAAATCGGGTAACTCCATTTGGTTTGAGCTCAAAGGATTCCTTGGGAAGACTTCTTCCCAAAGTGAGAGCCAAAGTCTTTGTATGTGTGGGTAAGGAGGTAGAGGTGGGGGGTTTTTATAAGAGAAGAGGAGGGGCACTCTTAGAATGTAAAGAAATGATACTTTATTTTAAAATGAGTTTCAGATTTAAAATGTCCCACATTGATATAATTCGAGGTTAGGGTGATACAGGTTCAAAATACACCCATCCAATAGGTTTTGGACATGTGTAGGTCATAGATTTTACATTATCTTTTCATTTTATTTAAATCCTTTATTAATGGTGTAATCGCTACATCATCATGATGTCATAAATAATTTAATTTATTTAATGTCTAAAAATTATAAAAAAATTATCATGATGTAGGAAATATTTTTTGCTTTCTAATGAATATTTATAGTCAAAAATCTGACTTGTATAATCCCATTTAAAATTTTTTTAGTAAAAGAACTCATGTTTGTGCCATTTTTACTTTTACATTAAATAAAAAGTAATTTATGTCATTTCCCAACCAAAGTGGCTCCATGGGGTCCCCAAGAAGACCCATGGCTTGTCTTGGTCGGACATGACACATCCAATGAGTGTAAGACATGAGTCAATCTCATCTCATATTATTAAAACATTATTTTTACCTTAAACTACACTAATTACCTCTAATCGCGATTAAAAACATAAAAGTTACTATTCGCCAAAAAATTATTTTATTCTCATTGAACTTCATTTTACTTCTTAATGAAAACCATGTATGTCGGATTTTTGAAAATCAAATCTCAGAAGTGGAAAAGTTTCATTTAAATGAAAAATCAGTTTCTTTAACTACCACTTAGTGGTTTCACTATTCATCAAAAATTGAATTTTTTCAGAAAAATACCAAAAATTGACCCTAAGAAATATTTGATATTCCAAATTCAAAAATGATGTCTATTTTACAAAATTAAAATCATATAATTTACATTAATTAATTTAATAATTAATTCCCGCTGTCATGACAAATATCGTGTTTTTATGAAACAATAAGTATCAAAAGATTGACACTAGTTAAAGTCCAATTTCAAAGTGAAATTGATTCTAATGACCACCATTGGATTAAATGGTAAAAATATATTCTAATTTCACTTCAAAACCAATTCAAAATATAATCTTAGTATAAATAAATTAGATTAAAAATAGGTTTTTAATTAAAATACAACATTTTCACTATTCATTAAAAAATGAACTTTATCGGAAAAATACCAAATATTCACACAATGTAAATTTTGATGTCCCAATCATAAAGAATAATTTTTTTTGACAAACATAGCTTATAAAATTGTCAAAAGATAGTTTTAAAAATGGTTTTCTATCAAAAGGAAGTAAAATAATATTTTAAAAAAATTAGTGTATTCTATGCTTAAGATTGGATTTATTTTGTTTTTAAGCCTCTAAAACACTATCTAATTCATTAATAGACATAGATAAAAAAAATTACTCATTACTTACTTAGGATGTTACATCCTTCCCCCCTTTAGAAAATTGCGTCCCCACAATTTATTTACTTATCGAATAAATGGGGGTACTTATCCCTCATTGCATTTTCAGATTCCAATGTTGCCTCTTCCATCATGTGGTTTTTCCACAAAACCATTACCTGATTAATCACCTTATTCTGTAACACTTTCACCCTCTGGTCAAGAAACTGGAACGGTTGTTCCTCATAAGATAGGTTCTCTTCCAGCTGAACTACCTCTGGACTCAAAACATGAGATGGATCTGGCATGTACTTTCTCAGCATCGAAACATGAAAAACATTGTGTACCTAAGATAAACTCGGAGGTAAAGCCACCTGGTATGCAATTGATCCAAATATCTCCAAAATTTCATATGGTCCAATGAACCTTGGACTCAGCTTTCCTTTCTTACCAAATTGCATCACACTTTTCCATGACGAGACTTTGAGAAAAACATGATCACCTACCTCAAAAGATAGATCCTTCCTCCTGTTGTCCGCATAACACTTCTGCCTGCTCTGAGCTGTTCACATGTGTTTCTGTATCAACTGAACTTTTTCTACCAACTCATCTACCAATTCTAGTCCCATCAGATTTCTTTCACCCACTTCATCCTAAAAAGCTAGAGTTCGACACTACTTCCCATATAACGCCTCAAATGGTTCCATCTGTATACTGGAATGAAAACTGTTATTATATAAAAATTCAACCAAAGAAAGATGTTGGTCCCAACTTCCCTTATAATCCATAGAGAAAGAACGTATCATATCCTCTACTGTCTGAATTGTTCATTCTGACTGCCCATCTGATTGAGGATGAAAAGATGTACTAAAATTTAATTCAGTACCCAACAACATCTGAATGCCTTTCCAAAAGTTAGAAGAGAACCTCTGATCAAGGTCAGATACAATGGAGAGAGGAACTCTATGTAAACTGACTATCTCTTTAAGATGCAAATGAGAAAGTTTATCTAGAGATAAATTATCTCGAATAGGAAGGAAATTAGAAGATTTAGTCAAGCGATCAATATTAACCCAGATTGCATTATTACCTTGAGTGGTCTTCGGAAATCCCACAACGAAGTCCATGGATATATTCTCCCATTTCCACACTGGCACTGGTAAAGGCTGAAGCATCCCTTTCGGTAGCTGCCGCTCTACATTAACCTGTTGACATGTCAAACACTTCACAGTAAAATCATCAATATCTCTTTTCATTACATCCCACCAGTAATACTCTCGTAGATCTCTGTACATCTTAGTACTGCCCGGATGAACTGAAAATGGAGAACTATGAGCTTCACATAACAACTCTCTCTTCAACTGTGAATCACAAGGCACACACAATCTCTTCCCAAATCTCAAAACACAATCATTATCAATGTTGAATTCAGGCAACTTACCCTTCTAAACCAGCTCTACATTTTTCTGCAACTCACTGTTCTGCTTCTGTGCTTGCTTGATTTTGTCTGATAGAGATGATCTCACTGATACCTGAAACAAAATAGAAGAACATCCTACACCAACAACTTCTATGCCAAATTTCATCAAATCCTTAACCAAATGATCATGTTCCAAACACAACATTTCTAATAAAGCATTACTTTTTCAACTCAAAGCATCAGCCAATTTATTTTCTTTTCCTGGATGGTAATGAATTATACAATCATAATCCTTGATTAATTCCAACCATCTCCTCTGTCTCATGTTTAACTCTTTCTGAGTGAATATATACTTTAAACTTTTGTGATCAGTATATATTTCAAACTTTACTCCATAAAAATGATGCCTCCAAATTTTTAAAGCGAAATCAATAGTATCTAATTCCAAATCATGTGAAGGGTAATTTACCTCATGAGTTTTCAACTATCGTGAAGCATAAGCAATTACCTAATCATTATGCATTAGGACGAAACCAATTCCTTTCAATAAAGAATCACTGTATATAACAAACTCACCATTCCTAGAAGGAAGTGCCAAAATTGGAGCATTCACCAATCTTATTTTCAACTCCTGAAAAAAATCATCACATACTTTTTTCTAGATAAACATAACACCCTCCCGAGTTAGCTTAGTCATTTGACTAGATAATAGTGAAAAATTTCTAACAAACCTTCGGTAATAGCCTGCCAAACCAAGGAATCTATGAATCTCAGTTACATTTGTGGGTCTTGGCCATTCTTCAACAACCCTTGTTTTTGTAGTATCATCAATTATCCCATATTTATAAACAATGTGACCATGGAAATAAATTTGTTGCAACCAAAATTCGCACTTTCTGAATTTCCCATACAATTTCTCTTCTTTTAAGGTTTTCAAAATAACCCTTAAATGTCTTTAATGATCTTACTTACTTTTAGAAAGCACCAAAATATCATCAATGAAAACCACCAAAAACAAATCCAAGAACTCATGGAAAATTCTATTCATTATGTCCATGAATTCAGCAGGTGCATTGGTTAGCCCAAAAGGCATTAATAAAAATACATAATGTCCATATATTGTATGAAATACAGTCTTCGGAACATCTTCTTCCTTTACCATCAACTGATGGTACCCCGATCTCAGGTCAATCTTTGAAAAATACGGTTCTCCCTGGAGCTAATTAAACAAATCATCGATATGAGGCAAAGGATATTTTTTCTTAACAGTAATGTTATTCAAGGATCTATAATCAATACAAAGTCTCATAGAACCATCTTTCTTTTTAACAAATAAAACAGGAGCACCCCATGGTGATGTGCTAGGTCGAATGAAACCTTTCTCTAATAAATATTACAATTTCTCCTTCAACTCTAAAAGTTCAATTTGAGCCATTCGATAAGGGGGTTTCAAAATTGGCTTAGCATCAGGAACTAAGTCAACAGTAAACTCAACTTTACGATCTGGTATTATTCCAACCAACTCATCAGGAAAAACATCAGGATAGTCATTTACCACATGTACATCATTAATCTGAACAGTTACTTAATTTTCAATGATGTGTGCAAGGTAACATTCATTTCCATCTTTTACAAGTTTCTCGGCCTCTTGATATGTTATCAATAGAAAGGGTTCATTCTTGTACACAAACTGAAAGTCTTTCTGAAAAGAAACTTCTTTATCTCTACAATCAATCTTTGCATGGTAAAAATAGAGCCAATCCATACCTAGGATAACATCAAACTCTACTAGAGTTAAAACAATAGGGTTTGAAAGTAGGTTCGTTCCACATATAAGGATAGGAAGATTCATATAAATTCTATTTGCCTCAACATTTCCCCCATGTGTTTTTACCACAAGTTTAGGAGTCCTTTCTTGATATGGTATTCCCATTTTACTAGAAAAGGTTTTAGAGATGAAAGAATGTGTAGACCCCGAATCAAACAACACACTGTAATAATATGTAAAAACAAACAAGGTGCCTGATACAACTTCATTTTATGGCCCGACACTTGCTGAAGTAGTTGCAAAGGATTTCACCACCCCTATCAGCTTGTAGTCTAACTGCTTCCCGTCACTCAAGCTCTTTGTCAGACACTCATTTTCATTGTGACACATCTCATTTCACTTAAAACATTTCACTAACTGTAAATCAAATTTTAACTTAACATCACCTTGATCTTTTTCAGTGCAATCACGAGCCTTATGTCCCATCCTACCAAATTGGTAGAACTTTCCAGAATTCAGAAGACATTCCCCAACATTCCTTTTTCAACATTTATCACAAACTAGAAACTTAGTTTTCTTACCATCAAACCTTTTTGGAAGAATTCATCCCTTTATCCTGCCACCTCGGTCCTTTCTTCTGCAGGTTGTTTTAGAACACTTGATCAACAGCAAACTCCATTTCCACCTTCTCAGCACATCAAACAAGCTTTTCATAACTTTTAAACTCACGAGAAGCTAATTCCCTTCGATATTTTGGTTTTAATCCTGAGTAAGAATGATTGATTTTACTATTAAGGTCTCGGATAAAATTTGGAGCATACCTTGCCAATCGAGTGAACCTCTCTTCATAGGCAGCCACTAAGTCTTCCTCTTTCCTCAATTCCAAGAATTTATTTTCCATCCTAAGTCGAATAGCCTTAGAAAAATACTTCTCAAGAAACATACCTTTAAATTCATCCTAGTCGAGAGTATCAATCTCATCAGCGTCCCTGATATTTCTAACCATCGACCACCACTGATCCGCTTCACCCTTCAAACGGTAAATAGAAAGACTAACCTTTTGATTGTCTGAACACCCCATGACATCAAAAATCTTCTCTAGTTCTTTAATCCACCCTTCAGTTAGCACCGGGTCAGATGATCCTCTGAATGTCGGGGGATGTTGCCTCATGAAATGTTCCACCACTGACATGTTCCTCTGCAGTTGGTCTAGCTGATCTCGTGCATGGATACCACCTCCATTTATCGCTTGATTCAACTGCGCCATTACTACAAAAAACTGTTCAGTTCCAATTCTGACCATCTCAGGATGCTGATTCGGAAGGTTATTTCCTTCTGTATGCCTTCCTAGCACTGCTTCCCTATTTCCTATGTGGAAAACCATTCTGAACAAACATGTCTTAGATGAAGCAACATGGTAATCTTCAAATTCTATATCATTTAAAAAAATATTTTTGGATAATAATTTAATAGAATTCTAACTCCTAAAGTTATCTAAACCGACCATGGATACAAAATATAAGGCCTCGGCCTTAAACTTTACTTAATCTTGAGTTATAACAAGATTACACATTGAGAACCTTTTCAGGTTTAGAGTTTTAGAGAATTAGATCATAAAACTTGCATTAAATTCCACATTTAAACAAAGTGGTTACATAAAGATAGTATTCATTTTTCTCATCAATGGAAACATATTTAAAATAAAACATGGATTCTTTCTTGACAATTCCTTGACGCTATCATCTTATCATGTACATTTCCCTTGACCTATGAAAAACATTTCAACAAAACTTGGGATGAGCATAAAAAAGCTCAGTATGGGTTATAAAAATATGGATAGGAAACATGAGTTCATATATACATAAGAATGAAATCATAATTTACCCATAAAACATAAGCACATTAACATACCTCATCAAATCATGAATAAATCATAGAAATCATAAGACATAAAGGTAACTTGAGGGATTCTTAACATTAATACGTAGGGAGTAACCCTCTTGGTTACGTTTGGAATACCCATCACAGTATATTCCTTAAATCTCTTAGGAGAAACCTTAATGTTTCACTAATTTGAGTTACCCAATGCATTGGAGAGCTATATTAGGCTCACCAGCCCTTAGTTTATCACGGAACCACCCATCCTCATAATAATTCCCAAGAACCTCAACATAATCGTGTCACATAAAACATACATAAAGTAAACATAACATTTCCACCTTTAAATCACATGATATCGATACAACACATTGATATAAAAACATTATGAAAACCATTTTCAATAACAAAATAAAAGAAAAGTAAAACATGGTATTTATTTTTCTTTTAAAAAAAGGTATGGCTTGTAGAGAAAGCCGAAACTCAAATAATGGTCACGGCGGCGGAGAAGTCATTGTCGCCGCATATGTATGACAAAAACATTCCCTTCTGTCGTTTAGTAAATGCATCATATAAAAAAATATTCCTTTTGAAGAAACTTAAAAGTCAAAGGGTTTTATACACCGTATAAAAGAAGGTTGTGTATAAAACAAAATATGCCTTAATGAAAGGAGATTGAGACGAAGTCCCATACCTTTGGTCCGACTTGACTCAGTATTCCTTTAATATCTTAAATAAGAAACTTGAGTTTATTTCTACTTGTTTAAGAACCTTTTTCAAGTTCATTATTCCTTTTATATCACTTATTACCATGTCATGAACACTATGTAATTATTTAAGTTAATAACGGACGTTTTAACGATCATTCGTACCTGAGTCAAAAATAAACTCTTTATAATTACAAGTTGTCCATGTATCCATTATATCCAGAATGGTATTCATGATATAGATATTATATATATATCATATATATCGAGTAAATTCATGCATTTATAATATTATATAACATTTATAGGTAAGAAATGAAATGCATCGTTCATGGAGACGGTAAGCCGAACGTACGCATGAACGCTGCTTCCATTTCTATTTCGTATTTTAGGAAATAGAATCATAATGACATAAAGGTATATTATAATTCCAGTTTAATATCATATATAATATCATTACTCCATCCTTTATACGTCCCACATATGGTGTTAACGTAACAAATCACTTTGAGGGGGCGGTAGTCCGCACTTCCTTAAATGAAGATATCACGTTTACCCATAATGGAAACCATAAAGGTATGCCCAAAATGAAAAAATACAGAAGCTTAAAGAAAACATTAATATATTATATATCATATATAAATATAGTTTCATGTTAATGGAAACCTTTAATGTGTTAAAATAATGTTGAACAATCATCATTTCGGGAGGACAAAATTCTCCATCCACAGAAACAGTATGTTCTTTAACCATTAGATGTAGGTGTGTGTAAGTGTAGCTCGAATACTTCTTATATAAAAATCCTATTATATTGAAGATACATTATTTGTTACAAACGAATTGAATAAAAAGATTTTAGGGGGTTAGAGAAGCAAAATAATACAAATGGACTCAAGTGAAGACATTACCTTAAAATCGGGTAACTCGCATTGGTTTGAGATCAAAGGATTCCTTGGGAAGACTTCTGCCCAAAGTGAGGCATCAAGGAGTAAGAGAGGGAAGTTTAGAGACAAAATGGGCAGGGGTTGTCTGAGACAAAGGCTTTGGAAGTGTGGGTAATGAGGTAGAGGTGGGGGCCTTTTATAAGAGAAGAGGAGGGGCACTCTTGGAAAGTAAAGAATTGTTACTTTATTTTAAATTGATTTTCAGATTCAAAAGGTCCCACATTGATATAATTCGAGGTTATGGTGATAAGGGTTCGATATCCACCCATACAATAAATTTTTTACATGTGTAGGTCATAGATTTTATATTATTGTTTCATTTTATTTAAATCCTTTATTAATGAGGTAATCGCTGCATCATCATGATGTCATTAATAATTTAATTTACTTACTTTCTAAAAATTATAAAAAAAATATCATGATGTAGGAACGCTCTTTAGCTTTCTAATTAATATTTATAGTCAAAAATATTACTTGTATAACTCCATTTAAAAATTGTTTTAGTAAAACAACTCATGTTTGTTCCATTTTTACATTTACATTAAATAAAAAGTTATTTATGTCATTTCCCAACCAAAGTGACTCCATGGGGTCCCCAAGATGACCCATGGCTTGTCTTGGACGGCCATGACACATCCAATTTGGGTAGGACATGTCTCGATCTCATCTCATATTATTAAAACATTATTTTTACCTTAAACTACACTAATTACCTCTAATCGCGATTAAAAACATAAAAGTTACTATTCACCAGAAAATTATTTTAATCTCATTGAACCACATTTTACTTCTTAATGACAACCATTTATGTAGGATTTTTGAAAATCTAATCACAGAAGTGGGAATGTTTCATTTAAATGAAAAATCAGTTTCTTTAACTATCACTTAGTGGTTTCACTATTCATCAAAAATTGAAGTTTTTTAGAAAAATACCAAAACTTCACTCTAAGAAATATTTGATATTCTGAATTCAAATATGATGTTTATTTTACAAAATTCAAATCATATAACTTACATTAATTAATTTGATAATTAATTCCTGCTGTCATGACAAATAGCATGTTTTTATGAAACAATAAGTATCAAAAGATTGACACCAGTTTACGTCCAATTTAAAGTGAAATTGATTCCAATGACCACCATTGGATGAAATGGTAAAAATATATTCTAAATTAAATTCAAAATCAATTCAAAAGATAATCGAATTGTATAAATAAATTAGATTAAAAAGAGGTTTTGAATTAAAATACAACATTTTCACTATTCATTAAAAATGACATTTATCGGAAAAATACCATCATTTCACAAAGTAAATTATGATGTCCCAATCATAAATAATAAGTTTATTTTGACAAACATAGATTATAAAATTTTCAAAATACAGTTTTAAAAATGGTTTGCCATCAAAAGGTAGTAAAACAATCTTTTAAAAATATTAGTGTATTCCATGCTTAAGATTGGATTTATTTTCATTTTAAGCCTCTAAAACACTATCTAATTCATTAATAGTCATAGATAAAAATATCTATTATTCATTACTTACTTGGGATGTTATATATAAGGATTTTTTTCTTTTGATATTTGGTTCATAAGTCATTTATATAATAGAAACAAAATATTTCCATCTTGAAAATCATATGAGGTACATTTTTATTTTCTTGTTTTATTGTTTTCCCTCATTATTTTAATGTTAATCATTTGATATTTTCTCTATATAGTGGATCAAACAATACCCAGAAGATAATCCTTGTCTGGAAATTCATTAAAATACTAGGTTGTCACCATAAGATTAGATTCAATATTGATGTGGGGATTGAGGTGCAATGATGATGGTTCAAAATGTATGATGATTTGTGTATAGATTTTGGGTAACAATACAAGTGTCTTATAATTCTATAATGATAGAAGGAAGGTGGGAGATTTTTATGTTGAATGGTGGTTGAAATCCAACCATCGATAGTAGATTATGTACAGTTAACCCCTTATTTGATGTTTAGAATTTGATTTATGATGAATTAAGTGGTGGTGGTGATGTGAGTGGAAGATTCATGAAGAACCTGTGAGTTATGAAAAAATAAAGGTTACACTATGTTATTTCAATAGAATACCAACTATGTTGTACTTTTCTTATGGTAGATTTTGTTTTGATGAAAATAAAATATCAAATTCCATGTGGGACCTTCCACACATTGTATGATCTATTACTAGTGACTCTATGTATAAAATTTGGGTACTTATTCATTGAAATTTCAAGATACATGGGTATTAATAGAGTCAATTTGCAGGACATGGTACTCAAACATTACCATGTACAATGAAATGACTTGGTATATGGGCATATTCAAATCACATGAGCATAACTCAATGTAACAAGGCATGAGATAGAGGACACATTCCGAACTAGGGTATGAATTAAACAACATGTACTATAATTACATTACATATTCATTCTTCAGAGGAGTTAGAGACACTAATTATCTTGATAGAAACCAGTTTCATTAGGTTACATTCCCTCAGTCCATCTTCAAGAGGGTAGAGAAAGACAACACATCCTAAGCATAGGATGTCATCCCCTATGTGGTATTTATCTCATATAGAGTTCTTTAAATCCCTCCATGTTTTTTTTGAGGGATCCTAATTTATATCATTCCCCTATGTATGGTTTTAAAAATAGATGTGGTCAAAATTCCAACGTGTTGATCCCTTAATGAGTATGTTATTTAACATAGGGTCTGGTGTACCCGCCAAGTCATGGGACTGATCCCATATTTTTGAATATGTTTATTCAATTTTAAAATATGTACATATTATTGTTGAGGCCTAATGGTCATGTATTTTTGAATTATAACAATAAGTGTTATCTGGAAGGAGGGGTGAGTTCCCAAGAAGAGCATTACCATGAAATCATGGAAATCTCCAAGTCTAGCAGTGAGTTTGTTTCTTTTACTAAATACATAGTTTCTACCTTGTGTATATATAGGTTTATATATATATTAATAAGTTTCCATAATGATGTGTTGATTAATATCATGATGTTTAATGTTTGGTGAATTTGGTGGACCTTCTATGTATAGTTATACTGACCCCTGCAAGGAATCCTCCAAAACATGATTCACCTTATATAGATGGATGATATTTTTATGTATTTTTATGTAAAAATGAATTTTACGTATAATATATTTTCCTAGATAGATCATGGTTCAAACAAGGCATTTTATTTTACATTATTACCATCATTATTTTCATGTTGGACACTTTTGAAAAATTTCATGGACATTTATTTTTCAAATTATTTCTTCTAGTAGGTTTCTTAAACGTTAATCAGTGATACATTATATAAATTCACTATTTTATCAACTATGTTTTACCTTTTATAATTATATGGGTACTTTTAGTCATGTGATTGTGTAAAATTACTTGGCCTATGGCCTCCCATATATGAGATATTACAACATCATTCTTGTCACTGGCACCTATCCTATTGTAGGTAGGATTGATGTGTCTCTATTAGGTAACTACTGTCCTGGTAGGGACTAGTGGGCCAGGTAATGATAGAGTTGTTTTATAGGATTCTTTTATTTAGGAAGCACAGTTTGAAGATTGTTTAGCTATTATTTTGGTTTCGTAACAAGGTTTGTAATGTTATATTTTTTCAATTTCATTTCTCATTCCATGTAATCGAGTGTTTTCGTAATGGAAAACATATCCATTCACTAAAAATATGAAAATATACATTTCTACATGATACATATAGGCAGTATATTTATGTAATATTTTTTTCGTATATGATATAGTAATGGATTTTGGATTCCTTGTCCTTCATGAGTTATCTCCAAAGAAATATTCTATTGACTATTTTTTACCCAACCTCTTACAAGATGCCACCATGATAATTGAAAGATAATATATCATAGTGGTATAATGGGGATGATCCAACTAGTTATGGTTCTTTTCTAGGGACAATTTTTAAGAGGTGGACCCTCTAGTTTTTTTTTCAATCTACCTATGACCCGATTGGATGAAGGTGTCACCATCAATAATGAAAAATGTGGTGAGCATGAAATGAATTCATCATAGGATTTAGAGTAGGTGAACTATATTTCATCAGGTTGATCCATACCCCTATGAATTTAATTCTTGAAATGAGGTAGTTACATGAGTTTTCCTCCACATTTAGACACCTACATAATTGATTGTGTCATAGCAGTGACCCTTCTTAATGGCTAGGTTGGGTGATGGTGGATTTGGGTGACCATGTGATATGAGCAGATAATATTTTCAGCAGTATGTTTTTATTTAATTTCTATTGGGGAGTTATTTTAATATTTTTTTCCAGCAATTTACATTGATGTTCCTTTTTAGCTTCTAAAAGAATGCATGATGGATGTTGAGTATTTTTCATGGTTAAATAAAGTCTCAAGTACCTCTTTTGATATTATTCACAACCATTTATTCAAGGAAACAACCATATACTATGGCCTACATTGATAAATAAAAAATTATGTGGTATATCATTTCATATCCACTTTTGATGGGGTCATTGAGTGTGATTGGGTAGTGGAGAACTTCTTGGATGAGAAAACACATATAATTGGTGCTGGTTGTGGGTACACAACATTTACGACATCGATAGATGGTAGAAAACAACAGAAAAATGGATTTGGGGTTTCAATATTATTTATGAAATGATACAATGATAGTGGGAATATATTTTAGGGATCTTAGGATATGCTAGTCAGCTTAGGGAGATGTGATGTTTCCAATTGTGATGATTCGGAACATCTCACGTGAAATTTGCTATCACATTCTGTCACTGATACAGATATGGCCAGCAGAGCACCAATGAAGAGGCAATGATAATAATAGCGAGTTACATTGGATAGTTCAAACTGTAGAGGTGTCAGGAGAGTAGCTTGTGGTGGTAGAAATATTGACCTATTTCCAATAATATCCCCAGGTAGTGCCATTCAATCTCTTATAGCTACTGGTTAGGTATAATGAAACCTAAGAGTAGTTGAGTCCTATGACTCATAGGCCCCATGAATTATTAGATGTCTGATATTTTTATTTTTTACCATAGTTTGAGTAATAGTTTATAAAGGAACATGCCAAACATCTCTTAATATGTCCCTAGTTTGATTCCTTAGATGTTTACTTATGCCTTTGGTCTAACCCATGTATTTAAATAGTCATACTGAAGGGGATTCAAAAATAACTTGCATATGTTAATAATTTTCTCTAACACATAGATGATGGGGTTCCAAGTGAGATATATTGGTATTATAAGTGAGGAATTATAATGTTATTTTAGATATGGTATTTCTATATATTGATCACACACATATTGGCTATTTTATGGATAAATTTAGGTGTGTGTGGATAAATCAAATATGGTTTCACTTCTTCAGTGACAAAGAAACCTCAGTTGATTAGGATGATCTCATATATAAGGTAATAAAACTGATTACTCACTAATAATATAGCATGATTCGTAGAGTAGTATATTGTTTAGTTTATAATTTTTCTATATTGGTGGCAGTGTATGTGGATATCTTTCATGAAGAAATGATGGGATTACCTCTGTATAGAGGGATATACTTCACCATAGAATTGAAACCTTGTACATCTCTGATATATTTTATAGTATATGATATGAATCCCAAATATCATTGTGAGCAGATGGTTCTGTTGAAATATATTTAGATGAAGGGAATTTTCAGAAAAAGTACATAACCCTTGGAAACATATGTGTTTCACCTTGAAGGTAGACCAGAGAATTATATTTTTTGTGTATTATCATCAATTTATCCTAGTGACCATGAAAAAAAATTATCCGCTACATAAGACTAAATACTTCTTAAACTAGAATGTGTGGGGGGAGATGGTTCTCTAATATTGTCCTAAGAACATAGTATAACAAACTATGAGTTCGCAATGATGGAATATTGAATGAGGAATTGTAGTGTATCTATAGTGAAACCAAGTACATGGTGATTCATATCAGTATAAAAAACCCCAACTATGTCTATGGAACTAATTAACAAGATATGCCATCCCATCATAGGTTGGTTCATGGTTTACATCAATAATGACATCCTGGTGTATTCAATGTTTTAGGAATACAAAAAAAATTGACGTTAGTCTTATAAATATACAAAGAGAACCATATTTAATGAAATCTCTTAAAGATGCATTTTAATTATTAAAAGATCCACCCCGTTACACATGATATGAATAAAGGATTAGTAGTGGACCTCAATGTGGTTGATGTTGTGAGATCATAGGTTTTACTAAAGAGTTTGAGTAATGTATGAATATTCTATGTGTGTACTAAATATTATTATAGTTTCATACCCAATTTATCATTGAGTTTTATCATTTACTTCTTTATCCCTAAAAAAATCATCCAGTCGAGATTAAGAGGTTCCTATCATCATTTTAAGATTTTAATAATATCTTGATTATATCCCCATCATGAGACTATTAGATGAGTGTATTGAGTATATAGAGTTTTTTATTCCATCAGAATTGGGTTTTTGGTGTTATGTTTAAGTGGGTTTTGATGATATATTATGTGTCGTGACTATTGAGAGAACATGAGTGGACCTATGTGGAACATTTTTTTGAGTTGTTAGTGATAGTCTAGACTCTAAATATGTACAAACAATATATAATGAGTGTGCTATTTTTCAACTATTCTGACTATAAATTTCTCAAGGATATCATTATTCAGATGTATCTCATATTGAGGAAAATGTTATTGATAGTGTTTGTCTTTTATTATGACTTTTAAAAAGAATATACTCCCATGAAGGGGTACATGGAGGTATTTTCTTCATAAGAGATTATTTTTGAAGTCTTTGAGTAAAGAATTTTTGTAATTAACCTTATAAAAATATTTATAATGTAAAAGGACTTCAAAACAGACCTTCTTATGATGGTTTTTAATTTTGGTTTTCTAAATCATGTTTGTGTGGATCTTTATGGAAATAAAGATATTGAGAGATTTCATATTCAGATATCAACGGGAAATGCTCTTGATGGATTTTATAAATTTGTGGAGGAAATCAAACTTTTATATGGGAGAGATATGATACCCATGACATTTCAAAAGGAAGGTTTAGAGAAGATTCATACATCTCCCTTGGTGGTACATCATATTGTGGAAAAGATTAATGAGGATCATTGTCATGAGTTTTAATGGATGATGATGAAGTGGAGTTTATGTAATTGTTTCTCTTGATACAAAACTTTTCATTAGGTGGTGGATGATACCTATGTTCCAATGTTATTAGCTCAACCCTGCATGGTATTAGGGTCAACATAGAATTGTATCTATTTTCACATATTTATAGAGATCCCATAATCGTCTAGAGGCAATGATTCAAAATATATTATCATACACTAAATAAATAATTTATGTCACTTCCAATATATCTTGAGGTGTAGATCATTAGAGATCTTGCGATTCCTTTACATGTATGACATATTCTTCCATCATGGATTTTCATTAATTATTGCATCATATTGTGATTCTCTCCTCACATCATGATCATAGATTGCATTTCAAGAGACCATTGGGACTCAGATTAAGTAGAGCATGTGCTTTAACCCCCAGATATACGTCTAGACTTAGTGATCCATTCATGTTTTAGAGAATATACGGATATATTTCATCTTATATTTTTAAAATTTTTGTGCGGATAACCTACATTTAGTCGGGTTTTCATACAATATAAGATACCGTTCCAAAACTGGTATGGATCTGTATGAGTCCTTATAGAGGATACCCTATAGGACACCACTATGCTTGAATGATCTACAGGTGTTACACCAATGAGCTATGAATTGGTGTGGGAAACAATAGAAATGTTGAATTTTATATAACAGCTAATGATTATTTTTAAGGATCATTGCATGTTTTATGAAGACTAAGGATAAAGGCTTTTAGTGTTAGAATACGGAGTCCATGTGTTCCTAAAGGTCTCAAATCATTGAGAAATCTGGTGATTTTTATTTTTTATAATGTTATCTATGTGGTTCATTAACCCTTTCTAGATAATGTGTTAGTATGAAAAGGTGGGGTACCGATTGGAACAACAACCACTAATAGATGAGTTACATGATTTCTTCCACATGTCATCGATTAGGTGGTCTGTTCATAGCTTGTCGAATGTTATCGACTAGAGATAAATGGAAATAGAAGATGAATATACATTATTAGACTAAATGGTTCAGATCAGTGAACACTAAGATAAGATCATTCCTGGGCATGAAATTCCCTTTGTAAATTCCTCATGGAAGAATTATAATATTTAGGAGTGAACCTATGTTCAGAAAGAATAGATGCATGTTGAATATTGTCATCTTATTCAGTATAACAATTATTTTTTATGAAAACAATTATTGATGTGGGTAAAATTTAATGACATTATTTTTTCAATGTTATGATCCAAAATATAATAAGAAATAATTTAGTATCTATGTTCTGAGTTATCTTGTGAGTTGGGGTACAGAGCAGATCATTATTGATTGAAAACAAATATTAAAAATATTTGGTCACTAACACATTGTTTTTATGAATTTTTGGAATAAATACTGAATGGTTACTCATAAATGAAATTGAATACAACCATTTAATTTAGAATTAATGTTTTATTAAAGGCATGGAATAATGTTTTTCATCTTGTGTTTTAGTAAAGAGAGGTCTTGGGAAAAATTTAAAAAAATTATTTATTTTATTATTATTTTAACATTTGTGACCTAATAATTTAGTATGAAAAAAATATAAAAAATATCATGTTTTATCAATATAAACTAAGGTATTTGGAGTGTTCCATTGGTAGTGGATTCATGTATAATCACAGATATATCATAGATTGGCAATTGTTGTGCACATCAGAGATTATGGGTATCGTCAAGGTCAATGTCAGGTGACCATTATTCATTAGTTATCTATCCAGATCCGTGGTAGGGAATTTTTGAATTTTTTTTCCAAAATTTTATCCACTATATAATATGAATCAATTTAGTAAAAAATTGATTCCTAAATAAAATTTTGGTTTTGGTTTATGTTTTTCTTCCATGATATTATGAAATTAAATTTCTTTTGATATTTGGTTCTTCATTTATCATTCCAATGACAAAAGTGAGATTTGAACAATTTATGATGATCATTTACATTATGTTGTTCTATGATTCTTTCCACCCATTCATATCACATTTATTTTTTTATATTTTTATCGCATGATGATTTGACCAATAGTAAATATATGATCATTGTGTGATAATTATTTTTAACAATGGATCATCATAGATGTTTGGGGTTTTTTATGATGTAGAGATCGATGTGTGATGATGCTGGTTGATGATTGAGGATGACTACTTCCCGAATTTGGGGGAACCATGTGGGTTTCTTGTATTCCAGTGATATAATGTGATAGCTTGTGATTATAAAGATGAAGGGTAGCCAAAATATAGCCACCATATATATATCAGGAGTGGTTAATCCTTAATCCATTTACATCAATTTAGTTTATAGTAGATTCAAATAGGATGGTGGAATGCTTATAAGATAAATAATGAAACAATGGGTTCATGAAAATACTCAACTATATGGTGGGTACTCTAATGAACACATGTTGTGTAGTACACTATATCTGACCACTAGAGTTCTATTGAAAATAAAATTTCACACACCATGTTGGACCAGTTAAATTCCACATGACCCTTTCTTTTCCACTAAGTGTTTATCATTTGGGTATAGGAGATGATGCATATCATTGTATATAGACACGACCAGATAATGCATGCACCACTTAATAGCTCGACAAATCCTTATACACAATAACCGTAGAATTACATGAGTGAACCAATGTTCTTATACATTGGTCGGAGAATAGAAGAAAACATAGGGTAGGAATGGAACATATTATATTACTATTTCATTCTATTTACCTAATTTGGTTTAGTTTAAATCCCTTTATCTCTTCAACATGGACTTATTTCATTAGGTTGCATTCACATGGTCCATCGATAGATGGTTTGAGTGACGCATCACATACTGATCATAGAATGTGATCCCATATATTGGACAAATCATGGATAGAGATTACGGAATCTGTCCATATGGAATTGGATGGGTTCCTCTATCATATTTTCTTCCCAATGTGAGATTTTATGAATTGTTATAACCGACATACTCTGGTAATGATTCCCTACTTACCTGGTTATTCCAGTAGGTTCTTGTAAACCACAAAGACCATGGGAGTGATCCCGTATCTATATATCCGTCTCTTCTGAATTATAGTGTGTGAATCTTTATGATGATTCTTGATGAGCACAACCTCTTGGATAACCTCCATAAATGTTATCAAGCTAGGGAAGTGAGTTCTCCTATAAGAGTTTTATATTGAAATATCTAATAAAATTATTCATTTGAAATGTAGTTTTATCATTACCTAAAGGCATAGTTTTTACCTTTTCTATATCTTTTTTACTATTGTTATGTATCATATTATAATTGTAATTTATATATGATGTTTATTGGACTCATACCTTGATACTTTAGGTTTATTTAAATATGTGTGTTCTATTATATATTGTCATAATCTCCCATTCCCATGTTCTTCCCATACATGTTATATCATATGAATATGGTAAGGCTTTTGATGGATTACTATGTGGACTTGTATCATATGAAGAGTTGTTCATGCTATACAACCAATGATTCATACCATGTCATTTATTTGTTAGCATTCGCCACATTTTTAGTAGTTTTGACATTTTTATTATTTTTAAATTGATTTTATTTAAACATTTATTCATTCTTGTACATTATTAATTATCTAAATAGGGTCAGATATTATTAATTATCTATCATATTAGTTTTGTTTTACCTTACAATGTTTTATGGGTATTTTGTGATGTGTGTATTATTATATATACTTAGGACATTCCATCCCATGATTGAGATACAAAAATTTAATTTTTCTCATCCGCCCCATGCCAATTGGAGGTGGTCTTGGGGATTCACACATAACTTATTACTAGAGAGGTAGGGCTCGGTGTTTCAGATAAGGATAATAATCATCATCATTCTTTTAAATATTTTTATGATATTTCTAATTTAGAAAATTTTGGAAAATATATAAATACTTTAAAATTTTATTTACTAATGAAATTCTAAAATCTTTTAGGACATAATGAAATTTTAAATTTAATCTCATAATTACATGTATATATTTATTCTTCACATTATTAATATAATCAAACAAATTATTGAATTATGTTTCTTTTTCTTATCATTGACAAGTATAATCCACAATTTTTTGGATTTTTATCTTATATAAGTCCACACATACTCCCATTAGACTCTTAAAAACACTACATTTCCCAGAATATCTTTTTATGACACATGACCTCGTTTTTGAAAGAAAATAACATAAATTACCTTTTTTTAGAATATATTAAAAATAAAACTGTTATATTTATATCATATATGTAATTTTATATGTTTATATAATTATTATGAAAGATATGTTTTTTTCTTTTTAATATGTCACTAATATATGGTGGATCATTTCACTTCTATTTTTTTAAATAGTCATAATCATTCATCAATGTTAATCCTAATTGTATCCTCATGTCTATTATTAAAATGTTTTATAATCTGGTGAATTATAAACTTTTTGTATTATAACCACAATCTCATATTATTAACGAAAACTATTTTTATTACAAATTACTTCTCATATAATATAAGAAGAACTAGATAAAAATAGAAGTCCTTTATTGAAAATTTCCAATGATAAAAATATTTCCTTTTATTCAGCCTTTTGATTTTGAAACCCTTTTATACATCATTTAAATTAGAACTAAAAAAATTGTAAATGTTTATATTGGTTTCCTATTCTTATATTTGAATAATATTTTAAAAATTTATTTTTGGAAACATATATCCTTTAAAATAAATTAATTTAATTATATAAAATTATCATATGACATAGAATCATAATAGAGTTTCACATACTAATTCCAATATCATGGATAATTCCATCTCATATAGAAATACGAATCTTCTTTTCTATATCCTCATTTTTGTTTCAATGAAAATGGCTGACTGTTGAAAAAAATAACCTTCCTCTAGAATAAAAAAATAACACATTATTCTTTCAACATAAAATCAGAAAATGAAGATCACATTACCATTTCATCTATGATAAAGATGTTTAGAATATATGTTAAATAGTTTTTAAACACAATCACATTACCTGAAAATTTATAATAATGATCAATGAATGCATTTCTTATCCAAATCAAACCTTACTAAAATATTTTTATCTCTTAAAGTCTTTGGAAAACTCAATAATATTTTTTAAGTGAGTATAAAAATAATTTCCATTAAAGATATTTCATTTTCACAATTACATTCAATCATAATTTGTATTTATCTATTATATTCATAAAAACCATCATACACCTATTGAACTAATTCTACATTTGGATAGTTATGTAGTTTTATCTCTAATACATATAAATTTTCCTCTTTCTTAAATTTCAACATTAACTTTCATTACTAGTACAATTATTTTATGAAACTAATAATATGTATTGACTATGAATAATCTCAATGTAATGTTTGATGATGATTCTATTTCATCATAAAAAATCTTCTATGAAATGAGTGTCAAGCTTTAAACTTATTTAATAAATTTTTATTTTAAATACAATCCCAATAGAAGGGTGACCCCTTTTTGACACCACCTATCCAGTAGTGGGTCACGATCTATATTTCACTATGTAATTGGTCTAATTTAGCGTTCATATCAAAACATCTCTAGTTTTTTGGCTTTCATGCCCATCATATCATATATTGAACACAAATGAATGAGAATAAAATTCTCATCTTTTGATATGAGGTATTAATAACATTAAAAAACATCCTTTTATAAGTTGTATTTCATAGTAATATAATATAACATATGTAGATATTTATCTTGAATATTCATTATGAGATAAAAATTTCATTCAAAAAAAAGTTCAAAAATAATGGGATTTTAGTTATGATAATTTATAAATTATGTTTTTTGTTTCATGTTTTTCCATATTTATAAAATCTAATATATTGATAATACCATTTAAACGTGGAATTATTTATAACATTTTAAAGTGATGATAATACATATTAATGAAGATATTATATATGAAAATTATTTTAAATAAATTTTATGTATAGAATTTATTTTCTATTGAATATCATTTGACGTTTTTCATATAGGTCCATAAGGTCAAATACACTGGTGGGGGATCAGGGAATGATAGATTAAAACATTCCCCCATTTTGATCATGTTTTTTTAGGAAAAACTCAACTCTCTCTTCCTCCCGAAGAAATATATGATCAGATATGAAATCATAATCATGACACAAAATTTTTTACCTGGTTCACCTTCACTGGGCTACATCTAAGGTGCATAAAACGGTGGTGTGCCAACGTACCATATTAAATAAGAATCACTAACAACAACGAGTACAATGTTTGGGAAAATTCATCTAGGCCCAGGCTCACTGTCTTTACAAGGTTTAGGGTCTTCTCAATGCATTCCCAAGGGTCACTCCATATGCCTCCTTTTTGGATCACTACTGGTGGAAAGGGTCATGACCATCCTCTTCCTCTCTCACTACTATTGGAAAAGAATCCACACACCGTTTATAGAAAATTAGTTTAATCATACTTTATATACTTGTAGGTCCTTTAATTTACATGAACATATATACCCTCAACTATAGGTATATACACTGTTGAAATTCATTTTTTACCTAGAGGTGAATTCCACCTTCTTGAGAATAGCCAGATACCAAAAAATACATTTGAAAACATATTTAATAATTTTGCAAGCATCCTTATGAAAATTTAAATCCACATTTTTTCACTGCATATTGTGTATCAGGTATGGTATGTTGAACACCTTCTCCGCGTATCACTCCCACTTTCATGAACCACCCACCGTCCTGCGAACACCCCTTCTTTCGTAGTCGCATACCATCTTTAGCTACCTATTGAGAAATCCTCTTCTTTGAATCACCCTCACTCCCCAGACTGATCTCTGTCTGTAGACCAAATTCACTAATCATCGCCATACCACACCTTCTTCCTCCACATACATGGTCCTATGCGGGTTACAATTATCTTAAAAGACCTTTGGCAGAATTTCTACCATGGAATCAACATCCGCTTTCACAAATTATACTTCCTGAATATCTTTCAGACTTCAAAAAAATCCCAGATAAAGATATGTTCACTAATGATATTTGGTCTCTATTTTAATAGTAGTTATTATCGATTATTATATAGTAAAATAAATCTTCAATATCCTCTAATCTATATTTTACATTTATTCAGTTTAGCCTCCACCGAATACCGTTCCTCTTATCTCTATGAACCACAAGCCTTACAACAAACCATTTTCACACAAAGCCTATGTACTACCATTTCTACAATGCGACACCACTCTCTTCTTCCGTACTATGATCCATCATGCCAACCGCATAATGCTTTCCCTTCAATTCAAACCATATCCACGAACCGTTTCTGATTACGCGAACTGCAGTGGCATACAGTTCTCGATGCCTGGTATGTGACTGCATACCCTTCTTATACATAGTACATGATCCATGTCTCGGTCTTCATTTCTCTTCATTTTTCCATTTTGTCACTAGAAAAGAGAACCACCTTAAAATTTTTTCTTCTGAAAATACCAACCATATTAAAGTGGGGTCATATAGCTATGTCAACAAGCACAACCATTCCTAAAACATAACAAGAGGACACCTTGAAATATTTTTTCCAAAATTTTCGTTTATATATTTTATAATAGGATTTAAAAACTATAATTTATTTTTTAAATTGATATGATTTTATGAATAGTGTAGATAAATATTTATAAGTTTATATTTATTAAAAAAATAATTGTAACAATGATGAGAAATCAATTTTTTATCAGGGAGGATTAAGTAATATATTTATTTCAATAATAAATGGAAATATTATATATTTAAATATAATTGAATAAAAAATAAAATAATGAGATTAAATTAATTAATAATTATATCTCTTGATGTTTTTTTTTATTTTTGAAATTCATCTAATCATGGATAATTTTTAGTGATATTGAATTTATAGAAGAAGAAAAAGATATATTCACACCAACCAGTACTATCTGATACATTGAAAATAAAATTATCAATGAATTGTTTTTCCAACATATGAATTGAAAAAAAAATCCACTGAAGAAGGTTCAATATCTAACAGTGTCTTAAGACAAAATAATTATTTAAATTATAATTTTAAATATACATCATCTATATTATATAAGGTGCACATGTTAAGTACTATGAGTTGGAGTGAGGCCTTATAAAATCAATATGTGAATGATTATAGAACAATATGTCAATATAATTTGAAACTAACTATGTTTTTGCTATATTAACTCCTTAGTCGTATCCCTATGAAAATGAAGTTAATAAAAAAACTACAACTGAATTGGATGTTGGTTTGGTGGATGATGATATGTTTCTTGAAGAACATGAACTAGTATAAATATATCTTCTATCATTCTATTTTATTTTATTATATTTTTATTTCTTGTTTGATTAGAAAAATTGAATGGGAAAAATATTTATATGATGTGGTATAATTTCAATGATTATATTTTTAGAATATGAAATATAAAAACTATATTCAACCATCTATTGAGTAATTTTAATAACAAAATCATTAATAACACTTTGTGTTAGAGAATTTATTTTGAGTTCTCTTTGACTAAAAGTTGAATAAAAATATATAATTTCTTGACAATAATAAACAACTAAAGATAATATATTAACATTTTATTTGAATAATATATTAATGGGGAGATTTATTGATGCAATAAAACTGAATGATTACATATCTTAAAAATAATGAATTAAATGATAATATTAATGTTGTTAAAAATTATAAAGTTGCTGATGGGGTAGCTAAATTATGGAGTGGTGATCAGGATGTATTAGATAATATATATATTAAATAATTAAATTATGTCATTTTTGAAAAATGACATAATAATTTCAATTGAGTTTCATTGTGTGTTACTAATACTAATATGTCAGAGAAAATCATTGTTTTTTGAAGGTACTGATAATGTGACATAATCAATGCATAATACTGCTAAACTAATATTTGGCACTTTTAGAATCATTTATTCAGAATTTATCACATACATGAATGATAAATTATCTATGATAATAAATAATGTTTTTAGTTTGGGAGTTCCAGTTGTGAAGCTCATAGCCCACACATTTGGATTCAGCACATAACAATAATTATATATATATATATAAATTAAAAATAAATAGAGTATTTTACATACCAAGAGTTTTTTCATTCTATGTTTTGGAGAATTAGGAATATACTATAAATATTGAAATACTATAAAAAAAATTAAACAAATTTCTCCATGTGCAATACCTCCTTATGTGAAATACTCACAAAATTGAAATAACACTAATCTAGTTGAACATAAAATTTAAATATATGGTGAGGATGTATTTTCATATTAAGGTGTTTTAAAATCATTTCATAACAATTTTATTTGAAATTTATAAATATACTGAAAATAATGATTCAAATAATACTTTTGTTACAATCAATACATAAAAAATTGGTTTCGAATATTGAAATAATTTATAAATATCCATAAAAGACATATATTGTATTAAAAACGATAAAATTTCAAAGTAATAATTCCTCTAAAATACAATATTGAATTCTTCCATTTTGAGAATAATAATTTATTTGTATTAATCATTATAATAAAAATTCCATAAGATAACCATATTACCACCTAGACATATCACACATGGGGTAACATCCCCTTGAGGTTATGGTTTTACTCCCCAAACCACATCAAACCATTCAATACTCTAGTTCCAATTTTATGAAATCATTTTAGTTAACCCGAATTTCAAACTAATAATAAAAAAAACTATTAGAAACATATATAAATTAAATATAAAGTAGAAAAAAATCTTACATATTTTATTTACTTGCACATTCTTATTTTCCTATTGAATTTTTAAAAATAACTTGGTGAAATCCATATTCATTAAAAATTTATGCTATTTTGAAAACATTAATATAATTGTTTAATAAACTAAATGAATTCTAGGATAAAAGTGAATATAATGTCAAATATATCATAGATTATAATTTTATATAAACTAATTATGAAATTAATGGATTTGAAATAATATTTAACACAAAAAGTGATAACTTAATTAAAAAAATTCACAGAAAAAATGTTATAGTATTTAATGAATTATATGATCATTTCTATAACTGAAAAAATAAATTTTCAATAAAAATTTAACAAAAAAAGGAAAATAATTATTCTTCTCAAATTTCAGATAATCAATAATAAAATAAGTTTGTTATTGTTTGAAAACATATATCGAAATAATTTATTATATATTCCATGGAATGATTTCATATTAAAATCAGTTCACTCAGAAGGCTTTAAAAATAATATATATATATATATGTATATTTATATACATACAATGTGGTTTTATGGAGTTAAAAGATAATTTCTTTAATTATTTACCTTACATTATATATTAATATAAATTAAGTCACTGGGAAAATAAATAGAAATCCGAATTTTAAAAACATCTTCAATTAAAAAATAATTAACAAAATTAAAATAAAAACATGGAAATAAACATATAAACAATCCCATACTCATCATGAAAATAAAATAAATAAAATATCACCCTTACTAAGCTTGAAAAAGGAAGAATCAAGACTATTGTTTCATGAACACAATGAAAATTAAAAGAGGATGAACTTTGAAGAATGTTAATCGGGTCTTTTGGGTGTGCAAAGATGATTTATATATTTATATATATGTATAAGAGGTTTGAATATTTAATAATATAATTAAATCACGAATATAAATAATTGATAAAATTTTATTCATTTCATTTCAATCAAAAGTAATTGGGAATTTGTTATAACCATCCATGTGTTATGTTCATTTAGAATTATGTCTGTTAATATATATTTATATATTGATATTTTATGTCATTATTTTTGTAACCTAGGCTTATTTATAATGATACAAGGTTGTTAATCATAATAAATTTATGTACATATTCGGTGAAGTTCTATTTAGTAAAATAGATATCAAATTTATATTATCTATGTGATTTTTATTCGATTTCATCAAAACATCTTGATGACGTTTCAATAAAACCACAAATTGTTCATAAAAAACAATACATAGATCAATAAAAAAAACTATGTTGTATAGAGACAAATTTAAAACAATTAATAAAAATATTAATTGAAATAAAATAATAGAAACAAAAAATTTATTACGGTACAATATCCATAACAAGACAATAAATTTGTTGATATAAAACCCAAAATCTTCTGATACCATCACATAAAATCAACATCGAGATGTAGAAAAAATGTAATCACTGACAAGAAGGTTTGGCACCATTACCCGATGAATAAATTCATAAGAAGTCAATTAACATATAAAATACCAAAAATTATTCAGCCTCTTAAAAAAAATACCGTCCTAAGATCTATTTATATAAGAATTGGAGGAAAGTGATAATCTAACCTCAAAAACCATTAGAGCTAGATTTCAACCCACACATACGAACTTCTATTGAACTGTATCTATCTTTAGATCTCATTTGACGGTCCTCGGTCCTTGTATGGTTTCCAATCCACTTTGATCGAGTGTGAAACCCCTCATCAAAGTGATGATCTCCATCCTTGATCATGATTGCCTTGGTGGCCCTACTACATGATAGACACTAGACCCTTGGTTCAGGATGTTGTGAAACCCTGGATCACTTTCTCAAACCAAAATTATACTCCTATTCAGGACCACCATTTTCTCTTAATTATTTCAATTCTATATTTTTTACTTTTTTATGAAATGCACATTTTCATATAATAATATGATCATCATAAAATTATTTGTTGAAATATTTATGACGATTTGTAATCTATGTTTCATACAAAAATAATATTCATTTTATTATCATAGATTATAATTTTAATAAATCAATCAGTTTCATGTATTTATAATTTATATTAGAACATATTACTTTAATATTTATTATTCATGATTAATAAAAATAAACTATAAGTCATTATAAAAATATATTTCCATAATAATTAAAAAAATATTTTAAAACAAAATGTGTTACCATTAGTTATTATTGTTATTATTGTTTTCATTACCTTTACTAAAAGTTAAAAATATTATATTTGAAACAAATTTATTTATTAAAATATTATATTTTTTAAAAAAAATTATCAAAATAACTTAATTTGTTTATAATTTATAATATTAATTTTAAAAAACAAATCTTATTTTATTAAATTGATGACATTTTTAATAATAATTATAATAATATTACATGATTTTGGAATAAATTTTACATAAAACTATATGTAATATTACATCTATGTCTAATTATTTAATTTGAAATATTAAAAACTTATTTTTATTAAAAAAATTATTTTTTTCCTAAAATAACTCTTTTATTGTAAAATTATTTATTATTTTAAATTTTAAAAGATGCTACATTCTTCCCCCCTTAAAAAAATTTTTCTACAACAATTCACCCATTTAACTAAATAAAATTATGAATTTTCTTATATAGAATTAAGGAAAACTCACATTGTTATACATTTTTACTCAATTATTTAAATTTTTTTCGAATGAAAACATATGATATCCAATTTTCCATAGACTGTCACTCTGAAACCTATAGTGAAGCATTGTACTTAATCATTCAGATTCCATAAAAAATATATTGTGTAACAAACACACACACACACACACAAACACATATATATAAAAGATAGCTAAAAATTCACAAAGATTTTTACATACCAAGAAATTTTTATATCTAGGTTTTGGAGAATTTGAAAAATACATTTCATATTAACTAAATGAAAGAAATATTTTAAATAATTTCTTCTTGTGTGATACCTACATATATGAAATACCACCACGTTGAAATTCTACTAATCATTTGAAAAAAAAAATTTAACATACCTTCACCATTAAGTTACCTTGTTGGCGGTTTTAAAATCAATTAGAAATACCTTTCTTTGAGAATTATTAATATAATTGGGAATATTTATCAATAAATTCATTTGATAAAATCAATATATTAAAAAGGGATTTCCAACATTGAAATAATTTCTAAATATCCTTAAATATGGAATTTTATTTTGAAAACAATATAATTTCAAAATAATAATTCCTTTAGAATACTAATTTATATTTCTCTATTGTGAAAATAATGATTATCAAGGATTAATCATGATACACAATACACCATAAGAAAACTATAAGTCCATATATATATATCACATGTGTAACAACATCCCCTTAATTTTAGGGTTTACTCACCTTACCACATCATATCATTTGACTCCCTAGATTGAATTTTAAGAAAACTTTTTAATATTCTTTCCATTCTCACTAATAACCGAAATAAATTCTAAACTATATATAAGTCATTTTCATAGAATAAAATAATATAAAAAATTTCTTTACATAGAAAAATCTTAATTTCCTATATAATTTCTAAAAATAACATGGAGAATAAAATATTCATTAATAAGTTCTCTTATTTAGAAAACATATGTACAACTGTTTAATAAATTATATTAATGATTGTATTAAAGTGAATATACTATCAATGATATTTTATAGAACAGACATATATAATCTATTCATGTCTATCATGGATGTGAAAGAGAATTCAATACATAAAATGATAATGTTATTTCAAAAAATATACATATTCATGATGATTTATTTTAATCATTTTCATGTTCTGGATTTACATAAAATAAAAATTTCTATAAAAATTCATCAAAGAAGATAAAATTAATTCTACATTTAAAATTTAAATTAAACAATAACATAAATAGTTTATTTATTTTTTATAACATATATCAAAATAATTTCTTGTTTAATTCATTGAATATTTTATTAATAAAATCACTTCACATGAAATGGTTTTAAAAAATAATATATTTATATATAAGTATATACATAATTATGTTTTAAAGATGAAATAGATAATTGATAAATGTATTCAACACACAAAATATATAAAAATATATTTTTGTTTTGGAAAATAACTAGATTTATGAAATTTAAAAACATAGATAAAACAAATTATATATTATAAATTCATATCCCAACATAAAAATAAAAACATAAACATTCCACTACTCATTAATATCTAAAAATATATAAAATATCACCATTAACATGGAAAGAAAAATGAAGAAGAAATGATATTGTTTCCTAAAAACAAGGAATAATAAAAGATTGGGAAAATTTGAGAAGGTGAGTCAGGTATTTTGTGTGAGAAAAGATTAGTGTAAAATATATAACATGTTTTTATATTAAATTATATAAATAAAGCATGGATAAAAATAGTATTCTAAAATATATGCATTTAATTTTAATCCAAATCAATCAAGTTTTTTCCATTAAAGTGTCCAGTTCATTTGGATTCATAATATATATATATATACATTATTTGAGTGATTCCTTCAGTATTAGAGGAATATTGAAATATGTATAATGAGATATAGATGTTTATCAAAACAAATATAAGAAGATATTTTGTGATGTTCTATTTTGTCAAAGTGAAAAGTAATGTATATTATTTATATTTATTTTTATTAGATTAAATAATATAGTCTTGATAAAAATTCACTGAAAGAAGAAAATTTCTGATGAAAAATAATACATAGAGAGTTCATATTAAACAATGTCATCTAAAGAGATATTTGAAAAAATTGAAATTTAAATAAATTGAAGATGAAGAACAATGCAATATAAAACGATTAAGGTAGAAAATCTAGATCATGCCAACAAAAATGATGATATAAATATATAAATAATTTTATTATACTATAACTTAAAATAAACATAGAGGTGTATAAGAAAAACAAAAAATAACAAAAATGTGTACCGCTATTGATCAATAAAGAAATTTTATAGAAGATGGTGAATTGTAAAATAACCAAAATGATTCAGAATCCTACAAACCAGACATAAACACCTACATCTAGAATAATTATTTAAGTACAATAATAAGAAGATTATATTCATTAAAAAACTCCCTGATATGAATTTTGACACTCAATTTGGCATTGTATCCCAACCCCATAAATGTTCAGATCACGTTCATTTACTCTTAGTACTTGTCCATCAGTCGATCCACTTTGTTCAAGCCTCGAAGCCCTCATCTGGGTCGATATCTCCACCCTCGACTGTAGTCCCCTCTTAATCCCTATTGATCAAATAGAGATCAACCCTTGAATCAGGCTACTTTAAAAACATGGATCCCTTTTTCAAATGTAAATGATGCCACCACAATTAAATATTAACATTTTCTATATGTTTTGTTAATTCATTATTAGTTTTTTTTATGAAATTCAATTTTTAGCATAATAAAATAAATATCATATCATTATCTATAAAAATATGTACAAATATTTGTAATCTATATTTCTTATAAAAATAATATCAATTTTATTGTCATAATTTTTTTATTTTAACTGAATATTTATTTTCTTGTTTTTTTATATGAAATCATATTATATAAATATTCATAATTCAAGATTAACAAAAATTATAATTCATAAAAATATATATCCTAAAAATACAAATAATAATTTCCATTTAAATTTTTTTATCATTAATTAATATTTTTGTTATTTATATCATTACCATTAAAACTCAATTATAACATTCATATTTAAATTATAATATGTTATATTTTACTTATCATAAAATATAAATTATAATTATTTTTCTAAATAAACATTTAATTACATATATATGTCTTTAATTTAAGGTATAATTATTAATTATTTATTATCATTTTCAATCATATTTATTTTTCGAATGTAATATTTTTACAAAAAAGTAATAAAATTCCATCATATATTTATAATTAAAATATTAATTAAATAATTGAAATATTATTTCATGTAATTAATGATCTATTCAAAATATTATAATATTTTGAAATAAATATTTCAAAAAAGTATATTAAATATTTTATAAAAGTATTATTTTAATGTTTTTAATATTAAAATTTTATTTTGATTATAAATAATTAATTTACAGCAAAAGAAATCATCTACCTCACACATATTTAATTTTACAGAATTTTTGGTATTTTACATTAGTACCAAAAGAAGATCCCTATTTTAATGTTGTTAGGGTTCTACATGGTAGATTGAGTAGAATCTCTACTGTAAATAAATTTTCCACACATATCAATGATTTAAAAATGAAACCATTTGATGGAAAACACATGATTTATGATTCATAAATAGAAACTAAAGATAATGATCCCATGATAGTCAAGACCGAAAATTCTCCATTCAAATGAAAAACTAAAATGTATAATAAAAAATATAATGAAATATTTTCTAACTCATCTGATGATGAATGATCAAGTAGTACGAATTCAGGAGTGGAACCTTTAACGCTTGTAATAATATTCAATAGTTTTTACAAAAGTAGAAATATATCCCTGAAATAATTTAAATGAATTAAAAATAATGATGAAAATAAAAAATTATTTAAGATACAATGAAGGTAAGATTATATGGAATACCATTCCTAACTACCCCCCAACAAAAAGACAATATGAAAAATGAAAATATGTTTCATAAATAATATGACTACAAGGATAAATAAAAAAATTCTATGAAGGGTACAAGAAGTGATTATAAGGATTCTTTTAATAAATCTAATTTGTTTCATTAGAAAAACAATAAGAAAAAATGTGTCATATAGATCTAAATAAAGAGGTACAATCATTATGATAACATATATCTAAATATGAAAATAATTCCCCTCATCATATTAATGATCATTGTTCCATTATAAAATAAAAATAATGAACATTAAAATAAAATTCATAAATATATTCAAAAACCTTATGACTATAATACTACAAAAAGAAATTCCATGTATAATTATTTCAAATAAATAAATATATACTATATAATGATGTATCTTCTTGGTCAATGAATTATCGTGAAGTTGATGATTTATTTACTAAAATTAATTCCTCGAAATAATATTAAAGGAATTTTACAGAAGGGATATGATTCTGAGTAAAAAAAATATAGTCAATTGTATACTAAAAGAAAATATGGTATAAAATTTCTATTTAAAGTAGATGGATTTATTAAAATATATTTATTATAGCTTCAATTAGAAAAATAATGTTCAATGTTATAAATTATTACAATAGTATTTAGAGAAATTATTATAAAGATTACTTTATCATATTACCTCCAAAAAATTATGTTAAGAATTATTTAATTTTTACATATTTAAAAAATTTCAATTCATTAATGTATATATATTGAAAATATATTATGTATCCCATATATTTATTGTCAATTAAACTAGTCCCAAACAACTATTAGTAGCTGAATAACAATTTGTTTGATATTTTTAATGGAATGAGAACAAAACTGAATTTATAAACATAATATGGATAGTGAATTATGAAGATATTTGTGAAGGGATTTTATAAATTTATATCATTATCAAATATTTATTATGATCATATTGAATTTGTAGATAATTATAGAAGAAATATTTTGGAATTTGGATCAATTGAAAATATGAAATAATTATTTAGTAATAACATCATATATAATATATATTTAAGGAAGTTTCTTATAAATATTTATGAAAATTTTGATGATGGTTATTTTGTTTATTTATTGAATAATAATAGATTTTTTATATGGATAATACCTCTATATTTCAATATAAAAATAAAAATGTATATAATATTTATATCATTCCTTGAGTAGAAAAAATATAACCTATTTAAATACTGATTTGCACTTATTTTAGATTTTGTGTGTTTGTAATGGGTATTGTATGAATTATTCATTGATAACATTATCAAGGATGACGTTGATTTGGGATTTTCGTTATATCAAAAATGACGAACAAGGATATGGAATGCATGTAAAATTAGAATGAACATAGTGTACCTTTAAAAATAATAATGGATGTTTTTAATATTAGACCATTTGATCATATTTTCATAAAATATTTTTGTAAATCATAAATGAATAGAAATGAGATATATTTCTCTTGTTCTTGTTTTTGTTTATGATTAATCTAGATTTACATGGGTATACTTGTTGTGGATAAAACATTATTCTTCAATTATCAGCATAAATTTTCTAAAAAATATTTACAATAAATAAGATTCCAAAATTAAATTCTTAACAAGTAACCAATGAGGATAATTTGAATATAATGAATTTATCTCATCTAGTTCATATAATGGAATAAAATACAAAATTTATTCCCTTAAAACACCTTTATAAAACCATATTTCTGGACGTAGAATATAATAACCCATAGGATTCATAGTTAAACCATGAGTGTTATTAGTAGAACTATATATTATATATATATGGTCCAAATTTTAACAATAGAGGATTAGTGACATTAGAAACATTAATATTTTAAAAACTACTAAAAATTGATCCATATAATTTCAAAATAAAAGCATTACAATAATAAAACTTATTAGACATAAAAAAACCTAAAACTTTTCCTTATAAGATGTGGAAGGGAAAAATAATAAGGATTGTTCTTAGTTTCTATGTAATTTATATATATATATATAACAATAATCAAAAGTGCGAATATGATTTTAATAAGGATATGGGAATATGATTCTAACATTAGAAAAAAAACCCATCAATTCATAGATCGTAATCATGAAACCTAGAATAATGTTTTATATATCAATATACATGATAAATAATTTTGTAGAATAATAAATATAGAATCGTGATCAATGAAAACATATATTTATTTTAGTAAATATGTTTATTGAATTTATATAACCATAGAAAAACAATTTCCATAATCAATTATCACTAAAAAATATCATTATTGGTAGGGTTCACTTTCAATTCCATCATTTCCATGGTAATGGTTCACTGCCAAGACTATCATATTAAAATAATTCCCTTAATGAAAAGGGTTTACTCTCAATTCATATAGTTTTTATCTCATGAGATTTCCATATTTTCCCAATTCATTAAAAGGCTATATAATTGTGTTCCACCAAGTGCAAAAAGATATATCCTAAATATTTGTTCCACAAGGTCAATAAATAGTCATCATATCGTCAAATAATAACTTTTGGAAAGGATACATGTTTCATAAAACATTCATTATCATTTTTATAAATCATCAACAGAAATAATAATGATTGCAAAATGTTTTCATATCCCTTATAAATGATAGTAAACATCACAATATATTGTTATAAAAACCCTTTGAAAGATCAATGGAATAGTCTAAGAGAAAAATAATCATTATATACGAAGTCATATATTTTTAATGTAAATGCTTACCAACTTTTGAATAAATAAATTTCCTAGAAAATTTTAAAGGGAAATTATTATGTATCCTATAATTAAATGATTATTCATGATGGTGGGAAATCAGTTTATGCTAGGTCTATTTTAAAAAATATTTTTTACATGTTTTATAAAAAGTAAAAAACACCATGTTTGGAAAATGATAAAAAAGGATCATTTTGAACCATGGTAAATGATATAAAATTTCATTTTAAAATAGGGAAATCATTATTTAAATCATTTAAAATAAAATATGGACATGGAAGAAAATATTTCTAGTTGAAGCGGCCGATTGTTAAATTTCATCATTATTTACAACTCTTATATATATAGAGAGAAATAAGAATATAAAATAGATAATATCATAAAATACATATAGTATACAAAAAATAACTTTTTTTATAGATATAATTTCTAATTTCATCTTTAAGAAATTTATGAATAAGAAATACTGGTTAAAATCTGATTTTATGATAAATTATAGAAATCTAGTTCATCATTCATTATAAGCACTCTATCCTCCTGTATAAAAAATTTATTTTTCTATACATATATAAAATAACCATAATAATAGATATAATATCATATATGGTATAAAGTTATCATATTTTCACTCATTAAATAACAATATATTAGTATCATTATAATTTTAAGTGTCATCTACTTAACTTTTCATGTATGTTTTTGTTTGGCGGTTATAGTATTTACAAAATTATTGTATTTTATTAATTTCCAAAATGTGAAAAATGATATAAAATCCAATATATATATTCCGAAAATATTTATAAACTTATACCAACTCATATATTTGAATGTTAACAAATTAATTACATCACAACATGGAGACGATAATACATATGTTTGGACAAGTGACGTTTCCAATTATCAATTGATGAAAAAAATAATTTTCTAAATAACTATTGAAAAATAATTAATATATCACATATATAATATATAAATATTAAATATAAAATAATATCCAATGATGAATGTGGATGTTGGTAAATAAATTGTATCTCTATGTAGAGGCGGTAGTCCACACATATGCACAAGCGATACAGTCATCTCATATTTGTGTGATAATAGGTGGTAAATGAGGGATCCAACCAATAAATAACATATTATTATATATATTATAATATATAAATCATTTTTTATGGATTAAACATTCTTAAAAGGTGTATAATTATAAATAAAACTGGAATATCATTGTTCAGATATTTACATCTTCATTGAGAGACATCCTTTATCACACACCTTAAAACATAAATAATTTGTGTTAGGATAATTAAAAAAGATGTTTGATAAAGTGAATGAATGAATATTTTTTCCTGAGTTTTTGTTTATTATATTATAAGGAGAAAATTTTGTGAATGGTGGTGGAGAAGAAGTGACCATTATATGTGAGGGGAGGGAAACACATCTAATATCACATAAGATATCAATATGATGAAAACAATTTAATTGGAATGTGTCTCATAATGATATGGAATTAAAATTTAGGATAATATTTGGTTTAAAAATAATCAACCAATATTAATTTGATAGTTTTGGGTATAAATACTATCCTTGTATCTTTTTTTAACCCCTTTAGAAGACCCACATTAATCTAAAATTTGGTAAAAATATTTAACTTTTTTATTATTCAATAAGAAAAAAATTAATTTATACATTATATATTATTTTAATTTTAGAGTTAATAATATTTAATACATTTAATGTGATTAAAATTATATAAGTCACATAATTTGAAATTATAATAGTTAATAACCCACAAAAAAAACTTGTTTTAGATGAATGAACCATTAATAAAAAACAAAATTTATATACATTAAATTGTAGGTCAAAATAATAAAATAATTGTTAAAATATATTATTTAATATCTATAATTTATAATTTTTATTAAAAATATAAAAAATTGATATTAAAATTATTTATTTTGATGAAAACATAATACTAGCATAAAGAATGATTCCATAAAAAAAATTTAATCCCAAAACTAAACTTATACCAAAATAATGCTTAATTAATATTATTTTACCAATAATAGGAAAATTTAAAATGAATGTAATATTATAATAATATAAAATTAAATTAATATAACAAGGGTAATATTAATAAAACATAAATAATAAATTTAATAGAAATTATTATTATTTTACTATTCATTGATAATTCTATATTTTTAGCAAAATTATAATATTTCAAACTAATATAATAGTGATATTAAAATTTCATAAATCTTATTATTTTCCTTATATAATATTTATAAAATTTCCTATATTAGTTATAATCTTTACTGGAAAAAGTGAAGGTTTATTTATTATAAAAACTAAATTATAATTATATAAACGACATTACAATAAATTGTGTACTTATTTACTATTAATTAATAATGAAATTTAAATTTTTAAAAACCATTATATATATATTTCATAAAGTTATTATTTTGATTAATATATTTTTATTTAATTATAGGTTATAAATATTTACAATATCAATGATCAAATAGAATCTAGGTTTCTTGTTAGGTAAACTATCAAAAGATGAATGTTCGATTTCAATAAAAATAAATATAAAAAATTGTGATGTAACATTAAATCAACGTTAAAATTAATTTTACCATTGGAATTACATCACAATACTATATAAAATTATTATTATATATTCATAAACACATCCTCATCTTCCCATATTGCTTGATCAAATTTATGATTCCTCCAAATAACAAAACAAGTCAAGTATTCTTGTTATGTTGAAATTTATATATATTATCCAAGATATATAAATTTTTTTATTCCTTAAAAATATCATTATCTATAATTGAAACCACAATGTCCTTTAAATGTGACGTATCATTAATAAAATTCTAAAATACATATACATTGAATACATAATGAATATGAGAGAGGTTTGTGGGGTATACAGAGAACAAAGCTACATTCCACGTTAAATCAAGGATCCTAAAGGGTCGAATACACATAAGTATCATTATTAAATTATTTTTGAATATAATAACCTTATAATATAGAGAAAATGATGGGAAAATATTCTCAACGACATCAAATTCCATATCTCATTGAGGATTGTGAACTTACATTTTAGATCGACAACAAGTATTATTGATGTGACACTAAATTGATATGACTATATATAAAATGTACTTACAATTTTTATGTCCAACTATATTTATTTCATTAAACTCATTCTAATAAATTAGTTTTCTATATTTTTTCAATAGAGGTATTAAGGAGGAGCTATATAAATTATCATGGTGAAAGCAATTGTGATAAAAAAAATATCTCTAAAGGATAGTGTTGATCACATTATCCTTTTAAATATAGATAATATAAACTAAAAATCCTCTAAGGTTATAATTTTCTTATCCGAGTAGAAATATATCTATGGATTATAATCCATATTGAAGCACAACACTATATATTGATCTTGTTGAATACTTATCTAAAAAATTAAAGAAAACTGAAATATAAATTAGACATAGTAAAATGATTTTCCGCAAGTATCCTTATCTTTAAATTAAAGTATATTTTTAAAAATAATCCGGAGAGAAACATTCCTGGATATAAATGTATTGAACTTACTTTATATGGTGATTGACTGGAAACAAAATATAATTATGTAATTTATTTTTATTGTGAAGTCTGATAATGAATTCTATAGAATTTTTTTTAATTTATATATGTTTAATTTTTATATCAATAACATAATATTATGAATTTTATATGTATCATGATTATATAAAAATCATCAAGATATGTATATCAAAATATTTCACTTCATGTTATCCCAATAGATATAATCTTTTAAATCTCTATATGTATTCATTATTCTAGAATGAAAAGAGAATGATGAGCTATGAGATTATTTCAATCATTCCATAATCAGGCCTAATATTGATTGGACACATAATTGGATCCTAAATCATATCATTCTATCATAATAAAGCTCTAAATAACAACCATTTCTTACCGTATTTTCTATAGTTGCATTATCTTTGTGAACATCTCTAAACATTACATGTATATATAGATATCTAATATTTGTAAAATGATAATATTTCATCCCTTGTTTCAAGATTTATAGATTCAACAAAAAAAATCCATTAATACTGATTATTTTGTGATCCTCGTCAAAGATAAGCTAGGATGATCCTTTGGACTCAATTAGTTATCCACATTGTTCACTTTCTGATGGTACTGATGTATTGAGTTTTCATTATCATTATTCACATCTGAACATATTCTCTTGTGCATATTTAAAATTTTCTTTTGAATATATACTATTAAAATTTACAATAAATACACTTTTCATACCATTATTCATAATGAAAATTCTTAGGGATATTTAATTTGATGATTGACTCTGATAACTCGAAATTAGATGTCTTGTAATTTATCTTATAAAAATTTAATTATCTTGAGGTGTAATATATCAATATATTATTCAATATAAAAAGACACAGTATACCATTTCATATGTGTCATAGTAAATAAAAAACTATAATCTATATTAGTGTAGTGTAATCATATATTCATTGACCTAAATTTTCATTAGTTCCTTGATTCTTTTTTTCATATTCATTAGTCAAATAGAACATAATTCTATTATGATTCACCTTGTTGAGTCAATTAGGTAGTTGTGAGAAATAATTCACAAACCACTAATAATATCTAACCATTCCATGAATATAATTGATCACATTCACATTGTTTAATCTAGGATATGGTTCAACAAGGTTATTTTTTGGTGGATTTAGTAATATACCCCATCATGATATTATATTACCAAAAATGAAAAATTTATAGATAAAAATTAAACATGTAAACATTTTCATATAAATAATCCATCACGAGGTTCTCTAGTATAATAATCACATGGTCTTCATGCCTTTACTTATTTGTGGAATATATAATAATATCATCTATAAAGACAACAAAAAATTATGAAGGAAATATCTAATGTCTCTAATAATTATACCAATGAATATAAAGAGTACATCAGTAAGACCAAATGAAATGATGATAAATTCATTGTGTTGAAACATGTAATTTTTCTTCTTCATTATGACATCACTTTTGACCATCAAGAGATACTATATAGATTAATGTTTAATCAATAATTATTATTCAACTCCATATATGTAATCAAACAAATATTCAATAAGGGGTAGGTGTTATTTATTCTTGATCATGATCCTATTATGATCATGAAAATAAACATAAGTTTATATTGATCAATCATTCTTTTTAAAAATGAACATTTTTACCTCATGGTGACAATCATGGATGAATAAATCCTATATCAATACTATCCTGGAGTCACTTCTCTATTTCCTATAACATAAATGTGGTAATTGTTAATGGAGACACTCATATAGGTGTATCACTATGTATGAGTACAATTTAAAACATGACATCAATATTTAATGAAAGGATAAGTAAATTTTCTAAAAATACATCAATATTAAAAAATATAATATTTAAGTAATGCAATATTTTTTTAGAAGTACTTTATATACAATAACATATAGAGAACAAAAACCCAAGATTAAAGGAACCATGAACTATTATTTATAACCACTAAAAAAATTAATTGAATTGCTGGGTTTAAATAAGAAAAACCAAATTTTGAAATATATATATAGATCCTACTTAAAATAAATATATTTTTAAAACGTCAAAGTAAATATTCACTCAATATCTGTTGAAGTAATTTTATTCTTCAAAAACATGTTCCATACCAAGTAGTATTTTTTGTGATAAAATATTATATTTTAATTTTGCATCTTTTATAAATTTTATATTTTAATATATTTATAATTTATTAAATTATTATATTAAAATTATCTTCAAATTAATTTCATGTATTTTAATGAAAAGAATGATTTTCTAGTAAGAGTGAAAATTTAATTTTCTTAAAAAAAAGCTGTTTTTATGATATATTATATTTTAAGTTAGATTCAAAGTAATATTAGTTCTCTTATGTCATTTAGAAACTAATTAATTACATTTTAATAAATTTAATGTTTAATTTTGTAGTAAAATCATTTTTATACATAAAAAATCATTTTTTTTTGCAAAAATAAGTTTATTTTTGAAATTCAATTTTTGACTTACAAATTTAAATTAATAACTATTGGAGAATAATTTCAATAAAATTTTTATAGAATTTATTAATTTATTTTTTTTGCAACTCAATTAATTTTTTTCAATGCATGGGATAAGTGTAAACTAATGTTTATTCATAAAATTATATTTCTTTTAAAAGTGGTAATCATTGAGTTTTGTGAAATTATATTAATAATTAATTTCATACAATAATAGATATTTAATTTTATAAAATGTATTCAATATTTTTAATCATGATGTAAAAATTTGATAAATATGGACCATTAATATTTGGTAAATTTTATTTTTATCCATTGTAAAATTTATCAGTTTGGTAACATGTAATTCATGTTAATATCGATTTAAAATATTTTATTATTATATAATTTTTCATCTTAATTTTTATTAGATTAAGGAAATTTTACCCATGTCAATTGAATCACAATATATATTTATTTAATGGAATATTTTTTGTTATGAAAATAAAATATATATTTTTTAAAGAAATAAAAGGTACCAAGTGTTACTCTATTATTTTTTAATATCTAATCTATATTCACATTTGAGAATAAAAAACAATTGAATGAAAATAAAATACCAATATGATCTTAGTGAAATGAATTTAATGTTGAAAATTTATTTCTAATTTTATTAATTTGTAAATTTTCATAAATTATTTTACAATGTTGAAGTAGTATTTCTTTTAATAATTGAAAAATAATATAACCTATTTTAAAAATATTAAATGTAATATAATATGACTGAGTTATAGTTTTAAACAAATTTAATAGAGGAAATGGAATAATTATAGTTTATTTATAAGATTATATTGTTATTTAATAATTTTTATTATTATTATTCATTCAATATAAATTAATAGTGTAGAAATTAACATTAATAATATTTTACAAATACAATATTTTATTAAATAATCCACAAATTATAAAATATTGAAAGAGTATAATTAGGAAATTATATAGACTAAAATTTCTAACATTCTCATCTAAATATTAAATATGTAGATTATAAAAAACATTATGAACTCTTAAATATTAAAAAACATTATTCAACACTTAATGTTAAAAATAGATAACTAAGGGGATAATTAAAATATTAAATTTAAAAAAACCTTGTGAGCCTATAAAAAATTAAGGGATAATGATACTTCAATCAAATAATATCTTAAATATGAATCACTATCCATTTTTATAAATATGTATTTACATTGAATGTGTTATATTTTAATATCTTCATAAATCCTAAGACTCCCCCATCCCTTAATTTTCAATGGATCCCCTTATTTATACACTTTAAACAATATAGAGCTTTATAGATACATCATCTACTGAAAGATATCATATAAAATTCTATAGAAACATTATATAGGTTTGGGAATTCAAAAAAATACAACCCTATGATCCTTAAGGGGAGATATAAAGGAGTACTTGAATATATATGGTAATAAACTAAAATAATAACTTTATTTTTTTACATATATGTTAGATAGTATAAATATTTCTGATTTTTCATAAAATAATAACATATTTGTTAAAAATACTCATAATTGTTATTTTAATTATCAAATTACAATTATTCACCATATTTCCCATAAAATGGTATGTGAATGTATCAATAATGTGAAAATATGGCTTATTGCCTCTACATAGATATATGATTCATTTAGCAAAACCATATTTCATGGATTTTCATTTTGAAAAAGAATAAGATTATCATTGATATTTATAACTACTCATACTTATCATACATGTATATAAGTCATTTTAGAAGAATATATGGTACATTAAAAAAATACATGCTTTAAGAATGTAATAGTATCATGTCTGTGGAAGCATGGAAGCAAAATCATATATCCTTGGGAAATATATTCATTATCTCCCATAAATATCTACACCATTAGTACTTCCACCTAAAACAATTATTTATAACCTAGGAATGGAATTATTGGAATGTGGTGATCTCAGATTCTCAATAAAGGTAAATAATGGAAATGCGTAAGCATAACATGAAAAACAAGGTATGAAACTTGGGAATAAAAATTTAGGATCCTAAAATACATATTATAGATTAAAATAAAACCTTTTTGTTCTTAGGACATGTAAGAAAATAAAGAGAACAAGTAATGAAAGTAAAGCATAGGAATAAGATAAAGAACTTGTGTCATTCACATTGGTTTATTATATTGGCAACATGTAGAAGATGTCACATGTACACTCATTATGTCCATGACATTAAATTAGGACCCCACATAAACTTATGGACCTCAAACATGGTCCATAAATAACATTGCGAACAAGTAATAAGGTCCGTTCATAACCTTAGGTATATGAAACAAGGTCCATTATTATTATTGTTATATTGTAATTAGTTTCACTTATAAAATTATAATCATGTAATTAGGTTGATGCATAAATATATGGACATGAAAAAATGTCCATGAATAACACTATGAACATGTAACAAGGTTCCCTGATAAAATTCTGAACATGTAAGTAGGCTTACAAATAAACATAAAGACATGAAACGATGTCCTTGAATAACATTGTGATCATATAATCAGGCTCACTCATGTCATTTATAATCACGATTCATCAATAATTACACAATTAATATTAGGGAGATATAGTTCCCAACCATCTCATAATAAAATCATTCATTCATATGCAACAAGATAATAAAAAATTCAAAATATACTGACCCATAAAAGGAGATGTGTACTATAAGAATCAAATAATAACCCATGAAATGAAATGGATATCACTAACATTTTAAACCATCTTTAAATATGAAATGATACAGTTCTATAAAAATAACATAAATGCATAACCTATGAAGAGAAGAGGTATTCAAAAGAATATTACCATTGGAAGAGAAATGGGTGTCTAAGAATAGTTCCATAAAAACCCAAACCATTCATGATACAATATAAATGGAACATTTAGATCAATTCCTAGAAGTTAATGCGTAGCATCAATTGATATTATCTTACATGGAAAATAACTCGAAAAATTATTTTGAAATCACTTATTGAGGTAACTATCCATTATTATTTGAAAAGTATTTTAAAAACATATAAGCATTAGAAAACAATTTAACTTAAAATATTCATGAAATATTGAAAATAAATCATTAAACTCCACATGGAAACTATTTTTATTGAAACCATATATAGAGATAATAAAAAATATTTAACAACCATTTTGCATAAAAACATTTATAAAATCTTTAAAATTCTTTGAAACCTTTTTTTTGAAAATATATTTTAATTTTTATTCACGATAATATATATTTATTGATGAAAATAAATCTATAAAATATTGATATTGGATAACTCCAAACATTTTATATGAAGTAAAAAGAAGATTATTTTTTCATGATAAAAGGATTGAAAATTCCTCATTCAAAAAGTGAAAATACTATTCCATTGAAAGAATTTGTAAAAGAAAAAAATGGTAAAAATTTCTTTTAATGATCATAGGAGATTATTAGAATATTATTGGAAACTCTTTTTCAAAAACATCGTTTTGAGGGAACAATGATTTTCAATCAAAGAGAGGGTAATATCAATATTTCTAAAAAACATTCATACCTATATTATGTACCAAATAATGGAAAAATGATACCAATATAATAATATATCTATAATAGATAGAGGATAATAAAATTAATGAATTTTATTTACAAATGCATTATAATATTTCAAATAAAGGAAGCTTACACATGAGAAATCATAAAAAGCAATTAGATTATTTCAATAAAATCATATTATTGGGTAAAATGGGATTTTTCTCTCCATATATGAAAAGGAAATTATGGGAATCATATAATATCATTAAAATAAGATGATTCGTGATATATAATGTATAATGGCTGTATATACACCTGAAAATGAATATATGTGCACAACAAAATGTGAGTCTCATAGATGGAATATTGAGAAAAAAATATCTTACGAATTGGGTATCTTTTGTATCATAAAACCTCTGAAATAAAGGTTATATAATGGATAGATAAATAACTAGACACTTATCTATATGAATAATTGATTACATATATGGCTATTATTCCCACCAAAAAAAATTGGTGGTGAATAAAACATGTATCTCACAGAAACAAAAAGTGAGATGAAATACCATTACATACTATTTTGGCTCCTATAATAGTAATTCAAATCACCGGAATATTAAAATATAAATTTATGATAAGTATTTTAAAAAACCAGATTACTATATATAATACTATATATTATTTTATTACGACGTTATAGTACCCTCTTGTTAACAATCATACATTACGGTTTCACATCTGGTAATATCTTTTTAGTTCTTCGCATGTGTCTTAATTTCTTATCTCTTTAGCCCTTATATAAATATAATGATTCAGAAAAGTAAAAAATTATTTAAATTTAATTTACATTCATTATATTTTTATTAAAATAATATATAAAATATAGAAGTATGAAATTGAATACACCATTCAGGGATAAGGTATGTCATATGTACACATGAATGATGTTTCCGTTTTTTTTATCATTTTCAAAGTAATGAAAAGAAATGTAAAGAATATATATATGTATATAATATCATAATAATATATTTATAATGTTATATATTTCATATAGGTTTACCAAAACCATCTGAAACACATATCATGTAGTGTCGGAATGAAAAACATCGCTTTGATGGGGTGGTTGTCCACTTTTTCTCAAACGAAATTATTGTATTTACACAAAATGGAAATTAAAATGGTTTAGTGTTATAAAAGGAATAAATATTATTAAATATATAATGTATATAACATATTACATAAATAAATATAGTTTACATCATAATGTCTACCATAATTTGCGGTAAAGGGAAAATGAACATCTTCATTTTGTGAGGTGGTAGTTTGTTGTACAGGTAAATAATGTATTCATTACCCATTAGATGGTGGTATGTGTAAGATTAGGTAAAAAATAGAATATAAAAGTTCATATTATATTTTATATAATATTTTTTTAAAATAAATGAATATAGATAGTGGAGTAGAGGAGAACAATAATAAATCAATGGAGTTTGAGTGAATGTGTTACCTGTTAATAGGGTAAATCTTTTTGGTTTGGGCCAAATGGATTCCTAGGAAGAATATCATTACAAAGGGAATATTAAATGAGGAATAATGGGAGGTTGTAATGTGTATATGGATAATCATGGATGACAATAAGTGGTTTCGTATATTTTATAAAGATGGAGAGGTGGTGACCTTTTATCGGGTTGGAGTCCTGCCAATCATGTTAATATTTTTAGAGAGAAATTTATCCACCTTATCATGTTGAATGTAGATCCAGTAAGGATAAAATGTTAATAAAAGTGATTATAGAGTATAAATATTTCCATTCAATGGATATTGGACCTGTTTATTTGTCATTTTTGTCCTTATGGTTATGGTTTTGTCCCTTTTTAAGAGTAGTTTAACCATAATAGAGGTATTTAATTTTAACCAGTTTCACTAATAATTTGGTTCAAAAACAATGTTCAAATAATTTTAAAATATATACTTTTCTTATTGAAAGTATGGAATAAATTTCTCATAATTATAATCACATAATTGGATGAAATTAATATAAAATTTGTCTTGTAGTGGAGATGAAAAAGCGAGTTTTTAAAGTATAAAAACTTAAATGTTTTCTAAGTTTTTATATCATATTTAGATGATTAATTTATCTCAACGACCCAAATAGTAATAATTGATAAAAATATTACATAATTACACTATTAATCATATTTTACATATAATTTAAATATATAAATTAAATAGGTGAAGTAGAAGTTTTGAACTAAAATTATGTATTTTTAACTATGCATTAAAAACTAAAACCTTATGAAAAATTACAAAAAAGTTATCCATAACAAATTTTTCTGCCTCGATTTCAATGATGAAGTTTATTTTGACCTATTATGTCTATAAATATTTCAAAAATGGGATTTAAAGTAGGTTCACCATTAAATGGTTGTACACATAAGTTTATTAAAATATAATATTTTTACGAATAATACATGGTTTTTTATTTAAATTATCTCTATAAAATCTATTTATTGAATCTGAAAATATCTAATTGAATACATATGATATATTTTAAATCAATATAATTGACTAATTAATGTTAATTTAATTTATTTGGGTAAAACAGCATTGTGACATTAAATAATAATATTCCAATTTTTATTCAGTCAACTTTCATATTCATTTATTATTAATTGGTATCCTATAAATTCATATTAAATTGTGAAATCTTTATATTTTAATAAATATATTTATAATATTTTTAACAATTAATTCAACATCTAGTTTATTTCTTATTTTATTTTGTAATCATTTTTCAAATAATTAAATAGGGTTCGGTGAACCTCAGGATTTCTTGTTACACAAGCCATTATGAAAATTCATGGATGCATATAACACAAGAAAAAAACATTATTATATGTAGATAATTCTAGTGAGTATGTTTTGTGAAGTACATTAAAACTTGGTGTTGCATATATCACAATATAAACATAGAGTTTTAATATAATTTAATCTATCTTCAGGGTTTCATGAAATTACGAAATATATATAATAAATTTAAATTAAATAATTCACAAAATCATTGGGTGTCAAATTCTAACCCGATAAAATTATTTTTTCCTTTAGAATTTATTTGGGTACTCAATTGTTTAAAAAATGAAGGTTTCATTCATTGAAAGCCACAATAACAAAATGAATATTAAAACATCCCATAAAAATGAAATGTTGGAACCAGAATAGTTACCCAATTTTACATGTTACTAGGATTCCTAATATTGGAACAGACATGGGGTGTGAAAACATAGAAATTGTTAGAAAATATAAATACCACATTCTGATGGATTGGGATAGAGAACAAGGTCATGAGAAAGCTAACAATGTAAAATCCATAACTTTGTGATGAACTAAGGGACAATTTGTAACACCCGAGACTTTTATGTTATATAATTCATCAAAGGAATCTTTTTCTACACACAACACTTGCTTGGCTTGTTTTACACGAAATCATGACCTTCCTCGATAGCTTGCGTCATACGCAATACCGAGTTTCCCTAAACAATGATATGCTAATAACATATTTTTAAAACTAGTTGTTATGAATAGTAATAATAACTTTTTGAAGTTTTTTAAATTTTATTTTTCAAAATGGACTTCATTTTTTGATTCGGAATATCGAAATTATCATAGGGTGAAATTTTGGTATTTTTCTGAAAACTTTCAATTTTTGATAAATAGTGAAACCACTAAGTGGTAGTTAAAAAACTGAATTTTTCATAAAACATAATTTTACCGCTTCTGTGAGTGGAATTTCAAAAATCCGAAAGACACGGTTGATGTTAGTAAGTAAAATGTCGTTCAATGAGATGAAAATAATTTTTTGTGAATAGTAACATTTTACTTTTATTTACCACGGTTAAAAGTAAATAAGATAATTAAGGGTAAAAATGATAATATTATTACCCTAACACATGTTCAAATTCTATTGTATAAGTGTAATTCTACCAAAAACAAACTTAGGAATAAAATATGACCATTTAGGCCCACTTGGATTAGATTAGGACATTTATTATTAATTTATTTAAGGAAGGGTTAAAATAGTTAAAATCAATGTTTAATAAGTAAATAATTTTTAATATAAGGTAATATATAAGATAAATTCGACTATAAATATTCATTAGAAATATAAAAATAATTCCTACATAATGGAATTTTATTTTTAATTTTTAGAGAATAAATAATTTAATTTATTTATGACACAAAGATGATGCAGTAATTATCTTATTAATGAAATATTGACATAATTGATGGTATAAATACCCAAATAAATGTAATTTGAGACTTTCTATGAATTACACTAATTTTATAGGTTAATATGACATGTTATTATTGATTTAATTAACCTTTTTTGAACTAATCATTCTGTTATGATTTTCACAAAAATCAATTACTAAATAGTGTCAAAATTGACATAAAATAGTTTTTAAAACAAATATTATATTATTAGTTGTTATTTTATTCCAAAAAATATAAGGATCGGCCAAATGACTTAGATATGGTTATATATATTTATAATAAACAACTTGGGGTTCGTTTGGATTGTTATATAAAGTTTATCAACCTTATAGTGTAAGAACACAAGAAGACACGGTAAAAGTAAAATTATTTAACTTAATGTTAAATCTAAATGATAAGGTCAAAATAGAAACCTAAACTTGTTTAAATTATATTTTATGAGAGTATTTTGACCCATCCCCACCTTAGCTTTAAAATAAATCAATTTTGAGCTATTTATAACAGAATTTGGCTTTATAATAAAATAATATTTTTTGTTATTCCAAAGGTGCCCTTCTCCTCCCTTATAAAAGGGCACCTCCTCCCTCTCTTCCTCACACCACGTTGAGACTTCATGATCTTCCAACCCTGCCAATTTCTCCTCTCCACTTCCCTAGAGACATCCTAGAGTTCCTGGTCTTCTTCAAAGACCAATTTTAGTGCCCTAAAAAAAGGTCTCAAAGAAGCACTTCAAAGAAGAGGTAATGTTCGTTACCGATTATTTCATATTTATTTCTTCTTCTACATATTATTCTTTAGTTGTTTCATTATGAAGTAATAACATAAGTATCAATCATATACTGATATGTTATTATAAGTACGAAACAACCCTATTTCACCATCTGTCCATCCTACGAAAATGAAATCACCGCGCGTGCGTACGTACGGAATACCGACTCCACACCGTGGTGTAATCTACTTTCCACCAACACCTTACTTGGATGGATATAATGGTGTAAATAATGACTATATATGATTATTATAAATTGATATGAATTCTTAAGTATTATACATATACTCCAATACAATTCCATGTTCATGGGAACAATATCATCGCTCGTGCGTACGTACCGAATACCGTCTCCACGATGTGATGCGACTCATTCTACATGATCTTCATTTGATAATGATTATATAAATAAATTTAATGAATGAATATGATATATATTACACTAATAAAATTCTGGAAATGAGGTATCTATAACCTAAAGAGAAGAATAAGAATTTATTCGACAAAACACACATAACAACAAAAAGTAATAAACACCCAAATAACAAGTTGTAATGAAATAATACTAATAAAAAGCTAGAAATATGACCATATATGATATCATAACAATAATTATGATTCTGGAATAAGTCAATAACATTATTCAAATCATTATACAGAAGTTTCGGACACTTACGAGGCAAATCGGACCTAAGGTAAGGGAAATATCACAATCTCATTTTTATCCGAGATTGTTTATACTTAGGTATTTACTAGGGTGTATTTTATCATCCACATCCATGTCTCCTCAATATTTAATATTATTTCCATTCACCTACAATTGTTTAAATACCATTTTACCCTTCGGTGAGTTTTTAGTAAAGGATATGAAAGGAATCTTTTGTCGTTTTTCGTACGAGGTACTTTTTGACTTTTCTGACAAAAGTATGAAGAATGTCTTTTTAACTTATATGACATGAATGGATTTTTAAAACATTAATTCCAAGAATCTTACTTTACAAGTTTTCATGTTTATTTTTAATCAACTTCTTTTAGTTTAGATTTTTACGACATGTTAAGAAAGGAAAAGTGTTTTTGAAGCAGAAAGGATATTTTCCTCAAGAATGGAGTTCAAGTGTTTTATCAAAATAATTTTCCATCTATGATAATAAAGGGTTCTATTTATATACCTATTATTAAATTGATTTGATTATGTTGTGATGGAATTATATTTATGAATTCCTTTATCTAATATGAATTGTTTTATGATGTCACGATGTTTAAGATTCCCATTTTGATTACATGGGTTATTCTATGATGTATGGTTTATGATTTTGTGGCACACATAAGAATGGTATCATTATGAGATGGGTGGGACCTATATCTCCCTCCAATGCATTGGGTAAAGATTTTATATCTCATGAGATAGACATGGCTGGAACGGCAGTTTAAACTGGTTCAGTGAAACAGGACTGAAACGAGGAGTGAACTCAGTTTAGAAGTGGAATTTGTCCACTAAGATAGTTTTGGAAATGAGTCTTGAATAACAAGAAATGATTCTAAATGATTATGTGTGTATTCCCTAATGTTTCATGCTTTAAGTTGTGATTTTTGGGATTACATTTCACTACTACGATTTATTCCATGTTATGAATTTATGATCTCTTTTGTAGGTTAAGATTTCCAAAAGTTATGTGCTTATGTATATGATGTGATTAATATTTCTTTTGTTTACCCTTACTGAGCATTTGAGCTCACCCTTTTGTATGTTTTATTTCACCAGGTCTGGAAGAAGGTTATTTAGTAGAATATGCCAAAAAGGGACTCTAGATATGATGAAATAAATGGGAGGAAAAGTAGATACTTTATGAATCAGTTGTTTATGCTTTCACGTTTCTAAAGACACTATACCTATATGGTCCTTTAATGATTTTGTTATATGTTGTAATAAGTGTGCTTCAATTTTGAAGTAATAACAATGTATCTAAATTATGGGTCGTTATAGTTGGTATGAGAGGAAAGGTATAGTCATCCTTTGGAAACTAGGATGTGAAAGCCTTAGTAAGAACCCTACGGATAATTCTAAGCATAGAACACAATCTTAGTGTTTTAGAAATGACAATGAATAACCCAGGATAAGACCTTAAGTGTGAAATTTTATTCCTGATTATGTGGTTTTCCTATAATAATTAGTGTTTCTCGCACTATTCTTCTTGGTTTTAGTCAATGGCTGGAACCCGAAAGAACCGTGTTAATGCAGAATGCGACGGGCAATGCTATTATTGTCCCCCGGAGCAACCAAACGTTATGGGAGCCGGAATGCAAAATCCTGTAGCCCTGCTCACACAACATTCTCAAGCTATGAATCATGTAGTACTTCCAAACGAGCAAAAGAAGGAGCAACATTCTGTTGAATCCTTCATGAGGTAGCGTCCACCTTCTTTCAGTGGGTCTACTGATCCATTAGATGCTGAACAATGGATTAGTACTATTGAAAAGATATTTTCAGTTCTTCAATTTTATGAACATGATAAAGTCATCCTAGAAGTGTATCATTTGGAAGGAGATGCTCATAAAAGGTGGAATCTTATTAAGAATACGAGGCAATGGGATGAAATTGAGTCCATGGAATGGGACGAGTTCAACAACTTATTTTTCAATAAGTACTTCCCTCGTATTCTCCGAACAAAGATGGAGACAACGTTTCTTGAACTAAAGCAAAAGGATGATGAATCTGTTGGTACTTATGAAGAAAATTTGACAAGACATGCAAGGTACGATTCTGGTATTATTAGACAACCTGAGAGTAAGATCGATCGATTATTTAGTGTCTTAAAACCAAGTCTTCGAAGGGCGTTAGCCATAAGGGATTTCAATAGCTACGAGGAAATTGTTCGATGTGCTCTCAAAGTCGAGATGAAGATTGGAGTAACCCATTAGTCATATGGGTTTGATAAGAAGAGGAAAATGGAATTCAAAGAAAAATCTAAAGAGCACACTGAAATGAAGATGAGCTTTCCCTTATTCTAAAAGTGTGGAAAGAAACATGGAGGGAGATGTCTTAAAGGGACAAGTAAATGTTTCAAATGTGGAAAGGAAGGTCATCGGGCATTTGAATGCCGCAATGATGGGAAGAATATGTCTAATGATGAAAACAAAGGAAGGGATACGAAGAATGACCCTACTACACTTAAATGTTTCAAGTGCAAGGAGATGGGGCATTTTGCCAATCAATGCCCAAATCCAAGGGTTGATGATGATGGTCAATGTCAACAAACTCTTAAGGCTAAAGACAAAGGAAAGTCGCATGAAATTTCTATCAGCTATGTGGAGTACGATAACGATGTGGTGAAAGGTACACTTACCATCCACTCTAAAGTAGAAAATGTTTTACTTGATTTTGAATCCACCCACTCCATTATTTCTGAAGAATTGTCTAAGGATATCATCGTATTACCTCAACAGTTAGATGTTGAGTTAGCTGTGACAGCCCCTAATGGCACAACAGTCGCATCAAAAGTTTATAATTCTTCTCCGATTGAAGTTTGTCGGAAAGTGCTTCCTATAAATCATGTGATCCTTCCTATAGTGGAATTTTATGTGATTCTTATCATGAATTGCATTTCTCTACATGGATATCATATCAATTTCCAAAGAATTAAAGTCATATGTCATATTCCTGATCAATCTATGATCGTCTATCGATGCAAGGATGAACATAACCTTCTAGTGGAAATTTATTCCATTTTATGGGTATTGATTCAACTAAATGAAGGTTATTTATCTCAAATGGTTGGTGAGAAACTCATGATTAAGAATATACCCATTGTACGGGAGTTTGATTATGTATTTCCGGAGGAATTACAGGGTCTTCCACCGAATCGTGAAGTTGAGTTTTCAATAGAACTCATACCGGATGCTTTGCCTATTTCAAAGACACCTTATAGAATAGCCTCAATTGAGTATCAGGAATTGAAGAAGCAACTCCAAGAGAATCTTGATAAGGGGTTCATACTCCCTAGTGTGTCACCTTGGGGAGCACCTGTTCTATTTGTTAAGAATAAAGATGGATCAATGAGACTTTTCATTGATTATTGAGAACTTAACAAGATCACTAGCAAGAACAAATATCCTCTCCCGCGCATTGATGACCTATTTGACCAACTACGCAGAGCTCAATACTTTTCCAAGATTTATCTTCATTCAGGTTATCATCAATTAAGGTTAAAAAGGGAGGATATACCAAAGACGGCTTTCCGTACAAGTTATGTACACTATAAATTTATAGTGATTCCATTTGGTCTTACAAATTCCCCTACTATCTTCGTGGATCTAATGAATATTGTCTTTAGAGACTATATTGATCAATTTGTGGTAGTCTTTATAGATGATATTCTTTTCTACTCAATGAGTAAAGAAGAACATGAAGATCACTTTAGAATTATATTGAAGACCCTGAGAAAGGAGAATCTTTATTCCAAATTTACCAAGTGTGAATTTTGGCTTCAAAAAGATTCATTTTTGGGTCACATAATCTCAAAAGAGGGATATCTATGGATCCAGCAAAAACAGAGGTTATAAAAAGATGGTCGAGACCAACAACAGTAACTGAGATCCGAAGTTTTCTCGGTTTGGCTATATATTATCTGAGTTTTGTGAAAGATTTTCCACGATTATCAAATCCACTCACAATGTTGACTTGGAAAGGAGTTAAGTTTGTTTGGACGGAAGAATGTGATGAGAATTTCAAGGAGTTAAAAAGAAGGTTATCCAGTGCACCTGTGCTCACACTGCCTTGTAGTGGAGAAAGGTTTGTGATCTACAGTGATGCATCTAAGAAGGGATTGGGGTGCATTCTTATGCAAAATGATATGGTGATAGCTTATGCCTCACGACAGTTGAAAATACATGAGAAAAATGACCAAACTCATGATTTGGATTTAGCTGTGGTAATCTTTGCATTAAATATTTAGAGGCATTACCTATATGGTGGGAGGTGTGATATCTATACTGATCATAAAAGTTTAAAGTATATTTTCACACAAAAGGTGCTGAATATGCACCAAAAAAGATGATTGGAGCTAATTAAGGATTACGACTGCTCAATTAATTACCACCCTGGGAAAGCTAACAAGGTGACAGATGCATTAAGTCGACAAGACCATGCCAGTTTATCCCTGATGAGGATCACAAAACATCCAATATTTATGGATTTACAAAGGATGGATCTTGGAATTATAATGAAAGGGGAAAAATCGTATCTTTCTAAAATGAATGTTCAACCATCTATACATTTGATGATTAAAGAGGCATAGAAAGAAGATGTCGAGTTACAAAAGAAGGTGAGGAATGTTCCTGAATTCAACCTTGATTGTGATGGGATAATAAAGTTTAGGAATCGGGTTTGTGTTCCTCCCATCCCCGAATTAAAGAAGGAGATGCGGGATGAGGCTCATAGTTCTTCATTCTCTATTCATCCTGGAAGCAAGAAGATGTATAGGGACCTGAAAGAGTTCTTCTGGTGGGATGGCATGAAAAGAGATGTTGCTGAATATGTATCTCGATGCTTAGTTTTTCAACAAGTTAAAGCTGAGAGACAGAAGTATAAGGGGATGTTACAAACATTACGCATACCCGAATGGAAATGGGAAAACATCACTATGGACATTGTCAAAGGACTTCCTAAAAAATCCAAAGTCAATAATGCTATCTGGTTCATAGTGGATCGTCTTACAAAGTCTGCACACTTCATTGCAATTAGAGAGGATTTATCTCTGGATCAGCTTGCCAGGATATTTGGAAAGGAAGTGGTAAGATTGCATGGAGTTCCACTTTCTATTATATCTGATCGAGAATTTAGATTTATCTCGAAGATCTGGAAAAGTATTCAGCATACTCTGGATACAGAGTTGAGTTTCAGCACTGCTTATCATCCTTAGACAGATGGTCAGTCTGAGAGAACAATTCAAACTCTAGAAGATATGTTGAGAGCTTGCTCTATGGATTTCAACGGTGGTTGGGATCAACACCTACCTTTGGTGGAATTTTCTTATAATAATAGCTTTCACTAAAGTATTTAGATGGCTCCTTATGAATCTCTTTATGGAAAGAAATGCAGGACTCCAACTTTCTAGGATGAAGTTGGGGAATTAAAGCTATTAGGACCCGATCTCATTGATGAAATGGAAGAAAAGGTTAGATCTATTAAACAACACATAAGAGAAGCTCAGAGTCAATAGAAAAGTTATGCCGACAACCGAAGAAAATACCTAGAGTTTGAAGTGGGTGATAAAGTGTTCTTACGAATATCTCCCTGGAAGAGGGTCATGAGATTTGGAAAGAAGGGGATGTTGAGCCCTAGATATATCGGTCCTTTCGAAATAATAGATCGTGTTGGGAAGGTAGCTTACCGATTGGTGCTTCCACCGAATCTCTCTCAAGTTCACGATGTGTTCCATGTATCTCTCCTGAGAAAGTACATACCTGATCCTTCCCACGTACTCAGCTCAGAAGTTGTACCGCTGGAGCAGGATATTTCTTATAAAGAACAGCCAATAGAGATTTTGGATCATTGGGAAAAAGTCCTACGAAACAAGACCACTCGATTGGTGAAAGTTTTATGGAGGAACCACCAATTAGAAGATGCTACATGGGATCTTGAGGATATGGTGACAGAGAGGTATCCTCATCTGTTTGTTACAAAGTGACGAATTTCGAGGGCGAAATTCATTTTAAGGGGGGTAGAATGTAACACCCAAGACATTTATGTTATATAAATCATCAAAGGAATCCTTTTATACACACAACACTTTCTTGGCTTTCTTTACACGAAAACGCGATCTTCCTCGATAGCTTGCATTGTACGCAATAACGAGTTTCACTAAACAATGATATGCTAATAAAATATTATTAAAACTAGCCGTTATGAATATTAATAACCACTTTTTGGAATTTTATAAATTTTATTTTTCAAAATGGACTTCATTTTTGGATTCAGAATATCGAAATTATCTTAGGGTGAAATTTTTGTATTTTTCTGAAAACATTCAATTTTTGATGAATAGTGAAACCACTAAGTGGTAGTTAAAAAACTGAATTTTTCATAAAACTTAATTTTACCACTTCTGTGAGTGGAATTTCGAAAATCTGAGAGGCACGGTTGATGTTAGTAAGTAAAATGTATTTCAATGAGATGAAAATAATTTTTGGTGAATAGTAACTTTTTACTTTTATTTACCACGGTTAAAAGTAAATAGGGTAATTAAGGGTAAAAATGATATTATTATTACTCTAACACATGTCCTAATTCTACTGGATAAGTGTAATTAGACCAAAAACAAACTTAGGAATAAAATATGACCATTTAGGCCCACTTGGATTAGATTAGGATATTTTTTATTAATTTATTTAAAGAAGGATTAAAATAGTTAAAATCAAAGTTTAATAACTACATAAATTTTAATATAAGGTTATATATAAGATAAATTCGACTATAAATATTCATTAGAAAGATAATATGATTTCCTACATAATGGTATTTTATTTGTAATTTTTAGACATTAAATAATTTAATTTATTTATGACACAAAGATGATGCAGTAATTATCTTATTAATGAAATATTGACATAATTGACGTTATAAATACCCAAATAAATGTAATTTGAGACTTTTTATGAATTCCACTAATTTTATAGGTTTATATGACATGTTATTATCGATTTAATTAACGTTTTTCGAACTAATAATTATGTTATGATTTTCACAAAAATCAATTACTAAATAGTTTCAAAATTGACATAAAATAGTTTTTAAAAAAAATATTATATTATTAATTGTTATTTTATTCCTAAAAATCTAAGGTTCGGCCAAAAGATATAGATACGGTTATATATATTAATAATAAATAACATGGGGTTCGTTTAATTGTTATAGTAGGTTTATTATCCTTATAGTGTAAGAACACAAGAAGACACGGTAAAAGTAAAATTATTTAACTTAATGTTAAATCTAAATGATAAGGTCAAAATAGGAACCTGATCTAGACTATATTCTATTGGATGAGAGGATTTAGATCCATTCCCACCTTAGCTTGAAAATAAATCAATTTAGATCTATTAAAAACCGAATTTGGCTTTATAATAATATAATATTTTTAGTTATTCCAAAGGTGCCCCTCTACACCCTTATAAAAGGGTACCTCCTCCTTCTCTTCCTCACACCACATTGAACCTTAAAGCTCGGCCAGACCCTGACACATTATCCTCTCCACTTCCCTAGAGAAATACCAGTGGTCCTGGTCTTCTTCAAAGACCAATTTATTGCCCTAAAAGGAGGTCTCAAAGAAGCACATCAAAGAAGATGTAATGTCCGTTACCGATTCTTTCATCTTTATTTATTCTTCCACTTATTCTTCATTAGTTGTTTAATTATGCAGTAATAACATAAGTATCACTCATATACGGATATGTTATTATAAGTATGAAACAACACTATTTCACTATCTTTCCATCCTACGGAAAACGAAATCACTGCGCGTGCGTACGTACAGAATACCGTCTCCACCCCGTGGTGTAATCTACTTTCCACCACCACCTTATTTGGATGGGTATAATGGTGTAAATAATGACTATATATGATTATTGTAAAGTGATATTTATTCATAAATAGTATACATATACTCCAATACAATTCCATGATCATGGGAACGATATCATCGCTCGTGCGTACGTACGGAATACCGTCTCCACGATGTGATGTGACTCGTTCTACATGATCTTCATTGCATAATGATTATATAAATGAATTTAATTAAAGAATATGATTTCTATTACACTAATAACATTATTTAAATAAGGTATCTATAACTTAAAGAGAATAATAAGAATTTATTCGACAAAACACGCATAAGAACAAAAAGTAATAAACACCCGAATAACAAGTTGTAATGAAATATTACTAATACGAAGCTAATAATATGACCATATATGATATCATAACAATAAATATGATTCTGTAATAATTCAATAACATTATTTAAATCATTATACAGGAGGTTCAGACACTTACGAGGCTAATCGGACCTAAGGTAAGGGAAATATCACAATCTCGTTTTTATCCGAGATTGTTTATAATTTAGTATTTACTGGGGTGTATTTTATCATCCACATCGATGTTTCCTAAATATGTAATAATATTTCCATTCACATACAATTGTAAAAATACAATTTTACCCTTCGGTGAGTTTTTAGTAAAAGATATTAAAGGAATCTTTAGTCATTTTCGTACGAGTTACTTTTTAACTTTTCCAACAAAAGTATGAAGAAAGTTTTTTTAACTTATAAGGCATTAATGGATTTTTAAAAAATTATTTCAAGAATCTTACTTTACAAGTTTTCAGGTTTATTTTTAATCAACTTATTTTAGTTTAGAATTGTATTACATGTTAAGAAAGGAAAAGTGTTTTTGAAGCAGAATGGATATTTTCCTCAAGAATGGAGTTCAAGTGTTTTATCAAAATTATTTTCCATCTAAGATAATAAAGGGTTATATTTTTATCCCTAAAATTACATTGATTTTATTATGTTGTAATGGAATTATATTTATGAATTCCTTTAACTTATATGAATTGTTTTATAATGTCACAATGTTTATGATTCCCATTTTTATTACATGGGTTATGCTATGATGTATGGTTTATGATTTTGTGGAACACATAAGAATGGTATCATTATGAGATGGGTGAGACCTATATCTCCCTCCAATTCATTGGGTAAATATTTTATATCTCATGAGATAGACATGGCTATAACAGCAGGTTAAACCGGTTCAGTGAAACAGGACTGAAACGAGGAGTGAACTCAGTTCAGAAATGGACTTTGTCCACTAAGATAGTCTTGGAAATGAGTCTTGACTAAAAATAAATTATTCTCAATGATTATGTGTGTATGCCACAATGTATCATGTTTTATGTTGTGATTATTGGGATTACATTTTACTACTATGATTTATCCCATGTTATGAATTTATGATCTCTTTTGCAGGTTATGATTTCCAAAATTTGTGTTCTTATGTATATGATGTGATTGATATTTCTTTTGTTTACCCTTACTGAGTAGTTGAGCTCACCCTTTTGTATGTTTTATTTCCCCAGTTCAGGAAGAAGTTTATTAAGTGGAATATGCCAAAAGGGACTCTTGATATGATGAAATATATGGGAGGAAAAGTAGATACTTTATGAACCAGTTTTTTATGCTTTCCAGTTTCTAAAGACATTATACCTAAAGGATCCTTTCATGGTTTTGTTATATGTTGTAATACGTGTGCTTCAATTTTGAAGTAATAATAATGTATGTAAAGTATGGGTCGTTATACAATTTGAATAATAAAAACTGAAGTTACTAGTATAAACAATTTGGTTTCATGATCTTCTTACATAATTTACAGGATGTTTCATGAAAAAAATATATTTTTATGCTTTCGATACTACATAATCCTTTTTTCATTAATCCATTTTACACATTTCTCTAAAAATAAATTTGAATTTTTCAATCAAGACAAAATAACAGAACCTAATAGCCATGATTTTCAATCCCATTTGTCATTAGTTGTCATCAACACAATGTATTTTGAACACAAATGCATTATGCATAAATTATTATATGGATAAATAATAGTTTAATAATACCACATTCATCTGATGTTTGACTTAGACTTTCTATAAATGGTTACCCTTATAACCCTTTTCAATGATGAAAATATAATTCCTTGTAATGAATTTCTTGAAATCGGATTAACATTGATCCCCAGTATATCAAAGTGTACCACATGGTTGTCACAATCAAAACATGTGAATACTATCAGTGTTTATTCCCTTAAAACTTGTTAACAACATTAATTTCCAAGAATCGTTAGGGAAACATTCCTTATTTTTTATTCCATTGATTTCTAGATATTTATTATAAATCCATAATGTTTTAACATTATCCATGATGACATAGAACACTTTTTCAATAATCAGTTCAAGGGTACCTTGTACCATCAAATTTACATGTTAATAAACTTCATATCGTTATCCAAAACTCATTTCCTCAACGTCATACATAAATTAATGGTTACATTCCCTTAACAAAAATATCACCTCTCTATGAAATTAATTTTCCATGTGTTTATCACCATTCCTCCCCTCATTTCCAAAAATTAGTAAAAACTTATATTAACCATACTTACATATACCACGATTCATATAACATAATCCCGGAATTCTTAAACATAAATACTTTATTCATCCAGCATTATTCATAAACCATTACACGGGCTTCATCAACATATTCCTTAATACCTAATTCCTATAATATGAAATATGAATCATGTATTAAAATTACTCAACCACAATATAATCAATATTCTTATGTTTAATACACGTAATATTAGAAGAACATCAAATACCATTGACATGATGTTTATGGTATTTTTCCCAACATATGTTTAACCAATAATAATACCATTTTCCTAATTCCATTTTTGAAATTTAAATATAGGAAATAAACCCACATAATTCCCATACATTCCATAACATTAACATTAAATTTTAACCATGTTTCTAATAGTTCTATCCATTGACTAAAACCAGAAACATAGTGTGAGATAAATTTATCATATTTGGATACCATATAATCATGAAAATATACATATAGTGTACCTAAATCTTACCTCCTTAATTTTTAATATATGAAAACATAGGTTTTTTCTAGGTTATTCATAGTCATCCTCTAATTTAATACTATATGATTGTTCGTAATGAGTTTCTAAATTCCAAAAGAGTATCCCCTGGGATTTTCCAAGAAAGTGTGAATCAAGGCCCTTTTTCATGTACCAGGTTACCTTGAGTAAGGCTTGAGACATATTGTCAGATTTGATACCCCTAGTTACATCATTTCTAGGGACACATGCACATGCAATGTGAAGATGGGGATACATTTCCCGGAATCCACTCACTATATCTTTTAACAAAACTCTAGGAATTTTTTTCCGAAACATTGACTCATCATTTTACATATCTATAAAGACATTCCTTGAAACATCTTTAAAAATATACCTATGGATATCACTAATGTTTTCTAAATATAGTTACAAAGGATGATCAATAATTTTCTTTGATACTATCTAAAACAACTTAAGATAAACATACATTGATATTACATCATTTTAGATGAATTTCGATAAATTATAAAAATAAGAACCAATGGATCATAATAGTTCAATATCTTTGGATTTATCAAATAAACATATTATATCCTATTGAAATATATTCCATATCTTCAATAAATATATCCACCTTTAGTACTTCTAAGTAATGATTTTCTTTATTACAATGGGAATAAAATCATATGAATGGGGTGAGCTTAGATACACAGTAAGGGTTGATAATAGAAATGCAAAACCATAACATGAACAAAATGGTATAGAACATGAGTATAACATTTGAAGATCACCCCCTATATATTTGAGATCATAATCAATATTGGTAGTTAAAAGGACATGAAATAGAATTAACATAATATGTCATGAAAGAGTAGCATAGTAATAAGATGTGGAAATTGTTCCATGAACATTGGTTTATAATGTTGTAAAAATGTATACGAAAAAAGGTTCACTAATAAAGATAGGAATGTTAAATCAAGCCCCTGAATCATATTATGATCATTAAACCAAGTCCATGCATAACATTTTGAATGTGTAATCATGTTCACCCATATCCTTTTGGACATAAAACCAGGGTCATTAATAACATTTCTAATATGTAATCTGGTTCACTTATAATACATTGAACATGTAATCATGATCAGATATAATCTTATGAACATGAAACATGGTCTATGCATAAAATTGTCAACATGTAATAAGGTTCACTCATAAAATTCTGGACATGTAATCAATTTCACAAATAAACTTACAAACATCTAACTTGGTCAATATATAACATTTTTAACAAGTAATTACGGCCACACATGACATTTATACTAATGAATCTCCATCATTAAGAAATACATTGGAGGGAGATATAGGTCCCACCCATCTCATAAAAAATTATTAGTACATGTTCCATAATATAATAAAATATTAATTATATAATTACCCATAAAAATATATGGGCACTATAAAGATTAAATCATAACCCATGAAATGAAATGGTTATCATTAACATTTCATCAGATCATAACCTAATAAAAAATGATATGTTTCATAATCATTTTATCCTACCATAAACCATGAAAAAAGTAGTTTTCGAATGAATAAAAACCATGGATAGGATATGAGTAAGCATAATTCCATCAAAACACAAACCATTCAAGATATCATAGGAATTGAACACTGGGATCATTTCCTAGAAGCAAATGAGTGACATTAACTAATATTATATTTGATTGAATTTTACATGGAAAAATATGTTGAGAACATTTTTTGAGGTAAATATACTTTATTATTTGAAAAGATTCTTAAAAACATATAACCTTTTGAAAACAATTTTCTTAGTAATTAGTAGTCTTTATTATAAAGAATGATTTGAAATTATGTGAGCATCCTTTTTATATGAAAATATATAATGAGAGCATCCAATGTTTTTAAAAACTATTTCATTGAAAATACATTTTAATTTTTTTTATTAAAAATCAACCTTTAAAAAAGAAACGATATAATTAATGGATTTATGGTGGATAAGTCCATATATTTCATATGAGGTAAAAAGAACATAACTTTTTCATGGTAAAGTGGTTAAAAATGTCTAATGTGTAATGTGACAAAAAAATTTCCTTTAAAATTTTTGGTAAAAGAAAAAAATGAAAAATGTTCATTTTATTTTTCATATGATATTAGTATAAGAAACATGAAAATAAATTTTAGAAAATATAGTTTTGAGGGAATAACAAAATTCAACCAAAGAGATGGTAAAGTCCAGTTTTCTTAAAAAACCATATCCTTTACTATATTATGTACCAGAGAGTGGGAAAATGGAAAAAATAAATTAATATATTAGGAAAAAATATTTCAAATGAAAAATAAGTAATTTTCTTGAGATATGGAATATAATATTTAATTAATGTTTGAATAAAAAACAATCTTGAAAAGAAATCTGATGGTTTCAATAAACACATATCAGATGGTAACATGGGGTCCTTCTCTCCAAGTAACAAAAGTAAATTAAAATAATCATATAACATAACTAAAATTTTATTATTCATGATATAGATTCTAAAATTTAAGTATATGTACCTCAAACATAACTTGAATTCATAATAAAAGATGAGTCTTAATGAAGAAAAATTGATTCAGAATTACATTACCGATTTGGAATCTTTTAAAACACAATCTATAAGGAATTAGGCTTAAAAAAATACTTAATCTTGAATTTTACAGAATACCATACATTAATAAACATTGAGTATCTTATTAGGGTTATTATTTTAATGAATTAGGATATCTTACATACATGACATACCACATTCATACAAGAGGATACTACAAAAACAATATCCATTTATTCTTAATATAAAACATTATAATGTAAAACACGATTTCATTAAAAAAAACCTCTATATCCAACATCAAGACTCCCTTATTTGTTTTATCCATCATTATATCCTATGATTTTTTTAAAAACATGGGATGAGTTTAAAACTCAGAAAGGGATATAATGAATGAAAGCATTAGTGAAGTGAAAACATTAAAATCAATAAAACCCATAATAATAAAAACTCATATGCATAGAAACATCATGTAGTATTCATGAAACATAATTACTATACATTGAAAAATTAAAACTTACAAATATAATGATCCCTTTGTCAACTTCTATCTCTCGAGTTCCCAAAGCATTGGAGTGATATAATGGTGCTCACCAATCATATCTTTAGCTATAATGGGCTCAGCCCAACATATAATGAGTTATAACGGGCTCAACCCAACATATCATAAGTGATAATGGTCTCAAAACTACATAAGTAATGTTCAAGGAACATATCATTGTAATAAAGTATATTTAAATCATTAGAATCCACTAATTCCATATACAAATAAAAAACAATCCTTTGAAATTTATTAATGGGATTTGAAAGCATTTTAAAAAGAATGTCCCTTAAAATATAATAGGAGTGAGAATTAATATAATGGAATAGTTATTTGTGTACACTATAATAACATGAATTTAAACCTAATATAAAAAAAAATTCATCACATCAATAATCTTAATACCACATAATGAATAATGAAGAAGGTTAACCCAAAAAATAGAAATTGTGTTATGAATTCCATTAGCTTGCGTTATTATTGAAAAAAAGTGTTTAAAACTTCAATATAAATGTTAAAAGAGTCTTATTAATATCTTAATGAAACATATTAATAATAATAACACATTATATGATCATTTTACAACATCATTCAACACATTTATCAGTATGAATTTGTTTTTCACATTGTGTCGGGTGCGTTCTTTTCATAGTATCCATTATTATTCCATGATTGATATTATTATTGATTTGAAATTAAAATACAAAATTTTAATGTAATTGTATTCAAGTATTTATATTACCATAAAATATTTCATTTATCAATTTTAATTATGAAATGATGATGATTCATAAGTTAAAACATTATTGTTATTTCTTTAGGTCATTTTAGAGATTCTTTGACCGTTCTGAACTCATTTTTTATATATATTAATAACATGTTTACAAAATGATTCTAGAAAATTATATAAGATATAATACACAAATTATAATCTGGTTCAACCAAAAAAATGGTTTCATAACTAACCATGAAATATGTAAATGAAATTGAGATCACATCGTCAATGATGTCGGTAAATCCACACATCAAGGATGGTATTTTAAATTCGTGAATATGTGGGATAAGAGAAAATGTATAATGGTGAATATTCCATAAAAATGTACAAATACAGAATATTTATGATACTTGATAATTCATTCCTATTACATAAGGAGATTTTTGGAAATAATAAAAATTCAAAGGCACTCAAAACAAAATAATTGTCGAGAAATCACTTACGAAAAAACTACAGCTAAACTGCTATGAAACATTGTTTTAGAAAACATTAAAAGAGTATAAATAGTGCTTTAACATATAGAAATGAATAATATTACATTTGATAGAATTTATTAAGTGTAAATAATAACATGTTATGTAAACATGAATGTTATACCACATAAAAGAGAATTTGAATTGAAAAGAAAGTATATGAGAATTGTCTTACCTTGTATCGTAACTCATATGACATGAATGTTGGGACCTTGGGTTCATTAAGAAACATTGGGATGACAGAAAAAGAAGGTATGAAGTAGATTTTTTATTTTTGATGGAATTTTGAATGAATGGCATAAATTAATTGGATGTTATTTATAGTAAATGTGAGGGAATATTTTAATAATTTCCATGGGACACCTCATTAGTGGTATTTAAGAAACTGTTGGCTTTCCCATGGTATTTTACATTGGTATTAGCACCTTGAAACACATCATATATTATTTTCCATTACCCAAGTCTACCATAATTATTAAATCATTATTACATCATTAATTATGTCATTAAATAAATCGAAAACACAAAACAATATTTTTATTATCCCCCAAAAATTCAACTGTTATAGAAAAGTCACAAAAAACCACCATAACCATTTTTTTATGTGTATAATTCAAAAAGGAATTATATTTTTGGAGAATAATTATTTAATTATAATTAATTTAATTTTTAAATATAATCATACTTAATTCAGAAATATCAATTTTATTTCAAAAAAAAATACTTTTATATCGAATTAAAAAATTAACCAAGATGTCATTATCTTAAATCCTTAAGAAAATAAAATAAGAATAAAATTTTCTATTAATTAGGGTCATATTAACATTCAAATTACTATTACAAATTGTATATTACTATTGAAAATATAACAATTTGGTTCCATCAGACTCTAGATAACTTACTGAACACAGTTATAGATGACCATTTTCTAAAAGAAATGTGCATATTTTTTCATCCGATCAACTATAAATCGAAGCGTATTGTTAGCTCGGGAAGTCTTAGTTAGTCCCACCAAAAAGTGTATGGATATATTCTCCCATTACCACTATAGAATAGGAAAGGGCTGAAGCATCCCCTTTGGTAACTATAGCTCTGCCTTATCCTATTGACATGTCAAATATTTCAAAGTGTATTTTAAAATATCCCATTTCATTCCATCCCACCAGTAATACTATAGAGGGTCTTTGTACATATAAGTTCTTCCTAGATGAACTGAGAATATAGAACTATGATCTTCAAAAATAACGTTTTTCCTTACATGGGAATCACAAGGCACCCACAATCTTTTTCCAATTCCAAAGACACAACATTTATCATGATGAAATTCTAGCGACGTACCCATTTTAACAAATTATAAATTTTTCAATACCTCATGATCTTGTTTCTACGCTATCTTAATTCTTTTTGATAATGATTACTACACTAAAACCTAAAACAAAATAGACATATTCCCTACAAAAAAATTCTAAGCTAAAATTCATATAATCTTTAATCAAGGGATCAGGTTCCAAACATTAAATAGTTAAAGATTCACGGTGTTTTAAACTCAACAAATCCACCACATTTTTTTCTTTTCCTAGATAGTAATTGATCATGTAATCATAATTCATTATTAGATAAATCCATATTATTTTCCTTATGTTTCATTTCTTTTGAGTGAATTTATACTTAAGACTATTACGGCCATTATATATTTGGTATTTCACTCCATATAATTGGTTCCACCAAATATTCAAAGCAAATACCAAAGCTTCCAATTCTAAATCATGTGTGGGATATTTTAACTCATGATATTTTACTTGTCTTGAAGTATAAGAAATTATCTGATTTTTTTTATTAGATCATATCCATTCCCTTCAATGAAACTTCATTGTAAATGAAAAACCCAACATTTCAGGCAGGCAAGGCCAAATTGGACCATTCACAAATCTCTTCTTCAGTTCCTAAAAACAAACATCACATTCTTCTTTAGAAAACAAATTTTACCCTCTTTCATGTTAATGTAGATTTCAGGCTTGATAATCATGAAATGTTTTTAACAACACATCAGTAATAAACTCTTAATCTATGAAATATATGTATATCTGTATCAATTTTAGGTCTTGGAAATTCATTAACCACTTTTATTTTGGCCACAAAAACTGTAATTCAATCCTTATTTAAAATGATCTCATGAAAATAAATTTGTCAAACCCAATTTTTTTATATTTTACATACAGTTTATTTTCATTGAATGTTTATAAAATAACCATTAGAAGTTATTAATGATTTTCTTTGTATCTATAATGTATGAAAATGTCATAAAAACACAGCCACAATGTTATCTAAAAACTCATTAGAAGAACGATTCTTAAGATAGATGAATAGATCAGGTGAATTAGATAACCCAAATGGTATAAATAAAAATTCAAAATTACCATATCTAGGATGAAATGTAGTCTTATTGATGCTTTTATCCTTTACTTTCAACTGATAGTACCCCAAACTCAGGTCAACCATTGAAAAATATTGTGCTCCATGAAGCTGATAAAAAAACATCAATATGAGGAAAATGATACTTTTTTAACAATAAATTTATTCAAGGATTAATAATCGATCGAAATCCTCATTTAACCAACTTTATTTCTAACAAACAAGATTTATGTGCCCTATTGTGAGGTTCTAGTTCAGATTAAACCATTACCTCAAGATTCATGAAACTACCTTTTTAATTACAGAAATTCCTTTTAGGCCATTTGATAAGGGTGTTTAGAAATTTTCATAACATCAGGAACTATGTCCATAGAACAAACAACCAATCGATTAGTAATAACACTAGTAAAATCACCTGGAAAAACATCTAGCTATTCATTTACAACTGGTACATCATTAATTTGGATAGTTCCATTACCGTAAAAATTATGATCAATATAACTTTCATTTCAAAATTTTATCTGTTTCGTGGATTCCTAATAAGTTATAAATGGTATGGGTTCATTATTGTACACAAACAGAAATTCATTTTGATAAAAAAACATCTTTTTCTCTATAATATATCATAGAATGATAGAAATAAATCCACTCATTACCCATAATTACATTAAAATAAACTAGAGAAAAAAGAACGAGGTTTGTAGGTAATATATTTCCACAGAAAAGCATAAAAAAATGCATATAATTTGTTTTCATCACACTATTTCCTCATGGTGTTTTTACCATGAGATCTGTGTTCCTTTCATGAGGTTGAATTCAAAATTTTTTAGAAAATTTCTCATAAATTAAGGAATGTTTAGACCCTGAATAAAAAAAACATTTGAAAAATATGTATAAAAAATACACCTATTACCAAGTAATTTGATGGATCAACATATTTGGAAGTGGTTCCAAATGATTTTACCAAACCAATCTGCATTCAATCTTTCTGATTCCCTGCTTGACTAACAGTCTTATGAAAAATATTAGAAAAGTGACCCAATTCCATACAATTAATGAATCAGAACAAAATATTCTCATTTATTATCTGATAATTTTCCATGCACTCATGATATATGTGTCTAACCATTCCATGTCTGTATTATTTCACTAAATTTAGAATACATTCCCCAGGATTCCTTTTAACACGCATTTCACAAGAAGGAAAAATAAATTTTTACCTCCAGTTTTATTTTTTTTGAGTTCATCCCCATTTCCTACCAATGTGACTGTTTCTTACTCTTATCATCACAATGAACATATGTGTTAGAAAAATCCATCAAAAATTTTTCATCACAGTGAAACAGAACCTTCTATCTTTATAATCTTGTGAAGCCAAATCTCTTCGTAAAAATGGCTTCAAACCACTGTAAGATCAATTAATTTTACTATTATAATCATGAGTAAAATATGGTACATACCTAAACATTCTTATAAAATTGGCTTCATATGTTTCAACAATATAATCATCTTTATACATCAATTCCAATAATGTTTTCTCCATTCAGAGTCAAACTATTGTTGGAAAATATTTTCCTAGAAAAAGAAAACATAAAATCATCCAATTCAAGACTACTAATATCATTTCGTCCTATAGTATTCATAAATTGAGACCACCATTAATCAAATTCATCATTAAACTAGTAAATTATTATTATTATCTTTTGAGGTTCCAAATATCCCATGACATCAAATTTTCTTTCTATAGCGTTGATCCGTACTTCGACTATCACTAGAGTGGTGGGTCAACTGAATGCTACAATATATTTACTCATAAAATTATCCTTAAAAGACATGTTTCATCATGGTAGATCATGTTACTCTCTTTCATGAATACCGCTTCTATTTATTTATTGAGTTAACTGGTCTATTGTGGCCTCAAACTGCACTGTTCTGATTCCCACCATTTTGGGCTACTGATTCATACAGACATCATCATCATGGCGCCTTTATACTTTATCCTACATGTTTCTTCTATAGAAAACCATTCTGAATTGACATAACCTATATTATGTGATATAGAAATCATTAAATTATATATCATTTGAAATTACTATATAGTAATAATCATTTATGTAACTCTTTTTACATCATCATAACCCCAAAAGTTATCTAACCCATCATATGATAACAACTGTATGGATCTGCCTTAAAAAGATACCTAATGTAGGACATTACAGAAGACAACAAATTATTACAAAATGAGATTCTTTTAGGGTTTAAAGTTTTAAATAATTAGGACATCTTAAATACATGACATACCCCCTTCATACAAAAGGATATTACTAAAACAATATCTTTTTTCAAATATAGAACATTAAAACATAAAAGTTGATTTCTTTAACAACACTCCATATACAACATTACAACTCACTTCATCCTCTTAACCATCCTTATCTCGCATGAAATAAATTTAAAATATTTTTAATGAGTATAAATGTAATGGCCCGGACCTCTCTGATCCATTACTTTGTGAATTTTGGTGTTGGAGGTGTTCCAGGAGGTCAAGGTGACTTATCCCCCAGCTGCGCCCTACCGGTAGCTCGGTCTACCGGTAGCCGCAGCCTACTGGTAGCTCGCTCTACCGGTAGCTGCGGCCTACCGGTAGCTCGGTCTACCGGTAGCCGCCGCCTACCGGTAGCTCAATCTACCGGTAGCCCCCGCCTACCGGTACCTTGGTCTACCGGTATCTTGGTCTACCGGTAGCCACAGCCTACCAGTAGCTCGGCCTACCGGTAGCTGCTGCCTACCAGTCGCTCGATCTACCGGTAGCCCCAGCCTACCGGTAGCTCGGTCTACTGGTAGCCACCGCCTAACGGTACCTCGGTATACCAGTAGCCACAGTCTAGCAGTATCTTGTCTAACAATTTGCCAAATTTCTAGTTCTGTGAACAGTATTTCTATCGGTGACATTCTATTGGTAGACTTGAATAATGTTCTATCGGTGAGGATCTAATAGTAGACTTGTGTTTCTATCGGCAAGGTTCTATCGGTGACCTTTTCTTTCCTTTACCAATTTTTGAGTTCTGTGAACAGTGTTTCTTGAATTTGAAGAGCCACTGATTCCTTCCTTTTCCAAATTTCATGTTTGAACAGTGTTTCCAGAATCCTAAGAGCTATCGATTCCTTCCTTTTTCCAAATTTCATGTTTGAACAGTGTTTCCAGAATCCTAAGAGCTACAGATTCCTTTGCCAAATTTCACATGTGAATAGTGTTTCCAGCTTCCAACAGTTTTTCCCCTTTGATGTTTTCTTTGACGTAAAATACATTTTAAAACCTTATTTTAAGGACATTAAGGCCGATTCAAAGGCCATAAATCGTATATTAATAATTCCTAAGTCCAAGATGTTTTTACTTGGTCAAACCGCGTGGTTTAATGCGATCCGTTTTTAATGGAGAAAAAATCAGATCTTAAACCGTCACCTCTCTAATTTTTTTTAAAGTAACGAGATATCATTCTTTGTTGTTATTCCTCTTTGTTCTCATCTACGAGACTCTAGAACCTTGCAATCATTCCCATAGGAGTTTCACAATGAAATGTTACTCGGATCAGTTCCACTCTGTTTGATGCAACCGAGCTGTGTCGATCATTCTTCCATATAAGGTATGTTTTATCATCATTCCTTTGGGGATCACCTTCTCTTGTTCTCCCTTCCATAATAGCATGTAATCTCCATGGTTCTAATGGGGTTTGGTTGGTTGGGACTTACCGTGGCATCCTCGGGTGGATGCAGTTGTCGCGAGAGAAGGATTGTGGCCTGTTGTGTGGATAAAGGACGTCAAGAACTCTTCGAGGTAGGGGATTCATGGCTTCTCTAATTGTGTATGTGCAATCGTAGAATTTGCATGATTTAGTCCTTTGGATCACAATGAAATTGACCTAATTAAATACTTGAACCAGATTAAAATAATTGGTTGATCGTATGATGTTGCTTTATACCGTGATAATGGTTTGCCTCATGTTTTCTAGTTAGAGTGATATCTATGTTTTCTTGATTTGTTGTTCGTTCATGATAGAAATTGATAATGAACATAAAGCTGGAATTAATTGGCCAAAGGTAAAGAGGCATGTAAATTAATCTGGTTATTGTTGTTGTTGTAGTTGTTCTAATTTGAGGATAATCAAATTAGTGAAGTAAGCAGGGTTATTTAAATTGTGATACCTTACTGATTTGGTCTCCCGTAATTGGATCATACGAATAACTAATCTTCTAGTTCAATATGGATTAATGAACAAATTGTGTGAGAATCTCTAAAAAGGGTTCGGAGTTACCCTCTTGTTTGTTAAAGGGTCAAGAGCCTATGGTTGTGATTGTTGTTTTCTTGCTGCTTGTGCTGTGATGTGAGCCTGGATAGCTGTTGTGATATGTGGAGGCATGGAGGCCTTGTGGTTGTGGTAGCGGATGACGCCTAGAGTGGTGAGATGCATCAGTTTATGCATGTGGGTGTCAGGGAGGACACCGAGGGTGATGGAATGGGATGGGTGTGGTTGTTTGATACTTGTGGATTCCTTGATTGTTTATCTGCTTTGCTTTTCCCCACTATTCAAGGAAACTAGTTTTTCTTATCCATCTTCTAAAGGAGGCGAAGACGCGCAGGGTAAGCCACGTGCTTTCCATGTTTAGCCTCTTGAGGGAAAATGGGTTTGTGCTCTTTCTATAGGCGGCAAAGACTCGAATGGTAGTATATCTACTCACCGTGTTGAGCCTCTTTTATGTTTAGTAGCACATGATGCTTTTCTAGAATTCCTCGGAATGTGGGAAAGTAACTCTATAATGAATGTTTGATTAAATGGTGATAATCCACGGGGATGGAGGTGCTGGAATTTAAAGGTGATGTGAATTGTAAAAGGAGCAGTTGTTTTTGAATGTGAATCTAATTCAGTTTAATGTGGAATTGTTCATTCTTAATTAATGGTTAAAGAATTAATTAATGTACAGTGAAACTGATAAAATGAGAATGGAGTAAACTATTAAAGCTCTTCAAATGGCATTGTTCTTATAGGACACCTAGTCTTAGAAGTAGTAGCCTGGATTCTGAGAGACGTTAGCTGCAGTAGTATCTAAGACTAGGTAATGCCCATAGTTTTGATGTGAGTTACATATATATATTCTGTACTTTTGTGTTTATATACACTACTCCACCCTGTCGGTAAGGGAAACTGACACCCCGGGGATTCTGAGCCCTGGGGGGGGGGGGGTGTTTTCCCCAACATTCTGATAGGAGGTTGAATAGCTGACTACCCCCTTTGGCCCCGATCTATTCTCTTGGTAGATCTTTGTTCTGGTAGGCACAGTGGTTAGTTTTACCCATATATGTGTTTATAGGGCTATAATGGCTTGTGGTTATTTCACACACACATATTCTGGATATAGTATCTTATGGACTACTATAGGTGTAACTTTTATAGGCTATAATGGCTTGAGGATCCTTACTCGGAGTATGGGTTGTAATGGCTTGAGGTATTATACCCGATGTATCATACACGTTATGCGAGCTGTGGTGGCTCCCTGAAAATACCTGGTTACTTTTAGTTGTGAGGACGGTGTGGGGCTTCGCCCAGGTGTCTGCGGGCAATCCTTTGTGGTGCACGAGGTGCAGATTATGGAGCTTAGCCCAGGTGTCTAGGGAAAGCCTTTGGAGAGAGATGCACAAGACGTATGTCATTGGGGAAAAGCGGCAAACCAGTGGGGATGTAGTAGCGGTGTACCCTTGATATTCTTTACTATATGCTATATTCTTGTATGAATTACTTGGTGAGAGTATCTATGGTGAGGATGGGATCTTAGTATACCTATTTAGATAACGAGTTAGTTTCACTTGTTGTTCACTGGGCTTTAGCATGCTTTTTTTACTTTTGCATGAGAGGCTTGAGGAGGATCCTACTGAGTATACTGTTATACTCACCCTATGTATTTATAAACTATTTTTCAGGACACTTGGAGCAGGTTAGAGGTCAAACTGGTTACTTCTAGCTTGTGTTTGGAGGAGGAGCTGTTTGGGCTTATGGTCGCTATCGTTTTACTTTCTTTTGGGTACTTTTAGTGTCCCCTTTCAGTTGTAGTACTTTTGCATGACATTTCATATATGTACATGGATTTCTTTTATATCTCAGTTCTGAGTTGGAGTTGATTGGAGTCTATTCTATCTCTCTCTTCTGCATGTGTTCTCTTAGAGGGTAATGCCTCCCATTTGTGTGTGTATTATACCCTCGGTGCTAGTCGCCAACCCGGGGCCTACTCGAGGCGGGACTCGGGGGGTCATTATCTCTCTTCTAACATTGCCGGCCCAGGAGGGGTACACTTTGTGGGGAGGGTTTCGTGACAGTGTAGTATCAAAGGTAGGTTGAGGGATAGGATGGAGTTTAGAGTTAGGCACAGGTGAGGATGCATGGGATGGTAGGGCAATAGTGCCATTCATGTTTAGAAAGTGGGGTAAACACTAGAGACCGGTAGAGACATAGGCGTTTAGGGCCCCCTATGATCTGTTGCACGAACCATTAAGTTTACGATGGCTACTAAAAAAAGTGATACCGGTTGCAGGGTAGAGACCTAGGAAAGGATCATGCATCATTATTCTTTGTGCCTGTGTTTGAATGGGTAGACCTTGGGATAAGTAACCTAAAATTAATAAAACAAAACAATTAATTAATTGTTTTTTAGTCTTCCATATTCCAGGCTTAGGAGCTCTAACAGTTGTTATTTTGCAGGTATGGCTCCAGGTCGACGTCCTCGTCAGGTTTGCACAGAAGATGCCCAGCAGGCTATTCCAGCAGATCGCCGCCGAGTAGAGGTTGACGACGATGACACTTGGATGAAGATAATTCGAGAGTTTCAGCGCCAGAGTCTATAGAAGTACGAGGGCTCCGTTTCAGATGCAGTCAAAGAAGACTGGTTGGAGGAGATCGAGATAGGCTTCAGTTTGATTCGTGCTCAGAAGAAACACTGGGTGTCCTTGGTTGTGACGATGCTACGTGGAGCAGTGAGGCAGTGGTGGTTCTTGTTCCTCGGTGATCGCGAGGAGTCAGAAATATCATGGAAGGAGTTTCGAGACAGGTTTAGAGTCAAGTTTCTTTTGTTGACTGCAAAGGTGTCCAGTCGCCAGGAGCTTCTCACCCTTCGACAGGGGTGCTCCAGTGTTCGAGAGTTTGGAATCTGTTTCAGGAACCTTCTATGATATGCTTCAGACCTGTTACCAGATGATGAGGCCAGGGCGAGGCATTTTGAGGAAGCTTTGCATCCAGAGATCCAGCGCCAGCTCACCTCATTTATGCTAAGGACATATCTTGAGCTGCTTGCGAGGGAAGAGGTTGTTGAGAGGACTTTTTCCAGTACCGGATCTTTACGAGAGGGGAATCGTCATGATTCCTCACAAAGCAGAGCTGTGGTCCCAGCCCTTTCCATCTCGTTTCTCCGGAGGCTGCAACTCTCAGGCCTATGCCAAGGGATCAGGCGCTTGTTTTTCTTGTGGTGGTCGTGGTCATCAGCAGCGGGAGTGCCCGACTTTTCAGAGCAGTCATAGTGCACCGGGCACTCCACTCTAGGTTCCTCCGTTAAGGCAGTTCCAGCCGAGGCGACAACAGAGGGTTGCACCAGCTTTAGATCACCAGAGGGTAGATGGAGCAGGCAGAGGACAGCCCCATGACGCTCCCCGTCCTCAGAGAGAAGATCACGTCCGTGGTGGTGGTCATCGTCAGGGTCAAAGAGGCCGTGGAGGAGGCCATGGTCAGCTTCATGCTCTAGCGTTACTAGCCCCAGGCGAGCCAGATGTCGTTCGAGGTACCCTTTTCTTGTTTTTTCTACCTTGGTGTATGCCTTGTTTGATTCAGGAGCAATGCACTCCTTCATATCACCTACACTTGTCCATGCTTTGGGACTTGAGGTAGAGAGGCTTCCAGTGCCCTTGGCATTGACTACGCCAGTTGGAGGTCGAGCTGACTTGTTTGAAGTATGTAGAGACTGTGAGATAGTGTTGGGGAAACACCGATCTTAGGGAGATTTCCTATGTTTACGAATATAACCATATGATGTCATACTCAGCATGGATTGGTTATATTCTGTGCAGGCTGTTGTGGATTTCTACAGGAAGAAGGTCATTTTATTTGATGAAGATGGAGAGAAAGTGGTGTTTGTTGGTGAGAGAGATCCTCAGATGAGTCATAGACGAGTTCCATCCTTATCATCCATGATGTATGGGATGACGCTAAGTTCTTTAGAGGTTCAACAGTTGGCATTTCCTATGTTCGTAGAGGAATACCCTGACGTCTTTCTAGATGAGGTTGTATCCTTACCCCCTAGAAAGTGATTGAGTTTGGGATTGAGCTACAGCCAAGAGAATCTCCTATCTCTACGTCTCTGTATAGGATGGCCCCTTCTGAGTTACGAGAGCTACGTATTCAGCTCAATGGTCTGTTGCAGTGTGGTTTTTTTCGGCCATGTGTGTCACCTTTGGGTGCACCGGTTTTGTTTGTGAAAAAGGCTGATGGCAGTTTGCGGTTGTGCGTCGATTATCGTCGATTAAACAAAGTGACAAAAAAACCGCTATCCTCTCCCATGTATTGATGACCTATTCGATCAACTGAAGGGTGTAAGTTGGTTTTCAAATATAGAATTGCGGTCAGGATATCATCAAATGTGTGTAAAGAATGAGGATATCCCGAAGACTGCTTTCCGCTATCGTCTTGGGCATTATGATTTTGTTGTAATGCCATTCGGCATGATGAATGCTCCAGCTATTTTCTTGGGGTTGATGAATGCTGTGTTCCGTGAATTCCTGGACAATTTTGTTATGGTTTTCATCGACGCCATCCTTGTGTACTCCACTTCTGAAGAGGAGCATGCAGAGCATCTACGAGCCATTTTGGGAGTTCTTAGCCAACATCAGTTGTTTGGGAAGTTGTCCAAGTTTGATTTTTGGGCTCGAGAAGTTCGTTTCTTAGGGCATGTTGTGTCCTAACAGAGAGTAGCTGTGGATCCGTCGAAGATAGAAGTAGTGGTGTCTTGGGCAGCCCCCAAGACCGTGTCAGAGGTGCGAAGTTTCATTGGTCTCGCAGGCTATTATAGGAGGTTTGTAGCTAATTTCTCCCGAGTTGCGACTCCTCTGACAGCTTTGACCAGGAAGGATCAAGCATTCACATCTGGGGCTAGGCTGTGTTCTCATGCAGAAGGGGTCAGTTGTTTCTTATGGGTCTCAGTAGTTAAGTCCCCATGAATGCAACTATGCCACCCATGATCTTGAGTTGGCAGCTGTGGTGTTTGCTCTGAAGTTGTGGAGACATTACCTCATTGGTGATAACTTTGTGGTTTTCACCGATCATAAGAGTTTGAGGTATGTTTTCTCCCAACGTGACTTGAACTTGAGGCAGCGTCAGTGGATGGAGTTCATGCAGGAATACGACTTTGAAATATCGTATACACCTGGAAAATGGAATATTGTAGCTGACGCACTAAGTCGAAAGACAGGTAATGATGTTGTGTGTGAATCTGGTGATTCCTAGAGAGTGATGTAAGAGCTATCAGCTTTGCATCTTGATATGGGAGAAGTTGTAATAAAGGCTGTCTTTTCCAGATGACGGTGCAGTCATCCCTGATTCAGAAGGTGGAAGAGTCTCAGTTGGGTGATCTAGAGGTGGAATTTTGGAGAGACAGAGTTGTTTGTGGTGAGGCCCTTGATGGTTGGTCGGAGGATGAACAACACCGAGTGTTGTATCATGGTAGGATTTTTTTCCCTTGGCGATGCGCGAGACGGTTCTCCGAGAGTTCCATAGTTCACTCTTGTCAGTACATCCTGGCATGACGAAGAGGTACCGATCCTTGAGGAGTCAGTTTTGGTGGCCTGGGCTGAAGCGTACGGTTTCAGAATGTGTGTCTCGATGATTAGTCTGCCAGAACGTGTAGGCCGAACATTGTGTTCCAGGTGGTCTTCTCCAGCAATTAGAGATTCCTCAGTGGAAGTGGGAGGACATCTAAATGGACTTCGTTACAGGTTTACCTCAAGCTCCGGGAGGACATGATGCTATATGGGTGGTAGTAGATCGTTTAACAAAATCATCCCACTTCATAGCGATCAAGGAGTCGAGCTCAGTGGAAGTTTTGTCGAGGCACTATCTAGAGGAGGTGGTGAGACTCCATGGAGTACCTAGGACGATCATTTCTGATCGAGATCCTCGTTTTACCTCTAGGGTGTGGAGAGGTCTCCAGCATGCCTTTGGCTCTCAACTGTGCCTTAGCACTGCTTTTCATCCTCAAACGGATGGTCAGACAGAGCGAACCATCCAGACTCTTGAAGACAAGTTGCGCTCTTGTGTTCTTGATTTTGGAGGTTCATGGATGAAGAACTTACCCTTGGTAGAGTTCGCTTACAATAATAGTTTTCACTCTACCATCGGTATGGAACTATTTGAAGCCTTTTATGGATGGCCATGCCATTCTCCATTGTGCTGGACTGGGGTCGGAGAGTCCGCAATTCTTGGACCAGAACTAGTGTAGAATACAACAGAGATGTTTCAGGTGATTCGTGAGAGGATGAAGACAACACATGATCGTCAGAAATCATATGCTGATCAAAGAAGGAGACCCTTATAGTTTAATGTTGGGGATCATGTGTTTCTAAAGGTGACTCCCCGTCATGGGCAGTGAAGGTTTTGTCGTGGAAGTAAGCTTTCTCCTCGGTTTGTTGGGCCTTTCGATGTGTTAGCTCGTGTTGGAGCTATGGAGTATCGAGTAGCAATTCCCCATCATATGAGTCATATGCATGATGTTTTCCATGTATCATAGCTCCGTCGTTACATTCATGATGAATCTCATGTTATCGACTGGGGAGAGATCGATATTAATGATGATGCAACCTTCGATGAGAGACCTGTGGTGATACAAGACCGCAAGGAGAAGGTGTTGCGTGGGCATTCTATCCCCTTAGTTCGTGTCTTGTGGCGACACGGTGGCATGGATGAGAGTACATGGGAGCGTGAGTCACAGATACATGCTCAGTACCCAGAGTTGTTTAATGTTTAAATCTTTTCATGTAATGATGTTTTCTTTATGGTTAGACCTTTCATGATTTATTTATGTACATTTTTTTGTGATGTTATGATTGAATTTTTTGGATATGGATTGTTTGTTTCGATATTCATGGATGTCGTAGTTTTGTTCCAGCTATCGAACAACTCATGGTGGTTTTCCCCTGAGAGGTATCATATGGGGTGGTTTTTCAGACCCCTCTTTTCTTCTGGGTTGGTTTTTAATTCTCAAGGACGAGAATGTTTTGAGAGGTATCTAATGTAATGGCCCAGACCTCTCTGATCCATTACTATGTGAATTTTGGTGTTGGAGGTGTTTCGGGAGGTCAAGGTGACTTATCCCCCAGACGCGCCCTACCGGTAGCTCGGTCTACCGGTAGCCGCGGCCTACCACTGGCCGGTCTACCGGTAACCACGGCCTACCGGTAGCCCGGTCTACCGGTAGCCGCCGCCTACCGGTACCTTGGTCTACCGGTAGCCGCCGCCTACCTGTACCTCGGTCTACCGGTAGCCACTGCCTACATGTAGCTCGGTCTATCGGTAGCCACAACCTACTGGTAGCTCGGTCTACCGGTAGCCACTGCCTACCGGTAGCTCGGTCTACCGGTAGCCACAACCTACCCGTAGCTCGGTCTACCGGTAGCCACTGCCTAACGGTACCTCAGTCTCCCAGTAGCTACAGTCTAGCAGTAGCTCGGCTAACACTTTTCCAAATTTCTAGTTCTGTGAACATTATTTCTATCGGTGACCTTCTATCGGAAGACTTAAATAATGTTCTATCGGTGAGGATCTAACGGTAGACTTGTGTTTCTATTGGCAAGGTTCTATCGATGACCTTTTCTTTCCTTTGCCAATTTTTGAGATCTGTGAACAGTGTTTCTAGAATTTTAAGAGCTACCGATTCCTTCCTTTTCCAAATTTCATGTTTGAACAGTGTTTCTAGAATCCTAAGAGCTACCGATTCCTTCCTTTGCCAAATTTCACGTTTGAACAGTGTTTCCAGAATCCTAAGAGCTACCGATTCCTTTGCCAAATTTCACGTGTGAATAGTGTTTCCAGATTCCAATAGTTTCGCCCCTTTGACGTTTTCTTTGACGTACAATACATTTTAAAACCTTATTTTAAGGACTTTAAGGCCGATTCAAAGGCCATAAATCCTATATTAATTATTCCTAAGGCCGAGATGTTTTTACTTGGTCAAACCGCGTGGGTTAATGCGATCCGTTTTTAATAGAGAATAAATCGGATCTTAAACCGCGCCTCTCTAATTTTTTTTAAAGGAACGAGATATCATTCTTCATTGTTCTTCCTCCTTGTTCTCATCTACGAGACACTAGAACCTTGCAATCATTCCCGTAGGAGTTTGACAATCAAACGTTACTCGGATCAGTTCCGCTCTGTTTGATGCAACCAAACTGTATCGAACATTCTTCCATATAAGGTATGTTTTATCATCGTTCCTTCGGGGAACACCTTCTCTTGTTCTTCCTTCCATATTAGCATGTAATCTCCATGGTTCTAATGGGGTTTGGTTGGTTGGGACTTACCGTGGCATCCTCGGGTGGATGCAGTTGTTGCGAGAGAAGGATTGTTGCCCGTTGTGTGGATAAAGGACGCCAAGAACTCTTCGAGGTAGGGGATTCATGGATTTTCAAATTGTGTATGTACAATCGTAGAATTAGCATGATTTAGTCCTTTGGATCACAATGAAAATGACGTTATTAAATACTTGAACCGGATTAAAAGAATTGGTTGATCGTATGATGTTGCTTTATACCGTGATAACGGTTTGCCTCATGTTTTCTAGTTAGAGTGATATCTATGTTTTCTTGATTTGTTGTTCGTTCATGATGTAAATTGATAATGAACGTAAAGCTGGAATTAATTGGCTAAAGATAAAGAGGCATGTAAATTAATCTGGTTATTGTTGTTGTTGTAGTTGTTCTAATTTGGGATAATCAAATTAGTGAAGTAAGAATGGTTATTTAAATTGTGATATCTTACTGATTAGGTCTCCTGTAATTGGATCCTACGAATAACTAATCTTCTAGTTCAATATGGATTAATGAATAGATTGTGTGAGAATTTCTAAAAAGGGTTCTGAGTTACCCTCTAGTTTGTTAAAGGGTCAAGAGCCTATGGTTGTGATTGTTGTTTTCTTACTGCTTGTGCTGTGATGTGAGCCTGGATGGCTGTTGTGATATGTGGAGGCATGGAGTCCTTGTGGTTGTCGTAGCTGATGACGCCTAAAGTGGTGAGATGCATCAGTTTATGCATGTGGGTGTCGAGGAGGACACCGAGGGTGACGAAATGGGATGGATGTGGTTGTTGGATACTTGTGGATTCCTTGAATGTTTATCTGCTTTGCTTTTCCCCACTACTCAAGGCAACTGGTCTTTCTTATCCTTCTTCTGAAGGAGGCGAAGACGCGTGGGGTATTCCACGTGCTTTCCGTGTTTAGCCTCTCAAGGGAGAATGGATCGGTGCTCTTTCGATAGGCGGAAAAGACTCGACGGGTAGTATTTCTACTCACCGTGTTGAGCCTCCATTATGTTTAGTAGCATAGGATGCTTTTCTAGAATGCCTGGGAATGTGGGAAAGTAACTCTATAATGAATGTTTGATTAAATGGTGATAATCCACGGGGATGGAGGTGTTGGAATTTAAAGGTGATGTGAATCTTAAAAGGATCAGTTGTTTTTTAATGTGAATCAAATTTAGTGTAATGTGGAATTGTTCATTCTTAATTAATGGTTTAATAATTAATTAATGTGTATCGGAACTGATAAAATGAGAATGGAGTAATCTATTAAAGCTCTTCAAATGGCATTGTGCTTATAGGACACCTAGTCTTAGAAGTAGCAGCTTGGAGTCTGAGAGATGTTAGCTGCAGTTGTATCTAAGACTAGGTAATGCCCATAGTGTGGATGTGAGTTACATATATATATTCTGTACTTTTGTGTTTCTATACGCTACTCCACCCTGTCAGAAAGGGAAAATGACACCCCAGGGATTCTGAGCCCTGGGGGGGTGTTTTCCCCAACATTCTGATGGGAGGTTGAATGGCTGACTACCCCCTTTGGCCTTGCTCTCTTCTATTGGTAGATCTTTATGCTGGTAGGCACAAAGGTTAGTTTTACCCATATATGTGTGTAGAGTTCTGTAATTCCTTGTGGTCATTTCACACACACGTATTATGGATATAGTATCCTATGGACTACTATAGGTCAAACATGTATAGGCTATAATAGCTTGAGGATCTTTACTCAGAGTATGGGCTGTAATGGATTGAGGTATTATACCCGACGTATGATACATGTTATGCGAGCTGTGTTGGCTCCCAAAAACTACCTGATTACTTTTTGTTGTGAGGACGGTGTGGTGCTTCACCCAGGTGTCTACGGGCAAGCCTTTGGAGAGAGATGCGCAGGACGTATGTCGTTGGGGAAAAGCGGCAAACCAGTGGGGAAGTAGTAGCGAGGTACCCTTGATATTCTTTACTATATGCTATATTCATTTATGCGTTACTTGGTGAGAGTAGACATGGTGAGGTTGGAAACATAGTATACCTGTTTAGATAACGAGTTAGTTTCACTTGTTGTTCACCGGGCTTTAGCATGCTTTCTTTACTTTTGCACGAGAATCATGAGGAGGATCCTACTGAGTATACTGTTATACTCACCCTATGTATTTATAAACTGTTTTTCAGGACACTTGGAGCACGTTGGAGGTCATGTTGGTTACTTCTAGCTTGTGGTTGGAGGAGGAGCTCTTCGGGCTTGTGGTCGCTGTCGTTTTACTTTCTTTTGGGTACTTTTGGATTCCCCTTTCAGTTGTAGTACTTTTGCATGACATTTCATATATGTACTTGGATTTCTTTTATATCTTAGTTCTCAGTTGGATTTGATTGGTGTCTATTCTATCTATCTCTTATGCATGTGTTCTCTTTGAGGGTAATGCCTCCCATTTGTGTGTGTATTATACCCTCGGTGCTAGTCGCTAACCTGGGGCCTACTGGAGGTGGGACTCGGGGGTAATTATCTCCCTTCTCACATTTTCGGCCCAGGAGGGGTACACTTTGTGGGGAGGGGGTCGTGACAATAAAACTCAATTAGGGGTATAAAGAAAGATAGAGATAGTCATGTGATAAAATAAAAACCTATAAAATCCATAATTATAAAAACTCATATACATAGAAGCATCATGTAGTTACCTTGGGAAATATATATCATATCACTGTTATATTAACTCTTAAATTTGGAATATCTTAATGCTCTACTTCTATATATTGAGTACCTAATGCATTGGAGACCTATAATGGTGTTCACCTGTCATATCGTGAGCTATAATGGGCACAACCCAACATATGTAGAGATATAATGGGCTCAACCCATCATATATTGAGATATAATGGTTTATAAACAACATAAATAGTGTCCAAGGAATATATCATGGTCATAATGTATCGTGAAATCATGAGAAACCACTAATTCCATATATATATATATATAAAGAATCCTTCAAAATTTATTATAGTGAATATTAAAATGATTTTTAAAGGAAAGTCCCTAAAAAAATTCAAATGAGAATTAATAAAATGGAATGGATATGTGTATACACATTAAATACACATAGTAAAATGTTCTATATTAAAAACTCCTCACACCAATAGTCTTAATACCATATAACGAACAAAGAAGATGGTTAACCCATAGAATGGAATTTTTCTTAAAAATTTCCTTACCATGATTTCTTCATACATAAAAAGTGTTTAAACCTCATGTATAAAGGTTAAAAGTGAGTTATTAATATATTAATGAAACATTTTAATGTTCATAACACCTTATATGATCTTTTTAAAACATTGATTAACTCTTTTATTAGTAATATTTTGTTATTTATATTGTTGAGGGTGTGTTCTTTCCATTGCTTCCATGATCCGTCCATGGTGGATATTATTGTAGATTGGAAGTGAAACTCCATAATTGAAATGGAATTGTATTTACATATATCCTAAATAATATATTATACAATTTATTATTTTTAATTATTAAATGAGGATGATTCATAATATAAAAAATTATTGATATTTGTTAGTACATTTTAGGTATTCTTCGATCATTATGAACTTATTTTGTTTAATATATTAATCAACAGTGTAAAATATGATTCCAAATTAGTATATAATATATAACAAATAAATTATAATCTGGTTCAACCAAAAAAATGGTTTCATGACCATCCTTTAGATATGTAAAAGAAATTGAAATCACATCGTCCACGATGTCGTTCAATTTAAACATCACAGAAGATGTTTTGATTTCTTGAAAATGTTGTAGAGGAGACGAATTATAATGGTGTTTATTCGATGAACATGATGAAATAAAAAATACGTCCGATATAGTATAATTCATTCCTCTTGGATAACAGGAAATGAGGATAGTATAAGAAGAGAAAGGAACACTAAATAAAAGAATAGTTGAGAAATCCCTTATGAAAAATCAGATGCCTAACGGGTATGCAACATGGTTTTAGAAAACATTAAAAGAGAGGTGAAATGGGTCACCCATCAAGAAATAAATCATAATATAGTATATAGAAATTATAAAATGAAAATATAAATATTGTATAAAATCATGAATGTAATACCACATAAAAGAGAATTTGAATGGAAAAAAGAAAGAAATAGGGAAATCTCTTAACTTGTAGAGTAACTCCTACAACTTGAAGGATGGGACTTTGGGGTCTTGGGGACTATTTGGAAGGACTAATAGAGAGTAAATAAGGCCATATATTTGTTATGGAAGATTTTTAATTGAATATAATGATGGAATTGGTTTTTATTTATTGAAAAAAAGTGAGGGAATATTTTAATAATTTCAAGGGACACCTAAATAGTGGCATTAGAAAAACTAAGGGCTTTCCCATGGTATTTTCCCATCGTATTAGCCACTTGGGACACCTCATGTCTTATTATAGTGTACACAAGTCTTGCATAATTTTTACATAATTATTACATCATTAATGATATCACTAAACTTACCGAAACACACGACATTATTTTAACTGTTAACTGAAAATTCAAATGTTTTGGAATGTTCCAATAATTCACCCTAACCATTTATTGACATCTAGAATAAAAAAATGAATTCCATTTTTTTGAAAATAATTTTATAAATATAACTAATTTATTATTTCAATATTTTTTTTTAAAATTTATATTTAATAACTATTTTTATATCACATTGAAAAATTAACCAAGAAGTCATTATCTTAAAGCCTTAATAAAATAAAATAATAAAACAATTTATTATTAATTTGTGTTATATTACTATTCATATTATTATTTATAAATGTATATTACTATTATACAAAAAACATGTTTGTTCCATAAGATTCCAACTAACTTACTAAAAAATTTTGAAGAAGACCATTTTTTTAAATTCAAGACACATAAGAAGCAAAGTAATGTAAGGCAATTTATAAATATCTAATTAAAAAAAGGTTTCATGTATTTTTTTTTAAAAATGGGAGTGTATACAGCCCCCATTAAATAATTTTCATATAATGGAAATTTAAATATCCTTAATCATCACTATAATAATCATTTATTCCATCCATTAGATGTATAAACAACACAAAAAAGGAATGGGTGGTGAAAAAAACATGAAACTCACGGAATGAAAACGTGATATGAAATACACATACCCAGTATCTTGACTCCAACCACACCCATTCAAAACACATGTATACAAAATAAAAATTTCTTTTAAATGTTTTTAAGATATATATCATTAAATATATTACAATATAAGTTTTTATTATGACCTTATATTACCATCTTGTTAACAATCTTGTGTTATGGTTCCACTTCGTGTAATAACAGCTTTGTTCTTCAAATGTGAATTAATTTGTAATATCTCTGGTACTTATAATTATATCACGATTCAAAAATTCAAATATGATTTAAGTATTTTTTACGATAGGTATATTTTAATTATTATAATATATATAATTTAAAATTATAAAATTTATTAAACTGTTTATAATGATGTTATATCATAGGCATGCATAAACAATGATTCTGTTTTTATTGTCAAATACAATGAACGAATGAAAATTGGATATATGTATATATGTATATAATACAATTAATTTATAATTTAAATGTTATATATATCATATAATTTCACAAAACCAATATTTAATATATATCATGTTGTGTGTGAACAAATCACATCTCTTTGAGGGGCAATAGCCCACACTTCCTCAAACAAAATTATCGTACCTACACTATATAGAATGTAAAAAGATATGAGTATTAAAAATAATAAATATTATTAAATACACAACAAATTTAATATATAACATAAATAAACTTAGTATCCATCATAATTTCAACCATTATTGGCGGTAAAGAAATGCTGAACAATAATCGTTTAGTGAGGCGCTAGTTCGACAAACACACAAAAATATGTTCGTTACCCCTAAGGTAGAATTGTAAGTAAGTTTAAGTCAAATAAATAGAATAAAAAAATAATAGTATATTTAGGATAATTTTTTATAAATCTTGTAATAAATAAATTAGAGGGGGTGGAGAATGACAATAATAAAAATAGAGGTTTCGTGAAGGTGTTACCTCTTAATCAGGATACTTCTTTCGGTTTGTTCCAAAAGGATTCATTGGACGACATTATTCACCATCAGATTCACCAAAAATCGAGGTAAATTTTTTGGGATGATTATGGGGTAGGTTTTTTTTCAATATTATGTTGTTTTATAAGTGTGAATAATAGATATATTGGTGTCCTTTTATGGGGAAGAAGGAGTGTCACTCTTGTAAGTATTTGAGGAGAAACTTCCACTCACAATTTTGATGTTGAAAATGGATTTAGTAATAATCCAACATATAGAAATGATATTTATTGCTGAAATATGTCGAGAAAAATAAATTTTGAGAAAGTTATTTGTCATTTTGGACATTACTGTTATGGTTTATTCCCTTCTTAAGCCTAATTTATCCTTATTCGATGCAATTAATTATAATCACCTTCACGAATAATTCTAGAAAAAACTGTGTTAAGAAAATTTTATTTTATAAATTATTAGTATTCAAAATAAAGAACCAATTTTTCCAAATTTCAAACAATTTATTAGTATAAATTTATTTAAAAATAATATCGATGTTCGTTTAACAATGCATGTTTTTAATGTAAAAACAATGACAATATTTCTATGTTTTAAATGAAATTTCAATTAAAAACTGATCTTAATGAGCTAAATTATACTAAAATATAAATACATTATCTAAATAAAAAAAGTGACAAATTTAAAAGATATTTTATAATTATAATTTTAATAGATGAAAAATCGGTTTTAAATTAAAATTATGTAATTTTAAATATTCATTACAAAATAAAACATTCAAGAAAAATAAATAAATGTTATGAATACCTAATTTTTAAATTTATAATTAAAATATGATGTTTATATTGACATATAATTTCTATAAAATTTCCAAAATTTGGATTTAAAATCACATCCCCCTAAAAAGGTGGTAAACTACATTAATAATAATATATGTCTTTAAGAAAATAATTGGGTATATTGTTTATCCTATGTATATATAATCTGTTGAAAGAGAATTAAAGAAATTATTTAATACATAACATAAATATTACATTAATATCACTCACTAATTATATTTAAATTAATCTATTAGTGTAAAACAGCTTCTTGACCATAAAATAATAATATTAACTTTTCATTCAATTGGATTTCATATTCATTTATAATTAATCAGTGACCTATGAGTTCACATTATATTGTGCAAAATATATATTTACATAAAATAGTTATAAATATTCATAACAACTAGTTTAATCTCATATTTATATCTTATTATATTATCTAATCAAATTAAAATAATATAACATTTCTTTTGAAATCCCCAGTCTTGTATGTTACGCAAACCATTGAAAAATTTCATTATTGTTTATAATGAAAGATAAACTCAGTGTTCCATGAAGATAAATATAATGTTTATATTATTTTCATTGTATTATTATTTTGGTGTTGCATATAACACAAGCCAAACATAGTGCTTCAATATAAAATAAAATAACATATATGTTGCGTGATAGAAAGAATATCAAAATGATTAAATCAATTTTAAAAAAAAGAATTTGAAAAATATCAAGGTGTTATAATTTAAATGAATTAATTATACTTTTTGAGTTATTATAACACATTTAAATTCTAGCCTTACAATCGTTTAGAAAAGATAACGCCACTCGTGTGTACAAATGGACTAGAAGCCCAACTAAGAAATATGATTCATTGTTTATTTATATTTTACGTGAAAAGTAATACGGATTGATATAAATAAATTATATGATATAAATGGTAGAATAATTTCTTATAAAGGTAAATTATTTTTTCCCTTTATTTTTTATATCTTTCGAAGATTAAAAAAAATTCATGTGTACGTACATCCTACCGTCTCTATAAAATGTGTAATTTTTTTCTATATCTATTTTTATGGATGACTATAAATATTCATAAAATGAAAATATTTTTTATTTATATCATTTTAAAAATTTGGTATATTATCTAACCATTATAATATTTCTTCGACCGAAACTACCAAAAAAATATATTAAAAAATATTTATATATCACCTAGAAAGAGATTTTAATAATTAATTTTTAATAAATTGGTGATAAAATATTAGGAAGAGATTATATATAGTATGATATATATGAATATGGTTTGGTTATATTTGTACACATAATATATATTAACTTCAATTGAGGTTTGAAAATTAATTAAGGATGTAATACCAAAGGTAAGGGTTTATTGACTCACAATGTCTTCTTTGGGAAAATATGTTATTATAGACATATCTTTTGTTATGAGGAGTATATATTCTTCCCCATGACAAGTTATATATTCATTATCCTAATTTTTATTTTATTTACATGTTCATTTGAATTTACTTTTTAAGGTACTCTAATTCTAATGTTACCTAATCCATAATGATTATTAGTTACAATCTTATTGTTTATTCGCATTGTTTAGAATCGAGTTTTCGGTGATGAATTATTATGATATACCTATAATTAAACTAAATATTTTTAATTTTAGCTATTTATTTCATGAGAATATATTTTTTCCTTTATTTTCACTCTTTTAATTTACTTAAGAGACCAAGATAATGATTTTAAAAAACCAACTTCATTTCTCTCTTAGTCAAAAAATCATTTACCTTCCTTGTGCATGTTTTCTTATAATATTTCCAATAATTATATTACTATTATAATATAATTTTTAAATTCTTTAAACCCCATTTAATAATATTTTCACAAAAAACGTATTGTATTTTCTGGGGTTTTCTAATGAAGTTTGTAATGATTTTTTTAAATATGTCAATGAAATGTATTATTTTAATTTATACGCGATGAATGGAATATTACATCTATATGATGTACCAATAATACAAAGAGTCATTGATATGTTTCCAATTATGTTTTCTATGTAAGGGATGTTAAAAATATTATATGAATGATTTGTTTTTGAAAATTAATTTAAAATGTTGAAATGTTATTTTCCTCAAGAAATTTTTAATGAGATTAGAATGGCACTTCTATTCATCAAAGACAACATCTAATTTCACTTAAGATTTACCCAAAATATGATCTAGTGTTACCAAACATGTAATTTAAAAGGATTTTTATGTGTATGATGGAAGGATGTTTTTGAAACCCATTCCTTTTTTGTGAGTTATTCTTTGAAAAAATAATGAATATTTAGGAAACCGATTTCATTTCCATCAGATACGCTATGATGAATCATTTATAAAACCCATTTTTATATGTTTTTTATATGATGAATGTTTTATGATATTTTGTAATATATACATACAATGTTCATTATTTTATGGGTGGGAATAAATTGTATAAATATCCAATTCATTTGGTAAAGATAGATATCTTATGAGATAAACAAGACTACAATGTAGAGTCAATGGAGTTCTATTTGGGACTATATATAATATGAAAATCATGAGAGTAAACCATCACTAAAAATATGGTTTTTGGAGTGAACCCAAAAAATACTATATTATTCATAGCGAACATTTAATAATTTTATTTTTTTGGGACTGAAGATAATCCACTATAATAGTCTTCACAACAATCCTTGACTACTAACTGATTTTATAATCTTATATATCTACCTCAAAATCATTTATTATTATAATTTTATGGTCTTATGGATCATGTTATTGGATTCCATTGTGATTCATGTTTTATGAGCAAACAATAATTATATTATATCTAATTATTATATTCTATGATGTGTAGGGAATGAAATTTAAAATTTAATGCTCATGTTTTAATATATTTATACTAACGTCATATTGATATCTACCACATGTTGTTGTTTTTAATTCCCCTGGTTTTTAAGAATGTTATTAGGTATGATAAGTATATTAAGGGTTATAGTTATGATGAAATAAGTGAGAGATTATATATGTCTCTTATTATTTAGTTATTTGTGTATCTATGTCTCCAAAGGCTCATGGCCTATATGATTCTATCATAGACCATTGTTTTAGGTAATTATTATTTATCTAAAAATATGAAATATCCATGTATCATAATTAGGATTCACTATAGTTGGTATCATATATGAGATTAGTTGACCATTGAAAATTAGGACGAGAAAACATTAGTCAGAACTATGCGGATAAGGATAACTATAAGAAAAAATCTTAATGTTTTGATAATGATCCATTTAAACATTCATGATACCTAAGGAGTCATAGGTTTAAAAGAACCAATTATAAATTAATAATACCATATATTATTATTCATGATTCTTTACTATGAAATATTATATGTCTCATTATGATTTTTCATTTTAGTCAGTGGTTTAAACCATGTGGATATATGTTTACACATATATACAAATGAGTCATTTTCGTAATATAATACCAAGTAAAATAAGAGTTTAAATGTGAAACATTTTGATTATTTCAAATGATATATCCCTTTATTTTACTAAGAACCATTACATAAGTGGGATTCCTGAAACACCTCCCAATACAAAGATTATTATTCCAAAAGGCCATTATAGAATACTGATTCGACTTCCTATATTTCATCAATGATAGAAGAATAAATAAAAGGAATTTGTAAAAGGAATGGTAGTATGATTTATATGTGGTAATTTTGGTAATAAAGATATTAATTTCTAATAATAATTATTATTCCAATAATTGTAATACAAATATATTTTATGATACAATTTATAGTTCAATGTATCATGTGTGGGGAATATGGGCATTATCTGTACCAATTTCATAATTCAATGGTTAACTCTTCAAGAAGGTAAATTCATATGATGTATACCTCATTGTACTCCAAGGATTTATGTCTCAATGTATTATTTTTGAAAAATTATATCAAGGTTTGTTTTTGATATTATAATCATGAATCATATAGAATAGATCCAAAATTGCAATATTTAAGGACTTGAAATCATACATTGAATGGCAATGATAACCACGAAAATTTATTTATTGGTAAATCAATAACATATTTTTGGGATGAAGAGGTTATTCACATTAATATGATAGTATTAAATACCTATAAATGAGGTTTTTATTTGAATTAAAATGTGATTTTGGCCATCTTTGATAGAGATTTTTTCATTTTTGGATTTAGAGAATATTTTTAAGAGTCTGTGATGTTATTTGAAGAATAACGGTTGTGTTTGTTTTTGGAATAATTTATTATCTCATGTGGAATTAACATAAATGATATGGCTACAATAATAAGATTATTTTTTGAAGGTTGATCATAATTTCAAGCGAAATAATACCCAATTTAGATGTCATAATTGATGATATTTTGAAGCAATTAGAAACATTTGTTGGCTTTTAAAGAAGATTACACTATTGTGGTTTAAATTACTACCTAGGTTAATCTTATATTATGATAATTATGGTCTATTTTGTAGTTAAATATATTTAAAATTGATTATTAAAAAATTTATTCATTGAAAATACTATATCATTATATAAATTTATGATTAAAAAAATATTATTTCCTTTTATTTTAGTATGGAATTATTATTTAGTATATTTTGGGAAATTTAACTCTATTATATTAATTTAAATTATTTTATCATAGTGATTATTGATATTTTTTGAAATGTGTCATTAGGATGAGGCATATGTTACCCTATGATTTAACATGTGATAGTACTTTAGATGTATGTAATAAAATATTCGGGGATGTAAGTTAAAAGGTATGAGATAAAACTGGGGGATAAATAATTTTCTATTGGTTATTTTATTGAAATCAATTGTGATGTGGGTTACATATTATATTAATATTATATGTTGTAAATTGGGTGTTGTAAATGAGAATTTTAATATTAATACTGTATTTCTCTATATAAAGATTTATTCATTTATGGAATTATCATACCTCATGTTAACCATTAATATATTTTAAATATTTAAATACAATATAAATAACATAACATACTTTGATAGATTATGATGTTGATATTAGTGATTTAGTAATAAAAAAATCATCTTGAATAATCATTGTATGGATAAAAATATGTGTTTGTGGTGGAAATAATTTAAAGGATAAAAGTATAATTTTTATGTATTTATATTACCACGTGTTTTTAGATTTTATATTTAATTTATTACAGCAATATTTTAAATGTACCATTGAAAAGAAATTTTTCATCATTAAATTCATTTCATATGAATCCTTTGAATTTTCACACATAACATATTTATGGTTTTGTGGCCATTATAAATCTAATGAAAATGTTATTTACCAGTTTCTATGGGAAAAATTTAATTATTCTTCTCATCCATTTTTATATAATATTCTTAATAAATAAAAATTTGTTGTTTAATTTTTAGTAAATTATAAAAAAAAATTTTAAATACATTTTATTCGTTAAATATAACTTTTCATGAAAATTTGATATTATTTATTTTTATGGAAAATAATTTGAAATAATTTATGTAAATTTTATATTTTTTTTATTATAAAATTGAAATAAATTTTTAAATTTTTATATAAAAATTACCATATAGTGATTTTATTAGAATGTAAGGAAATGATTCATTTTTTAGAGAAGAGTAAAAATTCAAATTTTTTTAGGAAAACATTATCTTTGTGTCAAAAATGTAAAAATTTACATTTTTTAATTAAATTATTTCAAAATATAATTATGTATATGATGTTTATGATAGTCTTATAATGGTTATTGTAATAAATTTAACATTTTAATTTGGTATAAAAATAGTATTAAATGTAAATTTCTTTTTTCAAAAAAACGGATTGTTTGAGAGTAATTTATTTTTAATTTTAATAAAATAACTTAAATACTATTATTTAATGATATAAATTATATATATATATATATATTATATATATAAAATAAAAATATTTAACATTAATTTAATATTTTCTTTCTGAACATGGGATTTGAATAAACTATGTACTCTTCATAAAAGTGGATTTCACCAAAAAGTAGATTTCATCAAATTTACATGAATATTTTAAAAATTATTTTATTGTACTTATAGGTATTTAATTTTTTAAAATTTATCCAACAATAATAATCTATGGGTTAACGATTTTTAAATATGAAATTTTCTCTCGACATGAAAAATAATAATGGTAAAATTTATCACCTTAAGAAATGGTAAATCAGGTAACAATTGTTTAGAAACAAGTAATAAGAATCAAATTATTCATTATAATAATTATTATTTTCATGGTAACTAAACCCTTATATCCTTAATCATGAAATTTAGTTTTATTGTGGAAACTTTTCCATGAAAATGAACTATATTATATTTAAACTAAAGAATGTTATGAAGTGTCACTCTATTATCATTCAATATATGTTATGCGTTCTCATATGGATAATGTAATAAAATAATCTTAATTTACATCATGATATTAATGATATCATTTTGAGGATTGAAATTTATTTCATATTATCGTAACTATATAATTACATTAAGTACTTAGGAAATAATAACACATTATTTCGTCAACTAACAAAAATATAAAATAAAAGATATTAAAGTATTCTAAATTAATAATAATTAATTGAGTTATATTTTCCTATGAATTATTTAGATTAATATTACATAATATAGTTTTAATATTGTATTATATTTTAATTGTGACATTTATTTATGAATTTTTGGTCATATTAAATGAATATTGTTAAAATTGTTAATAAATAAAATTTATCAAAATAATATATGGAAAAATTATATTAAAAGTATTAAAATAATTAATGGGGAAAATTAATATTTTATATGTACTAAAATTTTAATCTTTTTTCTCATATTATTCATTATATTCTTTTGAAGAAAAATTTAATAACCTTTTAGTGTGAAAAAAGCGTCACCCTGATTAATTTTCCAATTCGATAACTATGTTGTTAAATAAAAATCAAGGATAAAAATCACATAAAGTTATAAAAATATATTTATTGAGGTTATTTCATCCCCAAAAAATATTCTATTCAAATTACTTACCTTTTGGAGATATTTTTATGGATAATTTTATTATTATATTTTAATATTATAAGATATCCACAAATTACCCCTTCCCTCAATTTTAAAAGGTAATCCTTAATTTATATTATTAACCCCACATTAAGACTTATTGATCATTAATTAACTACAATAAAACTAATTATATTATTTTTATACATTATAGAGATTATGGAATTCAAAAAATAGAAACTCTAGGATCCATAAGAGGATATCATAAGGATTTGATTCAAATATGAGTCAGTCTTCTTTATCTAACCTAATTATTTTCATAGTTCTACAATATCACCACTAAATCAATATTACTTAACATAAAATAAAATTATAAATATAAAAAATATAATTAAATGTTATTATTATTATTAAATCACAATTATCAACCCTCTTTCCCCTAAAATGGGAATTGAGAGTATCACTAGTGCATATATAGGACAAAACATCTCCACATAGCGATAAAATTCAGTTCCCACAACCATATTTTTTGGATATATATTATGATGGTTGTAAAGATTATATATGTTACTTACGGCATAATTTCACTTTTTAATCATAATATCACATATTAATTTTTACATTCTAATCTGTTGGAAATTGACAATGTCACCTGGGTGAAAGTGTGGATTACCACCTCCCTGAAGAGATGTGATTCTTTTTTCATAAATATATTACATAGAAATTAATAAAGATTTATTTAATTAATATATTGTAGAAAAATTATATAATAATGATTCAATACAGCTGAATTATTATTTACTATTCTTTTGTTCCATTCTCCATATTGTTAAAACATCATTAATGTGTACATACGTCATACTCTCTCCATGAATGGTGTATTTCATTTATTTATATACAATTTTTTAGATGAACACACACAAATATATATTTCCCATATATATATATGATATTTAATTGTGATTAACATTATTTATATTATGAAACCATGATCCAGATTCATATACAAAAACCCCACATCAAAATCATACCTGAAACGGAAGTATGAATAACCAATAAATATATTTTAATAAATAACTACTAATAAATGTAAGATAAATGGTTGTATTAAAATCATATATTATATGATATATTTTAGTCTATTATTATAATTTATTTTTTAAGAAGCATAAATTTATTATTAATGAGGAATTTTCACATAAAATGGATAATATATTTGAAATATGTATTTTCATATCAAATTTTCTTCTTTGGGATATAGATTATGTTGTACACCTATTTTATTTTATGATTTTTATATATACATACCTTTATCATGTTATATCTTGACTATCTACCTTTGAATGATAATTAGGGTTTTATTTTATATTAATCTATCATGGGGTTTGTGATTGAAATGTTACCAAAGTATTATGGGTTTTATGTTACAATATTACTAATTATCAGGATATATTATGAAAATGATTCTCATGATATTATATTGTGAATATCTCTTAATAATATAATGAAATTTTTGATTCAATGGGTATTTTAAAATAATATTTAATTTTCTTTTACTCTCATTATGAACTCATGATACCAAAAGATTTTTTAAAGAAAATGATCTCTAATTCTATCATTATTCAAAAATCAGGTATCCTCAATGTCCATATATTCTAAAAACATATTCAATAATATTTTATTATTCCAATATAATATTTAATATTCATTTTAAACAACTTTTTACTCTTTAAAAATGATTAAAATTAATATTATTGTCATATTCCAATTGAGAAACTTATTTACTTTTTAGGAAAATGTGAATGTAATGATTAATATTAATTTAAATTACATGAACCTAATTTTTTGATATCATATCCACTAAATTTTATAAATAATCAATTATAATATGCAAAGTCTATTTTAAATGATAATTATGATCATATTATTTTATGATTTTAATCTCATTGAAAATTAATTTTCAAACATGAGTGGAAATTTTTATGATGAATGTTTAATGATTTAGTGAAAGTACTTATAAGCTTTAAAAACCAGAACCTATATTTTCACACATGCTTCTATAGGTATATTATCCTATGATACCAACCTTATCCTTTAACTAGAAGGATTATGATTCGAGTGATATATTTTGAAAAAACCAAATCCTTTTCCACAAGTTATGCTATAATGAAATAATGAATTTTTATGAATCCTAGTTATTTTAAAAAACTTATTCTAGAATAATATTGATCTAAAACGAATTTAATTTAATTTTATGGTATTATTGTATTTTTATGATCTTTTTGAACACATATATAGAGTTTTTATTATTTTAGGTTTGGGCACATGATTATATACCTTTATAATTAATTGGCTTATAATATATATCACATTAGATAAACATGAATGAAATTGGGAGTAAACCCAATTTGTTATGTGACTCAATCTAATATGATAATATTTAGAGTAAACATTTACTACTTTGATGGTTTCAGGAGTGAAGCCAATAAATAATGACTATCATGGAAATTATCCTTCACTAATAAGTAATGATTTTTATATTCATATATGTAGGCCACAAACTCATGTCTTCTGTTAATGTTAGGATCATATATATCATGTTATTAGATTATATTATGATTAATGTCTTATGAACTATTTTAATATCTTTAATAACTGAATATTATGATATATAATTTTTAGGGTATGGACATCCACAGGTTATTCTGCAATTCACATAACCATATTCTTATGTTATATTGAAATATCCAATTATTACCTTATTGAGCATTTCAGATCACATTTTCTTGTGTTTATGATCCAAAGTTTATGAAGTGAGGTATTATGTAAGATATTTTTTTGAATATTTTTTGTTATGATAATCTATTTTAGGGATAATGCAGATATATTATTTACCAATTGTTTTTGTATCCTTGTTCCCCATGGTAGTAAACCTTTATAATTTCTTTATGTATTTTTAAGTATTGCAATGAATGTTTTGATAAAAAGATAATATATATATATATGAGAAACATATGGTTCACGATAATAAATATCCAAAAAATTCATCTTCTCACTAACCAAATAAGATAAAAAGTCCCTTTGAAAAATAATCATGACCCCCTTAATAGAAGTACATTCATTTGAATGTTCTCGTTTATCCTTATAATGAACGACAATCATTGGATGGTTTTGAATATATAATTCAAGATTATTTCTCGGAAAATTGATATTGAATTTATATATTTAAAACCAATCAAATCCAAAATTCACTTATAATTCGACCAAAGGACGAATACAAACGTTTACTAGGATAATATTCAAAGAAACATTAATTTGGAAATATTCATAAACATGTTACGTGAATATCATATAATTAGATGATTTATTTTATTTTAACATATAATCATTGTGGTTATAATGTTATATCATTGTAAAATTGTTTAGAAATAAAATTAATGGTATAAAAAGAATAAAATAGGACATTAACTATCCAAAAAATGGATTGAAATTGCACTTTTAAAAAGATTATTATCACAACCCACATAAAAAAAATTTATCGCTTGATATTTCCCTTTGTCTCTAGAATTAATTGGTTACCTGTGTCTATCATCATCACTAAACATATAATTCAATAACATGTTAGCATAATTTCCTTAATCCCTACAAATAATGTGTTTGAGTGTGGTTATCTATTCAGTGTTGTTTTCTCTCTATCTGTATTAACTAAAAAAATCATTCTATTAGTTAAAAATTTAACATCCTAATAAATTTATTATTGAAAAATAAAATAATTTCAAACCCCATTGAGAAAATATTCTTCATGATTCTTTCCAGACATCCATCCTAAAAGAAATGCCATCTTATTCCATTGATGTTTTCATTATTATTTGAATTTCCTATGAATTACATTATTAATTTATTATTGATACTATCATATTGATGAGGGACTCAAATGTCCATTTCCAAATTAATAAAAAATTGAGAAATAATTATCATGAAACATATGTATATTTTAGATAACTCCTTTCGAATACATGATTTTATACCACTAAATAATTGATCAATGTTTCTAATTAGAAAAAAAAATCCAAAAGGGATCATCAAAATACCTATAAAATTTTTCACATTGGTACCAATAGAACCATCAACATTATTATTATGATATATGAATTTATTATCTATCTGCATACAAAGAATATAGAGGAACTGTGTGCTGATAAATTTTCTATTAATCATAAACTAATCCCCATAATATATTTCATCCAGTTTCCATAAATTATATATAAGACACCAATATTTATCCTCTTATCATTTCCCATGATAAATTGTTATAATGATGATTTCATGTTTCAAGAACCATAGAATCGAAAATACATTTTCAGTGGTACATATCAATATTATAGAAATTAATTTATTAGCTAACCATATAAAATTAGGTGGACATTGTAGCATCAAAAAATCGATTATATGTTTATCATTCATTTTTGATATTGATGTTTTTCATGATTCATGTTTGAGAACTTTTCGTAAGCATAATAACATTTTTTCCAATTTACATACCATAAAATTAGGTTTCTATAGAAGAAAATCCTTTCAGTATAAGACAAATTCATAGTTAACATGGCTTCTAGTGGTTCAAGACATTAACATAATTAAAAAAATCAGTTTATGAGCATCAATAATCATGTTTCAAAATCATTTATTCATGATGATCATATCATTTATTTCTAATTCTTAAAAACATATTTTTAACTTGTGACCCCTTAAGTTCATCCTAGGTAATCATGTTAATTTTATATTAAAATCCATTATAATTTATTTTAAATTAAATTCAAAATAAGCTAATAAAATCGACTATAAGGGTCATCGAAAGTGTATATTAAGGGAATTTTGTCCTTCTCTAGAATGATGAATGAGACGCACTTGAATAACATTTATTGGGGTTATCAACGTTGTATGTATTTTTTCCAAAACCATGTACACTTTTAGTATCTTGAGACAGAGGAATTTTATTATGTAAACCATACTAAATTCATAACCATAATGTTGTTTTTTCACTTATAATTTTTATTATCAAAAATAAACAAATTTTATTATTCATCAAAGTTTCCAAAATTTACTGAACCATTCTCTTACACCGACAGTAGTGACCCCAAATTTTCATATATTAAAAATAAATTATTGAATAAAATATAAATTACATATTAATATGATATATGATGGAACTGAAATGGATTAGATTCATTGGATAAATGGATTCATAACCAACTGGTACATAAATGATCTAAAATATTTCCCATTATGTTCTTCGCAACATGAAGCCTTCATATATATTTCATACATAAAACCTTTCAATATCACCTATTTTCGAGAAACATAACTGGGTGAGCATGGATTCCCTAGTAAGGAAAAACATAGTAGATATTAATCAATGTTCATCTGTGATTAATTGAGAAATATAAGGGTATGATACTAGATTTTAAAATTATAAAATCATTCTAAACAACTCAAAGATCATAACCATTAAATTTCTCATAAGGTTTTATCATTCAAAATAGATAATACATAAGACAGTGGAATAAATATAAATATACCATGATCTATAAAAACTAATCATAATCGTAAAGATAATTATTTTATAATTTTTATAAATATAGAAAAATATGTCATTAGAAATGTATCATTTATATAACTATCATAGTGGATCAAGTTCTCTCTCTATTATATCATTTCTGTATTCAAGGTTCAACTCCACCGCTATCATATTAGAAAAAGTTTATTAATGTACTCATTTTACTCCCCATTCCCATCCTTATTATATAATTACATATCTGTATTTACCAAATTCATTATAGGGATATATAATTCTATACCCACTCTTTTCGTATTGAAAATCAAACATATGTCTAAATAAGATCACAAACCATTCATTATATAATCTAATCAAAACAATTTTAAAGTAAATGGGATTATTAATAATTACATCACCTTAATCCTAAACCATCCATTTGAAAAACAATATCTCGTTATAAGGGAAAATATCCCTAGAATATATTTAGAATCAAACTATTTTGTTACGGGTTAAAGTAACATTAAGAGAAAACTAAAATATTTTTTATATCAAAATACCATTTTTATTTGATGTCACTTATCTAAAAATTTGAAAAAATATTTATGAAATATTTTTTATTTAAATGATAAAAGAAGTATAATAATGTAATATTTAATGAATATAGTATTTATGTTGATGGGAAAGTCTTTTGTTTGGTGTATGTTCAATCAAAAATTGATTTCACATTTTTTAAATGAAATTTAATAGTTACATATTTTTAAATTGGTTATAATATTATTATTAAGGAAATTAAATTAAGTCAATTAATATATTGATAATATAAAATAATTATTAAAAGAAGTTTTGTGAAAATAAATACTTGGATAAAAACTTTCATATACAATGGGAAACCCATTTTTGTGTTTTTTATTAAACATAATCTATGTCATATAACTACAAAAAGAGAAGAAAATGAAAAAATAAAAAATATCTATAAATAAATATAAGATAATAAAATAAATATTTATTGGGATATATATATCATAAAATTTAATCATAGGTAAACTTGAGCATGATAAATCCAAGTAAAAATAGTATTACAACATTAATCTTTTACCTTGAGTTCATCTTTCTTCATATGGCCTTTAACTTCATGTATAATAAATTAATATTTAATAAAAGAAAATTATAGAAAAATACTCATATTTTTAATCATATCCATGGTTTAAACATATCAACCTATCATCTATTAATTATCAATTAGTCATTACCATCATCATATCATGTGTAAACTAATTCATTTTTAATGTTTCTTTGATTCTTTATTTACTGTTCTTTCACCTAGATATTGGTTTTTTAATCTCTAGAAATTAAATAATGTTATAAATATAATGTATGTTAACATATAAAAATTATTTATTTATTTATAAAAATTTTTATAAACCAGTTATATAAAATTAATTACATAATTACGGGAGACTCTAGTCCGTATGAAGACACAATTGATGATTCCATTTGTCCATTGTTGAAATGAAATAATGGAAAATGATAATTTATCCATAAAAATACAAATAGTACTTTAAACTCATATATTAGAATTAAATTTATCAATATAACTGACCATGAATTTTGTTGGTGGGAAAATAATCATATTACTATGTGGAGGCATGAGTCCACACATATGCACAAGTGAAACTTTCAAATTGATAAGAGGTAGAACCTTTTTAATGCGTTTTTATAAAAACGCATATGTATATTTATTATATTAGATTAATCATTTTTATGGATTCATCATGTCTCATTTATGTATAAGAAGAAATAGAATTGAAAAGGCATAGTTGTGGTCCATACCACTTTTTTAGGGACAATCTTTAAATAAAACAATATTCCATAAAGGATTAATTTTATTAGAAGAAAAGATGATTTAGGATGAAGGGGAGGAATCTTGAGGGGTTTTTAATATATATTATTTGAGATAGATAGAATAAATTTCATGAATAAAGATGGAGAAAATATTCCATTTTTTATGTTAAGGTATGGGTACACATGGAATTTCAAAAAATATTTCAGTGATATAACTTCACTTTAATGGGATAGTGATTAAAATGGATATATATGTTTAAAAATTAAAAATGATAATGTTTATATATCATTATATAATAATAATTAAATTTTTTTGTGCAATCCACCACTTATCTCTTAGATTAACCCGTGTGGTAATCCCATTTTAACATTATCCATATTTACTACATTTTACATTATAACTTTTTATAACAGAGAATAATTAATTTGACAAAATTATATTTTATTAATTATAATTAATAAATATACGTATAAATATAACTCAATTTGTTATATATAACTTTTGAAATTTAATTGTAAATAAATGCATAACTCTTAATGAAAACTAGTTTTAGATGATTGAATATTTATGGATAAACCAAAATTTACATAAATTATTATCCATTTAAAATCAATAAAATAAATTTTAAAATTTAATTTTCAATATATATTATATGCATTTAATCAAAATAATAATTTAATATTGATAAAGTTAATTTTGTATACGAAAGAACATTTTGCACATAAATATAGATTGTTGAAAATTGTGTTTTTAATCTAAAAACTGTAATTATATAAAAATGAAGTTCAATGATAATTATTGTGAAATTAATTAAAGTATTTATAATTATAGGAATTATATTCTATATTTGTATATAACTAAAGACATATATATATTTTTTTTGGGAAATGATATTATTGTTGTTTGAAAAAATCTTTACTTTTCAAAATATACTACAAAAAAGATCTTTTTAGAAAAATACTAAAAATTAACCACTAGATAATATTTCCATTTTAATATCATAAATTATATTATTTTTCTCAAAAAAAATAAATTTTTTTATTATAGTGTTCATGTAAAAAATATGATAAAAACTACTTTTGATGAAAACATGATTTTGATAAGTAAAATTATTTATTTGTAAATTTATTACTTATTTCTTATACTGGATTAAATATATTTTAATTATTAAAATCCTTTTTAACTAATTTACAAGTTTTGGTAATTATTATTTATACATATTAATTTAATGGAAATGATATAATACCTTAAAAAATTGTGATTCATATAGACATGGGGTTGCGTATAAGGCAAGATATAAAAAACATCATGTTTTTTTCAGAGGAAATATGTACACAATAATAGGGTATTATATATTAATAGGAATTTTTAATAAATTTTTAGAAATATTTTTTGGAAATATAGTTTTCCTAATCATTTTTATGATAAAACTATAAATACATATTTATATAATGTTAAAAAAATTAATAACACATATTAATAATAAAACTATATATGAGTTAGGGAATAATAGAGAAAACGTAAATAAATTAATGATTCTAGATTAAAGGTTTATATCATCATCAACATGTATAATCATGGTAAATTTTATCTTAAATATTATGAATGAATCTTTCATGGCCATTCTTCTACTTCTATAACCTAAAGATTTTTCAATAAATGGTCAGGGATAATGGAAGAATAAATTATTGTAATGTTTGAATTAGTTTACCCATTTAATAACAATAAAACATTAAATGATAAAATTTATTACATAATGAATAACATATTTCTGGACAAAACTATCAACACACAAAAAATATTATGATGAGGAACATCAAAATTTACCTAAAAGGATAAAAAAATAGAAACTGTATAAAATTATTGGGTGAAACCTTGAATATATATAACCATAATTTTATATTCCATAGCTATTTTTCATTTTTATTTAGATTAAGGTATTATAAAAATTATAAATTAATGAAATAATGTTTGGTTTTATTCTATTATTTCAAATATAATACTAAAACCCATTATGTAAACCTTGGGTGATGAATGTGGTGTTTCAGACATGTAGAAATGGTTAACAAATTTACTATAAACAAGTTTAAATTTTTGGGTAACATATAATATGATTTTCCGGTAATATATAATTGGTGTTTTTTTTTGAATGAAGAAAATTATCACGATGTGATGTCTATGAGTATTATTAATTTAGTAGATTAATTTTATAATCTTTAATAATGGATAAATTATTAAAAAAACAATTCATTGGTTAGAAGATTAGAATCCATTAAAATTATCTAGTACTATTGATATCATATAAATTTAAAAAATTTAAATATGTATGGGGAATGATATGTTTTAATATGTATCTCAATTTATGTTTATTTATGTTGAACCATCTCAATGTTTTTAAAACCCCCTTTTTAAAATTTATGGCTTTTGAAAATTATAAATATTTATTTTACATAAATAGAATCCTATATCTCTTTAGGGGATACTCAATTATTATTTTTCCAAATGGTTCTTCTATAGGCATGTATGATGTTACACTATTAATGAAAACATTATGTATTTATATTTTTAAGTCCCCAATTAATGGTGATGAAATTATTTTTATTTAAAAAAGACAGAAATTATGTAAAAAAATTTCTATGCACATGTAGCATGAATTTGAAATGAGTATAATAGAAGAATATAATTAATTTATGCTTTTATATTTTTTAAAAAATTCTAAGTAATTTGATAAATCCAAGAATGTACATTCATAACATTCTATGAAATACTAGAGAAGGAAAAAAGTAATGTTCATGATACTCTCACTAGTAAATAATCTAAAAGTCTATCTTGATTATAATAATTGTTATATAATAACCAATTTAAAAGAAATGTTGAAAATGATTTATAAAAAAATTAAATCCAATATTTTTTAGGGTTTTGATGTCTGTTATTATAATTATTTGTGATAAAACCCCTATTATTGACGGTTTCAGAAATGGTTAATACAATAAGAGACATTAAAACCACATTCACATATTATTTTGAAATTATTTACGGTAATAGCTATTATTATAACAACTATAATGGCGGTCTTTAATGTTGTTTCTTATAAAAAATAAAATTGAACAAAAAAATTTCAATTTATGTTATTTCAATAACCGATGTCAAAACCTAAAACATTGGAATTTTTGTGATTGGGTTGTAAAATAACAGACATTAATAATGTTACCAAAGCATAAGGAATAAAATTTTTCACACTACACAAATATTGTTTTAATTTCCCAACTATTATTTTATCACACCGTGTATTGAATTTTAATTATTTCACATTTCTTCCACTATGTTGTTTTTTATCTCTTAAATCCTTTTCTTCTTACAAATAGTATTATATATTTTTCACATCACACCATCCATTTTTTTGTTCCAGCCAATATTTAAATCATCTTTTGGAATTTTTTTTTATTTAATTCCTAAACATTATTTTCATCCCCCATCCATCGATCTATTTAGACAATGATATTTTTCTCCCAAATTATCAATTGTCAAATTTTTATTTATTCATTGATCTAAAATCATGATAAATAATTATTATGGATATATAATCACTTTGAATGATGTGAGGGTGATAGTATCATCAAATACAAGGGAACATGTGGTTGTTAATGTTCTTTGAATAGCGGTTAAATCCAATGGATGGGTATATTTTATTCTTAATAGAATTTTCTTCCTTCATTTTTATAGTATTTTTTATTATTATCATTATATATAGTGATGATTAGTAATTTTTTCCAATTTATAATATTATTTTTAATTCAATTCTTTTTTGGGGATTTATTATCTAAAAATACCATTTATTGTTTAATGATATCTTTTTTTTATATTTCAAACACTTAATATTTTTATATTCTAAAGATTTGTAATAAAAATAGACTCTTATAGTAGTTTTTTAAATAAACTCAATGATAATTCATTTTTAACATATCTCATTCAATGAATCGATGTTAAAAAAATTTAAAATTTAATATAATATTTTACCCATGAAATTTTTGTAAAGAAATTATTTTGAACATCAGTTATGAAAACTGATTTTAGAATAATATTTTTTAAAATTTGTGGTAAAGAAACCCCCAATACTGGACATTAATAAAATTAATCTCATATATTTATGTTGTAGTAATTTCCTATGAGATCGTTTATGAATTCATATATATATATAACACTTAAAACTAGATTATATAAATTTATAGAGGTAAATAATTGGGATCTTGAAATATTTTACTACAATTAGGATAGACCACATGTTTTTTAATTTCATTGTGATAGATTTGAATAAAATCATAAAAAATATTATCTTAATGCTCCCTAATGGATTTTATAATACATTAATGTTTTTTTCATCTCTATTTTTTGATATATAAAACCTCTGTATATGAATAAATTTTTTATCTTGATGCTAAATTTATGTGTTATAAACTAGAATATATGATTACCAATGGAAAATAAAATATTTTAAGAATATCTTTAATTTCTCATTAGAGTAGGAAACAATATTGTATTTACATACATACAAATAATTTGAATGTGTTATTGATTTAACTTGTTCTTCACATGTTCTATCTATAAAATACACCATATTGATTTTTTAAATGTTAACGCATAGTAATCAAATTATATTACAAATATTGGATCTTTATTTAAAAAAATTCAAATATATTATTCTATAACAGTTAATATAGATATAATAATTTTTTTAATATCCCATATTTATAATTGTGATATATATATTGAGTTTATTGAAAATTTGAATAAGTTATTTTATAAATTAATCTATCACCTTTTTAAAAATAATTTTGATTATTTTAATAGTGTGTCTTGTTTATTTCAAATTAAATAAGTATAATATTATTTGAATGTTTATTTATTATTATTTTTATACTCTTAGTGTTTTATCTATTTCATTGGTCTCTTCATCATACATGTGATATTTATAATCTTACAAAATATAATACATAATTTTAAAAATATAATAATAATATAAATTACATATGATATAATATTTCTAGGTTTATATGTAATATTTAAATCCCCTTATGTAATATAATTTATATGTTGTGAAATTTATTTATCATATTAATTTAATATCCAATATTTTTCATTTTCATGTCTTTTTATGTTATGATGAGAATTTTATATTTTATATTTTATTTATACATTTTTTCAATTGGCTGGGGAGTAAATAATTTTGATTTGAGACCAAAGTGTTCTGTTATTGTTTAGGAATCCTAAACATATATCTTTAGACTAAACCCTATCATTTTTTAAATAAAATTTGAATGAACAAGTGAATGATAAATATGATTAAATTGGTGATGTCTAGGAGGAAATTTAATTTTTTTGAAGGATTCACATTGATTTGGATGAAAAACATTTCTCACCAATTGTTGAAGAAGATACAATATATTTAATGAAAATACATAAAAATATATATTGTGTATATTTGTGGAATTTCTTTAACTATAAAATTATGGTTTTTATTAAAAATATATAATTAAGGAAGGTAGAAATGAGTTGATGATATGGATAGGTAATTCTATTTGATATTCTATCATTAAAAACATGAAATCTCATAGGGTTTAAAAATTATATTATTGGTTTTGGAAAGTGTTGTTGAAAGATGAAAAATAAATGAAAAATATTATTAAACCTATTGATATATGGATTGTTGATCAAATCATGAATGATTTTATAGAAATGATAAGAACTATTTTTTATCTATAAAAAGTGAAATATCTTTTTAATATTGTATGGGAGGATTCACTATTAAATAGTCAAATATTGGTGTAAATATTTCAATATAATTCATAACGATAATCATCATTCCATTTTAGAGTAGTTTCAAACTTTCAAATCTCACATGTATGCTTTAAAATCCAACTTTTTTTTGATAATTGTAAATTATATGATTACTGATTCTAATTTAGATTCTATAATATTAGATAAATATATATAATTTAGAACTGCTATGTTTTGAAAAAAAATAATGTAATAATAAAATATTCATTTTAAAAACACTATATTGATTAGTAGATATACAGTTGAGTTTATGGAAAATCAGATTCAATTCTATTAGAAAATTGATTAAATTAATGAAAACAAAAAGGGTGTTTCAATTTTGTTGAATTATTTTGAAACAAAGCATGAATATAATGTATTATTTTTGATGGAAACAATAAAAAAAATCATATAGAGTTTCAACGTATGATAGAACTATTGAAATAATATTAATGTCCATTAGATTAATTTTTTTTCTATTTTTCCATAGATTGATAGAATTTTTTTTGGAAAGTTTTGAAGTATTTTATTGATTGGAATTTGTAACAATTGATTAATAATCATAGTTATATACGTCTGAAAATGTAGATTTTATAATAAAAAATGATATTCTAGTTAAAAATACCCTACCATTGATACATGTACCATTGTTTCATTATAAGTGTTTGAGAAAATTTTCCCCATGTTGTATTAATTGTTAAATGATCTTGAAATATTTTCAAATAAAATGAAATAATATGATAAAAATATTTAAAAATTAAAAATATATTATAAGAATTATCTACACTATATATCATTATTTTATTTTTTTTAATATGTTGATGGTTAATGTTACAAGACAATGGGGATACATGAAATATCAACATTATGTGGATTGTTTATGAAGAGGAAATAATATGGAAATATATAAGGCATGTTGAGATTTTGTATATCCAAACACCTAGTAATTGTTATAAAAGAAAATTTTTTTTGTACCAGATTTGATACCACGTTAGATGAGTCATAAAACACATTTATGTATTTTAATAACTAAAAAATTGCATATCATATTAATTTCCAAATCCAGAAATCAAAAAAAAACTCATTAGAGATCAACTAAACAAATATCATATTATGAATATTTAATCTTAATTTTCTATAATATATAGAAATATTAGAATCTCATATGGATAGTTCATTATTTAATAAGGAATAATTTTTTCAAATATGTGAAGTGGGAACCTATATTTGTATAAAAATTTTAAATTGAATATATTTTTTAATAGTATAGCCATCAAAATTCCAATATAATAATAAAAGCATCCCTTTTTCAAAATCAAACATTTATAATTTTAAATTTTAAATACATTTCCTTCATATTAAAAAAATAAAGATAAAAAGAAGTTTTAAAACTATTTTAATCCATTTAAATGAAACATCATAAACAATAATGCTCATAATAGTGATATAATGCATTCACCTAGCCAATATTAGAAAGAACGGTTTTTTAGAAATGATTTAAATTGAAAAATTTAAATTATTTAAAAAAAGAAATTGAAATAATACACTATTAAATCTGCATATATTTCTATTTAATCATTGATAAGAAAATCCATATGTTTAATGTGTATATAGAATATTAATAACTGTGACCATAATGTAGTGGAATTTTCAGTTTCATATTCAAGCACCACATCATGTAAAATATTATCCTTGAGAAATAAAATTGGGAGATGCAATTTAAAAAATCAATAAAAACAAGATGATAAGAAAATTTTTATACGTTACTGACAAAGTTCACACAATGTTTCCCTAGATTGATATTCACTCATAAGAAATACGATTTGAAAATTATTTTGGAAAAACCTAGGAGTGTTTAATTACCTTTGAATAACAATTCATTGAATATAATAATTATATATATCCAATCCCTTAAATTATTTCATATGTATGAAATAAATATTATCATTGGATCTTTATGCACAAAAAAAAATAATTGTTGGATATGGAATATGATTCGTATAACAAAAATTGTGACAAAAAACCCATTTAACCGAACTATAGACTATCATGACTGTAATTTGACCATATATATAAAAATTACTATAATAATAAATCATTTTTAAAAATTATTAATATCTACATTCTATTTTCTCATTGAGCACTATCATTTCTTATAATTTTATAATTTTGTTATGTCTTTAATTATTATTAGATGTTTTAATTCTAATATCTTCTCATATTTTCCATAATGTTGACATAAAACACTATACATAGAATCATGGTGAATAATTTCTATATTATAAAAAATACTGAAATTATATTATTTTAATTATTTATATGTCATCATGTTTATTTTATGGAATCCTTATCCAAGGATTTTAAGAACAAGACACATGATGAACATATTTCAGGTAATACAAAGATATCAACAAATTATTTCATGATTATTTTAAATTTCTTTGTAATATTATTAAAACAATATCATTGAAATACATATAAAATATAAATATATTTATTTCCTTGATATATTATATTTTCATAAATATAATTTAGATTCAACTGTTATTGAGGGTTATAAAAATTGAAACACATCTCTCATTGAAGTCGTAGTCCACACATATGGATGGATGATTTTTTTCATTTATTTTAAAAGAGAATCAATATATAAATTAATTTAAAATTTTATAATTATAATAACATTATATATATCATATTTATTCATTAAATCACAGTTTATATCAATCTCTATGATAGAGGTATGAAAAATAAAATATATCATTCACACACATGGTATTTTTCATGTATACCTGAAAGAAATTTTCAATCTACTAAGAAGAAGAGAAGAAATTACATAATTTCTATAAAAAATATAATAAAATTTTGAATACTAATGATAATTATTTATGCTTTGTAACGTAGTTTGAATTAGTATTTAAATGGGTTTATAAAAATGTTAGAAAAAATAATGTTAGTTAATGGGTAATACTGAAGATGATTGTTCGAAACATATCCTGAAATATATTTTGGTGGTGGAGGAATTTTATATTATACATGTGAAAAGTGGTAAATAATATTGGTATAACATACTATGGTTTTTATATATAAAATTTAGTAAGGCAAATTTTAATGATAGATCTAGCTTGATGTCGGAGTAAATTGGTTCCTTTTATATGTGAAAAATACTGACATGTAATTGGAATTTAATGGTAGGTTAGGATTATGATTGGAATTTAAATAGGGGTTGGTTTGGAAATATTTTTGAGACAAATATATATGAATTTAAATGATAAAAATGATATTCTATAATATCCATGTTTCATTTACACTTAGCTATATATAGTCCCCTTGAATTAATCATTTTTAACTATTACTAACCTTGACTAAAAAACATATCAGTGAAATTTTATTTAAAAAAAATCTAATATGAAATATAATAAATAATTTTTAAATAATAATTATATTTTTTAATCTATTCAATCTAATTCAGTTACAATGTCTAATAAAAAAACAATTTAATTAAAACATAAAATATAAGGAAAAACTATTTAAAAAAATGATTTATTTTAAAATATTACTATACTCTGCCAAATTTCAAATCAAAGTCTAATTATATAACATTTATATATTTTTTATTTTATCCATCTCATTACACTCATTATTTAATTGATTCAATGTTAATTAATTAAGCTAATAATTACCCCAAAAACATTTTGAAACTAATTTTTTAATTACACATTTATCATTAACATTGTTTTAGTATTAATATAATAAATCAATTTTTATTACTAAAAACAGAAATTAAGTTAATATATAAAGTGAAAATTATAATTAAAAATATCTAATCCATTCTTATATCAGTGTATAAAATTGATAAAAATTAATTTTAACGTATGTGCACAGAACACCAAAGAACAATTTTTGGAAAAAAGAATATTCTCAGAATAATTTGAATTTATTAAATTATTAGTTATAATTATAGGATATATTATAGATTATATAATTTGATATATTTTATTTATATTCCATTAATATTAATTCTTAAAAATAATATAATAAAATGAATTTTATATTTAATTTTTTTTTTGTAAATTAAATTTGTATTCCTAAAATGATTCCAATAGTTAATCTGCAAAAATAATAGATGTTTTTCATTGTATTATTATTCCAAATTTCCATTATATTGTTCTACATATATTTCATATGAATGATTCCTTCATTTAAATCCATTAACCAATAATATATATTATCAAAATATTTATTTAATAAATTTAAATATTTGTTAATAAAAATATTCACTCTTTTTTCATTCGGGGTTGTGTGTAGAGGAATATATTAAAAAGTGTATTTTATAGATAATAAAATATAATAGAATATCATGTTTTTAAATTCTTCCCAATGAAATAAATTTCCTCCTCAAAATTTTAATTTCTCTAGATGGTGAAAATAGATAATGATATTCTAATTTTGGTAATGGATCAAGGTACATTTTTTTTGAAATATCCACCTCACTAACATGGGTTAAACTAGAGAAATAATCTCATTATTGAGTATTAAGACCCATATAATGGATTTAATTTTTATAGGGAGTTCCTTTTTAGTATTTCACTAGTATTTGACAACAATTTGGTCTTGGATATGAAATGTGTATTGTTCACTATAGAAATTGACATGGGATATATATAAAGAGAAATAATCATTGTCTATAATAACATTAAATTATAGAAAATATGTTTTAATAATATCATCATTAATAAAATTAGAAAACTCTTCCACTTGGTCTATATTACTAACACGACAAGAACTTCTCATGTATATTTAATCAATAGGGTGGTGATATGATTATCCTAGAAAACATCATAGATATAGTGGACTAGATAGAACTATAAACCACTAATAGATTGTTAAATTTGAGGTGGAGTATAATTAAACCTTAATTCATATTATCCAATACATTAATAGTGATTTCATAGTTTTTATTTATTACCTTATATGTTTCTCATTTATATTATTATTATTAACCCTTTTGTTAGGACAACGATATTTGTATTCCATAACCACATTCAATTTACTGAATTAAAGTGAGAGTGATATATTAGTGGTGACCATGATACTTTCTATAATATTGGTCATCTCATTTCATCATTCTAAAAATGAAAATCTCGATAGACAATCATCTTAGATATGGAACATTTTACATTTATTTTGAGGAATTTCCATGAATGATGCTTATCATATTTTTGAAATATAGAAATTATGATATTCATTCCTTTATTACCATTATATAAGGAAATTCTAGGAAACTATATTTCACTCTAACGTGGAATGCTTTGAAATTCAGATATTTTATAATAGATAATCTTAACACTAGAGAGTTGGTTATAAAAATCATAATCATTCTCTAATTAGCTCCAATTAATTTTATTCTTTATTAGTATAATCAGAGAATTATCCAAGGTATCAATTTTTCACATTTTTACTTCAGGTATTATATATTCCAAAAAAAATTAATGAGAATAGATAAAATAATAAATTTTAAAAAATGAGATAATAAGTATTATAATTACTCTGCTATTAATTCTTTTCATAACATGAATTATGAATCTCTAAATCTCAATCATGGTTATCCATTATAAGTTTACATGTAGATTTTATAAAAAAAATATATTAAAATTCTACATAATGTTTTATAAATATCATTTAATTAATTAAAGTATATTGCATGTGAATTTCATACAAGGTGTTTGATTAGGCCATTTTGTTAACTGGGTGAAGAATGGGTTAATACCAGAACATCCCTTTAGGTTTATTATGCACAGGTGAATATATTATAGATATTGTATTAACATTTTGGTATCCAAATATTGATTTTGATTCTAGGAAGATAGAAAATTTATACATTATAAAAAATTTGAAATTTTACCCTATATTAAGTTTTATATATAGGGTTTTCACAAAATATTTTATATTTTAATCACAAAAAATTACTTCACTAATCTAAAAAAAATAACATAACTGGACTCCGATACTTACTATACTTCCAAAACCCATAATCCAAGATTGAAATAATGATTTCAATATATACGAACATTGGTACAAAGATAGAATAATTAAGAAAAAAATAAATATATTTTCATTGTTTAAACATTACATCTCACAATAACCAAATAATTATCAGATCCATTGTTATATTATACTTGGTCCTTATTGATAAAAAATATTATTATAAAAAATATTCTATAATTTTTCCTATTATAATAACTTCTATAGATATAATCGGTTTTAATCATCTTAAAAAAATAAGAAATCGTAAATTATAAATGGTGTGAGATCATATACTCAGTATGGGAAAACATAATAGATAATAAAGGATTATCATTAGTGATTAAAAGATAAACATGTTGGTATGATATCATATTCAATTTCAATGAACATAGAATTACAAAATCATAACTAAATAAACATGGATATTAAAAGTATAATGAAATACAAAGTAATTGGAATAACATATAAATGAGTCATCATAACATTAGAACATTTATGAAAATGATTTTGAGAAAAACAATTGATTATGAAATTTTAATTTTCAAGGGGAACATGAATGACCATCATCATAAAGTAGATATAGTCTGAAAATTTATTAGTTTTACTATCTAATCCCATGAACAAATTTTATATAGTCAAATACTAGATTGAGTTCACTTCACAATCCATGATATGATAATTTATGATATATAAGTCTCTACCCAATAGTTTAGAGGGTAAATAATTCTGTTCCCACTGGTATGATAATGGATATAGTCCCAAAAAGTGTTATTTTTAACTCTCCATTCTAATTTTTCTAATGATATAAATCCATATATAGGTAATTTTTTTATATATAATTTTGTAAATAACTACAAAATAATGATCATTATATATTTTTTTCAAATATAACATGAAATCATTCATATTTCAAGTATCAATTAATTATCCCATGTAAAAGAGATGAATTTCCAGATGAAACTCATGGAAAATTAGATAATTAGATTCATGGAATAATTTTTTTGGAATCAAAATAACAAATACATAGTATAAAATATGTAGTTTTAATTTTTAATGAAATATATGTAAAATTGAGAGATTTGAGAAACACTGTTAACATTATAAGATAATAATCGATAATGAATTTGATTTTATTGTAGCATATTTTTAATCCACCATAATGAAAAAATACAAATGAGTTCATTTAGAGGATAATTATTGATTTATAACAATCATGGAGTTAAAATAATTTTTATATAAAGGTGAAAATAGAATAAAATTAATTATTGTGTTTTTAGAAACAATATCTACTACATTTGATAATGATGAAGCTATGTGTAAGATAAATATGACTAAATACTGGCTTATGGATTTAATCGATCAATAATCCACTCGGTGGAAATTATATAGACTGTGTAGAGAGTAGTTTACCACATAGAAGAGCTTATTGATGATGATCTCTTTTTCCATGTATGTACTCTTCACTTGGAATTATATACTATTCAATTTAAATAATCTCTATGATGTTTTTATTCAGTTTTTGAGTTCCTTTAGTACACAATTTTCTTTTTTTATGTTTATTGTGGTTTCATAGTTCTCCTAGCTGTGGCTTCAAAAAAAATTATATTTGATTGAATTATGAAGATATGAGTAAAATTGAAAATAAAAGTTCAAATGGTTAATGATTACTGTATTGAAAAAATATTCTTTTAAAATGAATTGTAAAAAATAGTTCCTTTAGAATGAAATATATATTTTAAATATGTAATGAGAAAACATTTGAAAACGATTAATTGTGAAAATAATTTTCAATAACCGAGTCCTGAAAATGACATAATTGATTGAAAATGATAATGCTATTTTTTAAAAACATACAATATAAGAAACTGTCTTGAAAAAAGTATCCTTTTAAAATTAATAATAATTTTAATTTTTGGAAGTGATATTTTTTTATAATATTTATTTTTTAAGAGAATCTTAAATAGTTAAACTTTTAAAAACTCATTTTTAAAATCATGATTTAAATATTAAAATCAATAGTATAAATACAAAAAATATAACATTATTTTTTTTATATTTTCAAAATAATTCTGATTCAAAATAATTTGTAGTACTACTTTGAAAAATGAAATGGATTCTTTATAAAAAATAATTCACATAATGATAAATGAATTCATTAAATGGGAAAACACTTAAAATAGGGTTATTTAAAAAGAAAATATCACGAAAATGTAATAAATTTTGTTTGAAACTACTTTATAGAATGTAAAATAAAATAAAATAACTTAATATTTTTATAGAATAAAAGATAAATATTCCTATAAAATAAAAGAGGACACAAAAGAGGAACATTATCAACTATATAGAAAATGTGGGTTTGGATGCATATACAAGCATAACATCATGTAAATTATGAACCATGAGAAATGAAATTATTAGAGTACTTTTAGTACCATAATAATTTCAGTTAGTAATTAAAATCGTTATATTATTATGTATTATGTTTATAATATTCTCCCCCTAATATAAATTTATTCATAACAATATTGATTTGAATATGATATTTGAATGAATCCCATACGTATTTAGTAACCATTAAATTAAACAACATTATGTGGATTTGAAAATCCATTTAAATTAATTAGGATTATTATATATATATATATATGTAGTATATGTATAATAAATTAAAATAAGTTGTGGACATGGCATAAGTCTCAACGAAAAAAATATTGAGATGAAAAAAACATCACCATAACTATAAACTATAATAAATTCACCTTAAACTCATTTATAATAAAAATTATTATATTAACTACTCATTTCAGAGCCTGTTTAATATATATATATAGCATTTTTTAATTTTTAATTATAATTTTTTAGAAAATTTATCAATAATATTCATTAGTAAATATTGTAATTTTAATTGTCTCCGACATATTTCATAATAGACAAGTTATACCTAGTTCTTAGATATCATGTTATTAATTAAATGATTAGAAAATATATTTTAATATTTTCTGATGTATATAAAAATTTATTTATTTATTTTATGGAAAAAAATCATTTTTTGAAATATTGTGATAAACGATGATCTTGTCTCGAGTAATATGTCACAATGACAGATTACTATATATCAGTGGTAATAATATTATGTCACACATTCATTAATATATATATATATATATATATATTATTTCTTGACAACATATTTTATACACAATTTTTCCTTTAAACAATCCATGTAATTTGGTGATAAAAAAAGAAACACATCACTCATGGAAGAGGTAGTACACATATACACAATGAAAATACATTCATTTTACATAGAATAGAAGGAAGAGAGAAATCAGATTATCTCCTATGAATCTATATAATTTTATAAATATCATATGTATTAATCCAATAACCCTTTTTAACCCATCAAGTCAGGTATTTATAAAAAAATCACCAATCATTGAGTCAGTAGTCTACACCTATGAATTGAAGATATTTTCTATCTTTAATTAAAAAGAGGGAAATTTATATGATGATTCCAAAATAAATATTATAATATTAATTTTAAAAATTAATCTAATTTCATCATAATTAAATATTATATTTGTATGATGGTTGATGAAAAAGGTATAGAAAAGAATGTTATAGAGTGTGTAATACACATGTTTAGAGTTTGAATAATCTATTGAATGATCGTTTAGAAATGGAGTACATTGAAATTATTCTAATAAATGAAACAAATCTTATGAACATATGCTTTAAAACTTATTAATACATTATTCCAATAATATTTAAGCATAAAATTCAAACAAAGGATCATAATGTCTACTGTATTTTTAATACTTGTTAAAAAATTAGAAAGCCTGAAACCCAAAAAAAATATAATATAATTTTCTATCCATAATGTGTTCGCGACATCCATTGAAATATTATATCATTATCAAATAGGATATGAAATTCATGAACATATATAGGATCTGAAAACCTTATAAAGGTGATATATATATATATATGAATAATGCATACTTTATGGGTTACATGGAAAGACATCATGTCATGAAAATGCATGGAACATGAGTAAACATATAAAATCATAACCTATAGAACATGGGATAATGTGATCATGGAAGAATTTTAATATAGAAGAATCGTATAACAATTCATAGACATGAGTCAAGGATGAATTCCAAGAGTATATCACATTGCTTAAAAAGTCATATTTTGGATAAGGATTATTCTTTAATCCCATTCATGATGTATCATGAGGCTAAATTAAACCTAATGCATTGGATCCCTATGTAGGGGAAACTATCTAATCATTTTTATTCATATGTATTCCTTGTAAAGAATCAAACATACATAATAAACCAAAGGGTTTCCCATGTAATTAAATATGCATCATAATCATGTCATTAGGAATAACCGAAGGATTAGTCAAAGTTGATTCCATTAAAGAGAGAATTAAATCATTCTATAAAATTAGTATATAAAAAAATTAATAATGACATATTATGACCAACTGAAATGAGTACATAAAAAGGGAGTTTAGGATACTTTAGAAATGGGCCACTTTATTGTGGTTTTAGGGAAATGATTAATGAGTTATTAAAAATGATAAAAGAAAATACGTTGGAAGAAAATCATAAATTAATATAGATTTATTTTAAGGATAAAATTAGTGATTTTATACAACTAATTAATGATTAAGACAATTACATTGTGTACATGAATATAGTTAATAAATATAGAAGTTCACATCAATCGTGTTTTCCTTATGGGTGGAATTTAGAAGGGAAACCATATAAACGTGAATTTATCTTTCAAAGATTAATGATTTGACATTTATACAAATATTTTAAACATATATATAGAAAATAATTGATTTATATAATAATTATATTTAGAAAATTTCCCTCAACCAAAAGGTCGATATAATTATTCATAAAATATAAGAAAGTTAAAAGAGGAAAAATCATTGGATCTTATTACAATCAACCTCATAAAGAGGGTGTGGGGCTGCAGTAAGGGTATCAGACCATGTAACAAGACGTCCAATGCCCATGTTCACAAGAGAATCCACATCCATGTTCACCTCCCGATAAACAAGTGTGATGAAGAAGTTGAGGCACGAATGAGTCTTCATGCATTCCATCCACTGTGAAAACATCAATGTGATATGAATTTGACCATTTCTTATTGCCTACACAATGGTGGGAGAGTCACATAGAAACCATATTTTATTCTAGCCATTCATTTTATAAAATGAGACATCGTGAGGAATCCCAAGAATCTCTTACTCAAGGAAAATTGTCACATCACAAGATCCATAAAAACATCCCATAACAGAATCAGCATTGGACCAAATGACCACTCTACCCCCTAAAGGCCCAGGATTCCCTTTAAAAGAACCATATGTATTCACCTTTATCCGATGAAGGAAATGATGTATCCAAAATAATTTATAATAATAAAATAATGTTGGATATTATCATGGACACCAATGTTTTTCAGAACCTTAAAATTATTTATACTGTTAATGGATTCCCCCATTATAGAATCAAACATATCCCTTATAGTAGAAGAAACCTGCTTCATTATTAGCTTCAAAACATACCCTTTTCTGCAGTGAAAAGAATTATTGAGGTTCCACTAAATGGAATGTAGACTTTCATCTACAGCCATATAGTGTAGAGCACGAAACTGTGGTGAGTGCTGCATAACTGAATAGTAATGAAGAAGGGCATGTAGTCCCAAAAATCGAATCCCATCCGGATTAAAAGCATCCAGAACAACCTTCCAATTGTTCATGGCCATTTCATAGTGAAGGAATATGTGATTTTTATCCTCTTTATTCTAAAAACACATAACACATCACGAACAAATATGTAGACCAATCATTTTGAAATCCTTATTTGTGGTAACTTGTTTTAATCCATCCTTCATATAAGTGTTAGACATGAATGCCAGATATTTTTTTGTTGAAAATAGAAAACCAATTATATTCAAAAGTATAGCATTCATGACATGTACATAATACAGGTTACTACAATAAATTCTTTTTCTAACCAGCTCTGAATCCATACAAACAAGGATAGGAGAAAAAATCATAATGATTAATCATAGTATGATCTTAATTCGTAAGGGTTGATGGAGGGTCATCAAAAAAATTTTATATAGTAACCCAGTCACATGATCCCATAAAAACCCACTAAAAATAATCCGAGAGAATATAACTAGTCCAATTATAATTGAAAAACACAAGACTAGAGGTCTTGTTCATAATCCATTTTGAGTAGGTTAGGATATTCTGAAATAAAGATTTAACTACACGCTCGAGAGAAGAGTCAATTTAGATGTTACATCCCTACCACAATTTGATAGGAAAATGAGCAATAAGTATAACTAATGATTGTGAATTACTGTAATGTTTATTCTCGACAAGGCTAGCTTGGAAAGAATTATCAAATAGGGAAATATTATTTATACCCATGACACTGTTATTTAAAAGGCTACAACAAACCTTCTATAGAATAGTGACTATTTTCCTCTCATGGATATTACCACTCAAAATAAAATTATATATGGATATATTTAGTCATTTAAGAAGCCCCCTCCAATATTTATAGTCTATGAAATTATATACCATTTTTGTAATAATTACAAACTTCACCAAACTAATTCTCCTATCAATAGAAATAATCTACCCTTTCAAGGTTGAGAGATGCTCATTGACCCTATCTTCAATTTAGAAGTATAATGAAGCTCAAGGACACCCCTAAATTAATATAACACCAAGATAATGAAATGGAATGGACCCTTCTTAATTCCAAACTCTGAAAGAATCCAATACATCCTAGAAATATAGAACCTCTTTCCAAAATGTATGGATGATTTTTCCCAAATAATACACTAACCAGAATCCCTTTCTTAGTGGTGAAGGATTTGCTTCAAGATGTGAATATTATTATTACGACCCTTTAGGAAGATAATGATATAATTACCATAGAATAGACGAGATGGGAAAATGAGGGACTTCGATGATTGTATTGGATTATGATAACCTTGAAAAAACATGTGAGTATGGATTCTACTAGGATAATATTCAGAGATAGAAAAAAAGCAATGTTGAGAGGGGATCTCCCTGAAAGAATCCCCTATAGAAAGCCAAGTAAACTTTAGGGGATCCATTTAAAAGATTTGAGACATGATCAGGTCCATGGAGAGAAGAAATCGGTCGTATAAATAATTCATTGAATCCTATCATCCATGTACAATTTAAATAAATGTCTAATCAATAGTTTCAAGGCTTTTTTAACGTCAATAATGAGTGAAATTGTGGATCCTCTTGTAGGATTCCTAAGAATATTCAGACATTCTAATGCAGAAATAATACATTACTGTATATATCATCCTTTGATAAATACCAATTGCTTCCAAGAAACAATCTGTGATGAAATAATTGAGATCTTGTTAGAAATAATTCTACTTATGACATTGTATCTTGTTTTGACCAATGATATTGGCCTAAACATGTTAATAATACATGAATTTTTATCTTTATAATTTAAAATGATAAACTACGCATTGAGGCAATGAGGGAGACCACTGATCTAATTAAAGAGGAGACTAATTTGACAATATCTCTTTTAACAAAATCCCTATATTTCTGATAAAATAGGTTGTCGAAGCCATCCAGACCTAGAGCACTAGAGGCATTGATGCTGAAAATAGTATCCTTAATCTCAAAATCTAAATGAGGACAAATTGTAATTAGATTATTATCTAGAGTGACCAAGGAAGGGATGATAAAATCGATTAGAGATCCCACATATCAGTCCCATTAAAAATCTTGTAGAAATAATAAATAGTATAATCTAAAATATATTTCTTATTATCTATGATTTGATTACCAACATTTTGAATGGAGAAGGGATGATTTTTCTTCCTAATTCATTGAATAGAATCAATGAATTTTGTATTCTGATTCCCTTCAAGAAGCCACATTAATTTAATGGTCTTTTTAAGAATGTTCTCTTTAATAGAAAAGAGAGAGTTCAATTTGGAACAATAATTAATTCCTTAGAAAAATCATGATCAATATTTTCTATAGAGGCTTTATCTTAATGTTTATAGAGAGAATATTCAAGATAAAAAAAATTCATTGTCCATCTCACTATAACTATCCTTACACCAAACATTTAAGGTGCAATAAAGAATTTTCATTTTGAAATGATAATCAGCACCATGCATTTTGTTCTAGGAGATTTCAATCAGGAATCAACATTAACATTGAAGTTCCCATGATTTGGTGAACCAAAAAAGAAGAGGCCTCAAGAGTTCTCTTACCCTAAAACTTACCAGGATTAGGTGGTGATTATGAGAAATATTTGGGAGAGTAGTGCAAGAAATTGAGTCCCATTTTTCCAAGAAAACATTATTCACCATGTCCCAATCAAGCTTACTATAAATCAAACGTTTAAGGTATCTCCCTTACCAGGGGTACATTGTACTAACCAAACAATCCACATTCAGTATTTATCATCAACACATCCTATCTATTCCCTTTGATTAATTTGAGAATTTATGGTGCCTATTTATTCACTTGAAAAAAAACGTATTAAAACCACCAACAATAACTAAGGAGAATATATAGATCTAAATTTTTCAAGTTCATGCCACAAACTCCTGCAACCCTGATTTCTGTTTTTAGAATTAATAAAAGAGCCAACCAACTATTAAGAATCATACTGTGAAGAGTAAGAAATATTATACTCATTAAGAATGATAGTATCAACTATGTCAATGGAATAATGATAAAATACCCATAGACTATCATCCCAAATAGAAGAAACATTGGAAAAAACCAAAAGAAAATCCTACTTATTGAGACTTGAAAAGAACAATTAATAAAATGATTTTGGATCAAAAATTCTAAGCCACGTCATCTTGTGAATCTGAATATTCCTATAAAAATCATTAATAGTAGATTAATTTGAGAGATCTTGGAATTTTCAATAGACTACATTAATTTTGAATCCAACATAAAGTTAAAACTATACATCCTATTTTTCTTCATTGGCATATCCTTTTTTAAATAAAATTAGAAACCATTGCAAATCTTGGTGATGCTCATGGTTTTCATTATGTGAGAAAAACCCTTAGAAAAACCCATTACAGAAGTAATATTTGTTGTTTCCAAGAATTTTTATTCACCTCCAAAGAGCACAGGGGGGTTACATTTGGACTGTAAATCTTCAACCTCCTCAACCAAGTTGCATAATTATTTCATTGTGGGACATGAAGTTATTTGTATAACAACATCAAACATAGAACAGAAGTCCTTATCATTATCTACCATTAAGGTAATAGCTTCTAAAGAAGCATCCTTGTTGTCTAGAACCCCATTTTTACAGCCTTTGAACTCATCATCCATAGACGTTAGATCATTTGAATGCGAATTGAAAACCAAGTTGATAACATCAATATCTATCTCTAAATCATCACCATCTACTACATTTAAATGAGGGAATGAGTAGATCCCATCGGTAGTTACAGTAGGCATAGGAACAACCTTCTCCTAATTCTTCTTAAACTCCAGCTGATCCTTAACAAAATGATCCCCATTATTAGTTGATGTGGTCTTTACCATATTATTCATACCAAACTTCCTCTATTAATTAGATTTATCATCATTAAATTCCCTATCAAACCACTGTTCTATTTAATATTCTAGAAATTGGAGATAGAATGACTGACTATATTATAATAGTCTCAAAATGGTGGCTTCTCCTCATTTACTCTTCTAATTTCAATCTTATGATCATTATAAAAATAAATTAACATATCTGGAATTTTGGAGTCCATGTTTACATCTATAAGAACATGAGAATATAATCCAAGCTCCCCATAGATAGAATGTTGTTCCATCTCCAATGTAGTCCGCACATAAGAATAGATACAACTAAGTATATTATGATGCCAACAAAACCAATTTAGACTATGTAAGAGCATCTAAATTTGGGTTGTAATTTGGAACTGAGTGAATGGGGTAAAGTGCCTATCAAATTCATAAAATTTGATGATACCCGACATAAGAGAAGTCTCCCCCTTATTCTATGCCTTCAAGAGTTCCTCCCTACAATTGAAAAACATGTGAATGGATACTCTTCCAATCAGGATTAGCTTGAACTATCTCTCCCCTAAATATTAAAAAATTCCTCACTGTAAGATCTAAGTTATTCCACTGTTTATATCTCATGACAGGGGAGATGCATCCTAGATTATAAAACATTCAAGAATCAAGCCTCTATTTGACCGAATCATGATCATCAAGAACTGAGAAAACACCATAAACAATTCGAGGCAGTGAACTTTATTGCATGTGAGGGGCGACCAAAATATTGGAGAGACCCATCAAAGTATTAGAGAAGGAAACCCCCTTTTCCCTTGGTGAACTATCCAAATCCTCATGTGTCTTTTCTGAACCATCCAAGTCCCTCGCAGGAAGCGCAAGGAATTCCCACTTCAGATCGAAGGATCCCATGACAGATCCCTAATAAAGATGATTTATTGATTGAAAGAAACTCCATTCTCGGGTAGATCCTTCATTCCCAAAATATTCCACCATCAAAATCCCCTAGAATAATATAATAATGAATAAGAATTTAATTGGGTTATGTTGAGAGAAAGCGTATCTGGAAGGAAAATAATAGAGGTTAATTGGGTTACCACATCTTATATATGAATATGGTCCACACATAAACATAATTTTCTAGATAATGAATTAGACCCAATAATTAATTAATTCATATCCTATTAAAAATATATTATATTTATTAAATAATTATTACGTTTATTTATAGCCATTTTGATGGGTTAAAAAGGTTAATTTCATTTTTCTTAGGGCATTTATATCATGGTTTTGTTCTAGATCACCTAGAGTATAATTATGGTAGTTCATTTAGAATGAATGAAATACTACAGAAGTTGAATGATAATGTATTAATATTAATCCATAATTTTAAATGGTCCCAAAAATCATTTTTTAGATATTGGAATAATTCGTTAGATAAAACATTAATGACATACATTTAGTTTATTTTTACGGTTTTATGATCATCACGATGTAGTCATGTTTTATTATTTAATATAATTTCATATATTTGTTAAATAACATAATAAGATATAATATAAATTTTCAAATATATTTTGACCATTATGATGTTTTATGACTGGCCACAAAGTTTTTAATGGAAATAATGAAATCATCACCATATAAGGTTGTGTATCAACCTATCACTGATGATGTTTTTTGTTTTTAAGAGAAAATGGATGATACAAATTTTTTTGTGTATTCCATTAACGAAAATTATATCATATTTTATATATGATACTATTGTTTTAATGATATTTTGGATTTGGGTAGTGAGTTGAGTATTATAAAATAAAGAAAATTAAAAGATAAAGAATTTTTATTTAATATCTAGAAGATCATCTCCATGGGAACCTCTATAATGAAATTAGAAGTTATATTTTTGGTAGAATAAGAATATTAGGATGTAGGGAAAAATATTGAGACTGTAATATGGATGATTGTAGAGAAGTTAAAAATCTTATGAGGTGTGACAATAATGGATTTTATTTATATGGCGAGGAGAAGGGTGCTTTAGATTAATTTATTCATTTGTTAATTATTTTTGGCTCAAGCCTATCAATTGTGCATAATTTAGCGAATAAATATAGTAACTAGTGAAATTGAAGTCTTACAAATAGTTTCCCACAATAATTATGAGTCATAAATTTATTTATTAAGCTAACAATGTTAAATAAAATAAATTACCAACATTTACTATTCACCGAAAAATTATCTTCTCCATTTATCGATGTCTAGAATTGAAACATTACCTCCCTTTATGAAAATAATTTTAAATAAATGATAAATTGAATTATTAATTTAAATCATAATGTATTCTTAAAATAAATTTTTTTATATTTTATCAGAGTTTATGACACATTAAAAAATTTAATTAATGTCTCATAATATTTTATCACAATTATAATGAAACTAGTACTATTTTAGGAATATATTTTATGAAAATAAATTTTCACTTAAATCATTATATGAATTTTCAAATTGAAAACTAAGATATATGTTTTATAAAAACACCAATAATTAGTTTATCATTTCTAAAACATTCATTTAAATATACAATAATATAAACATATCATATTTTCATTTATAAGAAGCCTAAATTTTATGTATACATTCATTGGAGAGATTACTGTTCTAACCACAAGGATATTATTCCATATGGCCACATTACAGTTCAAATATCAATGTTACTATTCCAATGGTATAGATTCCTTAATTTCTATAAATACATATTATTTCATTTATTCTTCATTAATAATAAAAATGTTTTGTTTTTTATCTATGAAATGCTTTTTAATTACACTACATGACATTATTTTAAGAAGGGAATGTCCATTGATAGTACTTTGGGATGTTACATTCTTCCCCCTCATGAAATTTCACAATTGAAATTTCATTTTTCATACTATGTTGTATATATTTCATGATATTTATCCTTCACCACTGACTCTAGTTCCTATCTCACCTCTTCCTAATTAGATTTTCCCCATTGTACATTAATTATGTGATTAGTCTTGTTGCATGTGAATTTATCTCTATAGTTCAAGATCATCAGTGTCTACTCCTCGTAAAAGATAACATTTAATAATTCTATCACCACTGAATTTTGTACATGTGAGTGGTATGGTATGTAATTACATTTAAGGGATATGTGGAATACATAAGTTAATTGGGACATGGCTGGAGGAACAAATTCTTTCTATTCTATGGCTCTGATGCAATCACGAAAATCAAAAAGGTTAATATACATGGGATTTGGATTTCTTTTCTTCCAAAATTTCATGACTCTATTCCAAGGATATCTATGGAGAAATATATTGTCACCAACCTCAAATTCTATGTCTCATCGATGATTATCTGTATAGTTCTTTTATTGACTTTGGGATATCTAGAAGTTTTTTTAAATGCTTTACACATTCTATACCATTTGATTAACAATTTTAGGTAACATCATATTATATTTTCTAGCTTCATCATATAAAGAATATGTTTTGCATCTTTTACTATAAAGAAAATCATATAAAAGCATTTTTATGATTGAGTGGAAACTGTTGTTGCAAGAGAACATGAACAAATGTATATATTGGTCCCATCTTCCATTGATGTTAATAGAACATTCTGTAAACATGTATTCCAATGTCTATATATTCTTCTCATATTGGAAATTAGTTTGAGGATGATAAGTTTTATTTAATTTCATATCATTGTGTAGAGCTTGTTGGAAATGTTTCTAAAATATTTTGTTAACTAGATGACCTCAAGAAGATAAAATTTAAAGAAACTCTATAAATACTTACTACATCTACAATATATATATATATATATATATATATATATATATATTATTGGATTATAAGTCCTCTTGGAATGCGGTAAAGTGATATTTTTTTCGTTAGACTATCCACAATAACACATATGATATTATTTCCTCTAGGTGTCATTGATTGTCTATCAAAAAATTCAATGATTATGTTTAACCATTTCCATGATTGTATGGGTAATGATTGTATAATCCCCTTAAATTTTTTTTATACATCCTTCACTTATTGACATTTCAGGCACATTGATGTGAATCTAGTATCCTTTTACTCATATTGTCGCATCAATAGTTATATCAGAGATCTTGAAACATATTTGTGCTAACTGGGTCGACAGAGAAAAATTATCTATGTGCATCATTCAAAAAAACATTATTTATCGTAGGATTTAACAGTAAATTTAGTCATAATCCAAATATTATGTCTCCTTCCTGATAATTTTTAACTCAGAGGATTTCTCTTTTTTTATTGATTCCACCTTCCTCTAAATTTTCATATCATTTAATTGTGCATCCATTATATTATCCAAGATGGATTGGTAAAAAAAATTGAAATGATTTACTATGTTCCTTCCATAATGATTCATCTGTCCATTATTTTCATGTCTATGAAGGTTTGATCCTAATAGATTATCAAGATTTATTTATTGTTATGTTCTTTTATATATAGAGAATAAACAACTCTTTACTATACCATGATGGTTATGCATTGATCATTCATAATACCTGATGATCTCTATCCATATTTTTTGGAACATATTACAATTATTCTATGTGAATAAATTGTTTAACATTTTTGATCAGTATATATCTCACACTTCTTCCCATGTAAATAATTCAGCCATATTTTCAATGAAAGGACAAAATTTGACAATCCCATATCATGTTTGGGGTAGTTTATCTCCTTATATTTTGGTTTCGTTGAGATTTAGGACATCACATTATCATTGGGAATGATTGCAAAGTCTAATACCTTATTTTATGCATCTTGGTATACCAAAATGACTTATTCACTTATTATTATTGGGTGTATTAATGTAGTAATAATAATTTTTTCAACTCATTAAATAAGTATTAACATTCACTACTCTATTAACACATTATTCATGTCTAAGATATCTTGATTAGTGGGGTTTACAGTAATATGATGTTCTTCAAAAATTGTATACATTTTCTATATTATCCAAGGAATCTAGGGGTCTCCATTATAGTTATTTCCATGGGTGAATCATAGATTCCCTTTATCATAGAAGGGTGTAAATATATTCATTTTTTAATGATAACATTCACCAAGAAAGATACATCCTCTATCAATAATAGAAACCTGCATTTATTTTAATATATATTCTCCCTGCTAAATGCATTTAGCATAGTACTGGAATGATCATCATGTTCCTTCATGGTCTTGGAGTATATCAGAATATGATCAATAAATCCTACCCAAAATTTTCTCAACAGTAATTTGTAATGAAACTATTCATTATGTCCATGGTAATTTCTATAGCATTTGTGATTTTAGAGGGAATAACTATGAACTCATAGTTTACATACCTTATTATAAATAAAGTCATTTGAATATATTTTTTCCATTCCTTTAATTTATAATATCTCAGCCGAAGGACCCATTTATAGAAATATGTGTCCACAAAAATTTGATCAAAAAATTCATCTATCTAAGGTAAGGGTTATATTTTCTTTATCATTATTTTGATTGGTTCATAATTATCAATGTAGAGGCACATTGATGCATCCTCCTTCTTGGTGAAGAGGACTATAACACCCTAAGTTGAGTCACTCAAATGTATGAAACCCCTTTATATATTATGTTGCAACTTCTTCTTTAGTTCCTCAAACTCAATGGTTTCTATCATATAAAGATTATTTAATTTATGTAATGATCATGTAATAAGGTCAATTTATAACTCAAATTCTTTTTCAAGAGGAAGACCGTGATATTCATATTGAAACGTATTAGTGCACTCACTCAAAATGAGATGGCCTTAAAGTATGATCATCTTAATTTTCATAATAATTTGAGATAGATATGATTTCTCATATTAAAAAAATCCACAATAAATATGATAATAATTATATTTTTTTATTATCCTCCTTACACTTGTACATAATTGGAGGATACCTCGGAGTGTGAATAGTAATATACCTTTCATGATAGTTGATGTTGGCATTATAAAAAGATATCCAATCCATTCCCAATATAGAATAATCTATTTCATTCATCCTTAGAGGTTTTTCATCATGATTTCTTACGAAAATCCATGAACTAGGTTATTGGGTAAAATAATGATCATGTTCATTATAGTTAAAACACTTTAGAACATATTATTTTTTGATCAATGCCATCCTTTTTTTATTCCACGTTACTAGGCTTCTTCAAGCCCCTTCATAAAAAATCATCACAATTCCCCAATAATGTGTAATATGAAGAATCACGTAGTTCCCATCATGTTATTTATAGTATTCTTCTTCCCACACTATTTTCATGTGGGATGTTTGATTTTCATTACATCAATGTATTTATCTTTTTATCCTTTCATATTGTACTCAATTTTATTCTTTTTATCTCTCAGACCATGATTCCAATGTGAGTCACAAATCATCATCTCAAGATCTAAGGAACATTGTATAATATGATTATAGCATTCAAATTATTTAATCACCAATAATTTTCATAGAATTTGATTTAATATTTTAAATATGTGATCTATATTTCATTCATATATAATGGAAATTACTTAGGAATATCATGCAAGACATTTTATATTTCCATTATAATATATAATTGACTCATCCTCATGTGGCATCCATCTAAGGATCTACCTTTCCATATCAAGACTAAGAGTGTGGGAAAAATATTTGTTAAAAATATTTTATTGAATCCTTTCCAATCCATTTAATGATTTTCCAAGTAAAGCATTATTTAATCATTTTCCACCTCTAATCAACTTCTATAGGAAAATGATAAAAAATCCTAATGGATTGATTATCGTTTAAAAATTTAACGACCTATAATATCTTCTAAATTGAGTTAATCAATTGTTCTACAATAAGAGGATCAATGGATACACTAATAATAGTCCTCCTTTGTCATATAAATGATTAAACCATAACATTATCATTCAGTAGAGAAGGTGGGAATTACACAATATACATTTTTTATTTAACAGCATGATCGATTTGATCCAATACTATCATGATTATTTTATCTCACACTCCCATCAGGTTTTCCATTTCATCAAGGAAATATTCACATTGACTATCTCATTTATTATTAGAACGTGTTCTCATATTTTTTACATTAACTAAGAATACGTATAATTCAATTAGGTGTTTTGAATAAATAGTATATTGGCTAACATAAAAAAATATTGAACATATAAGGATAAACATGAAAATGAAAAGTTTAACCTAAATTATGATTCTCTATGATTTAGTATGAATTATGCATGGTGATATAATTTTTCCACAGGTTCTAAATAAATATTTCTAGTCCGAATACCTTATAATATCTATACCTTACCCAAATAAATAATATAATCACCATTACCTTTTATCTTGCTATTACATGATTTTAATCATATTTAACCACCAAATATAAAACAAGTATCATAATGTATTTTTTCATTGCAAGAATGGGTACATGATGTGAAAGCATGAAACCAAAATAAAATGATATTTTATTTCAAATCCCTAATGAGATATTAATTTAACGTAATAGCATACATCCACATTGGATAATATAGACAATACGTGAACAAAATGAAGAGCTAAAAAACATTGTAACCAAATTAACCTAGAAATAAAGAACAATACATGTGTTTGAAGGAACACCATGATAAAATAAAATGTGATGGAACATAATTAATCATTTAGAATAATAATAGGTATAACATTGGATCATGTGTTCATGGTAACATAGGAATTAGGACAAAACATATAACATGACATAAACATGAGTTGAGGCTAACATCAAAGACTATATCACATGGTATGTGAAGTAGCACAATGGATTAGGTTTACTCTCAAATCCCATTCAGGAAAACAGATGATTCTAAAAATTACCAGTTGTATTGGATTATTATAAGGGGACACCCATCATAACACATTCATTCATATGTGTTCTATATAAACAATAAAATATATGTAGCAAACATAAAGGAAAATCATGGAATGAAATAGTCTTTATAATTATGTCATAAGGAATAACCGAATCATATATCATAATAGAATTCAAGAAAGAAAGGATTAAATAATTTGTGTACAATCATGAAGATAAAAATATGAATATATCATTAATAATGATTTCCAAAATGAAATTCGTACATGAAAAATAGTGTTTAGGAAAAATTAAAAATGAGAAACTTTAGTGTATTTTAGGGGAAATTATTAATGACTCATTTACAAGGATAAAATAATAATTGAATAAATAAAACCATAAATTAAATAAGACCATTTATGATGATAAAATTATTGAATTTAGAGAAATATTTCTATTTTAAATCATTTAATGTGGTGTACATGAAAATGTGTAAAAAATAGTGAAGATCTCGTTAATAGGGTTTTCGTTCCGAAAGGAATTTACAATGAAGCATTATTAAACACACCTTTACCCATAAAATAATGATTATTTAAGTTATATAATAATATTTTTAGTAAATAAATATAATTTTGGAGATGTATATAAAACAAAAGAATAAATAAAATGGGGTATTGAGAGATAATATTTAACCGAATGGAAAAAAATAGAGGTTCAGAAAGATCCTTTACCTTTTATATGAATACGTTATGCATATTCACTTAATGTCCTAAATGATCCAATTAGATCCATTAATTAATTAATTTATAACATATTGATCAAATATTTTTTTATTACAAATTTATTATGTTCATTTATGTTCATTTTTATGGGTTATAATGTTTGATTTCCTTATTCTAGTACTATTTGTTTCATGAAATTTTTTTAGGGTTCCACTAAGTATTATTATGAGAGTTCATTATAGATGGATGAAAAACAATATAAGTGGAAATAAATTAAATTAATATACATCAATAATTTTAAATGGTCACATATTTAAATTTGTTAGAAATAGTAATTATTCATTTTATAAAATAAAAATGTTATACATTTTTTTTTCTTTGGATGTGTTTTCATTCATCAAGAACTAGTTTTGACTTATTATTTATTATTATGTATAAATATATGATCGAAAACAAAAAATGTTAAGATATAAATTTTAAAATATTTAAGAACCATTATAAAGGTGTTTTGACCATATATGAAGGTAGTACTAGAAAACAAAAAGACCTCATCCACAAAAGTTGGGAATCAATATATCACGCATGATGTTTTTATTTTTAAGATTAAAGGAAAAGATAAGATTTATAATTATGGATATTATATGATCATAATAAAATTATTGTGTATATATATATATATGATACTAAATCTATTATGATATTTTGTCTTTTTGGTGAAAGAGTTTAAGAAAAAAAGAAATTAAATGGAAAATAAGGAGAATTTTTCCTCTTAAATATATTCTACTTGATATCCTTATTTTGTCACAATGAAGTGGTTATTTAGCGAGACAAAAAATTATTGGAATTTGAGACATGGCTTCATAGATGAATTGGGAGTAATATAGGGAAGCTATAAATCTTAGGATGTTCAGGAGAAGGGGTGTTATTTATAAGGGGGAGGAGACGGATATTTTTTATTATATTTTTTAGTAGTTTATTTTTTGGATCAATACTATCTATATTGTTGATTCTTCTTAGCAAGTGGTGTAACTAGTGCATTTAAGTTCAAACCAATGTATTCCTATATCATTTCTGACTCAAATATTCTCATATTAAGCTTAAAATATAAAATACTATCAATTTTTGTATTCCAATATTCAGAAAAAAATTATGTTTTTTAAAAATATCACAAAATTTCACCATAGCTTTTTTTGATGTCTACATTTCAAAAATATTACACATTTTATTAAAATAACATTCTAAATGTTATATTTTTTTTATAAATAAATATATCAGGTTTTTAAAAAAACTATTTTAATATTATTAAAATTATTATAACAGTTTAAAAAATAATTTAATGTATTATAAAATTACCTTTTAAATATAATAAAGCATAATATTAACTTATTAATAAATTTTATGAAAGCATTGTTTCATTTAAATAATTATATTAAAAATTATGTTTAAAATAAACATTATGTTTTATAATAATAATACACTTAATATATCATTTTTAAAACTTTTATTCAGATATTCCCGGACATAAATATATTGTATTTTCTTTTATAATATTCCAAAATTATATTTTTACATTCATAGTTGAGGTTACTATTCAAACAAAAATATTAATGTTTCCAACGACCACATTACTATTACAATTGTCATGTTATTATTCCAATGATATAAATTCCCTATTTTAATTAAATACCAATTAATTCATTAATTATTCATTTATTTGAAAAATATTTTGATGGATTATTTGTGTGATTATTTTAATTTACACTACATAACATAGTTATAATAATGGAATTTCCAATAATTAAATTTTTGGTTGTTATGATTAAAATGTCTTTGTGGACTCTATGGGAGGTGATATTGGAACATTTTTACAATAATTTATAAAGAGAGGTGTGCCATTATGTTAGAATATGTTCTTTCCTTTATAAGATACAAGTTAAAAATTACATTGGAATTGAATGATATGTGAGGGGTAATAATAAAATTCCATGATAGTTTAGAATGCAATGGTTTGTGAACTATGTTGGAATTAATTTTCATCCTAAAATATCTCTTCTAAATTTATTATGATTTAGATAAACCTAAAAATATTAAATGCACATTAATTTCTTATTTTCACCCTGATTAACATTGATTAAAAAATAACCACGATAATTATTCTATTAGTCTAAATTTAAAAGGACCATTTTATCCATATTTTGGTAAGACGAATCTGAATTTTTATTAAATTTAAAATAATTAAATTTATAATTATATTAAAATACAATTTTTTATTTAAAATTTTATTATATTGATCCTCAGTTTTTCCAAAAAATGGTTTTATAAAATATTATTTTTTTCATATAATTTCATATCATTGATAAATTAGATGAGTAATAATATATTTTAGTAGAACTGAATGCCAAATTATAATATTTATTTAAAATATATAAAATTAATTAGCATAAATTATAATTATAAAAACCTATTTATAAAAATTTATTTTTAATAACCCTGTTAAGGTAATCATGTAAATTATATTTAAACATTGAAAATTATTTTTATCTATAAATAAACAATTTATAATAATGAATAATTTAAAATGATGATAATAAAGATTAAATTCATTTAATATAATGCCACAACCTGAATCATTAAATAATCATTAGTTAATATTAGAATATATATTAGGGATATTTTTAGGAATAAATTTGTTGATAATGAGGCCATAACTATTACATAACATCTCAAAATTTATAATGTAATCAAGTCACATGTTATCCATATTTTCATATTGCAAAATTCTATAGAATAAAACATGATTTCCTTTCATGATAAAAATAATCTTGACATATTCTTGTCTCTTAATCAACCTCATACCCTATGATAACATTTTCAAAACATGTTATTCTCACAAAAAGATCATTATTGGATATAAAATATAAATAGAAAAAAATTGGTCCATGAATACAATAAACCGATGAAATCATACTTTTCACCCATAAGAAAATATCTTTTACATAACTAATGAATTAATAAGATTCATTAAAATACTTCTTAGCCATCATAAATTTTAAACGTATTTTGTGGCATTCATAACATACTTACATTTTAGATTTCACATCAACATAGGGGTGACCTGTACGGTTGCATTTGGAATACCCATTATTGTGTATTACATAAATATTTTAGGAGAAACCTTATAATTTAACTCCACATGATTACACAATTCATTGGAGAGTTATCATGGGATCACCTTCCCTTTTTTTACCATGGAACCACTCAAATACATAAGAAAATCCCAAGAACCATGACATAATCCTAATACATAAAATAAGTATAATGGAGAACTGAAATTTCCACATTGTAGTCACATTTCATTTTTACAATATTGTGCACTCATAAATTAAAACACATTATTTGTATATAAAATTGTAATATTCAAGTAATCATATAATAACATTAATGTGACATTAAACAATGAAACTATGTTCCTAGGGTATAAAAAAATAAACATTCCTAGTTATTTGAATAATCAATCGATTTTTAAACACAATTAAAACCTTAAAAAAGATGATTTTTGAACCAGAATGTCCCATATCAATTTGAATATTTTTAAAGCAATTAAAATTTGAAAACATTCATGTATATATTAATAAATTTTAAAACCATTTTTAAATCAGGGACATTAATTATAATATTTTATAAAAAATAAATCATTAAAACATTTAAAACAATGTTTTCATTAAAGAGTACCTTAAAAATATCATTTTTTCTAATAAAATAATCAATTATGTTAATAAATATTTATCCAGAAAAATTATGTATAAATACATGGTATGATATTTGAATTTATTTCTCACATTATTATTGCACGACATAATCTTGAAGTTGATGTTTAACTAAAATAATCTAAATTTGGATAATAAATTCCCTTAAGAGTTGTAATTTATCAAATATTATGACCCATAAAAGTAATATTCATCATATGAATCATTTTAAAACATGAAGTTAAATAGATAAGTGATATTTTATATCATCTATCATAATATATTGACCACAAAAAATAAATTAGTGGTGAATATTGCATATATCTCATAGAGGTAAAAAGTGAGAGGAGTATATATATACAATGATTGTATCAACGATGTAAGACATTATAAAAGGGGGTGATAAGTGTATAATTAGTATATCCATAAAAATTTATTTTTAAATAAAACATAAAATAGAAAAAAGTGATTCCACAAATAATATGGTGATAATAAAATAAACTATTTATATGTATAACCCATTGAATTGAAATTGATATAGCAACATTTATATTAATATTTGTATAAATGAAATATTAATTTATAAATGGGTTTATTATGTGTATCAATTGAATATACACACAATTAATGTTTAAATTAATAAATAAATAAATAATCAATGATTCCACCCACAATCCTTTCATAATATAGTCAATGAAGTATGTGTAAAACCCAATAAATTGTAGTTGAGTTAGAAAAATCCATTTCCTCGAGTTTGAATCATCTTTTTATACCTTGTTATTCATGAATAATAATCCTAGAATAATATCAACATGATTGGTAACATTTTTATTTTTTTTATTCATTTTATATTAGTAATTACCATTTAGTACATATTACATCATAATTTATGTTCATGTTTGATGCTTCGTCGATATCTAGTATATGAGTCGAAAATGAACTTGGTATGATGTAAATGGTTGATGAGGTCGTAATTACATCATCTATAGAATATAAAACATGATATAAATATAATATATACTCATTATATAAGTATTTATATTAATTATTTGATGATAAAATAAAAACCCTGTTAATAGAGATGTTAGGTCGTACGTACATATGAATGATATTTTTGTTTTACCTGTCATATTGAAAGAAAAAAATTAAATAAAAGGTATATAAATATTTAAACATAAAAAATATCAATATATTATAATTAATATTTGATTATTATTATTATTTTTAATAAAAAATCCTTATAACATTCCATGTGATGCCTAAACGAATAGCATCTTTTTGAGGAGGTGCAAATCCCTACATCCCTAAATGAAGTTATCGTATAACATCAATATGGAAAGAAAGAATATATTTTTAAAATAAAATTTATGGAATATAAAATAGGTTATAATATACATATTTAATTATTAATTAACCTTAGAAAATAGTTCTAAGACTATCCATGAAGGCAGTAAGGGAAAAATAACAAAAAAAAATTATTCATAGAGGCGAGTAACCGACATAAATTGGATAATAATATTGTTTCATTGATTATGAGGAGTTGAGAAATAAAATGTGTATGAGATATTCCATTATAAACATAAAAACGTAGTATATATATCTATTTAAGGGTTTAACATTCATTGATGGAGGAAGGTGGTGAAGGAATGTAAAAAATGAAGAAAAAATTTTAAGATAGGTACATTGAGAAAATTTCGTCACGAATATCCCCTCCTTGAAAGATCATTGAGGTCCTTAGATTTGGCCTTTTTTGAGACCATAAGTCCATAGACATGTGGAGAGTGAGGATTATAATTTTTGTATTATATTTGTGGAGAGAAAATGATTTTAGGTTCTAAAATGGGAGCTTGAGAAGTGGTATTAATACATGACAAGAGGTGTGTTCAACTGAATAGTTTATTGGTTGTCTTATATTAAAATCCAACCATATTTTGGTCAAATTAAATTACATGATGTTGACTTGTAATTAATTTTTCATAGGCTGGTTATGGTCATGATAGAACTTAAACACTCTTTAAATGCTACTATTATTATGCAGATGAAGATTTTATCACTTAACATTAAACCTTGTCAAAATTTTACTTTTAATATAATAAATATATTTTTCCCATTGAATCGTTTTTTTAAATAAAAATTTTAATAAACATAAAACCTAATTTGGACCATATGATTACAAATATTTAATCTATTTTACATAATTTAAAATATATAATCGATAAAATTATATTTAATATTATTTCTTTATGTAAAAAAAATTATCTTTTTAATGTGCAATAGTCAAAAGATTGAAATATTTTTTTCTCTATATTCAGTGAATAATTAATTCCAATGACATAAATTAGAGTAAATTATAAATAAATTATTTATTTATACTTTAAAACCAATTTAAATAAAAATTAAACTATATAAATAAATTAATTTAAATTATGGTTTGTGTAAAAATGAAATATTTTTCACTATAAATTAGAAAACTAATAATATCAATAAAATTAAAAAAGAATTAAAAGTAATATATTATGTCCACCATAAAAATAAAATGTTTATTTTTTAATATACTACATATAAAAGTGTCAAAAAGCTATCTAAAATGGGGTTTACATGAAATTTTATAAGAACATCATTTTTTTGAGAAATTAATCTTTTATCTGAAAAAATAGAATTTATTCTTATGTTAGGTTTAGAAAACATATAAGATAAATCATAAAAATTACATTTAATATAGAAAGAGATAATATTTTCATCATTATTAAATGATGTTCAATTATTTATTCCCTAAAATATTATCTACTTGAGTTATTTGTTTCAATTTTGGATTTATAGTGTGTTTTGTGATTAAAAGACAAAATTGATTGATTAAGAAATACAGACATATTATGATCACTTTGGTAATTTGTTTAAAAAATTTATAATTTAATTCAATGTTATGTGATTATTTCATTATTGGATTATTTGATTTATTTTCTCCATATTGGTCTTCTATATTAGGAGTGAATACTTATATTCAAGGGTCTAAGAAATTTAATCAAATTAGACAATCATTCTGGGTGACCGTGTGGAAACCACCAAACTAAATTAATAATAAATCAGCATACCCACATTAATTGGTGTGATTTGACTATTAATTTATAGATAATTAAATTTATAGTTTTAATCATAATTTTGTTAGAGATTATACATAATGATAGAGGCAATGGGATGGTAATATTTTGGGGGAATATTTTGAAACCATTTTTACTGAATAATGTTTCACAATTATTGAACTATATCTTTTTTTTCACAGGTCAAATGGAGAGGAAATTTCATGGACAGAGAGTGGATGTATCATTTTTAACAAAATTTAAGATGGAACTCCCTAAAAATCATTCAATAATGTGTCATAATATGATCAATATTTGAGTGGATATAATCTGGATGAGATCTTAAATAATGATTTTGAAGAACTAGAAAATGAAGACGACGTGGTCCATTGAATTGGGAAGGGAATGACTTTAATATGATCCCTCATATACCAAACCAAGACATTGTAGATCAGCTAGAACTAGAGGGTATCATGGGAGAACATCCTTCATTAGGATTTCTTCATTCTTTTCTAATTATATTAGTTTAATTTTCTATTATAACACATTCATAATTGTATTCTTGTGTCTCCCTTTCATTATCCATTCTTAATCTATTTTTTCTCTATCTTAAATTCAATCATGATCTCTTTTCAAATAGAAATGACATGGAACTAAACCAAGGCTTGGGCTTGGGAGAGGTTTTATGGTGTTCTTCATTATTGTGCATCAATTCTAAATGTTTTAAAATTATTTATAGTGGATGTGAGGATATATTACATAAGTGGGTAGGTTATCCACCATGACATTATTCTAAATAAAATTTATTTTTGATGATAAATAATTTTTCCTCTCTTAATTTAGGAAAATACTTCATAAAGTGGAGTTGGGGTTTCCATAATGGTTAAAACGACATACAGTGGAGCCATGTCTTTTAGCAATATCAATATTAGTTGAGGTGTTATCATATTTGACTATTTGAGGAAGTTTTTTTTGGTGTGATGGATTCACACTAAAGTAAATAATCAATTAATTAATGAAAATTAATTAATTAATTAGTATTCAAAAAATAAATTATTTAATTAAATTTAAATAAAATTTAAATATTGAAACAAATCATCCTATAAAACCATAGGACTATGTTTTTACATCCAAATTTCACTATATCTACCCATGTATCTACGTTTAGAATAAAAAGTTTTGTTATATTATTTTAATATCTTATTTTTGAAAAAAAATTCCATTTATTTATATAAATATTTAAAAAACAAAAAAAATAGATTACATAAATTATAATTTGTTATTGAACTTACTGCAAAGCTCTTTATGTGAGACCACCGTAGCCAGCCTCTGTGTTACATTGGGAAAATAAATTTATTTTTCAACACCTTATAAAATGCCTGCATAAAAAATGGTGCTTTTTATAGGGAAATATGTATTTATTTCAATCACTTCTTCTAAATTATCATTTTTCAAAGATTTTTTATTTTTTTCATTAAAAAATATAAAAAAATTATGTTTCCACAATTTATTCAAGTTCAAATTATTTTTCATGATTTTATTACTCAGATTTGAAATATCAAGAACCTGAAGTATATAATAGATATTAAAAAGATAGTTTTTAAAGGATGAGAAATAAATTATATAAATTATGTATGATAAGTGATTGGGAATTTGACTATGTGTGTACAATAACAGACCATCCCAAGCCTGATCTAGTGTAAAAAAACCGAGGTTGTGGTGGAAGAATGTTCACTGCTCCAACTGGATGTTGGGGACAAACTCGAGGTGGAGGAGCCTAACTATCAACCTCCATCTAGTGAAAATTGAATCCATGAGGATCCTTAAATTGATAATGATGTTGAATATAAAAAAACATAGGGAAATTATATATTCTTGAACTCAAATTATTTTTATTTTTCTGAAGAATAATCTGGGTATAATTACCATTTTATAGAATTTTCAGATTCAAAAAACTCATAATACGCCTTGGAGGAGGACTATGAAAAAGAAGATACCCCTACTGAGGAAGACATGCATCTATATGAAATTATTGAACATGAATTTTAGGAGGTAGATCAGGTGATCCTGGTACCTAGGCATGAGAAAAATTGAACATAGGCTGCTCTTCTTTTATCCCATATGAAGCCAGCAATAGAAGAGAAGAATGTTTTACAAGTAGAAACCATCGAAGAAGATGGTACATACTTAATCATACTATTTCTATTCATGTTTTACCTCATTGTAAAGATGGAGTATCTAGTGTACTCTATCAATAGATCATTCATTTTTATGTGGGATAAAACACAAGCTGGGAAAATCCACATGTGGTGGTTGATGTCAAAGAATCCCCAACCACAACCAAACATTGGATAAGATCTAGTAATTCCCAATAGAGGTGGTTAATATTTAAGTCCCACATTGGGGATCATACCATGATTTTTCATTACTAGATTTCAAGTAATTTATATTTCAATTTCTTTTCTTATAATTAGATCATAATATAGCATCGTCCCTCAATCATTTTGAGCATAAACTACAATATCCTTTACCTTAATAGTGCAGTTTTATTTTTAAGGTCCATAATGGAAGAAATCATCCTCAAATTGTAGAAGAGAAGGGATATGATTCATTTAAAAATGGTCATCACTTCTATTTTTTGAACTATTATACTCCCTAAATTTATCCCAACAACATTTATTGTGTGTTAAATTTCTTTTCTATGATTAATTTAATTCTTTACATGACATATCAATGAGACATGGGTTTCTTTAAGAATCCATTGATTCAATGTTTTATATTTCAATTTTGGATAAATTTAATGAGTAAAATGTAAATATTATTGTTTAATGTGAATCATGATTATTGTAATCATGACTAGTGATTTGAGATATTTAGTTGATTCATGTAAATGAAATTTCCCTATCATTTTCTCGTGATTTGAATTTTCGAAATTCATATGAATTGATTTGTTATTATTATTATTACTATGAGTGATTTTCCAAAACAATATTTCACGTAAGATATTCTTTTTATAGACTTTGTACTTCTTATCTATTCTTGAAAATATTTAATGAGCGATATTAGGAAATGTTATGGACTAGAACATTAATTAAAACAAGTCAAAGCTATGACTATAAAGAAACATAATAAAAATATTTTTGGAATATTTTGAAATGAACATATCCTTAAATACCACCTTTAAATTAATCCTCCATTATACCATATATTCCATGAATTAACCTTGTTGGAATAACCCATGTTTCAAGCCATTTTTATCCATTCATTCCATACTCATGGTTTTTTCATGACATTATAATATTAAAGTTTGAGGGTGAAGGGAATCATGGGGGAAGGGAAGATTTAAATTGTATGAAAGAAGTGTGGGTGATTATTTTGGGAATAAATAAAGGTTGTTGATTTATTTTTTACACTATTTATTCTTTTTCCATTCTTGGATAAAAAAATTAAAAAAATAAATAAAAAAATAAATGGGTAGTGATTTGGGATAAATAAAATCTGCTTTTTCCAAACCCATGATCTTCTAATCATATTTGCTTACGTGATGGATGTGAGGTTTTATTTAATAATAAATTTTTAAAAAGTAATAATTACGAATTTAATAAATTATTCAAGTGTTGTACAAATCATTCATTATAATTAGTTGATCATAACCATTACTTTTAGTTTTGGGGATGTGGGTGTTTCTACCTTGAAGTGGAGAATTTAATTTCTATTTTTCGATATCATGCATTTTACATAAGAGATAAACCTCTTCCTTGAGACTAAATTTTTAATGTACAATATCCAACCAACCTTAATCCTCACAGTCATTTGATCCTTTATTGCAAGTCTTCAAGATTTTATTTTCCTTTTTCATTATAATGTGAATAAAGTTGTTACTTTACAAGCCTATAAATGAAAATCATTTTCTAATTATATTATCATAACTCCATATTAAATTTATCTTGATTTATGAGAGAAAATATTCAATATAGAGTTTGATCATGAATTTTCATGTTTAATAACCATAAATTGAGAATATTTAATGAATGAAAGGATAAGCTCCATCGTTTATTAATGGGGAAAATTATAATGAATGAATTTATAGTTTCTTTGAAAAATGTGATCTTAAAGTGATATTTTATATGGAATTTTGAAAATTTGAGTTGACATTGAAATTTTATTGAGTTTATTGCATTGAAATATGAATATTTGTATCAAAGGTTCCCTTTGAATTCAATGTTGAGATTTTATTCTTGATGACAAGAAAGGTTTATGTGTGGGGGAATTGATTGAAATAATATTATACTCATTTTTATAGGTAATTAAATGATTTAATCTCTACCAATTTACTGATATGAATTATTTTTCACAATTTTGGTCTTTTATGGGAATTTGGGCTTAAATGTAATGATTGCTTAATTCATAAATATTGATTGCTATTAATAATTTTTGTAACTAAATAATGAATTTGATAATATATATATAATTTAAGTTATTATTTTTAATAAGACTTATTTATTTATTCTCTCCATTTATGTATTCAATATGACTATATTATTATACCCACCAAGGAAAGGAAAAAATTAATCAATTTTGGAAATCATTATGAACAACCGTGTCGACCTAACCACACTAAATTAATCATAAATAATTCTACACATATCCAGTTGTGGTGGTTATATATGTATTTGAAAGATAATTAAAATTGATTTTTTCTTTCCAAATATCATAGTGGTTGACCGTAGTTATGGTTTCCTTGGGATAGTCACACTGTGGGGGAATATTTTAGAAACATTATTTTTAAATAAATAATATAAATTAATTTATCATATCTTATTCATAACAGGTTATAAGAAGTTAAAAATTTATCTGTGGAGATAGGATGATTATTTGAACAATTTTCAAGAAGGAAACTTACAAATATTATGTCCTTAATGTTTCATAATATGATCATTATTTCAATTAATAGAACCTATATGAGATCACAGAGAGAGATTTTAAAGATCTTGAAACTGAAGATGACGTAGAGCACAAGATTTGTAGGACTTTGCTATGAAACGTTCCCTCCAACACTGTTCCAAGAAATTCAACAGTTGAATGTTTTAGAGGGACTCTTGGGATGGAATCCATATTTTTTATTTTTTATTTATCTACTTATTTTACTTTAATTATCCATTATAAAAAATTCATATTTTAATTAATGTGTTCCTTTTCTCATTCCATCTATAATATAATTTTTATCTCTCATACATCTTCCATAATGACATATTTTCACAGCTAAATGGTAAGTGACTAACATGAGGCTTAGTCATGGGGAAGTTTTCATGGTTTTCTTCATTATTACGCTTCAATTCAAAATGTTTTAAATATATTTGTAATAGATGTGAGGATAATGAACATGTTGGGCGATTATCCACCATGTTAGTATTCTCAATTATGTTTCTTTTACATGTATATTCATTTTTCCTCACTTATATTAGAAAAAAACTTCATAATATAGAGATTTGATTACCAAAATCGTTGAAACAACATTTCTTGAAGCCAAGCCTTTTAGGAATAGAAATATCGGATGAGGTGTTATGATATTTTCCTATAAGAGGAGGTATAGTTTTGTGTGATACATGCATGATAAAATAACACACTCATTAAATCATTGGAAACTAATTCATTAATGTAGTCTCAAAAAATTTATTATAAAAATTAATATAAAAAAATAAAATAATGAATGAACTTTTGTTATCCAACCATAGGACCAAGTTCATTCATCCCAAATTTCATTATACAAGCATTTTAATCTGAATTTAGAATTATTATTTTAATTTCATCATTTTAATATCACAAATTGCAAAACCAACACCATTTTATTCAATAAATATTAAAAAAAGAAAAATGATTTGATTAGTTGAATTAGAATTAGTGATTGAACTGACTGTAACACTCCACAATTGAGATGAATTTGGTTAGCCCTTATTATGCATTTGGAAAATAAATTTCTTCATCCATGCACTATGGTAGTTGTGTGTAAAATATATTAAATATATATTTCATTAATATAACAAGACATTAGGGACATTATTACTTTTTAAACTCGATTAGTTTCATTTAAATATATTTTTTTTGAAAAACATTTCATTTTTTTAAAGTGTCTTACATTCATTTGTCACTAATAGTTCAAAAATAATTATTTATAAACATTTATAAATGATTATTTAATAATTATGTTATTACTATTCATTACATTAATAATAATTGATAGGTATGAATTACAATTTAAAATAATAATATTAATAATGTATTATTTTTCAATATAACTCAGTTAAGTGTGATACATAAGATTTTGTAGACTCCCGTTATTGGGTGTCATGTATTTTATCAAACCTATAATCCTTGTTAATGTAAAATTTATATCTAATTTCTAAATATTAATATATATGGGAATGTATAATTTTTTAATTACTTGAGATTCTATATTCTCCCTCTTTTGAAATATTTATCACCAAAATTTTAATTCAGGGTCGGTAACATGAGGGTGGCTTTTCAAAATTACATTATTGAAAACCCACAATAGAAAGTGAGTCATTAAAACATCAACATAAATAAAATTTAAGTTCAAAGGTAATCCAAGATAACACGTACATGAATTAAATGTATGAAAACATATATATGGAAGAAAAATAACTATTGCGTTCTGATTAAGAGAGATAGAACACATGATCAGAATAAAGTTATTAGTTAGAAAAAAACATAGTTATGACTGGATAAACAGTCTTCCATTTAATATTAGGAAAAGTAAATGGAAATCATTTTTGTTTAAAGATAATTTTCATAAATCAGAGGAATTATATTAAAATCTAAAATTAGAATATAATGAAATAAACTTACATTAAAAATAGAGTTTCATCCATTAATCAAATTCCTCTAAAAACTCATCATTTTTTCAGAGTGTTGATTTTCTAAGATAAATATTTCATGCCAGAAGTACTACAATAAAAATCTAAAAAATCACATCAACCAAAAAGGGATAACTATATTTTCATTCATCCTCTAAATGTTAACCAACCCCAAAATGGTAAGTACATGATCAGTTAAATTCCCTAAACATAATCCATTATAAAGATAATGACCACTTTTAATCAATAAAATTCAACAGTAATACCCAAAGGTCAACATATACCATTCAATAAATAATTTTCCAAAATAATCCTCAAAATATTCCAAATTAATATTAATACTAAAATATATGAGTAATTTGATCACATAATCTTCTAAGATAAATTTTATAATTTATATGTAAATAACATCTACAACTCTGAATGATAACACAAATTAAGCTCTAAAAACACATATGATCTAACATTGGTTTATGATTTATGTAAATAAATCCAATCACAATATGATCATAATATAAATAATATATTATTACAATGTAAAATTAAACCATTACTCCATAAATAAAATAATAGATTATTTTATTTACTTACTGAAATAGGGTACCAAAAATAATGAACATCTTCCGAAATAAAATTTATAAAATAATCGCAAAATCATTTTCCTATACCTAGGGTATTCATGTGAAATAACATAGTTACCAAAAATCATCTTATTAATATTCCATCACATCATTTAATTAAAAATAAAAATTCATACGGACTACGATATTCACGTAGGATAGTGGTAAGAAATAAATTCTTCTCTCCGTTCGGTTGGGGGTTAGATTTCCCAAAATTTGTTCAAGGCAATATATTGTCACACGGTGTGTGTATTTTCCTTATTTAAACACAATATATTTACTATAACATTCCCATAATGAGATAAATTCTCAATAATAACCATAACATATTTAAACCCCAAATGTTATCGCATAACTTTCATTTTTCATCTGAAAATGTAATATCAAATAATTAGATCAAAATAAATATCATATAAACCCTAAAGGTTATTCATACCATTATAATTATTTTCATATATGAATATATTATTATTAATTTAACAACATTTTCACATTAAAATCCTTAGGGTTAGACAAACCATAAAAAGTCTTCCAAATTGATCCCAACATTAAAATAAAATTGAAACATTGAAATATTTCACCATAAATTGATATAATATCACTCAGAAATTCCTTATATGTATACTTGTAAATAATTCTGAATTATTTATTTTCCCTTAACCACATGTTTCCATCATACTACATAATAAGTCTTGACTGTATACAAACACATGAATCATGTTTTTATGATTCAATAATGTTAAAACGTGATACATGAAATAATCCATCCCTTATAGGTCATTTTCAATCTCTTTGTCTTCTATTGGAATGATAATGGGTATTGATAAATTAATATTTTCACAATCCCCTAATCTGATTCACAAACCTTCTTCGTATAAAATTGATTTGAATGCTTACAATGATATTCACATTTAAAACATTCAATTCATAACTCATAATGAATATCAATCCCTTTCCTGGACTCAAGTAAGTGCTTCTATTTTCCATGCTAGGTTATTACTTTGTAACCTTCATTACCACATCTATAACACCTTACCATCCCTTTAGAAAATTTACCTAGGTGTTTATTTTTACATCATTGACTCATTTAATGATGAATGTGGTTACTTTTATATTCATTATTACTTAAACATCAACTAGGATTCATTTCTCTCATATAAGATGCATCAAAAAATCTCCATGTTTCGAGTGGGTAATACTTATTTCTGATAGTTGGTCATTAATTTCCAATAGAATTTTTATTGACACTCATATTTCTATTGTTTTATTATTAATAAAACCACCACATATTCCCTTACATTTATTGTTACTTTTGTGCCTTATAGATCAATTAGTTGTGTAAAACCAAAAAGGTTACTGTGAGTATATCAATAAAATTATAAAATGGGAAAGATAAAAAATAAGATAAAATTAATCTTGTTATCTCAATGTCATTCAATTTATCTAAAATAACTATGAATATTTCAATTATTCAATACATTGTGGTAACATATATCTTGTAACTTATGTTTAAATAACACCCTAACATCTAATGTTATCTAAACCATCCTCTCATACCAACTATAATGCCATAATTATAATGTTTACATAATCTTGATTTATGTTATGAATTTTCGATGAGTATCTTTTCTGGTGTAGTGTTTTATAGAATTAGGAAAAAAATATTACATAACATCTGAGAATTTACATGGTAGACATGTCTACACGATATCCATTTTTTCATAGTATGAAACATTATAAAATAAATGATGATTTCCTTTCATGATGAAACTATTATAAGATTATTCCTTTCTCTTAATCAAACATATACCTTGTTGAAACATTTTACAAATAAGGGATGAGAAAAAAAATCTCAGCAAATGACATAAAAAAGGAAAAACAATATTAGTCCATGAAAAATATAAACCGGTGAAATCATACTTTTCACCCATAAAAAATAATCTCTTTAAAATACCTCATGAAATCATAATATTAAAAAAAATAATTCATAGAAATAATAAATTTTAAATGTAAATTTTTTGCATCAATAACATATAAACATAGTGTCTTTCAAAACTACATAGGGAGTTCCATTCATGGTTATAATTGGAATAACCATGAATGTTTATTCTGTAAGTCGCTTAGGAAAAAGCTTGTTGAATAACACCATCCCATTACCCAATTCATTAAAGATCAATAATGGGATCACCTTCACATTGTTAATCATAGAACCACTGGTATATCTAAGAAATTCCAATGAACTATAACATAATCATAACACATAAAACAAGCATAAAGGAAAAATAACATTTCCATTTTTCAATCACATTCCATTTTTACAAAGATGTGTAATCATAAATGAAATCATTTTATTTTAAAATAAATGTTTAAACAAGTAAAATTAACATCAAGAAATGAAAGACTCATAAATTTGAAAACTTCTTATTCGTACGTATTGTTTATAAAAATATACTATGTTATTGGAATAATAAATAAATTTTTAAAACACAATTAAACCTTTCAAAAAAATGATTTTTGAATCAATGTGTCACACACTACATTGAATCATTTTAAAGGAATTAAATTTTTAAAACACTAATGTACATATAAATAAATTCTAAAAACCATTTTGAAAACATAGTCATTAACGCGAAAAATTTAGCATAATATATTTTTATAACATTTAAAGCTATGTTTTCATTAAAGAGTACCTTACAAATATCATTTTATTAATAAAATAGATCAATTATGTTTATTCAATATAAATCCCCATAAATAAATATTAAATACAAGATAATATATCTGCTTTTTTCTCATAAAATCATAGTACGACATAATAAAGAAGTAGTATTGTAACACAATGAATGGAAATTTGGTTAAGAAAATACTTTTACCACATGTAATATATAAAATTTTATGTCCCATAATAGTAATAATCAGTGAATGTAGCACTTAATAACATGAATATAAATATATGAATGATATTTCATATCAAAAATCATTATATTTAAACTAGACAAAAGTATTTATTGGGAAATAATGCATATATATCTCATAGATGTAAAAAGTGAAATTACTAAATAGTTACAAAGTTAAAATCAACGACATAAAAAATTATCAATGAGTGATAATTTGTATAAATAGTATATCCAAACAATTTTAAGTGAAAATTAAACACATAATAATAAAAAATGATTACGCTCAAGATCTGTTCATAAACAAATCAGCGAAGTAGACATATAACACAATGATTAGAAAACGGCGTATAAAATTTCATTACAAAGTTCATATAAATGACATAAGAATTTTTTGGTGGGGTGATTAGGTGTAAAAAATTATATCCACTCAAAGGTAAGTTTAAATAAAAAAAATATGCGATTCCACCCATAATTTGTGAATAATATAATCATCGATGTATTTTTCAAATCCTACGAATGGAAATTAATTTAGAAAAATCACTTACCTCGAGTTCGACCCATATCATATATTCCTACATCCTTAGGAATAATAAACATAAGTTTATATCTAATTGATTTATAAAAAGCTAATGTTTATTTTTCATTTTATATCATTATTTACCATGTTATAACAAATACATAATTATTTAAATTAATTTCTGAGGCATTGTCGATATTTGGTACATGAGTCAAAAATGAACTTTGTATGATGTCAATAGTCAATAAGGTCTTAAGTCCATCATAACAATAATATAAAACATTAAAAAATAAGTTATATATCCCTTATATATTTCTTTATAAAATTTTTTTGATTAAAAAGTAAAAACATCATTCTTGGTGACTGTAGACCGTACAAATGCATGAACACTATTTTCATTTTCGTGTTAGTATTGAAAGAATCAAATTAAATGAAATTTATGTATATATGAATAAATATATAATATAACTAAAATAGCATAAATATGTTATTTATATAAAATATTTTTTACTAAAATAATTCTATAATGTATTCTTTGTGACGTGTGAATGAATGACATCATTTTGAGGAGGAGGTAGTCCACACGTCCATAAATTAATTTATTCTATAACAAAAATAAGGAAACAATAAAGATATGATTAATATAAAAATTAAAGAATATTAATTTTTTTATAATATACATATTAAAATATTAATTTAGATTAAGCATTGTTTTATGGCCGTTCATTTTTGAGGCAATTAAAAAAGAAAAAAATACTTTATTCACAAAGGTGAATAACTGACCTAACATGGATAATAATTCCATTTCTTTTAATAAGATGATGACTGAAACGAAATGGGAATGTTATATTACATTATATCCAAAATTTCTATAATATATACATGACTATGGAGTTATATTTCACTAATGGATAAAGGTAGTTATAATTAAGTAAAAAAAGAAAAGTAATTAATAGAGGTACACAGAGAAAATTAATTATTGAATATCATCACATTGAAATACCCTTAAAGACCATGTATTTGGTCTTTTGTTAGAACAGAAGCCCTTGGATGTGGGTAGAGTGAGTATGATTGGTTTTGGTTGATATATTAAGAGCAAAAAGGCCTTTTTGTTCTAAAATTGGTGTTGGATTGGTGTCATTTATACTCGAGGAGAGGTCGGTTCAAGTGATTAGTTTATTGATTATCTTATTTCAAATGGAAAGTATGTAAATATTGAATTAAATTACATGACATTGGATTTTAATTTACATTTTATAGTTTTTTTAGGGTCTATACACACATAAAAAACTCTTTCAATGTTTTAGTTATTAGTTATTATAATCTTTTAACTCTTAACTTTAATGCTATTCAGAATTTTGTATTTACTACGGTAAGTAATTTTTTTTAACATTTTATCTTTTTTTATAACTAAATATTAAATAGACAATAAAACCTAAAAATTAAATTCTTATTCAAAATATTTAATATATTCTACCTAATTCAATTAATGTATTTTGTAAAATTATATTTAAAATTTATTCTGTAGACAAAACGAAAATTTGGAATTTATAAAGTGGAACATTCAAAAGATTGAAATGTTTTTATATCCTTATTAAAAATAAAATTGATTTCAATGAACTCAATTGGATTAAATCATAAAAAAATAATCTAATTATATTTTAAATCTAATGAAAATTTCAATATAGTAATATAAATCAATTTTATGAAAATTCATTTTTGTTAAAAATGAAGTATTTTTCACCACTCAATGAAAAAACTAATATTATGAAAGAAAAAACCAAATATTTATCCATAATAAAATTTTGTGACCCAAATCAAGATAAAATGATTATTTTTTCTAATATTACTTGAAAAAGTGTGTAAATGATATTGAAAATAGGTTCTCCATCAAAAGGTTGTAAAACTTCATTTTTAGTGAAATAATACTTTTATACAAAAAAACAAAATATGTTCATATTACATGTTTTTAAAACATATAATATTTGGTTTAGAAATTAGTTGAATATATTCAATATATAATTAATTTATATAACTGAAAAACAGTGATTTTATTACTTTATGAGCTCACGTATTTCCATTTAAATATTTTTTCTGAAAAAATACCTTTAATTTATAATGGGGTTTACATTAATTTCTAATTACTTGGGAAGAAAAAAATTAAACTTTTTAAAACCATTTTTTGATAATAAGTTAGTATTATTAATTCTTACTAGTATAATGGAAAGGATTTCATTACAATTTAAAATAATAATATTAATAATGTATTATTTTTTAATATAACTATGTTTTGGGTGAAACGTTAGATTTCTGAGAAACATTTTGTTTCGTATTGATTAAGATATCATACATAAAGAACCTCTTATATTAAAATTAATATGTAATTAATAAATATAAAATGATATCAAAATTTGTTATTTTATAATTACCTTGGATGTTACATTTCTTCTAATTCAATTTCTAAAAAGAATAAAATATAATTTCAATGTATTAGTGTGAAATAAATAAAAGAAATGTTTTTTAAAATTGAATATTCTACGCATAATATGAATTTGTTACTAACCTAGTAACAATTATTGAATTGATATTTTCATATTTAATGTTATATATTGTTAATAAATTTTGTTAAAATCTTTAATTAAGAATAAGATTATAATTTTCATACTGTCTAAAATGAATAATGTGACTAAAATATATTGTTTCACCTAAAATGACTTTATTGATAATTTAATTTTTGAAATTATATTTTATCAGAGAATTAATATGAAAAATGAAATTTATTTATATATATAAATATATTTCATACTGCAATCACCTCTATTTATATATTCCACTAAACAACTACATTATATGGAGTTCTTTTTAATACTTATTATTTGAAATGAATATAAAAAATAATTGTTTATATTCTTTGTTACATGGAATGAACGATAATAAAGACAATACATTATTAATAAGAAAATATATAGTAAAATAAGATTAAGATAATTTAAATTTGTAAAGACCTAGAAATTTCAAGGAAATTTTTTTCATAAATAATTTAAAAATTTATGAGTCTATGGTATCTGGAAGAACCTAATTTCGAGACATGGTGGGATCAGAATCAATATCTGAAGTATTTTTTGAGTACATTCAGTAAACATACCTGCGAGTTTCTCTATATTTGGAACCGGTGAACGGAATTGAAATCCAAGGGCACCGACGAACTCGCAGTTCTAGTATTCTCTTAAGAGTACCTTTACCGCAGTTGCGTTTTCTCGAGAGGAGAAGTTAATTTTGGGGATTAATATTAAATTAAATAAAATGGTTGTACATAATTTTATTGTTTAAGAGTTGCTTATTTCCTACAAGGGGATGTTATAGGTGGGGCCCACACCCACAAAACCTCCCATGAGAGGATTTAGTGTGGTGGCCCAACATGAACCCAACCCCTTCCACCTCCCCATTAACTCCCCTTAATTAATTTTGACAACACCTCTCATTTATTATATAGGGCCTCTCCACCTCCCACCCATTTATTATGTCAACCCATCTAATTAATTACATCATTAATTAATTGGATTAACTTTTTAAATGAATTTGAATTGTTTTTCCAACATTAAAATATGGAATATCCTTCATCTTTTATTGATTGGCATAAACATGTTCTGTTGGGACATGAGAGGATTTAGAAGTGTTCCTCCCTGACAAAGAACATCACTCTTCAATGAAGAACAACTCCGACGAAGAATAAAAAGGAATTCTCCATCGACTCTTTCCTTTGGATGCACCCCGACGTCAACAGAATCTGTGTCCATATTCCAGGATGCCCGACCTCCGCGATGCTTGTCTTCCACGAATCATTGACATGCTCCGCTCATGAAATCAAGGTAGGGGGTTTGATATATTTTGATGTGAGAAATTATATTTTTTCCTTGATTTATCATTGGCCAAATGATATCGCCTAACGTGGAGGGTGTGGGCCGAACGAACACGGCCCAGCGACCCGCTGATGATACTTGAATATTTATTTTGGCGGCGGCAAGGGGAGGCAGTGGCGACCAGAGGTAGCGGCGCCCGTGTGCTGGCCACGATGAAATGAACCGCGACCCACTTCCATGGGCCTCTCATCCAAAGAAGAACAGGTCGGTTGTAGCCAGCCGGGATGAAGAAGCACGATGCCCCATTGTAGTTGTGCTGTATAGACCCACGTCCCACATTCCACGGGTAGCTTCATTGGTGAATAGGCTGACCGCCTGTAGGCCAGGATGATGGAGGCCGCAGCACCTGCAAGTGCCGCACAGGAGATCCACAGCCCGCCCGTGTGGGCCGCTGGCACTGGGAAGACCGACCGGATTCGAAAGGCTGGACAAGAGTGTGGCGCCACTCGATTAAACCAGTTTGGGATGTAGGGGGGCCATGCCCACCGTATAGGCCCGACCAGTAGGCTGAGCCGCGGCAACCGCAGGCCGAGCAGCCCCTAACAGGGCCACGCCACGCCCGGCCGAACCGGGCCATTCCAGCTGGGAAGGAACACTCCCAGAAGGGCCGGGTCATGCCCTGCACCATGGGACCGGGCCGACTCCTTAGTCGAGTCAGACCCGTCGAGCCAGGATGGGCCGACCCGCCATCCCACTGGGCTTGATAGGCCGGACCCATTTCTCTTAAATGCGAATAACTTCGCGACCGTCCATCCGATCCACACGTCTTCTTCTGTACTAGGACCCTTGCGATGAAGTGGTCCTATTGCGATACTCTAAGTGATTTTTGAACAAATTTGGAAAATTGACAGTTTTGGAAGAAGCGTAATTCCAACCGGACCACTGGAACAGAAAAGCCAATAACTCTCAGACTGGATGTCCGATTGAAGTGTCATCTATCGCATTGAGTTTCTATGGACGATATATAACTTCAAGATACATCAATTCCTGACATAATGATAGTTGATTATGAACCATTGACTCGAGGAGCAGACCATCCTGGAATTGAGCGTGATGTGTGCGGAAACCCTAGATCTGGTTTTGACTGCGACGACTGTCGTACTGGGATCTTTCTTGGGTTTGGAAGTGACAACTACAGTAATGGAATCCAACATAAGTTCGGAAGAAAATAATACTGTACTAGAATCCTCCGTGGGTTCGGAAGCGACGACTACTATACTGGAATCCTCAGTGTGTTCGGAAGCAACGTCTATTGTTCTGGAATCCTCTGTGGGTTCGGCAACGATGACTACTATACTGTAATCCTCCTTGGGTTCGAAAGAGATGACTAATATTCTTGTATCGTAAGTGGGTTTGTCATTTTGACCTATGTACTTGTATCCTGAGTGGGTACGACATAGTAGCTGGACATGTATCCTATGTGGGTCTGATTGCTTAGCTGGACTAGTATCCAGAGTTGGTGTGACCATTAGATGAATTAATGACTACAACTAATCATCTCTGATGATATAAGAAAGATGTAGACCTGTGTGAGATGAGTCTTGACTTTCAATCATTATTTTCTATGTGATTAACTTTCTATCATGTGTGGACTGGGTTGTGATTCGGCTAGAGATTTGGAGCCGAACTGTGATTCATAACGTAGTTATATATATGGGCATATACCTAATTGGAGTTGGTTGTTATTTCATGATTGTATCCTTCTTTTTTGGTTTATCCTTCGTGGATTCTGGGAGACCTTCGGGGGTATCGGTGTCCCTACTACGTATCGTATACTCACCGATGCACAGGCTAATCCCGCACTATGTAGTGTTGGATGCATACGATGGACAACACTGATCGAGGTAGATACATGTGGAGTTGGATGATACCTGGAGGTGGACCACTGGGAGAGACATATATGGAGAGAACGGTCAGACATAAGGTGCTAAAGAGGCCATCTCTACCCACCCATCAGGTGGGACTTCTGGGGGATGACTTAGTGGTTGTTCTTTACATTACTATAGTTATACTAGCTTTTCAGTTTTACTGTACAAAGTGTTGGGATTGAATTTTCGGCCCCCTTTCCTTTATACACATAATTTTTATTCAGTATTACATAATTCTTACTTATATTGCGTACTATGTTGTGTTGATTACTTTTATAAAGGAAATTCCATCCCTTTAAACAAGATTTACGCCTTTTTTCCCTGTTGCCTACCCCTGGTCTGTGGAAGGCAGACTTGGGGTAGTAACTGCATGGGCCCCAAGGATGGGTCGTGACTAATTGGTATCAAAGAATTCATTTCTACTGCATAACTCAGGACTCTGATCATTTTTTTCTGTGAAGCAAAAGTGTTAAGAGTATTGAGTGTGGTTTTCAATCCAGGGAGTCTAGTGTTGGTACGGCGGATGACGCATCCATACACCAGGACATTGATCTATGAATTCCGACTTTGTGCATTAAAACACTGATTTCATGTGTGTTTCCTTTGAAAAAGTTTTTTTGTGATTAATTTGTGTCATCTCACCAGGAATACGGTCAAAACCACGGAACACCTGATCCTTTTCAGGATGGCCCCACAAAGGCGGCCAGCTAGGGTTTTGATTTATGTACGAGATGGTATCCCACTGAGCGATGAGGCCTCGGTGTAGGGACACATCACATTGGAGGCACCAGTGGTACCACTACCCGCTTGGACACCAATACCACCGGCTCCAGCAGCAAAGAGTGCTCGCCTCCTGAGTGCGATGCATGAGTTCTAGCAACATAGGCTGCACAGGTTCAAGGGAGAGAGATACCCCCAGGCATTTGAGGATTTTCTGGAGGCTACTGTCCAAGTATTCATATTAGTAGGGACACTATTCGACCTTATGTTCATCCTTGTCGCGAGTCTCCTGCATGCAACGACAGATAGATGGTGGATCCTGATGCTCTGGGTGCATGATGAGGCTTCACTACTTTGGAGAGACTTCAAGATTCTCTCCCACTCAGAGTTTTTTCCAGCTACCCTTCTTTCGGTGTGGATTCAGGAGTTACTTCATATGCAGCATGGTAGCATGACAGTAGCTTAGTACTCAATGAGGTTCACCGACCTCTCACGTTACTCCACAAACATGGTACGTGACCCATTCTTCAAGGCCCATATATTTGATCAGAGACTCAAACATGAGATCTGGGATTCGATGATCTTGTTCACCATTCCAACATAGGCAGGGGTGTTGGAGAGATCCCTTATGTTGGAGAGTTTTATTGTTGAGCAGTCAACAGTGGAGAGACACTCTGCAGGATGACACATAGATGAGTATTCTGCAGCCGACAGTAGATAGTGGAGAAGAAGACCAAGTGGACTAGGCCAATAGTTTGGAAACCTCAAGATATGGGTTTGGTAGTGCAGGGCACACAAAAAATAGCCATCTATATGAGGATCAAGAAGTACTATGCATGCAGCGGGCAGGGTCAGATGGCGCGAGACTGTCCGACCCATCCAGCAGATGAGCAGCAGGCAGTAGAGGAACCTTCTAGGTAGAGGCAGAGGTTCAAACGTGGAGGTCCTCTTGGAGTGGGCAGATGTGGCAGAGGAGCTGATCGAGCAGTAAGTGGATAGGAGCATGAATAACTTCATTATTGTCATTGTTTGTGGTTGCTTTGTGTATTTGTACTTTGAGTTGCAGAACTAAAATACACTTTTCAATGTGATTTTTTCTTCCCTATCCTTTTTTATGGGTGATACTGAGAGGTTTTAGTTAAAACCATTTACTTGACCCTGAATTTTAAGATTCCTACTGGAGGAGACCCAGTGATCACACACTACTACCGAGAGTGTGAATCGACCCTTAGAGGCGAGAGTAACGGTTGGATCTCTTGGTAGTATATTCTATGCCTTACGACGTAGTCCATGGAAAGGAAATAGTACCATTCGTGTCAGGATTGATTGTATTAGGAAAAAATGTTGTTCATCCAAGGGATGAGACTAGATTTCTATTTTTAGAAAATGAGAATTATTACCAGCTCTTGTAGGACGTAAGCGAAAAAGGGATGTAGTTGAGTTATTTCCAAATGGCTAGTCAAACCCATAGTCTGTTGAGAAAATTGTTTACAGTTTACTCTTATCCCAAAAGTCCTAGGTCTGTCTATCGTAGAAGGACCTGGACACGAGACGGTGACATTTACTCGAGTTTATCCCAGACTATGACTTCAGGATAGTCTATACTCTTGAAAAGGGGAACGATGTAATAGATTCTCTCAGTAGGAGATCAGGAATTCAGTTAATAGGAGAGGCGACATAGCAGCTTGTCACGTTGCAGATATCCTTTGTGGATAGAGATAGAGCAGCTTATGTACAGTCTTTAACATTCACTCCTCCACTCATTTAGTGAGTCAGAGAGGCACATCATGGGGACGTTGATTATGAGACGTGACATGCTCAGATATCTTCAGGGGCAGGCACCCGATGGATTATCTGAAGAAGGAAAGCACATCATACTCTTCAGGGGACATAATATGGTACCAGTTGCAGTACCAGAGGAGGTGCTTAGGGATCTCCAAACTTCTCCTCCAGTGGTACTTCCTAAAGTGGTTAAGATGTATCAGGACCTTAGACGAAAGCCTTGGTGGCCGGGTATGAATAAGGAAGTAGTAGAGTTCGTTCCACAATGTCTCACTTGTCATCAAGTGAAGGCGGAGCACCAGGTACCAGCATGCGTGGTGCATCCCATAGAGGTCCCAGAGTGTCAGTGGGATGGGAAATCCATGGATTTTGTGATAGGGCATCCACGTACATCCAGAGGGAACGATTCAATTTGGGTTATCATAGACCGACTCACCATGTCGGCCCACTTACTAGTGATCAGAGGACAGGGCATTGTAGAGAGCTTGGGATGCCTCTATAATCAGAAGATCGTACAGATTCATGGTGTGCCATCATCTATCATCTCTGATCGATATGCTCGTTTCACTACCCAGATATTGAAAGGGGAACATGAGGCTTTAATGATGCATATTAGTTTGTGCGCTGCCTTCCATCCTCAGATGATTGGACAGACTGAGAGGACCATTCAGACTCTTGAGGACATGCTATGTGCATGTGTTCTCACCTTTGGTCATAGCTGGGAGGATCACCTACCCTTGGATGAGTTTTCATTCAACAACATCTACCACTCCACCATCGGGATGGCCACATACGAGGCATTGTATGGTCGACCGTGCAGGTCACCTCGGTGTTGGGCTGGCCTAAGGGAGTCAGCACTTGTAAGACTAGATATGGTTCAGGCTACGAAGGAGATGGTGCATATTATCCAGGAGTGGATGAAGACTATACAGAGTAGACATAAGTCCAACGCTGATTAGAGATGGAGACCACTGGAGATCGAGGATGGCGACCACGTTTTCCAATGGGTCTCACCTCGACGAGCTATAAGAAGATATGGCCGGGGAGAAATTTAACTCCTCGTTTCATCAGACCTTTCCAGGTCCTCAACAAGGAATTCGAGGTGGCTTACTGCCTAGCCCTTTCACCTCTTTTGCATCGGGTCCATGATGGCTTCCACATATCTCAGCTGAGGAGATACGTGCATGACCCTTCACATATCATCGACCATGGGGAGATAGAAATCGATGATGGGAAAACATTCATGGAGATTCTAGTGGAGATCAAGGATCGACATGAGTGGGTCCTACATGAATGGTCTATTCCTCTGCTGCGCATTCGCTGGCAGTACGGGAACCTCCAGGAGAGCACATGGGAGTGGGAGGCTCAGATTCATGCTCAGTATCCCCATTTTTTCCCTAGTGTGTGTTGAGGCTTTATAGGGATGTAAATCCCTAAGGTGGGGTTAATGTAAAGACCCAAAAATTTCATGTAAATTTTTTCCATAAATACTTTGAAATTTTACGAGTCTGCGGTTTCTGACGGAACCATATTCCGAGGCCTGGTGCGCCCGGAATCAATGTCTGAAGTATTTTTCGGGTATGTTCAGAAAATGTACATGTGGGTTTTTATATCATTTGAACAGGTGCTCGAAATTGATATTTGAGGGCACCAATTAATTCACAGCCCCAGTATTTTCTTAAGGGGACTTTTACCATAGTTACTTTTTCTCAGGAGGAGAAATAAATTTTGGGAATTTATATTGAATTATATAAAAATGTAGTACACAATTTTATTGTTTAAGAGTTGGTTATTTCTTACAAGGGGAAGTTAGAGGTGGGTCCCACACCCACATAACCTCCCTTGAGAGGATTTATTGTGGTAGGGCCCACAGAAACCCAAACCATTTCACCTCCCCATTAACTCCTCATCATTAATTCTGACAACACCTCCATTTTATTATGTGGAGCCTCTCCACCTCCCACCCATTGATTATGCCAACCCATCAAATTAATTACTTCGTTAATTAATTGAATTAACTTTTTAAATGAATATGAATTGTTTTTACAACATTAAAAGAAGGAATATCCTTCATCTTTTTTGGTTGGAATTGACGCTTCCCTTTGTGCTCACCCCAACGTCAACAGAATTGACGTCCGTATTCCGCGATGCCCGACCTCTACGACACTTGTCTTCTGCGACTAGTTGGTGTGCTCCGCTCTTGAAATCGATGTAGGGGGTTTGATATATTTTGAAGTGAATGAAATTATATTCTATCCTTAATTTATAATTGGAAAATTGATAATGCCTAACGGGGAGGGTGCGGGTCGAACGAACACAGACCCACGACCCAATGATGATACTTGAATATTTATTTTGGCGGTGGAAACGGGAGGTAGTGGTGATCGGAGGAAGCAATGGCCATGTGTCGGCCAAGATGAAAATAATTGCCGCCCAAATCTATGGGCCGCTCGGCCAATGAAGAACTGGCCGCCTGTAGCCGGTTGGGCTGGAGAACCACAATGCCTACTTGGATCCGCACTGTGAAGAAACAACGGTCCGCACTCCACGGGCCGCTTTGGCGGCGAACCGGCCGGCCGCCTGCCGGCCGGGTTGAAGGAGGTCGCGCCACACGCAGGTGCCGCACAAGAGATCGACAACCCACCAGTGCGGGCCACTCGCATCAGGAATACCGGACCAGATGGTGGAGCCGCTCGGGCTTGCCAGTTAAGGAACTCGGGGGGGGGGAGGGGGCACCCCCTGCACCGGCCCCACCAGCTGGCCGAGTCGTGGCTACCCGCGTGTCGGGCAGCACCTGGCCGCGCCAGGCCGCACCCATCCGGGTCGTGCCCCACCAGGCTGTTTCGAGCCATGCCCCACCGAGCCAGGATGCGCCCGATCAGATTTGGCAGACCCCTTAGTCGGTTTGGACATGCTGAGCTAGGACGTGCCGACATGCTAGCCCACTAGGCTTGACGGGCCGGGCCTGTTTCGCTTAAATGAGAATAACTTCACGATAGTGCGTCTGATCGATGCTCCGTCTGCGGAACTAGTACTTTTTCATGGAGTTTGTCCTTTTTCATTACTCTAAATGGGTTTTAGATGTCTTTGGAAAATTGATAGGTTTGGAATTAGCGTAATTCCAACTGGGCCCCTTGAACGGAAAAACCAATAACTCTCAGACCAGACGTCTGATTGACGTGCCGTCTGTCGCGTTGGGTTTCTCATTACAAGATGTAACATAAGGTCACATCAACTCAGGACATCATGATAGTTGATATATGTACCATTGACTCAAGGAGCAGACCCTACTGGAATCGAGCGTGCTGTGTACCGAAACCCTAGAGCTGGTTGCGACTGCGATGACAACTGTACTAGAATTCTACGTGGGTTCTGCAGTGAAGACCACTATATTGGATTCCTCTGTGGGTTCGACAATGATGACTACTGTACTGGAATCCTTCGTGGGTTTGGCAGTGACATCTACTGTACTGGAATCCTTCCTAGGTTTGGAATGGATGACTATTGTACTAGATTCCTTTGGGGGTTCGACAACGATGACTATTGTTCTTTTATCCTATATGGTTCTGACTGTTTTACCTCTGTATTTGTATCCTATGTGGGTCTGAAAGGGTAGAATGACTTGTATCCTATGTGGTTCTGACAGCTTAGTTGGACTAGTATCTTGAGTGGGTCCAATAGCTTAGATGAATCAGTGACTATATATGATTATCTCTAAGGATATATGAAAGATGTATACCTGTGTGAGCTGATTCTTGACTTTCAATCATTGTCATCGATGTGATTGACTTACTATCATGTGTGGACTGGGTTGTGATTGGGCTTGAGAGTTGGAGCCGAAATGTGATTGATAACTTATGTATATTTATGGGAATATACCTAAATAGAGCTGTTTGTTACTTCAAGATTGTTTCCTTATTTTGTGGTTTATCCTTTGTGGATTCTACAAGACCTTAGGGGGTCTCGGGGTCCCTACTGAGTATCGTATACTCACCCCAGAATGGACTATGCCCGCACTACGTTTTGTTGAATGCAGACGACGGACATCACTGATCGAGTTAGATACTTGTGGAGTTGGACGGTACCTGGAGGCGGACCACGTAGAGAGACGTATATAGAGTGGACGGTCAGACCTAAGGTGCTGAGGATTCCATCTGTAACCACCCTTCAGGTGAGATTTCCAGATGATAACTCAATGGTTGTTGTTTTCCTCTACTACAGTTGTACTAGATTTTCAGTTGTACTGTACTTACTATTGGCCTTGTGTTTTTGGTCCCCTTTCCTTTCAGCACATACTTTTGTATTCAGTATTACATAGTGCTGACTTCTATTGCGTACTATGTTGTGTTGTTTACTTTTATAAAGGAATTGCCTTCCCATTAAACGGGACTTACGCCTTTGGTGCTAATCGCCAGTCTCTGGCATATGGATGGAGGGCTTGCGGTAGTCAAGGAACGGGCCCTGAGGATGGGTCGTGACAAAAATATATATATTTGTTTGAAAAATATATGAAATAGAGAATTTCTATAAAATTTATGGAATAATACCATGATCAGTTTCCTTTAGAATATGTTTTTACAATTTCTCAATGAAAAATATTATAGTTTATCACTAAATATACATGCTATATAAAATGTTAGTTAAAAAATATTTTTATCAAGAAGAGTTAATATCATTATAAATCCATGGATGATTCTATTTATCAACGTTAAAGAAGAGAAATATAATATTATAATCATCCTTCAACATCTTCAAATGGATTACGTGTCATATTACCTTATATAATAAATACAACATCAGGTTATGATGACACTTTATATCAATAAAATAATATTTTTTAAGGAATCTATATACACTTTTGAGAAAATTTAATGAGGATACCATATAAAAATAAAATTTGGTAAAACAATGAGAAGAGATATAGTTTAACCTAATAGAAAATGATATTACAAATCCCAATCTGGAACATTATAATCTAAAGGAACACATTTTACCCAATCTAGTATACAATTATAAGAGGACGAATTCTCGATAGCTGTACATCCTAAACCATATGTTTCTAAAAAACTAGATTTAATATATATAAGCTTAATGGATTTATGATTTCAATTTATCTTTTAGATTTCAATATGAAAATTTGTTGTTATTTATTAATAAAAATTAATGTAGTAATGATTTTGAATCCCTTCCCCCCATAGGTACCACTTATGGGATATATGTAAAGGAAATTAGTGAATCCATAAAGACATACTCCCAATGGAAAAGGGTTTGAAACTAGAACCAAGGGTTCCATTTCCCTAAATGGGATGAATTACACTCAATAATCATGGGAGTAGTTGAAAAATACCCTAAAATGTTCATATAACTAAATACAACAACAAAATAATCTTTATACACGTTATATAATTTTTTTGAATAAAAACTGAAAATAAAATATGAGACACTCATGTAGCATTGACCAAAAAGTACATCATCCCAAAGCCATCCTCATTATCTAGTATCATTAGCTCCATCACTAGCTCTATACTGCTAACCTACATTTTCTATATTTTTACGATGATCATAAAAGTATACTATATCAGATCCTCCCCAAAATTTCTGATGAAAATATTATAGATTCATACTAATTCCTTAAAAAACAGTTGGTCACCAAAGGAAGTATACATTTTTTATCTTAAACAAGGATCTCTCACCAATTAATGTATAAATTATGTAAAAATAAATTCAAATTAATATATATTTAAATTTAGTGTTACCTAACTACCAAATTACTACAAAAATCAATCAATATAGATCCCATTGACTAACATCATATCATTCCGATTTCATAATAATCAACCCATATATTTTTTGTGGGCCATGAACCTGATGTCCAAAATTACTTTCTCATAGAAACATTTCATGCTTTCATGAGACTATTTATCCATTTTATAATAACCTATATGGATCAATATATCTTTTCCTCGAATATCACCACTAAGGGGTTTTTTTGGATTTATTGGAAATTGCATAACCCACACTAAAAAATAATCAATTACTACCCATTCATGCATATTTTTTATGAAACCATTTATATTATAGGTTGAATAAATGTATATACTATTACATAATGTTGTCGTATCCCATATATAGAAGAACCCATTAATTTAAAGGAATAACATCCCATATGGTCACATATACAAATAATAAACCATGACATTCTATGTATATCTACATACATAGTTTTACCATAGGTGAGATCATGTTGTAGAGAGAAGTAATCAATTTGATATATCAATAACCTAGATGTTTGGAAACAACTAGAACCTAAGGCCACAAGGTGAATTTACCACCGTAAATGAATTGATAGGTGTATAATAACAAATCAAATTATATAATTATATTGAAATCACTCCACCACACTGGGGGAACTACTATTGACCCTAGAATTGATATATATCTGCCATCCCATGTGACATCCATACAAATATTTATAAGACAAAACTAATAAAATATTTAAAAACAAAAATAAATAGGTATCTTTATATTATTTCATAAATAATATAGAAAAATATCATTTCATTTAGAAACACATCATAAATTCTTGTCAATCTATTTCACAAGCATCAATAACAAAAGATAATTACATTAATTATAATTTCAATTTATGTTTTCATTAACATGATCTCACGAATTCTTAAACCATCTTTGAGTTCTCATTTGACATGAAATTACTTTCAAAAACTATAATTCCAAAGGGTTTATTAATATTAAATTTACTACTCCATATCCTGATTATTATAAGACATAACTTGAAAAATGCATCTTTAAATCGACTACATCCATTCAAAATAAGTACAAAACCTCCCTCATAACCTCCAATATCAATCTAGGTGTCATCCTTGATACCCCAATTATTACAACAACCTTAGAAATCCTGACTACCACAACTAAATAATAGACAATACCGTATTCTCCATGAAAATAATATAATGTTATTTATCATATTAATATTCAGAATCATTCATATTTCTAAAAAATAATATCAATGTACAACTAAGGCCACTTCAAACATATATAGAAGCCTAATACAATCCAGTGTAGACTTAGACAACCATAATCATTTAATTAAATCTATAAGAATTCAAATATACTGAATTAAATTATTTAATTAATTATATTTAGGCTTAAGAAAAGATGAACTATTTTAATATTACTAAAAATCATAAATTATTCAAATGATATCACATATTATATTTAGAAGTATCAATATTTTATTATTTAATATTATTATAATTCGATAAAAAATCATTATTATCTTCCAATATAAAAGTTATTCATACCATTTAAAAATATTATTTGATATTAAATATAAGGATGATAATTTTCTAGTAGATATCACTCTAAATAGTAATTATCATTAATTACAATAAAAATGACTTAAAAATATCATTTTCATTCTATTTCTAGTTTATTATTTCCAATTTAACTTTTTTTATATTAAATCCCTTTTATATATCTTGATGTAACCGGTTCACAATTAAACCAAATTTAAAAATATAAAAATTTGGGTAAATATATTATATAATTAAAATTATTTGAATTAAAGTCTCACTACACATAAGGAAGAGTGAAAAGGGAACGTACAAATTTGGAAGTATAAGGAAACTCAACGAAATCTAATTTAAATTCCTGGTATACAAAGAAGGAAAAAATATACTCTTATTTATTTCTTGTTCTTGCTGTACTTGAATGAAAATATTTAAATGGGTAGAATGAGAGAGATAGAGAGGGTAAAAGAGTTCAAATATAAATTGAAAATAATGTACTCTCTCGCTATCCCAACAAGATTAAATACAAATAATGGAAAAAATATGGTGATTTAAAGATTCTTGTAACAATATTCATAATAAAATATGTATTAAACCATTTGGAATGGGTGAATACAATCTAATTTTCCAATTAAAATTTTGTATCATTAGTTGTATGTGTTCTAAAATTTCAATAGTTAAGTATTTATTTTTGTATTCAGTTCATAATTTTATTTGATTAAATTATAAAAATATTCTTCGACAAATTTACACCTTTATGTTAAATTATTTATAGATTGAAATCATCATTATTTCCATAATAATTATGATACATGTTTAATTTTTTATAATAATATTGTGTAATTTTGAAAATTCTTCCAAAAAAACAGAACTTACAGTTGATAGGGGTGTGATTATTTTATTTAGTCAAAACAATATTTATAAGACTATGAAACCATTTATCACTTTTTTTAAGTACCCTTATATGAGTAAAAAATTATAATTAGCTAATCTATAGAAACTGGGGGTCACATGATCATGAGGAAGTAGTACCATTATACATGATTCAACACAGTCTCTTAACCCATATTTAAGATTCAAGAATATGTAATTCCATTATGTGTTGATTAAATGAAATTTTGAAAAGCATCAAATACCTGGAAGGAATCTATAGATATTGACATACATTGAAATAATTAATTTAATCTAGGAATTTCTATTATACTAGATCCAATTCTAGATGTCATGAGATATCTAATCTCATGATATCTTACAGTTATCTTTATATAAAATAATGAAAACTAATCCAATCTTTACATGAGTTATAGTCTTCATTTACAATGTATTTTGAAATCTCATTGATAATTTACATGAAAAATGAAGTGTATACCTATGATGGGGTAAATGGAACTTACTACACATGAAGAGGGGTTATGCGTAAGGGTAATCCGAAATTTAAAAATAAATTCATCTTCAATAAATAAACATATAAATAAGAAAAGGGATAATTTGAAATATTATAAATAATAATGAAGGGACTTATTATTATTTTCTAAATTTAAAATTTATTATTAGATTTATTAAACACATAAAAATTACTTTTATGTGATTAAAAAAATTATTAAATAGTTTATTAAAATCTTGTACTGTCTGTATCCACAGAATACCAAAGAACAAAATTTGAAATTATTAAGAAATATTCAATCCATTATATTAGTTTCTTTGAAAAAATTCACATCCTCAATAATATAAAACCAAACTAGTTTAGAAAGAGACACGAGATCATACAAATAGATAAAAATATGACTCTAAATGAACTCTTTATATTAATAAAAAATTCAACATCCTTGAGAAATAACAAACATACACATGATATATCCTCAATAATCCCAGAACCCATACCAAGGGAGATAAAACGGTAACATAGAAAAATCCATCCATAATAATGGAATAAATGAAGAATTTTTTTTAAAAATATGTATCATAAGATCATACAAATCATTACAACATCAATCAACCAAAAAATCAATACATTTAACATGAATTTTTTACTCTCATTACAATGTACATTTTCCCAAACTACATTAGTTCCAACTGAAAATAATCCAAGGGATAAAAATAAAACACAACACCTTATCCTAATTTTATTGAATCTCATGAGGTGATTCCTTAAATGTTACTCCTTCATCATTATCAAAATTTTCCCAATTGGTCACGTTGAAATTTTCAAGAAACTTATATTGGAGTTAGGACCAATGAATGATTTCATGTATTTGAATAATCTGTGGGGGTAGACCTAACCAATAGGCAATATACCCCATATTCACCATTGCATAAAAAGGTCCATCAAATTTGGAGGGGATTTCTCCCATGAATGAACCATTATTTCCCATCACCAAGAGACACCATAAATAATACATGATCTACAACATCAAATTTTCTAGGTATCATGAAATGGTCATCATATATTATATGGTGATCTTACACTACCATCATTAACTTGTTGATGACATGTACCCTCTCTTTAAATATCTTTATAATCTCTTGTCCAAGAAAATATGAATATCCAACCCTAGTCTAACATAATGTAGATAAACAAGGTCATATATATAGTACTTAAAATATTTCCATAGTAATAGTAGATTGAAAATTTTTATTATAAGAAAAAATCAAGGGTAGTTTCTTCAAACAAAAAACTTGATAATCTAGGAAAGATAAATACAACATGTCATTAAGAGACAGAAAATTCAACTCCACTTCAACATTATTATATGGATGAAAAATGTCCCTAATGAATAACTGAGAGGAAATATTATTTTCGAAACGAATTTAAAACCTTTTAGAAAATATAATGATCATTATTTGAGATTACATTCTTTAAAACCCCCTGAAGCCCCCCACATATACTTCCAAAGTCATCTTTAAAAATCCTTTATTGGTTAGGACTCTAAAATTGAAAATAATTGAGCTACCTACAACAAGGGTTTGATTATTACCCATATTAGAACAAATCTTCTATTATGTATAGGAATACCATTTCCTAGTCAATCAATATGTCGTCACAAATACACTAGTGTAACGACCTGATTATTATCAAAACATTCATCGTTAATTGAATAATGTGTTCAATTAATTTATCCACAAGAAAAAAATCCAAAAAAATATAGACCATTTTCTTGTAGAATTATTTAGTATATATTATGGTCATGGATGTATGAAATATATATATGTATATAAATACATATAAAATTGTAAAATAAAAAATTTATAACAATGAATATCGATTCAAAAATTAAAATCATTTTTTTATAAAAATTACATCTTTTACTATAATATATTTATATAAGAATAAAATATTTAAAGTAGTGTAATAAATAATTTATAGAAAATATAAATATGAATAATAAATATACCAAAAGTCATTTTCCAAAAAAAAATCAATATATATTAATTTTTTTATGAATTTAATATTTATTAATTTGTATTTATTAATTTGAAAAAAATAATTATTTAATTCTTCAAGAAATGATTTTTAGGTAAATAAGGAAAATTACATTTTTTACACATAACATGAATTTTATGAAATTATTACTATATAAGAATCAATTGTAAATTATTGAATCCTTTTTCTAAAACCAAACATATATTAATTTTTACCAAATTTATGATTTTCAAAAAATGGATCTCAAATTTGGAATCCTATTGTCGAAATTATATATTGATTATCACATAAGTTTTTTATAAAATGATAAATTACAAATGTAAAAACTAGTTATCGTGGTGAGAACAAAAGTGGTAAAATTGAACAACCTAAGGGTTAAAAGGATGAACATGTTATTTTTATTAATTGTTTGTTTTTTGTTTTTATTATTCTTATATATTCCCAAATATCTTATTTCTCAATTGTCTGAATTTTTTTAATTGAATTAGACTTCTATTTTCATAGTTTTTTGGGTATGTACAATTATGTAATCTTTTTTAACATTCAAAAGTAGAACTGCATTCTATAATTCACCCCACACCCAAGCCAACAATGTTTTTCCATAACCTCTATTTATAAATCTTATAAATACTAGTTATTTTATTATTAAATCCAAATTCCAAACCACTAATGTTTAACACCATTCACAAAGGATATAATCTATGTAATGATGTTTAAATTTATAATTTCTTTTTTCCTGTTGATATTTTTTCAGGTTCACTCATTCTTCCAAAAAATACATTACACCATATTAAAATGACAACATAAAGTAAATTAGTATAAATCTATGACATTTTAAATATGATATATTAATTTAGTACATTTCCATTTTCCATTATGACAATCAAAAACATGAATTTTCTGTGTGTAAAGATTGTATCATGTATAAAAGGAAATATTTTTCCAACATAACATTCATTAATGGTTTTTGTTAATTTTTTATGACAATTAATGATAAAATTTTAATATATATATATAATGAATTTTTTTGTTTAGGTATAACATAATAGGTATTGAATATTATAAGGTAATCAATCGACACTAGTAAATAACCCCAAGCTTCTGCCACAATAATATCATGTTCAAGAAATGATACTAAAAATCCATTTGATTGATTTATTAAACAATTATTTTTTATAAAAAAATAATTAAAGTAAAATTTATGTTTTATAACTGCTTATATTTGGAGTAATAATAAAGATCAAAATCTATTTTAAAAACATAGTCTAAAGTGGAATGTTTTTCTAACAACATATATTGAAAAGATATTTTAGAAATATATTATATTATAAGAGTATAAATTAATTTCGAAACAAAAATTAATTATAAAAGAATAATTTGACCAATAAAAGTAATTGGAATTTTTAATTTTTGATATAGGATGTTGAATCACTTGCTTGAGAATCCAAAGTATAGTTATGCGTTTTATCTACTATTTTTTGAATCATTAGGTCAAACTGGTTCATACACAAAAATAAAATAAAATATTTATTTGATCATACTAATCTTCTATTGTATTTGGTCTTTCCCCTTTCTCGTAGCTAAAAGTCATCTTATCATCAATAAAAACAACATTTATTAAATACTTTTTCAATTAAAAGTATTGAATTTATATGAATAACTCACATTCTTACAAACAAATCATTTATTATATGCACATTTTTCAACTAGCAATACTATTTTCATTTTTGAAATTTAAATTATTTTTCTACTACATTCCTCATACCAATATTTTTACCTTCTATGAAATTAAACCCTTAAACCATTTTTTTAATTCGGGTATTTTCCATCAAAATTTTAAAATGGTTAAAAAATGAATTGGTTTTCATTATTTACCACAAAAAAATTGTTTTATTTATTTTTCTTTCATATATATGGTATTTTATTTCAGACCCATTATTATATGATCTATATTTATTGTTTTTTTACTTGTCATTTTTTTGGAATATAATAGAAAATTAATTCTTTATAATTTTGTTTAATAGTTTTTCTTATCATTTCTTCATTTTAACATCTCTTTTTTCGACAAATATTATATCTCATGAAATTATATTTTGATAATCCTATTTAATTTTGTATTATATTACTTCTTTTAGATGAATAAATTTTATTTTGATATCCTATGATTTTAGTATTTCATGTTATGTAATGATTCAGAAAATATTATGAAACCAATTATTTTATAATAGTTTCATTAAGAGATGAATTAGATTGATTTGAAGTTGAAACTATTACTATATATGTTGATGTGTGGGTGATTACTGACTCTAAATTGAATTTTTTTATGTTTATAATTCATGAGATAGTAGTGTGAAGACGTAATTAGTTTTTTCACACTAGTAAGGATACAATGGTTTTACTCACAATTTCAGTTTTGGACTAAAATAGTTAGTTGAAATAATCATGAAACTAATGGGTTTATCACAAATGTTCTCTTATGAGTATGGTTATGAACAATTTAAATATAGTTTTTATAATTTTATGAAAATAATTATAATGTAATACATTTACTTGAAAATTAATGTTTTTATGATTATTTCTTTTTTAAGGTATTACACAATTTTATTACGTGGTGACACGCTATATGATTTGAAATATGTAATTTAAGGAATGTAAAGAAATTTATTCTTCCATAATGATATATTCATGATCTTATGTTTCTCTAATTTGTTTTTTGGTTATTTTATTGTGTATTATGATCATTTAATAAGATGTTTATGTGTTCCCTGTGTTCTTCTTCATTCTTTCATTGTGATACATTATGATATGTGTTTCCCATGCCCTATTTTAGAGATAACCCCTTTCTTATGTTTCAATTCCACAAATTACGATGTTTATTATATGGTTTGAGATATGTACAATGGGATATGGAGAATCATGTTATTAGGTATTCAATAAAAAGTGATCCAAAATAAGAAGTATACGTAGGTAATATCCAAGATTATATACATTTATTTTGTTGTATTGTAAGACTTTATGTGATATTTATTTCATAAATAATAAAATTAATGTTTAATTTATCTTATATTTATCTAGTGTTTCTTCAGTTGGTATTAGAAAAAATTTCAGTTATTTTTGGATATTTTTATATTACATATGGTGTTAGGTTTAGTGAACCTTAGCGAAACCCTAGAGATGTGTTTATAAATAGGATGATATCCTAAAATATTATACTGTTTTGGGTAGATTATTTTCCTCTAATTTTATCACTATTATGAAACTATGAGTGGATAATATCACTTTCATGTAAGTAACTATGAGTGGAAACCTATAAAATATAATGTTTCATATTATAAGAATCATTACCTATATCATGACAACTAGGGTTAATTACAAACCCATTTTGATAATTCTATGAGATATTCTTGGTATTGTCACATTATTTTATAAGAAATTATTTAGGATTTAAATATATATTAATAGTTTACTAAGAAAGAAGATAATTAATTATTTAGATTGAAACCATTACATTCATTTGTTAATGCATAAAAGATATTCATGAAATCCCACATTAATGATTATATTTTCTTATATATATACATTTATTAATTTATGTTAACTAATTCCTCATATTCATTATCATGAAAATGTGGGAACCATAATGGACTGAATTAATAATTGGTGAAATGGATAATGTGGATATTGTCCCAATGAGAAAACTAAGGATATTAGGGCCTGAATGAAACCCAAAGGAAAAATTTCCACCCACCTCTCTCAAGTTGTGAGAATTTTCTTAATCATGTCTGTCTCTTACATACAATAAGGAAGAGAAACTCGATATCAAGTCATTTATGATGATATATTTTCCCCCATTATTATGTCCATCAAATCCACTGGTTTCTGAGAAGTTGTTCAATACGATGTAAAATAATTTTCCCTTATCCGTTGATGAACCCATGAGATGAAAGATAGGGGAGTCTACCATCTTTATAGTGATACTAAATAGTATCAGAGTCTCCCAAAAAATACCATAAAAAAAGAATAATTTGAGCCTATGAAATTGGAAAATTACAATAAGATATTTAATATATGTGTTTTCCTTAGAATCATCAAAAGGAATTCGAGTGAGAAGTCATGGAATTGAAGAAAAAATATGAAGACTTTATTTTATAATGTGGAAAAGAATCCAAAAGAACTATTATGTATGACTCCAATTTAATCTGTCATAATAAGAGAAATAAAACTTTTATTTTCTTTGGAAAAAACCCTAATCATTTAAAGAATTTATCCTTATGATACTTCTGTATCTACAATTTAACTTCTTGATGTCCTCTTAATATAGAAATCATGGCGGGATCCACATAATATTTTGTGTAAAATAAAATGAATGTGGAGAATCCTGGATGCACCAATGAGAATTTACATGCTCATAAGAATTTCCAATTTCATTAATTTAATAAATGTAATAGAAAGAAGACCGGTAATTCCAGAAATAGTTCATTTATGTATTTTAATTATGCTCATGTATGACACAAATACTACAACTATTGAACTATGGTTAAGAGGTGGATGAGTATAATGGAAGAGAAGAAGGTCGTAGATATTGATCCTCCCACAGAACTCTATTTCAAGTGAAAGGAGTCCATACATTATAATGTTTGTTTCCCTAACCATTGGTCCATAGGAGAAAATTGTTCCCAACAACCTTTAAACCAATAGAATAAGGAAGGGAATTAACAATAACTACTACCAATGAAGGTCATGATAATGAAGTTATTATTTGTATATTTGATATCATTTTTGTGTCATATAAAAAATTATTTTTTTCCAAAAATGAAATATTATTTTACATATCAGGTTTTTTCAATGGATAAGAATTATTGTCCCAGTCAATGGATATTGTACTAATAGTGAAAATCCATGGTTTCATAATGATTACGTCTAAGATTTATTAATCTACTTTTTCTGTTTTTTTTTTGGATAATTCATATAAATAATATTATTAATCCTTCTAAATATTATGCCATAAGATTGGTTTTGTATTGGATTTACCTATTAAAATAATGTATCAACAATCATGTTAAGGAAATGACCTTATATATTTGAAATATACCATTTATCATGTGTCAATGAAATGATTATTTTAGCACTATTTGGATGAAAATTCTTATATATGGGTTATGATGCCCTAAAATGAGGGATTTTAACACAAATGAGTGATGATGATGTCAATATAGATGGTATTCCAATTATATATGACTATAGAGATGTATTTTAGGAATACCATTCCAGTATTCCCCATATCTCAGTGTTAAAAATTCAATAAAATTATTTCATGGATCTATGAATATCTTTAAGAGTATATATAAAAATTATAACATTGAATTAACAAATCTAATTGAGAAACTACATGATAATTTATACAGGGGTTTTATTTTCCCTATTTCTTTACCATGGGGTCTACTAGTCCCTTTTTTTAAAATAATGATAGATCAATGCATACATTAATATATTATATTAACCATAATATATTCCAAATAATTAATTAATATTGTATACATTATATAGATTACCTATACAATCAACTCATTGTTGTTCAATAGTTTTATATGAATCAATTTTAATATAAGTATCATTCATTAGGGGAATAAGGGTACTATAATTCCCTGAAATCATTCAGTATATTGTGTGTACAATAGGAATTTATAGTTATTCCATTTTTAATTATGAATCCTCAATTTATAAAAATGGATCTAATGAAAAAATGCCTTTATAGACTATCTTGATAAATATTTCATTTTTTTAAATAACATATTTTTATATATTATATATATAGAAGAGTATAGAGATCACATATAAATTTGGTTAGTGAATCGTTAAAGTAGAAAATGTATAAAAAATTATAAAGTATGGAATTTTTCAAGAGAAAATATCATTATTGTATCATGTGATCATAAGAAAGGGCATATCAGTTTATTCCCCAAAGAAGGATTTTATCGAGAAATATTCTAGACCAAGCTCTGTAACCAAAATCATTTGATTTTATAAGATATGAGGATATTAGATATTGTTTTTTGAGAAATTACTAAGGATACAAAATCTAGTAACCATGTTAACATGATAGTGAGTGAAGTTCATTTTGAATAATGAATACGAAGAATATGTTTTTTGGAAATCTAGAAGAGATTGGTCAAAAAGCTTATGATAAAATTACCCAATAATGGGAAGTGGTTTGTAAAAATATTAATGATTCAAAAATGGTCTTAGGAAGAATCCTCATATAGATATATGATGAAATTATTTAGTAATATTTTCAAATAAAGGATCATGATAATAATTTCCCAATTCATGGTTGTGATTTTTCAGCAATGGTATTTATTTTACATGTATTGAAACATATCCTATATGATGAAATTTGTTATATACATACGTACATATATATATATATATATTGATCATGAGTGATTTAAATATATAATCACAAATAAGGAGTTGAATATGTGATAAATGTTATGGTTTGAATTAATAATAGACTATGAAATCACAATACATTACAATCCTATAAATGAAAATATATTGGATTATAATCTGAAAATGAATGATCAATCTAATTTATCAATGACGTCGTTTGAAATTGGCAAAATTTTAATGGATTTGAAAAAGATGAATCATGAGGTCATAATGTATAGTTATAAATCCTATATTCGCAATGTGACTACTCACTCATTCAAAAATGTGAAGTTAAAAAAATTAAAAAAGTTGATTTGGAGCATCATAAAATGGTAATGAATATTTAATTAGTGAATATTGATAATTATAGACTTAAAATTTTGAAAATTATATATGAGTTCCATAAAATACAAAATAAAAGTTGTATATTTTGAATGATTCATGTAGATAAGACTTTTTAAATTTTTGAGGAAGTATGAGAATATATAGATACTTTAAAAAATGTTCTTATGGGATAATATGAAGTGTTTAATTGGAGAATATCAATCTCAATCCATTGTATGAATGTATGTTTTTAATGTCTAAAAAATATTTGGGTATATTATAAAAATTTCCCATACTGTTGTGGAAATGGGGAATCATCGCAACGTATATCATTTTAAGAATCCCTAAAATTTATAATCATCATAATTTTATTAGGTTTGAATTTAATTTCCGTATGAATTGAGATGATTCTATATCAATAAAATATGATTTATCTACAGACAATATCGATAAGATATAAATAATGGCAGTTTTGATGATTAATAATGAACCAATTTCCAATTTACCTGATTATGATTTGAGGTTTAATATGATGTTTTGCATAATTCATTTGATAGAATTAGAATTACATATGTGTATTTTTATGTCTTATCATCCTTAAAAATATGGTCTATCTATGAGGATGATTAAAACTATAGAGGAAAAACTAATATATTCTTTGATGGACCTCCAATGTTGTTGGGATCTGTTCATCCCTAAGTATATTTCTCATATAACAAAAATTTCTATTATGGCATTCATATAGAACCATATGAGGATCATTATGAGAAGATACGTATGATTCCAATATAGAAGAATGATATTATAGAATGGTAGCTAATAGACTCTAATAATTTCTAGAAATAATGGAGAATGTCCAAACCATTCAATTATATATGAAATATAAAAAAATTATATGGAATAGTTATGTAGATAATCATTAATGAGATCTATTGTATCAAGTATTTGAAAAGGCGTTTCTTTAAATATCTCAAATGAAGAGGGATACATGATTTTGGAAGAATAGAAAGATGATCGCTAGAAAAATTAGTCCCTTTGATATCCTTAATCATGTTATGTTCACATCTGGTCTCTGAACCCTCCATATAAAAGTATCTTATTCTCACGATGTGTTCCATGTACCTATTTTAAAAAAGTATATACTACATCCAAAATATGTACATATATCTGAATATATAATATTAGAACATGAATTTAATATGATGAACATCCTTTGTAAATATTAGACCGATGAAAAAAGGAGAAGAGATATAATACAACTATTATAGTCAAATTTATATGGAAAAATAATATTTTAGAGGATGATACAATTAAAAATGTGGATGCAAAGAAGGAAAAGGAACATCACTTTTTTTACTCAATGAAATAAACATTCAATGGTGAAAATATTTTTTTGGGGGATTGAATGTGATGACATGATATTTTGTAATTTATCCCTTACTGAATAAATATTATCTTCGATATATTACTCAACAAATAACATCAAAACAAAATAACTATAAAAATTTTAATGGATGTTCTATTACTGTGGTTATAAAATGTTGTATAAAAAGAAATAAACTCATATTTATATAGGAAAAAAATAACATTCAAATTAAATTTCAACTAAGATAGAGAAACTAATAATTTCATTCTTCTAAAATATAAATATTATCAAATATATTATATTTTCATATGAATAAATATTAACACTATTTTAATATGTAGTTTATTGGAGATGGATATAAGAATAATTAACATAAAAAATTATTCTCATATATAATATTTTATCCCCTTTTTATGTTTTTAATTAAAAGAAAAATCTATAAATTTTAGGCTGTGATTTTTCAATAATTAACATCAATTGTTTTCTTGTAATTTCAATATTACATGATGATAAATTTTAAAACATTTTTTCAAAAAAAGTGCATTTTTCGATGAATCGGCCAAAACATAAATTTTACAAAAAATAGGATGTTAATAAAATTAATAGTAAATATTTGTGAATTTAATATTAAATAATCCTTATAATTGGTCAAAGTATGTATTTTATTCATGAAATATTTAATTTTTTAAAAATTATTTTTAGACACCCACATTTGGTAATTGATAACATAACATATATTAATCAAAAAAATAACACTTTATACATTTAGTGCTTTGAAATTGATTATTACCTCTATTAAACATTTAGTTAAAAAATAAATTTCATATTTTATATGAGTAGGTACATATTATATAATATGGGCCATTTGATTTTTTCTTATAAATAATGAATTAATTTTCTGAAATGCAGTTACCTTGATGAAAACAGAAATTATTAAAATGAGTAACCAAATAGGAAAAAATCAAATAATTTTCCAAATATGTTATTAATTGAGTGTATGTTGTGTATCTGGAAAATATACCTTCCCCAACCAATTATCTAGAAATTTGAGATTCTTTTTCCATAATAAATTCTTGACATTATTGAAATGTTCTGGGTATTTTCAAAAAATGGCATACCTTTTATCCTGTAAAGGGGTCCTCTTATCCCCTTTCACTCACCAAAAAACTCATTCAGTTCACCCCAAAATCATTCCAACCATTTCTTAGACACCACCATACCCCATGAAAAGGTTTCTTTTCCCTCAAAAGATCATCTCAAAATGTCTTAACCCCAATATGTAAAAGAGATAATCAATGTATTGAGATATATATTTTTAAGCAATCCTATCACAATTCCATTTATTACCTACACATATTCATAAAAAATTATATTACTCAGTAATAATGTGATAAGGCAGTTATAATTAGTTAATTTTTACTTAATTAATGTTATTTTACTAGAATTAAGCACGTTTAACCTTTAATTATGAAAAAAATCATGGTAATTATGTGTGTATGGGGACTACTAACGCCTCGAATAAACATTTATTTTCACCACCTCATGAAATGAATGTTTTATTTTATATTTTATTGATTTATATGATACATAAGTAAATATATATCATTATTATGGTTCATCATTGATAAGACAAAAATTAATGATCATTATAAGTTAATCTATAAATATCAGTAAACAATCAAAAACTTTTAAATACGAATTTAGTATTCATAAAACAAAATGGAAACTCACATATGTTGGAATTATAATAATTTATATATTTATTAAACATAATTTCATTTAAAATAATTGTCTTTATGTGATTAAATTTGGAATAAAAATGAATATTAACTCTTCCTTTAAAAAGATACTACAAAACACTCATGATTATAAACACCTAATGCTCAAAAGTTATTTTAAAATTATAATACAATAGGACAATTATTAATAATGAATATTATTTATGGAAATATAAAATAATAATTAAAAATAATAATTATTTAGTGTGTCTTTACATTTTTATAGATATGGGTGATTCACGTCAATTGGAATCAAGAGTAATGTTAAGGGATTCATGAACACAATTTCAGATTCATTAGGTCATAGACTTTCTTAAATGAATATATTATTCATGTTTTATTTAATCCCACCATTTTCATGTTTTATAATTTATTTCCTATTTTCATTTGTTGAATCTACATTTCATAATCAAAAACAAGTTACTTTATATTTTTCTCTTGAAATAAATGTTAATTATGAGTACGAATAACTATGATTATTACCAACAATTAATTACATTTAAGTCATTGTTGTTTGTATAAAAATTGTTTCATTTAATGAAATAAAAATATATCATTCATTTACATTCTAAAAAATTAACTTAATTTATTAAATATATTTATTTCATCCATTCTTGGATTTGGATTTTTATATAAAGCATCCCAAACACCATTTTCATGTAATTTTTTATAAGAACCCACACCCCAAAAGCCCAAAGTTGATGACTTCATTATTACATTGGAAGAATTTATATCGAATAAAATATAGAAGAAAAAATATTTTTTTTGTCATGTTATGGTATATAAACAAATTAAATATTCATTAAAATGAAAATATAAAATTAAAAATGTTTTTTAACAACATTATTCCTCATTGTGTATCCCTGTTTATCAATCACAATATACTTCAAGGATTATTTGGGAAAATAAAACAATAGAAAAGGGTGATCTCATATTCATATTAATGGTTACCATACAATGAAATATATAAATATATAAATCTTTTTCAATATAAAATGTTAAATACTTGAAACTCCTGTCATTTAATCATAATCATGATCAAAATATGGTAGGCATTAATGATGATCAAATAATGTCATATAAAAAATAACATGAGAACAAAAATTTAAACATGGATAAAATAAATATCCAAATAATCACATGTAAAATAAATAACTAAATTTATAATTATAGAATTCATAATTTTTGACACTCGAAACATATTTTTGAGTTCTTATACCAAGAAGTATAAATAAAAGGATAAGGGAACATCCAAAACAAAATATTTTTTTTTCTTATGAGACCTTCCAATACATGAAGGGGATATAATATTCCCCACCGATCACTTAATATTTGTAATTAATTCCTCATATGAATATTCTGAAACACAATCAACATTAATATTTGTTTTTAAATATATATATATACGAAATGTGAACACTTAACCTGATCAAATAAACCTAATCAGAAACAATCATATGTCATATGGTGAATATATAAAAAATTGAATCTCCTAAATTAAAATGAGGAAAAGTCCTAGAGATAAAGAATTTGGATGATATTAAATAATATATCTATTGTACATCATAATTAAAAATAAATTATTACATCATTGATGAATAAAAATACAATTCAGTTTTCATTAAAAAAACATGTTTGAGGAAAATAAATATTTAACGTTGAATATATTTTTCAAAATTCTCTAAAATAATGAATAAAATAATTTCCCATTAAAATAATCATTTTGGACATATAAAATAATCTATAAATTGATGTGTGGTCATCATGGGTGTAAATTTAATTCATTCCATAAAAGATAAATTACTGATTCTTTGCAAATTTTATATTCAAGCCAAATATTGATTTTGTTGAAATAAATATTAACATTCCTTTAAATTATTTCTTATAAAATTTATTTGATTATAATTTTCTTTAATAAATTATTTTTGATGGTTAAATTTTTTAACAAATAATATATTTTGATGAGAATAGATTTTTGACCATGTATGAAAATATAGTCATCTTTTCGTTATAAAATTATCTATCATTTTAAATAATAATGTCTATAAAATGGAACTATTAGAAGAAACAGTTCATGAATAAATATAACTAAGAAAATATTTTGTTTTTAATATGGAGATATCAAAAAATTACACAAAGGGAGACTCACAGAAAAATAATCCCAAATAATTTTGAAATTGTTTAATATTCCATTACTAGATCGGTAATCACGGAATCATAATCCCTATAAGATAAATAAAATAAAATAAAAAATAAAATTCCATGAATATCAATACATTCACCATATAACGTAACAAATGGGTAGTATGTACAGCACATAAAATAAATAATCCCTAAATATGTGATATGTCTGATGGAAATAAAAGATAGAGGAGAAATTGTTACCTCATGTTATACATACATAATATGTATTAAAACCTCATGTATAGTAAATACAGACATTAAAACAAATATTATACAGCAATAGTCATATAATTCATACTATATATGATATAATTTTAGTAATTTATAACCGATTTATTAATAATTCATTGATAAAATCATTGTTTCGAGTGCTAATTGCATTATTTTCCCTATGTGATTTAGTGAGGTAATACTGGTTATTTTAATTTGATAATGGTTAAATAATATAAATATAAAAATGATGATATAAATAAAATTTATATTAATTTGACATGTATTTTTCATAATCTATAAATTTTAGAGTTATAAAATTGATTACATTATTCATGAAGATGGCAAGTCATACCTATAGATGAATGTTGTCTCCATTTTTATAAACAAATAGAGAAAAATGAGAATAAATATCAATTCCAATATCTATAATAATTATATTGTTACATATAACATTTTAATTAATAAAATCCTTCTATATTATCATCCATGTAAGAATAAAATGAAAAACATTTCAAATCACTATTTAGATGTCGTCGTCCACACGTACTCATTCGTGACATTAATGTTTTCTAATGGATTAGATTTTAGTATATATATAAGTAATATTATATATAAATAAGTATGGTTATGTCATATATGATAAATATATTCATTAAATTTACCCACAATACCTTTCATATAAAATGTTAGTGAGAAATGAATTAAATCGCTTTGTGATGACGTAGTTCGCCGTACACACGAACAATGTTACCATATACCTCAAAAAATAGAATGCAAGAAGTTATATGTGATATTATAATTAAATTATTATTATAATATCATATAAATATTTTTAATACATAATTAAATCCATCCTTTAATGTTGTCAATGGAAAACGAATGAAACTAGTTCATTGGGCTGTTGTTCGTTGTATGAAGGAATTATGATTTTGAAAGCCATTTGATAGAGGATGTTATGGAAAAATATTGTTACATATACTTATTAAAACATAAATACATTGTATATTATTCATTTTTTATATTTTCTATTTTATAAACAAATGTTGAAAAGAATAAATAAAACAAAATACTTGTATTAAGAAAATTACCTTCACTAAGAGAAAACATCGTTGGTTATCCTCTTAAAGAATTTAGTGTTGATATTTTTAGAGTAAAATAATTAATATAATTTGTATAATGATATTGGGAAGATAATTTTCATTGTTTTTTGAGACAAACCACTTTGGAGGGGTGAATTTGTGAAGTGAGTGAGTTCCAATTTGTTAGTGGGGAAAGGGAACCCTCATTGAAAATACTTGTAAATCACAAAAATGATTTAAAATGATACAAACATCGTCCTGAAAAATATTAAAAATATGATTTTGTTTTATTATATTGTAGTATAATTTTTAAATATTTCTATTCATTAATATTTTGATATTATTTTATGCCATTTTAAATCTTATGTTTTTATTTTAACCACCGGAATCCCCATAATTACCTTAACAAAATTAATTAATTTTTAATGATTTTAATATTAATTTTGGTATAATAATTTGTTGAATATACTATATGATAAATAAAATTTTGGTTCCAAATATTGTTTCCACTTTTCTAAATTCGATTCAGGGAGGATGTATAATTCATGATAATATTATACTCAGAGAATAAATGAAAAGTCATGTTTCCAAAAAGAAAATTATTATTTTATAAAAGTTTTTAATATTAAAATTCAACATGTTGTGGATTAAAAAAAAATTATATAAAAAAATTTAAATAATTTTTCAATAAATCCAAATTGAAATATATTTTATCATTATAAATAATTAAATTTATAGTGTAGTTTTTAGTATATGTTTTTATTTTTCACAAATAAATGAAAAATAAAACATTCCATATTAATCCAAAAAATCAAAATAATATGATATTGATATTTTAATTTTTTGATTGATATTTATATTAGATAATAAATTTTATAAAATGGTAAAAACAATTTTATCATAATGTTGCAAGAAGTGACGAACTCATTTTCTTTATAAAATACATTTATTTATATTATATATATTTTACCTTCATATGATTTATATTGTTTATGTAATCAATAGAATTCAATTTATTTTTTTACTTAATTTTTAAAGAAATTTTTTTGAATATTATGTTTGTAATTATTCAAACCAGCTATTGTGATGGCTTGGTTATAATAGCCATATTTATATACAAATATTTTAAAAGAGGATATTATTATATTTACACATAGTGTTGTGTATATGGAATGTTTTTTAAAATATATAATTTATTTTAAAAAATAATTATATCATAAATTTTTTTGAATTAGTATTCATTTAAGTACTTTTTTCCTTATATGAACTATATAAAAATTTATGTTCCTATTTTAAAATCTCAATATGTCCCCATCTACCCTTACATAAATTGTGTCTTCATAAATTAATCTTGACCTTAATAATCAAGTGTATGAAATATAAAAATACATTTCATGAATCACTAAATTATAAAAATAGGTAGTTAAATATCATCTTGATAAGATTGGATCGTAAGTATAAATGTCATTTAGAATAACGCCTTGTGGGTTTCCAAATAAGAGATTATTAGTGGTAAGATAAGACATAGAAATTAATGAAAGTAATAACTGTCATGTATTACTATATCACGATAGATCATTTATCATAATAAATAGAATGATGATGAGAATTTACAAAAATTTTAATCCATAGATATTTTATTAGGGGGGGGGAACCATTTGATTAATCATATATAAATGTAATATGATAATATTTGTCATCAGGTTCTATTTCCCATGGTTTAAGAATAAAATTCCAATTAAGATAGAGAAAACCTATTAATATACATATATATTCGTCCCATGGTTTTTCATTGATCAATTCCAACTTCATTTATTACTCCACGATATGTATATCAAAGATACCTTTTCACACCTCAGGCACTGTAATTAATTTTTAATGGATTATATGATTATAAAATAGTGTCCAACTATACCAACAGTATTTAATAGAAAAATGGTTAGAATAAATTATACAATATAATATATTAATATCTAAAACCTCAACTGTATATCCAATTATTCATCTCAAACCATTCCATAAATTCTTAACTTTATGACTGATCCACAATATGTTTATCTAAATTGAATGTCTATAAATATTGAAGGACGGTTATAATGTATACATTATATTCCCCAAAAAATATACAGTGTCTCTTAATTTAACATTATAAATATTTTAACAAATTTACCACTATAAAACCTAAATGTAAATTTTCTTGTATCCCAATTTAAATTTTTTGATTGTTAAATATATTCCAAAAATTAGTACACACATTAAACTGTAGAAAATATAAAATAATAAATTAAACATGTATCTTATTTCACAGTTACAATGAGTATCCCAAAGAAATATTATTATCATTATTATATAAAAATTGAGACATGTGATTGGTTATCTTACATGAACCATATTTTATACATAAGGTACAACTTTTGACTAAATCAATTTTCTGGTTTATGTTTAATAATCTACATATAATGTCAAATCCAATAATAAATTGTACTATAGTTTAATCCATGAATAGATCATGACTCATATAATGAGAATATAATTGATGATATATACATATAAATTTATTTTGAATCCTAACATAATAAAATTAACCATTACACACTATATATGGTAATAGAGTAATCGAAACAATGATCCCTTATAATAATTTGAAATATACTGCCTTGAATTGTTGTTATTTAACCTGTGTAGTGACTCATCTCATTAAAATTAAATCATTTAAAATTGGAAGAATATTTTATTCCCTAAAAATCACAATCATGATGGTGTTTCACTCCAAAATTATAGGAAACTCTAATTACCTTCAGGAATGAATTATGATGTTTATTTATATAATTATATAATGTGGGAAAACCCTTCTCTCACTTCTTCCAATTTTATATTTTTTCAATCTTATTATCTTCTTATTTAGATTCTATTTTTATCCATAATAACTATATAATTTTTTCCATATCTTGATATCACATGATATTTTGTCATCATATGTTGAGAATGTTTGGGAGTGTAGTGTCCTTTGAAAATATTATTCAGATCATTAAATAAATGATCGTTATTACTCATTGAATTTTGTTAATTGATATTCTTCTCAATCTATTTAATAGTAACCATACTAAAATGATGGAATTTACTATATTAGATTATACAATTATCAATCATAACTTTAATCCTAATAATAGTGAAAACATAACCAAAATTAAATAATTTACGCATAACTAACCTCATAATTGTAAAAATGGATCATTTGGGTATATAACTATTATAAAAACATTCATAATGGTTGGAAAAGAATAATATAATTTTATTAATAATATACCTCCAATATAATCAATCTAGGAGTTCCTTAAGGATTATTTTCATGCATCGAATGATGATCAGTTGAAGACAAATGCACCTCGTTCATTGTTATTACAACTAGGTACATCTGTTTGAAAACCATTTCCACTAGTAATACCTATAGAGGGATGAATTTATAGAAAAAAACACATAATATCCTCGTTACCAAAAAATTAGGATGTTATTCTATTCTTATCCTCAATATTTATCATAGGATTATTTCCCCAATTTTTTATTATAAATCTAGTTCCCTCACTTCCTAATAAACATCCATTAGTACCAACTATAGTTACCCCAATCCCATTATCCTGGATCCAATGTATACATTATTAACATGAATTCATATACACTGAATCACATCCTAAAGGACATAATATTTCACGATAATTATTAAACAAGATATATATTTGAAATTATTATTATAATTAAACAGACAAAATGCATGAAGTGTTCCCTTTGAGAATGAATTTATTTCTCATAGTGTATCTCTTCATATAAAGAAACAAATATTGGTATCCTGTTGAAAATAAAACATAAGAAAGTGGTGATCTCAAATACTATATATGGTTATGTGTGTTTCTGATTCTATGAACAAATAAGGCATAATAAACCTGGGAATATAAATATCAAAAACACAATTAATTTAATAAATAAATATAGTTTAATATAGTAGGAATAAGTAATGATAAAATAATTTCATATAAATAATTACATGAGAATGAAACATGACCATATATATTTTAACTAATTTAATAATTACATTAAATATTAATAACATATTTCATAATGGTTGAATGATACATTCTATATATATGAAATGTACAATTGAAGTAGTGTATCATCACATCAAAATAAATAGGTAAGGCCTCTTCCAAAACATAATTTAGTAAGTTTAATAAGACCTACCTATCAATCAAGGGTATATAGAGGGACACTCTTATAACATTCTATGTCCAATGAAATACTCATATGAAATGTATAAAGCATAATTATTAGGAAAATTTATATTAAAAAACATACATATGAAAGGTTAATTATTACCACGATTAAATAAACATAATCATAAACCAACCAAATTTGTATAGTGAATGGATATCAAATTGTATATCCTAAATTAATATGATAAAAAATAATATAAATAAATAATTAGGATTTTATAATTACAACATATATGTAGTGTATCATATGTAAAATAATGGGTTTATTTCATTTAAGAATATAAATAACATAAAAATATTTTTAAAAACATTTATCAAGGAAAATATCTTTTTCTCTTTGAAAATAACTAAAATATTTTACAAAAAATATTTTGAAAATTCATTTAATTTAAAATAACTATTGAATACTGTTAATATAATCTATAAAATTTTTAGTGGTCATGAAGGTGGAAAATTATATTCATGTCTTACAAATTATAACAAGTATTAATTTTAGATTTTCAATAAAATCCTTACAAGTAATTTATTAAAATATTAAAGATTAATGATTTAAATTTTTTTAAAAAGAAAAAAATGTGTTAAAATTTATTTAATTAATTATTTTGAAATTTTTTAATATATTTTTATTAACCCTCAATTTTGATGAAAAATAATTTCAACCGAAGAGATAAATAATATTATTTTTTTAAAAAAATATCAATATTAATTTATGTTAAACGGACTAGAAAATTGGTACTATTAAATAAAAAATATCATAAATAACCATAAAATAATATAATAGATTAATTTTGAGATATATGTTTCAAATAATTTCCCAATGTGAGACTTAAACAAAAACAATACCGAATAATGATGAGATTGTAAAATAAAATCATTCCACTTTGGTAATTTATGAATCATAAGATGCATTAGAGAAATAAAATCATTTGAAACATTGAATACCATTAAGTAAAATATATTAAATATATAAACTATAAAAGGGTGTGTATAATAAATTGAATAATAATCAGGTTGAAAATATAGAATATGTCTCACAGAAGTAAATGTGAGATAAGAAACTCTTTCCTAAAGTTCAATTTCCTTTATATGTGTCTTAACCCCCCTTGTAATAAATATAGGTTCATTATAAATATATTATATAAATATATTACTATATCTCATACTGTATATGATTTAATTATTTTATTTTTTTCTCCCATTTAAGAAAAAATATTTGTATAAATAACATTTTCTGTTGATAATTACCTCTTTTTTCTTATATTATTTTGAAAGGATTTTTTAAAATTTTATATTGGTAACATCATGCCAATAAATTTTACCCTGATATAAAAATAATTTATATTTATTATATGTGTATATATCATAATGTATAATTTTTAGTGTTAGAAAATATATTAAACTATACACGGAGATTATTGGCCATATATTTTCATGAGTGTAGTTTCCATTTTTCTTGATATAAGTATAAAAAATAAACTAAATATTAATTAAATTTTTTAATATTAATATTATTATTATATATTATTTATATGACTAAAATATATCCTGATATTCATCAATTAAAAAATAAAAATAAAATAATTTCACATCACCATGTGAAGGTGGAAGTCCACATGTACGCACGAGCGACGTTATTATTTTACAACAGATTGGAATGTAAATATTTACCGATGATATAATATTTCCATTATATGGTTAAATAATATATATCACATATATTAATTATATTTTTTCTTACTACCATCCTTGTAAATTATAAGGGATAAATAAATCACATTACTTCACGGTGTGGTAGTCATATGTACGCAAGATCTACATTATCATATCTATAATGAAATGTAATTTATGAAGGTATATTTGATATAATAATTTAATTGCATAATTCAAAAATAAATATTATAAAAATACATTAATTCCATCATTACATCAATCTTTTAATGATGCTGATTGAAAATAAATGGAATCAGTTCACACGACTTTAATACTTTCTTCACACAGATAATGATTTCATAACCCATTTAATGGATGAGGATGTGTATAAATGTTATAAAATAAACATGATGAAATAATAGTATATTTTAGAAACTTGTTTAATTAAATTGATGTGTTAATACATAATTTTATTTGGAAAATGAAGAAGTAAAATGTTAAATCTTTTTAAGACAATTAAACTCTCTGAGAGAATCCTTTTTTGGATATCTTATTAAGGACCTTGGGGTTGGTTTTTTGGGTGGGGTGGTATAATTAGAATGTTTTTAATAATTATTGGGAGATAATATGTCAGTTTTTTGTCACAAAAAATCATTATATGTGTTAATAGGTGAATGAATTGAGTTCCCATTTAAAATTAAGGAACATGAACCCTGTATGAAAATTTCATAAATTTAGAAAGTGAATCCAAAATGATAAATAAATTCAAATTAAAAACATAAAAATAAAATTAGGGGGAATTTTGGATACAATTATTTGGAAATATTTCCATATAATAATATATTTAGAAATTTTTAGTTCATTTAAACCATTATCTTCTCAGATTAATCTCTGGTAAGCGCATTTTTAACTTATCCATAATAAATAATTTTTAATGTATTCACTATTATTTTATAAAAAAATTATGTTGAAATTATTATATAAAAAATATATTTTTATTAGAAATACTTATCCAATTTTTTCAATTTCAGTTAACAAAAGTTGTAGAATTTAATTTAAAATTTTACCTACCAAAATGACGAAAAAATGGGTTTCCAATGAGAAACATTTTCATAAGTATTGAGGGTTTAGATATTCAAAACTAATATTAAATGGAATAAAATGATCTAAGTGGTATATATTATAATATATTATCATTAATTTTATAGAACAATCTTTTTATAATATAATTTATAATTATAATAATCTAAATAAAAATATGGGTTTCAATAAATGTCAGTATATTTCATTATTCATTGATAAATTAATCTTCTCAAAAAAATCCCCACAAATTAATCTTCAAATAATATAGATATTCTAATTTGAAAAATAATTTTAATGTTATAAAATAAATTTTATAAAATTTACAAAAAATTATTTTTATCGTAACAACACAAGATGTGATGAAACCATTTTCGTATGAAAATAAAATATTTTAGAAAAAAATTGTTTTACATTAAAATAATGATTATTTTATTTATAATAAATATATAAAAATTTATTTAATATTATAATTTTAAAAAATATAAATTTAATTAATTTAGTTATTACTATTCATACCTTCTAATTTTATTGAATGATTAATTTGATCAGGTTTAAATTAATATATTTTAATAGATTATCATGTTTTGTTTAACCCCTATAATTCATGAATAAAGAGTTATATAATAGATTGATTTAATTTAAAAATAAATTTATCATAAGTAAATATTATGTTATATACACTAATAATATTTATATTTTGTTTCCTAAATGACATTGAATGTGACGTTTCTATTTTAAAATCGCTCATAGTTACATTTCATATCAATTTTTAATAGATCAGATTTGTTAGTTGGGTTTATATTTTGTTTTAAAATTACTTTATTAGTTACTTTTTATAATAAGTATTTTTATGTTTTTTCTTTCCCTTCAAAATATTTTTCAAAAATAATTTCCACTTTATATTTTATAACTATGTTAAAATGGATTTGTAAAAACATTTTTAATTTTAGTTATATTATTTTTATAATTGTTATATATAATGATATAATGTTTTGATCATAGATTATATTTTATTATGATATTATTCCTCTTGAAATTATTTTCTTATAACCCATTATTTCATATATTAATTTTTTTTAATCATTATGAAAATACTATGAATTTGTTTTTCAAGGGTTCATTGATAAACGTTTTGGATATATTTACTGTGGAACACATATATATGGATGATTATGGGTGGGGTACTATATCACAATTAAATTAATTAGTTAAAATTTATTTACAATTAGATTATTATTCATGTGAATAATTTATTGGTTCACATAGGCCTTCAAGCTTTAATATAATGACTTTATTTTTATAAGTTTTAGCATAGTGGGTTTTCTCACAACATTTCTCCATTACATACTGTTTTTCCACATTTCCCTATTTTTTTATCAAGCTATTCTATATTTTAAAAATATATTTTATTTCCATAAAATGATATATTTTTAACTAATCATTAATTTAAATGATTTTTTCACTTTTATTTCTTGTACCCATTTTATATAATATTGAGATATATTTTAGGCCATGTTATTAATTTTATTCTTCCATAAAAATATATTTATGATATTATGTTGCTATATTTTTTTTATCGTATATTTTCTAATGTTTTTTTATTATCTTATTTATATATTAATGATGATCGCCTATATCATTAAATTATTAAGAATCATAGCTCACCCATTTCTTATGGTGTCAATTCACATGTTAGGTTGTTCTTTAGATCGTGTGAGAGGGATATATATATATATATATTATTGTATAAGGTATCATTATTTTTATAAATTTTTTCATGTATTGTAAAATATTAATTTTATATATCTAATATCTATCACAAAAAACATTTTAGTCCTTGTATAATGTACCCATTTGTGTGTTGTATTAGTTAAATCACGAAATAAATGTAATATTAATGTTTTACTTATCTTAGGTATATTTAGATGAGGATAATGCAATGTATGGAGAAATTAAATTTTAACATGATGCTCAAACTTCAAAACCTAGAAGACCAATTATTGAGACACAAACTAAACTACCAAAATATTCACCTCAATCCATAAAAATTTGACCCTCGATGATTGGAAAATATTTAACACACCAAGATAAACCACAAAGGGTAAACTATAGAACCCACTGATATCCATGTAATGTTTAATTGATGTAATAATGTGAATTCAGAGGTGTAACACTTCATGTTTATCAGAAATAGAAATTTCCTTAGGAGTATCACAATTAACAACCTGATCTCAAAAAACCTCTACCATGGAATCCCCAAATTGATATCGTCCACAAAATGCGCCAAAATATGATAGTACAATCATCTAAAAGAGACATCATCTACCATATATTTTTCATTTGTCAAGATGAATCCTTTAAAACCCCTTAATAACTTCCATACATAATTGGAACCATAAATATAATAAACCCATGACTTCATACTAAGAACATCAACCACAACTTTTCCTTTCACCTAGAGTATTGGAAAATTCAATGTTATAATCATATAATAGTACCATACACTATCTCCCTTTTATTTACATTTCACACTATAAGAATATATAAATCATGATATTGTGATATGTTAAGACCATAAAGTGTTCGCTAATGACTTAACACCAGAAATAACTCTATTGTAAACAACTATAATAAAATAAATATCACAGGTGGCTTAGTATTACTCAAGAGTCCTTAACTACCAAATAATATCAATGAGTAAAGTCCATTTAATATCAAACAACAACCAAAAATATATATTCAAACATCACAATAAACCTCAAATTAAAATCCCTCCTCATAAAAATGGAGTATATGATCACTAGAATTTTTCTCCATTAGATAATAAAAAGCATCATGTCATTAGGCAATATATAGAAAGTCATGTTCCTTAATGGTGAGAGTATTTAGAGAAGTAAACATATAAGAAATATTCAGCATAAATATCTTACAATATCTTACATAACCAATGGAATGTCATACATCCACAACATTGTAGGGGGAAACCAATGAAACAAATACCTCAAATATTTAAATGATCCCTATAAACTCTACACTATGACATGACATGTCCCATGAAATGGACTTCTTATGCCCAAATTTTATACATCCAAAACATTCCAAATAACATCTAATGTCGTATTATATTTCAAATTTATCTAAAAAACTCAGTAGTACCCTCTTAATATGAACGATACAAAAAAGTATTTAATATGAATCCCATGAAAAAATTGACTAAGAACCAAGGATAAATGGATTTTAAAATCCTCGGGTACATGGATGGGTCATTTTTTAAAATAGAATCCACTACCATGAACTCACACTGATGATTACCAGATCTAAACAATGTGTTAATATTATCTTCATCCTTTACTGAAATATAATTATACCACACATAAGTATCATTCGTAGAGAACCAAATATATCTCATCAGTTAATTGTAAAAATAACCAATTTATAGAAGGAGATTGTAGTTACTTATTTTGACTTGATTCAAATGAAGATAATTGATTAAAAATGCAGACTTTTTTATTCCTTCATTACATATAATACATGTCACCCTTTTGTTATACACTTGTCTTGGGAAAACAATTTTGAATGACATCATAAATCTTGATATGAATCTATGCAATATCCAATGGTTTCATTATCGGTGAAAATATGGATATCAAAGATAAACATGGATTTAGCTCTATCCATATCTCAATCTCTCAATATGGTGTGGCTTCCGAAACGTTTTATGGAAGAAATTAGTGTACTATTACAAAATACTAAGATACAATACCATCAAAACCTCCACTAAAAAATCTACTCAACTGTCATGGATGATACAGAATCATCATGAATTTGATTTAACTAAAAGTCTCTCATACCCAAGAACATTGTGGTCTAACAAATATTATCATTTACCACAACACTCAATATGAGGGAATAAATTATAGCTGATACAGAATACTCTTAGGGTATTCCATGAATGATTTCATATAGATATATTTTCAAATATAAGAGTCCTCTTAAATACTGATGTTACAAGAGAAATATCTCCCAAATATTACAGAATATGATAAGGATGACATTATATCCATTTTTTCTATTTATTTATATACTATAGGACACTCCACCTCATGTACCAATGAATGGACCATTTTGGGCGAATTAATGTAATGTAAAGCTCCTAAATCAAAAAATATTTTACCATGGTAGAATATAAATAGATGTTAACTCCAATGATATTCTAATTTTATAATGTTAGAAGCCCTAATGAATTCATCTAATTATGACCTATTATATATCATCTTTGAACAAAAATATGAAATTATATATGGCCTCAGTCTACTCTATCATTGAGGGTTTGGGTATCAGAGGGATACCCTATTCATACCCCATATCCACTTTTATGATCAATGAATAAAGAACCTTACTATTTCTGATTCCTATGATGATATGGATATGATAGGGTTTGAGAAAAATAATCACATGTGATCCAATTTCATATGATTGTGAAATACAACCCCAATTTAATATAGATTACGAACGTTGGAGTAGATTCATTATTTTACAAAACTTTTTCTGAATTTGAAACTAAATTTTTACACATATACATATACTCCATGTAGATTACTTTCAACTGTCCTCTTAAGAAAATATGGTCCTAGTTAACATCTTCTCAATAACCTCTACCCACACCACCACTTTTACTTACATCTAAATCATAAATATGTTATCCTAGAACTATTTTTGTGGATATAAAGCCCCCTAAAATTACATCTTTGTAGAATACTTATTATTAAAATGGATTAAAGCGTAACAAATATAATTATAAAAATTGATTTCAAATTTTCACATACTGAAACTATCCAAGTAACGATTAAGAATATAATACGAAAAGGTCATCATCATGGTCCATGAGAAACAATCATCTTTTAACTAGTCAAAAAATTACTTCCATGAAAGAATTGACTTCACCTAGACACCAAAAAATATAAACAACCTTTATTGAGCTGCCCAATGTTCCCTCGTCACATCCAATAGAATCTACTGCTCCATTGCAGCATAAATATAATTAATCATTCTCTTAGTAGCCTTAAGAATTATATTGGTCCATATATCTAATAAAAAATTTACATTATTCTTTATTAAATGTTATTAAAAATCTTAGAGTATCTTCATCTAATAATATTAAACATTGTTATCATATCTACAAAGATATGATGTAGAACCCTTCAAGACACAGATCATATAAACATTAAGGGTATGTTGACCACAATCCAAAACTATATAACATTAAACTATTTAAAAACCATATAGATCTATAATATTAAATATTAATGATTAATTCATTATTATTTATCTTTATTCTGTATTAACTAATAGATTCTAAGATAAGTATAGATAATAATTATCTGTCATCCTCCCCTAGGTATCTACCCATTAAGAAAATAAACATACTTCACATGTCTAGTAAACTTATGTTCCATGTATCAGATCAAAGGGGATTTATAATCTCAATTATTTTTTATCACCATAACCTAGAAAACATGTTACATTAAATAGATATATTTTCCATAAAAAACCATTAATTTTCAATAATTTCTATCACCATTATCTATATAATAGCTTGAACAAAATAATTGATACCACTTTACACATCATGCCCCCATTATAACCCATACAATGATAACAGTAATGATGGGATGTAATCCTTCGATTCCCACATCCAATCATCCCCAAATTGATGATAATAACTAAGTATATCATACTAAAAATGGGATTCATTATAATAAATTATCCAAGGATTAATAAATAAATCCCCCAAAAACCTCCAAAATATAAGTAAATATTATATCAAAATAATCATCATACACACCTTTTCATATAATAGAGAAAGTAAAAAATGAAAATAAATAGTTGACAATTAACATACATATGGACCTGAACTCCCAAAACCTAAGAGAATATATCAGTATATCCATCGCCTAATCTCACAAAAATATCATAAAAATATTTTATATTAACTGTAACAAGATCATATTATATGAAATATTTTTTTTAAATTAAATTAAATTATTTAATTGATCATGTTACATGCTATAGAGAGTTTATCGTTCATCATTCACAATACTGTCTTCATCTTTCATGTCACACAACATCAAATCCTTTTGAAAAATTATGTTACACACATGCTCAACTATGACAAGACAACAATATAAGATTATTATTATTATTTATTTTGTCACTTAGCCATTGGAGTTAAAATAATTAAAGTGAATAAATAAATTATTAAATTGTAATATTAACATATTTATAAGAAGATTTCATTTGTTATCAATTAATTATAAATACATAGAGATAGCAACTAAATATTAATAATGTAACAAACTCGGTAATGATATATACACTCTTTTTTATATTTTTGAATAAATAATAATTAAATTTTTATTTTAATATAAAGGGTAAGAAATTTTTGGTTGTGTACTCGACACATAACAATGTGTTTCTCATAATCTTATATCTCACATAAGACTGGGTTATACCAAAAAACAATATATTTATAATATTATTATTTTAGGTGTTATTTATCTCCAAGATTTTGTGTTAGAGGGAATGAATAGAAAAAATATTTTTATTATTACATGTGTTTGTTAATTTTTTTGTATTATTATAATAATTATAATGGTTATAAAATAATAATAATTATAATATTAAACATAACAAGAATTATATTTATGAAAATAAATTCACGCCCATTAATAGAGAACCCATTTTAAATATAACATTGGACACATTAATAAAATTATTATGAAAAAAAAATTATTTTTTTAATTAGAAGCATAATAATTAGGTTATGGTTATTTTTAATACTTTTATATGATGATTCATTTATTTAATAAATAGTGAAAATACTGAATTTTAATTCATTATTGATTTTCTTATAATTTTATTATAATTTAACATTTTATTTAGAATTATATTTACAAATTAATAATATAAATTGTAATTTTTTTTCAATTTAGGTCATTGTAATCAATTTGAATTTGAAATTTCCAATAAAATCATTTCATACAGTTGGACATTTTTAAATTAGAAAAAACCACTATCATCGTATTTGTGGGAATATATATAAATTAGTTTATTCCACATATATTATTATAATTTGGAAAATGGATTCCATATTTTGAATAAACATAATTTATAAATTATAATTAAATTAACATATTTTGTTTACAAAAAATATTAGTGAAATTAATTAAAATTAATTACGTTGATTTAGAGAATAGTTACCAAAACAAGTGACTAAGAATTATACTTATGGGCCAGAATGGCCTATAATCTTGTCCAAAAGATATTTCATATCAATATTTTTACCCTATCCTCCTTTGGATCTACTTAATATCATTATTTTATCCACATTTCATAGAAAACACATTGGTATAATTCCATTTCAAAATATTTACAAGAATGCCACTCCTCCTCCACTATAAAAAAGAAACTCACAAGTCCCTCATCCTAACTCCTCTCAAGAAAATTTGAATTGAAAAAAGTTATACCCAATAATTTCATTTACATACCAATAATAAAACTAAATTCCTAATATTGTGAATAATTCTATCCCTGAAATCCATTTGGGGAAAACCAAAAAGAGTTACCTGAAGAATAGATGACATCATTCCTCAATATATTTAGTTTTATGTTCATTCTTATCCACCTCAACTATTATAATTCTTTAATTATTTAATAATAACAATATCTTCAAAACACAATGTGGTTTTTCTTCTAAGACATATAACATCACTCATACTATTATATATCTAATTTGTAAAGAACATATCATTTGTGTGTAAGGTGAAGTACCGCCTCACAAAATTATGACTTTTATTATTTCTATTAACACTTATCATGGGAGGGAATTATAATGGAAACAATATATAAAATATCACACACACACATATATATATATATAATTTATAATGTCATTATGTTTCTGTAATTTTTATATAACATGTACCACAATGATTTCCATTTTGTGTAAATATGATAACATCATTTGTAGTAGTGTGGAATTCTACCTCCTCAATGCGATGTGTTACGAAAAAACACCATATTTAATATAATATGGATGGTTTCAATTAAATATCTATGACATAAACAATAGACATATGATATTCATGACATAATTAACATTCTATAAATACAATATATTACTTTCTTTAACACCATTTCAAATAATGAAAAAGTAATAACATTATTTGTTGACCTGTGGACTACCACCAACTCAATGCAGTATGATTAAATATAATACTAAAAATTATATAAGTAATTAGATTATATTATAAAATATAATATTTTTTATATATTTTTCATTGTTTAAATATAATTTTTATATAACTACATTCTTATACAGTCATTGAAAAATGTGAACATTACACTTGCAAGCATATGGCCTTCCCTCTCCATGATTTCTCCTTGGATCATTTCTCATAAGAATATTTTATAAAACATTTTAAAAATTTATTTTTTATAAATATGATAATTATTTCATGATAATTAATCTATATATATTTAGATAATGTCCTTTTTGACCATTTTTGTGCTTCCAAATTCGTTTATGACACATATACTAAATATAGTCAAAAAACCTGATGTTAAAATAATAGTTTCATTAATATTTCAAAAATATTTAATAAGTGAAATAAAATTAATAATAATTTTTAAAAGGATCTCATGAAACTATAATATTATAATTGGTTTATTATTGGGGAATATGAAGACACATGTGAAAAGTCAGATTCACGGTAAGGGATTTCGTATTAGTAACCATTAATTACGATATTTCATAATGATATAAGCCTTTATTATTTTATAAGTTATATATATGATGACTTTGAAATTATATATACATATATTTTATATTATCATACTATTTAATATTTTTTATATGTTATTATTTCATGGTGATTATGATTTAAATGATCAAATTGGAATAGGACTCTTTGAATATTTAATGTGTTAATCCTTTACATTCAGTTTTTTTGGTAATATTGTACAAATTTATATATATTGATATAAAAGGGTTAAAAATTTCTGTTAATTTTTTATTCCTTTTAAATGTTTCCAAAAATTAATCTTTTTAAAATGTTTATATTGAAATTTATGAAATATGAAAAATAGAATGTTATTTTCTTAATATACACGGAAATAATGACATTTCATCGACCATGGATATTATTTTAAATTTTGATTACTTTGTTGGATTTCATTTTTACTTAAATTGAAAAACCATCTTTAATTTTTGGGGGGATTTTTGTATTAAAAATGCATTTTCAAAATAACTATGTATATTGTATTTAAATGTTATACAGATTTAAATCAGTGTTTTATTTTCTAAAAGTGATATATGTAATATTTTAAATGAATTTTTCAAATGATGAAATGATTTTTTTCAAGATGTGATTATTGGAAATTATAACTTATGGGTGCACCCATATAGCACTAGGTGAGCCCATTATATCATAAATGATGGATGAGAATAAATAGAACACTAATGTATTGGGTAATGATTATATTATCTAAAAAATTATATTGGAAGCTATTCATATGTAAATTTTAATATGTAAGGGTTTTTTAATGGTTTAATGTGATGATATCTGATGAGTTTTATGAAAAAAAAAATCTGAAAAGGAAATGTAAATGATACTTTTTAAACATTGAGATTTCCATCGTTTGAAATAGTGGTATGTTTTTTAGTTAGTATTTAAATGAGTTTTAATTTTTATTAATGGAATAATGTTTTCCCCATATTTTACCACTTAATTATATTTTTATATTCATGGCACATTTTTTTTGTTTCCACCAGACATAAGGGTGATTAATGGATTGGAAGAATTTGTGTTGAGAATAATAATTTGTTTTTATAAAAGAGATAATTAATTATGTAAATTTATTTTAGACTATGAAAATAATGTATACTAGGTAATTTTATGGTTTCTTATATATAAATTATGGCCTAATTCTCAAAAACAATAGACTTCAAATGATCCTCAATGTGAAAGAAAGTAAAATTCATGACTCAACTCAAGATTATTTAATGTTTAAGACATAGGCCTATAGTTGGTACAAAATTTTGTATTAGATATCTATATTAGTTATGATTTTGTTATTATCATGAACTTCAAATATTATATTAAATAGTTATGTTGTAATGATATATAATTTTAGGATTTCCATCAAGATTTATCAAAAATATTAATGTTTAAATTTTTTACATTGTAGATATAATAATTCCATAGTTTGAATTAACTACGAGTAAAATATCCTTCCAAAATAGAATCCAAAGATGATTGTAATTGGAACATAGAAGTTTGATGCATTTACAGATCAGCTAAAACAAGTTATAAGAGGTGGCGTTATTTATCCTATAGGAACCTGACATTCTATGAAGGAACTTGATGATATTAGATAATTTCAGGAGGCAAAAACACCCATTATTCATTGGATCATCTTACCTAGTGGTAGGTGATGGATGGATCAATGCATTTTAGAAGCTATTTCATGTCACGGGATCTTCAAAACGTTAATGTGTATCTATTTCCATCTATTATTTTGATGATTAAGCTTATTAAAGGTGGACTATGATAAATAATATTATATAGAAAGATGATATTGATTCCCTGTAATTGGAAACAGTCAAAGATAAATTCACTAAAAAAATATTTCCATAAATCATTTCGGTCAATGAATGAGAAACTGTTTCTGGTGTTATGGAAAATAGAGGAATATTTTGGTGATTTATATGAAGAAATAATCATAATATTGCCATAGCATATTCTATAAATTATCCAATAAAAATAAATTAACATTAATAGACATTAAATAGGATGGAATTCAAGACTATAGAAAGACTTGGCCTCTCATGAATTTAAAAGTGATGAAAATTGGTTTGTTTTTATGATAATTTTGAAATAGAGTTCTTTGAAATTTGAGTGCCACGAGATGATAAGAGTTTGAAAAAATAAATGAGGTATGAAATAGTGAAAAAACCATATAATAACTCTTCAAGGAAGACTAAAATATGATGTATGTGTGTTAAAATACATTTTGGGGAATGTATATTATGATCTGGAAAGTATTACTGGGGTGGTAAGAATGGATGGATGTTTCTTGACTACAAGATAAAGAGACCTATACAATCCATTAATGAGATAAAATATAGCTGGTAATGAATATTTTTTTTAGAAATAATTATTTAGTACATTATTCTAATATGTGTTTGTAAAAAACTTATCAAGGTGGAAATATTCTTGATCAGAAGAAAAAGGGGATGTATAAATCATTATCTACTTCAACAGTTAATGTCGCTCTTTCTAGTGATGTGATGGAATCTCTATGGTGTTCTATATTTTTCATTTTTTAATCATTATCCCAATGTATTAAGAACCCAAATTTTAATGTTTTAAATAATATAAATACATAGGGATAAATTTATTTATTTTCAATAGATGTCTGACACATAAGATGAAGAGTTATTAAAAGAAGAAAACCTCTACTACTGTTGATGTATGTTCAATGGTGTGGTTGACCATTATGGTTATATATACATGGATTTATTTAGTTTTATCATAATTTATTTCTAAATAGAAGTATATATTAATTCATTTTATCATCACATGAATGTTAAAATTATCTTATTATTTTATAACCACACAGCTTTTGGGTAATATCTAAAGTTAGGTTGAATATCGTGTAATCAATTTGAGGATTTTGCGATCCATTTGAATTTCATTTTAGTTATTCTGATATGAAAAGTCATGTTAGATAATCCTTATTTGTATAACGAGATGAGTTTATTGTGGAAGTTGGTTAATGGATGAATCAATGCACATCAGGTGTGTATATTTATTTATGTTCGTAGATAGTCAAATAATTTCTTAGTTATAGGAAATAGATATTGGAAAATATTTACCCAATTACCATATTTTCTAAAGTACCTATGGTCTTATAAATCATCTTATATTTATTAATTGAGGCGCTTTACATTCTGTTTATCATTCAGTTTTTATTGATCAATGATCTTTGTCACTATAAATAATTATTTATGTCTTCTTTCCACATCGATTATTAACTCCCAATGTCTGTTTCCATATGTGGATAACTATTTATGAGATATTATTGGTAACCATTATGGTTCCAATATTCATTTTTAATGTAATTTTTATTATTATATTTATGATTTGGGTTTTTATGAAATGAAATTTCATGTATTTTAATAACAATGAATTAATTTGATGAAGATCGTCATTTTAAGGGAGGTAGGATGTAACAACCCAAGATTTTATAATATATATTATATGATGTTTATTTAAATTATTTTTTTATTACATTCCATATATATTTTATCATTCCTCGCACACACTACCAAGTTTATCTTTTATTGTGTGCAACATCGACTGCCTTTGATGACTTGTGTTATACAAATTCACGAGTCGTACCAGAAAACAGTATACTATTAATATTATTATAATATATATTACATAGTCATTGGAATTGAGGGAATTAAAATGATTAACTAAATTAAGAAATTTCAGTTTACACATGTTTATTAGTTGAATTCATTAGTTAATAATTGATGGTAAATAAAAATAAATATGAATTGAATAGAAATAATGTAACATCCCACATAATGATATAATAAGTCCATTTCATATTTATTAATATATATTAATGAAAATTTAATTATACCATAACGAGTAATCTATGTTTGATATCATACCTGAAGGGAAAAAATGATTTTATTTAAAATATTACAACACATAAAAGACAGAGTTATTCAAAATAGAAATATAATAATATTAAAATTATTATTAGTGTTATATATTTCCTCACTGTTGTGTCTGATGGAATGAAAAGGAATTAATATATTATTTTCAAAAATCGTTAATAATTTTCCTTACATCCATCCAATATATTGTGTATACTTAATATAGAAATAAATTCAATTATATATGTGAAATATTCTATTTTTAATGGAATTTTTTTAGAATCATCTTTTTTTATTGCTCACAATGCATTTAAAACATGTAAATCATGTAAATCATGTAAATCATGTTAATGTCGTATTAATCATGACTAATATTGTTCTATTATGTTTTATTAAGATTATGTTTAACCATCACACATTCATTGAGTATTAATTATTAAACAATATGAAAAATATTTTACTGATTATAAGACACCATTTCTGTTATAAAACTGACTCACTGATTATTATGAAAAGTCGAAAAAGTATCAGACACCATTTCCTTAAAAACCAGGTCGTGCTACTAGTTCTAGTATTAGTAAAAGACTAGACACCATTACCATGATACTGGTTCAAAAATTGCAAAGGACTTGACACCTTAACCATGATTTTGGTTATAAAACTTGCGAAGGACAAGTCACCACTGACTGTAAAACCACTTCTAACAGAATATGACTATGGAACAATTTTTATCTCACCACTAACCATGACATAGTTTATACAATTTTTATATCATTTTCATTTAAATGTAAATGTTTATTCTAATGATCATGTTTGAGTCATTTAATGAAGCTTTCCTAATTAATGATATTTTATATACATGTCATCAGATAGTATAAGGTGCGAGGAGAAGTGATCAGGCTTCTTGTTGTCCAAAAGACAAACACCTGAAGATAAAATAAGTGTGGCACATGAGTAAAAAAGGAATTATGGAAGAACAAACAATCAATCAAGAACACATAGAAGAATACATGATGAACCAACTTTTTCTACTAGATTTATTGTTGGGGATCAAAACATCAATCATCCTTGCAGCCAAAACACAATGAAAAGAATAAGAGAAACCTGTTGAACTAAAAATATGAAAATGAAGCTCTATGACACAATGTTTTTAGAATAGGATGAGGACATCACATATGTTATATCCAAAGATACTAAAACTAAATTTCACAACCCTCATGGATTTATAAACTCTATCACATTATCTTATGCTCTGTTGTGTAAAATTTTATAACATTTTTATAAGTGTGTAAATCTTTTTATTAAAGAAAAAACTGTTTACTTTACTGAACTACTAGATCCACGATATTTTCAAACAAATGTATTTTTACACTATTCTCACCCATGTGTAACTGTAGAAGAGTTCATGTGTGACGTGGCTATTATATTTCCCACGTAGAACTATGTTTGAGGTCTTTTAACCTCGAAAATCTTATGTAATGTTTCACAAACCCCGATCAAGGGTGTGGATCAATGATTTATATATATTTTTGTTTGGGGAAAGTGATCACCTAGTTGAGCAGATTATGTCTCATCAAGAGATAGAACTACTTGTTTTAATATAATATTTTATCAAAATTTGATTACATAGTTTAAACTCATATTTCAGAAAAACATGTTTCACTTTGATTGTTAGTCTTGGATAGTATATCTAGCTTTTTTAATTTAGTAAATTGGTTTCAAAATTTATTTCTAAATTTTATAATGATATAATTGATAATTAATTAATCTATTGGTAAATTAAGTAAACCATAATACTATTATAAATTAACCAATTTGATTATCATACTAGTTTGATTTTTAAATTTTTAGATAATCATGTAATGTTTGTATAATAATTTTTTAAGATCTCAATTCAATACCCCTCATTGAAAATCTTATTCCAACCATCATTTGGCCTGAATGTTTTTTTTACGATGCTGTTTTCAAAATGTTAAATCATTTTTAAAATCATTTTCAACTGTTATTTTATTTGTGTTTTAGATATCCCTAAATTTATGTTAGTTGTAAATTTTTATCTCTTTCGGTTTTGGTATTTATTAATTTTTATGGATAATATATATGAATATTTTTCTACTAATAGACCTCCATATTATAATGGTACAAATTATGAATAAAGATTAAAATGCACATAGAATGCATCAGGTTTGATATTTTTACAATAATAGAAGATAAATATGAAATACTATAAACTTCATAAAGTACAAGAAATTAAGATACACAAGATACCTACAATAATATTTGTAATGATATGAATGACTTGTTTTGTTATTTAAGGGATGATGATTTTTAATTGAATATCTTCTTGTAAATCTACTTATAAAATTAGGGATTCCTTAGTTGTTTCTCACGAAGGAACCACTAATGTCAAAGAGATGTAACTTTATAACTATACTATTAAATATGATAAATTCCAGATGAATCATGATGAACTCATTTTGTATATGTGTCTTAGGTTCAATGAGATAGTCAATACAGTAATCTCACTTAGGATGCCAGTGGATTACAGGGAACAAGACATGAAACTACCAATATGTCTACCAAAAGGATGGAGGCAAACATCAATGTCAAATAGAGAATCTTGTGACATATGTAATTTTCCAATCAACAAGTTAATAGAAAAAATAATTTCATTTTATGAATCATTAAAAATAATCAATGAATATGATGATAAACTGAAGAAAATTTTAGTGGCTATTAAAACCACTACATACAAAAAATAATGAAATGGAAAGGATAAAAAATCACTCTGATAGTTCAAGTAATAATGATTCACCATCTCACAGTGATGTGGAAATGGATCCATTAGATATAATGATTACGATGTTTTGAAGAAGGATTAAATTAATCCAGAATTCCAGTTAAAAAAAAATGTATGATCATAATGGAAAGTGGAAGAAGGATTGGAAAAGGAATGAGAACTCAATTGAAATAGTCTATAATTAATATAAGAGAAAATGACATATAAAGGTTAATTACACCACAATAAATTATAAAATGAATCATGTTGAAAATAAATAGAAATTACAAAAATAAAATGAAAAAAATATAGAGTGCTTATGAGGATAGATCAAGTGACATAGAATATTCACTTGAGGAAAAGGTTGACGAAGAAAAAATGTTATTCATGACAAACAAATATGAGGTAAGCCTTGAGTATCCTCCTAAAAATTCTTATTACTATGGATATTAATGTTATTATGATAGTCAAACTATTGAATAAATGTTTGAGTACTATAAAATTATGGAGGATGCATGCAATGGATTAAAGGTAAATATAAATATTTAATGAAACAACATGATATTACTTATACTATTAAATATAATAATACAATAGAAAGGAAAATAATGCACAATTACATAAATATAAACAGAGGACATAAATTATCTACTATGCAATTAAAAAGGGGCATAGAAAATTTTACCATTGGAAATAATAATCTATCACATATTCATGGTGAAAAAATATCTCCTAGGTACACTATTGGTAATGAAAACCATCTAGGATAGAGGAATATAGGTAAAACTCATTTTATAAAAAAATATAGAAAAATTATATTCATATTCTGAAGAGAAATATCTATAAGTTGTAGCCCCTATGATTTCATTAAAAACTTTTAGTTTTTGAACACCAAACAAAATTAACTTTTCCAATACATTTCAAACTATTTATAGGAAACCAATGATGAAATATGGTTCTGTAATGCTCTTATAAATTATGTTACTAGAGCCAAAATAATATGGGAACCAAAATTATCTATTGCATAATTATTTTATTGGAATTTTGTTTGAAGAGATCATATGTAAGTAAATAGTACAAGGATAGTTGATATTCATAAAACCTGTTAAGATATTACTCATGATTCAAGAATCTGATAACTATTGATGGTGTACATGTTTCCTTGGGGGACAATTTTGAAGGAAAAATAATTGGTCATGGCAGGATTGATAACTCTAACTCAGTTTCAATTTATAATGTAATTTTTTGGATGGATTGAAATAAATTTTTTTGCTATTTTTTAGGATGGTTTTCATGTTAATGTTGAATATGATTCTTGTATTTTTTTAATTCTTAAAATGAAATATACAATTTTTTCATTTACAAATGAAATTTTTTATGTTGTTAACATAGATTCCTTAGTTACTCAAAATGATTCTTTTTTAGTGCCTTTCACAAAGAGTCTGGAATTCAGCATAAAAACATAGCTATTGAAATATAAAATCCACTAAAAGGTTTATTCAAGAATCTACCTAAGATTGAGTTTCCAAAAGACAAATTATGTAGTCCTTGTCAAAAGTATAAATCACATATTATATCATTCAAACAATAGAATGATGTTTCATCTTCTCAACTTCCCATTTTGGTTCACATGGACTTTTTTGGAACCTCTAGAGTTTCAAGTATAAATGGGAAGCATTGTGTTTATGTTCATGAAGATAAATATTCTAGATATACTTGGACCATTTTCATAGATCACATAAATGATTATTGTTCTAATTTCTCCAAGAATTATAGAACAATAGAACACCTAAGTTTTCTTAAAGTTAAATCTGAATGAAGGGACTAAGTTTGTGTTTGGAAAACAAACATTTTGAATATTGTTTCTTACAAAATGGATATTCGAATAACTTATCTTCCCCAAGGACACAAAAAATAATATTGAATAAACAATTAATTGAACTTTATAAGATATACCAACAACCATGATAAATTAATATGACCTACATATCTTCTATGGGGATGAAGTTGTCAGTACAAATTGCTATATTCATAAAAATATCTTAATAAGACCAATTTGTAATAAAATGTTACATGAGTTTGGGAACAAAAAAAACAAATATATTATTACATCAACGTTATTGTTTGAAAATTTTATATTCTAAATACTAATGAAAATATTTAGAAATTAGACTCCAAAAGTGATGATGGTATTTACCTAAGTTACTCAATCTTTATTAAATCCCATAGTTTCATTAAAAAAAGAACCAAATGTGTGTAAGAATCTATTCATGTCGAATTTAGTGAAGCATATCCACCTCAACCAATGACCACTCTAGAAAACCACTAGTATGATTTTAAAATATGGACATAAATGAAAAATCATTTGACCTTGCTATTAGGTAACCTGTTAAATCATTGGGTTCTAGAAATTCTCCAAACTCTATGTATAATGAACATGAACCTGTTTAAGAACTAGAAATTATTATCTCTCCTTATTTTAGATATGTTAGAACCCTTACGAATCATGCTTTAGATGTTGTTTTATGAGATTCGGATAAAGGGACATATACTCGAGCTTCTTTGTGAAATCAGGTTGAACATCAATCCTTTTTTCATATCATGAACATATGAACATCATTTATTTTATCAATGATGAATTTTTTGGTAATGGATATTCAAGAATAATTAAATCAGTTTTAAAGAATCAAAGTCTACAAACATGTATAAAACCCCAATGACACATTGATGATAGGGACTAAATGGGTGTTTAAGATGAAGGTAGAAGAATCTGGAACAATAGAAAGAATAAATGTTAGATTAGTTGCACAAAGTTATAGTCAAGATGAATTGGTAGATTATCCGGAAAAATTTTCACTAGTTTCATGACATGAAGCTATTATAATCATCCAATCATATTAACAAATATAAATTTAAAACTATATCAATGGGATTTTGAGATTGAATTTCTTAATTGGTATATATTTGAGGATGTTTTGTTTGAACTACCCCTAGTTTTTAAAACCCTTATATTCCAAATCATGTTTTAAAATAACCAAATATTTATATGGATTAAAACAATTTCCAAGAGGTTGGTATTATAGAAAATGTCATTTTATTTTTATAGTGGCTTTAAAAACGGTATAGTTGATCCAAATCTCATTATAAAACAAATTTATAATGATGTTTAAGTGGATCTAATTTATATAAGTGATATTACTTTTGGATCTTATTAAATTATTTATGGGATGATTTTACAAAGTTGATGCAAAATGAATTTGAAATGATCTTGAAGTGTGAAATAAAATTCCTTATTAGATTTTAAATATTACAATATAAAGAAGGTATTATTTCCATTCAAAGTAACTATACTAATGATGTTTGAAACAGGATTGGATTTGACCACAAAAATAGTATCGAAACTCTAATGAGTACCCTCAATAAGTTGTATCTTAATGATAATGACAAACCTATCGATGAAACCACATATAGAGTAATTATTGAGAGATTAAATTTTTATAACTACTACCATGCCTGATAATATATTTAGTGTGTGTATGTGTTCTCATTTTCAAGAAAATAAAAATGAGTCACATCATTTTTCTGTTAAAATGATTTTGAAATAACTCAAAGATAAATCCAACATAGAACTATTATATCATAGAGTACATTCGTTTGATCATGTTATCTAATCAGATGTTTATTTTTGAAGTTGTATGTTAGATAGAAATAGAACCTCTAGAAAATGTCCCTTTCTGGGAAAGGCACTAGTATTGTGGTTTAGTAAAAAGAAAAATTCGTGTTTCACTATCTAATGCGGAATACGAATACATAGATGCTGGTTGTTTTTGTGCTTATATTTTCTAGATGAAAGACACATTTCTAGATTATAGATGTCAATTTAGACATGTATCTATAAATTGGGATAACATAAGTGATATTAACATCTATAGGAATATTGTTTCTCATTCCAGAACATAACATATTTATAAAAGACATCACTTTTTGAGTGATCATTATAAAATCCGTGGTATTCTTTTATAATTAACATTCACTGAACATAAGATTGCTGATATTTTATCTAAGCAATTAAATTATGAATAGACAAGTAACATCATAAATGAATTTGGAATGATCATCTTTTAGTAGCCAATTGACTCTCTAATAGTAACTGACTCATAGTTAGTGTCTCCTAGTCACTAACTCTCAGCATGTTGTCTCATATTTGTTGTTCACTAGTTACAGTCTCACTGTAATGTTTCCACCATGGCTGGTTGTTTCAGTATCATAGTTATCACTTAAAAGTCTGTTTTTAGAAATCTTTTTCCATATCTATGTTTTTATTATTCATTTATATTATATTATTTTGTTGTGTATTTCAATGTTTGATCTCTCTAAATGATAAAATCATTCCGCTCCACTTATCTCATCACCTGTAATCTCTACTCCCAATACCAATATACTTTCTCTCAAAATCCGCATCTTTCTTCAGCCTACGTTGAATGCCCATGAGAAATATTCCATCTTCTTCATCTCCAACAAATCACCAATCTTCAATGAAATAGAAAAATGCTTCGATTTCCATGATCATGAAAACGGTAAACCAAAGTCTTGTGGATCACATAGTCATGCCCAAGAAATAAGTATGTGTGAAGTGGATCCTATCAATTAAGTCACTTGTTATGAAAATATTAAAATAAGAACGATGGTTAGAGTGGTTTACCAAGGATAAACGAACTATCTATTTGAACCTAGATTTAAAATTTTATCAGTATGTTCAGTTCACATTAAACTCTATATATTATTTTTTGGTAATAATATTTCTGAATGGAGTGGGATGTACATTTTCATTGAGTTTCTGTCCTACCTACTTCATAATACCACACGATTGAATTTTTTGTATCATCAATTTGGTCTGCCTTCACCCAGTGTTTTGTTTATCCGAGAAGTGAAACTGGGTAGTTTGATTGGGAATAAATGTAACACCCGAGATTTTTATGAGTAATATTTTGTTTTTATATATCATCAAAGGAATATTTCACTACATACTAGCTTGGCTTACTTTACACGCAATTGCGACCTTCCTCGATAGCTTGTGTTGTACGCAATACCGAGTTTCACTAAAAGACGATATGCTATTAAAATATTATTTAAAATAGCCATTATGAATAGTAATAACCACTTTTTGAAATTTTAAATTTCAAAATGGACTTCATTTTTGGATTCGGAATACCGAAATTAGCCTAGGGTGAAATTTTGATATTTTTCTAAAAACATTCAATTTTTGATGAATAGTGAAACCAATAAGTGGTAGGTTAAAAACTAAATTTTGCATAAAACATAATTTTACCGCTTCTGTGAATGTAATTTTGAAAATCTGACAGACACGGTTGATATCAGTAAGTAAAATGTGGTTCAATGAGATAAAAATAATTTTCTGGTGAATAGTAACTTTTTACTTTTTTTACCGCGGTGAATAGTAAATAGGGTAACTAAGGGTAAATATGATATTACTATTACCCTAAAACATGTACTAATTCTATTGGATAAGTTTAATTCGACCAAAAAACCTTATGAATATAATATGACCATTTAGGTCCACTTCGATTAGATTATGACATTTAATATTATTTTATTTAGTGAATAGTTAAAATAGTTAAAATCAGAGTTTAATAACTAAAACATTTTTAAAATGGGATTATACATAAGAAAAAATTCGATTATAAATATTCATTAGAAATCTAAAATGATATCCTACATAATTATATTTTATTTATAATTTTTATACTTTAAATAAATTAATTAATTTATGACACAACGATGATGCACTAATTACCCTTTTAAGGAAATGGTAACATAATTGATGTTATAAATGCCCAAATAAATGTAATTTGAGACTTTTTATGAATTCCACTAATTTTCTAGGTTACTATGATATATTAGTGCTGATTTAATCAACTTGGTTCGAACATATAATTCTGTTATGACTTTCAAAAAAATCATATATCAAATAGTGTCCAAATTGACACAAAATAGTTTTTAAATCAAATATTATTTTATTAATTATTATTTTATTCCTAAATATATAAGGTTCGGCCAAATGACTTAGATAAGGATATATATATTAATAATAAACAACTTGGGGTTCGTTTGGCATGTTATAGTAAGTGTATTAACCATATAGTGTAAGAAAACAAAAAGACACAGTAAAAGGTAAATTATTTAACTTAGAGTTAAATCCAATTGATAAGGTTAAAATAATAACCTAAACTTGTCTAAATCCTATTGGTTGATATTATTTCGACCCATCCCCACTTTACCTTCGAAATAAGACCATTTGGAACCATTATAAACTGATTTTGACTTTAATATAAAATAATATTTTGAGATATTTCTAAGGTGCCCCTCTCCACCCTTATAAAAGGGGACCTCCTCCCCCTCCTCCTCACACCAATTTGAGCACTCAAGCTCGGCCAACCCCTGAAAAAATCCCTTCTCCACTTCCCTAGAATAATCCTAGAGGTCCTGTTCTTCTTCAAAGACCAATCTTAGTTCCCTAAGTGGAGGATTCAAAGAGGCATTTCAAAGAAGAGGTAATATCCATTACCGATCGTTTCAATTTCATTCTTCTTCAACTTTTCATCTTTAGTTGTTTCATGATAAAGTAATAACATCAGTATTACTTACATACTGATATGTTATTATAACTATGAAACAACCCTAATTCACTTTCTATCCATCCTACGGAAAAATGAAATCACCGCACGTGCGTACATATGGAATACCATCTCCACGCCGTGGTGTAATCTATTTTCCACCATCACCTTACAAGGATGGGTATAATTGTGTAATGAGTAACTATATATGATTATTATAAAGTGATATTGATACTGAAATATTATAAATACACTTAAATACAATTCCACGATCATGGGAACAATATCATCGCTTGTGCGTACGTACGGAATACCGTCTCCACGATGTGATGCGACTCGTTCTATATGATCATCATTACATAGTAATTATATAAATGAATTGAATGAATAAACATGATATATGTTACACTAATACCATTATGGATATAAGGTATCTATAACCTTAAAAGACGAATAAGAATTTATTCGACAAAACATGCATAAGAACAAAAGACAATAAAGACCCGAGTAACAAGTAACAATGAAATATTACTAATAAGAAGATAAGAATATGACCATATATGATATCATATCAATATGTATGATTCTGTAATTAGTCAATAACATTATTTAAACCATTATACAGGAGATTCAGACACGTACAAAGCAAATCGGACCTAAGGTAAGGGGAAATATCACAATCTCATTTTTATCCGAGATTGTTTATACTTTGGTATTTACTGGGGTGTATTTTATCATCCAGATACATGTTCCCTCAATATGTAATATTGTTCCCATCCACTTACAATAGTTTAAATCCAATTTTACCCTTCGGTGAGTTTTTAGTAAAGAATATTAAAGGAATCTTTTGTCGTTTTTTCGTATGGGGTACTTTTTGACTTTTCTGACAAAAGTACGAAGAATGTTTTTTTTAACTTATACGGCATGAATGGATTTTTAAAACATTATTTCCAAGAAGATTTCTTTACAAGTTCTCAAGTTTATATTTAATCAACTTCATTTAGTTTATAATTGTATGAAATGTTAAGAAAAGAAACGAGTTTTTGAAGAAGAAAGGATATTTTCCTCAAGAATGGAGTTCAAGTGTTTAATCAAAATTATTTTCCATATAAGATAATAAAGGGTTCTGTTTTTATCCCTATTATTACATTGATTTGATTATGTTGTGAGGGAATTATTTTTATGAAGTCATTTGCCTTATATTATTTGTTTTATGATGTCATGATGTTTCAAGAATCCCATTTTTGTTACATGTGTTATGCGATGATGTATGATTTATGATTATGTGGCACACATAAGAAAGGATTCATTATAAGATCGGTGGGACCTATATCTCCCTCCAATGCATTGGGTAAATATTTATATCTCATGAGATAGACATGTCTGGAACGGAAGGTTATTTCGGTTTAGTGATACAGGACTGAAACGAGGAGGGAACTTGGTTTAGAAATGGACTTTGTCCGCTAAGATAGTCTTGGCAATGAGTCATGACTTACAAGAGTTGATTTTTCATGATTATGTGTGCATGCCACAAAGTTTCAAGTTTTATGTTATGTTTATGGGGATCTCATTTTCACTTCTATAATTTATTCCATGTTAAGATATTATGATCTATTTTGCAGGTTATGATTTTCAAAAAGATATGATATGATTTTTATTTCCTTTATTTTCCCTTGCTGAGCATTTGAGCTCACCCTTTTTTGTATGTTTTCTTTTCCCCAGGTCAGGAAGATGGATATTAAGTAGAATATGCTAAAAGGTACCCTAGATATGATGAAATAAATGGGAGACACTGTAGAAGATTTATGAACCAGTTGTTTATGTTTCCTAGTTTCTAAATACACTATACTTATACGGTCCTTTGTGGTTTTGTCATATGTTGTAATAAGTGTGCTTCAATTTTGAAGTATTAACAATGTATGTAAAGTATGGGTCGTTATAGTTGGTATCAGAGGAAAGGTGTAGTCAACCTTTGGAAACTAGGATGTGAAAGCCTTAGTAAGAACCCTAAGGATAAGTCTAAGCATAGAACACAATCTTAGTGTTTTAGAAATGGCCACGAATAACCTAGGATAAGACCTTAAGCGTGAAAATTTTATCCTTGAATTATGTGGTTTTCCTATTATAATTAGTGTTTCTCACACTATTCTTCTTGGTTTTAGTCAATGGCTAGAACCCGAAGGAACCGTGTTAATGCGGAATGCGACAGGCAATGCAATGATTGTCCCCCTGAGCAACCAAACGTTATGGGAGATGGAATGAAAAATCTTGTAGCCATGCTCACACAACTTTCTCAAGCTATGAATCATGTAGGATTTCCAAACGAGAAAAGGACGGAGCAACATTCTGTTGAATCCTTCATGAGACAGCATCCAACTTCATTCAGCGGGTCTACTGATCCATTAGTTTCTGATCAATGGATTAGTACTACTGAAAAGATATTTTCAGTTCTTTAATGTTCTGAGCATGATAAATTCATCTTAGCGGTGTATCATTTAGAAGGTGATGCTAATCAATGGTGGAATCTTAATAAGAATATGAGGAAAAGGGTGGAAATTGAGTCCATGGAATGGGACGAGTTCAAGAACATATTTTTCAATAAGTACATCCCTCGTATTCTCCGAACAAAGATGGAGAAAGAGTTTCTTGAACTAGAGAAAAGGGATAATTAATCTGTTGGTACCTATGAAGCAAATTTTACAAGACATGCAAGGTACGCTTCTGGTATTATTATCCAACCTGAGAGTAAGATCGATCGATTCTTTAGTGGCTTAAAACCAAGTCTTTAAAGGGCATTAGCCATAAGGGACTTCAATAGCTATGAGGAAAGCGTTCGATGTGATCTCAAAGTCGAGTTGGAGATTGGAGTAACCCATCAGTCATATGGGTTTGATAAGAAGAGGAAAATGGAATTCAAAGGAAAATCTAAAGAGCACACTGAAAAGAATATGATCTTTCCCTTATGCTCAATGTGTGGAAAGAAACACGGAGGGAGTTGTCTTAAAGGGACAAGTAAATGTTTCAAATGTGGAAAGGAAGGTCATCGGGTATTTGAATGCCGCGATAATGGGAAGAAGATGTCTAATTATGCAAATAGAGGAAGGGATACACAGAATGAACCTACTACACTTCAATGTTTCAAGTGCAAGGAGATGGGGCATTATGCCAATAAATGCCCTAATCCAAGGGTTGATGATGATGGTTAACGTCAACAAACTCTTAAGGCTAAAGACAAAGGAACGTCACATGCAATTTCTATCAGCGATGTGGAGTACGATAACGATGTGGTGAAAGGTACACTTACCATCCACTCTAAAGTAGCAAATGTTTTATTCGATTTTGGATCCACCCACTCTTTTATTTCTGAAGAATTTTCTAAGGGTATCACCGTATTACCTCAACAATTAAATGTTGAGTTAGCTGTGACAACACCTAATGGAACAACAGTCGCATCAAAAGTTTATAATTCTTCTCCGATCAAAGTTTGTGGGAAAGTGCTTCCTGAAAATCCGGTGATCCTTCCTATAGTGGAATTTGATGTGATTGTTGGCATGGATTGGCTTTCTTTATATGGATCTCAAATCAATTGCCAAAGAAGGGAAGTCACATTTCATATTCCAGATCAATCTATGATCGTCTATCAATGCAAGTATGAACATAACCTTCCAGTGGAAATTTATTCCATTTTATGGGTATTGATTCCACTAAATGAAGGTTATTTATCTCAAATGGTTGGTGAGAAACTCACGATTATGAATATTCCCATTGTACGGGAGTTTGATGATGTCTTTCCGGAGGAATTACCAGGTCTTCCACAAAATCGTGAAGTTGAGTTTTCAATAGAACTCGTACCGGGTGCTTTGCCTATTTCGAAGACACCTTATAGAATGGCGCCAATTGAGTTGCAGGAATTGAAGAAGCAACTCCAAGAGAATCTTGATAAGGGACTCATACGCCCTAGTGCGTCACTTTGGGGAGCACCTGTTCTATTTGTTAATAAGAATGATGGATCAATGAGACTCTGCATTGATTATCGAGAACTTAACAAGATCACTATCAAGAACAAATATCCTCTCCCACGCATTGATGACTTATTTGACCAACTACGCAGAGCTCAATACTTTTCCAAGATTGATCTTTGTTCAGGGTATCATCAATTAAGGGTCAAAAGGGAGGATATACCAAAGACGGCTTTCCGTACAAGGTATGGACATAATGAATTTATAGTGATTCCATTTGGTCTAACTAATGCCCCTGCTATCTTCATGGATCTAATGAATAGAGTCTTTAGAGACTATCTTGATCAATTTGTGGTAGTCTTTATAGACGATATTCTTGTCTATTCAAAGAGCAAGGAAGAGCATGAAGATCACTTGAGAATTATATTGAAGACCCTGAGAGAGGAGAAGCTTTATGCCAAATTTACCAAGTGTGAATTTTGACATCAAAAAGTTTCATTTTTGGGTCACATAATCTCAAAATAGGGGATATCTGTGGATCCAGCAAAAGCAGAGGTTATCGAAAGATGGTCGAGAACAACAACAGTAACTGAGATCTGACGTTTTCTTGGTTTGGCTGGATATTATCGACGTTTTGTATAAGATTTTTCACGATTATCTAATCCACTCACCAAGTTGACTCGGAAAGGAGTTAAGTTTGTTTGGACAGAGGAATGTGAAGAGAATTTCAAGGAGTGGAAAAGAAGGTTATCCAGTGCACCTGTGCTCACACTGCCTTGTAGTGGAGGAAGGTTTGTGATGAACAGTGATGCATCCAAGAAGGGATTAGGGTGTGTTCTTATGCAAAATGATATGGTGATAGCTTATGTCTCACGATAGTTGAAAATCCATGAGCAAAAATACCAACAACATGATTTGGAGTTAGTCGCGGTAATCATTGCATTAAATATTTGGAGGCATTACCTTTATGGTGAAAGTTGTGATATTTATACTGATCATAAAAGTTTAAAGTATATTTTTACACAAAAGGAGATGAATATTCATCAAAGAAGATGGTTGGAGCTGATAAAGGATTATGACTGCTCAATCCATTACCACCCTGGGAAAGCAAACAAGGTGGCAGATGCATTAAGTTGACAAGACCATGCTAGTTTATCCATGATGAGGATCACAAAAGATCCAATATTTATGGATTTACAAAGGATGGATCTTGGAATTATAATGGAAGGGGAAAAATCTTATCTTTCTCAAATGAATGTTCAACCATTTATACATGTGAAGATTAAAGAGGCACAGAAAGAAGATGTCAAGTTACAAAAGAAGGTGAGAAATATTCCTGAATTCAACCTTGATTGTGATGGGATAATAAAGTTCAGGAATCGGGTTTATGTTCCTCCTATCCCCGAATTAAAGAAGGAGCGGCTGGATGAGGCTCATAGATCTTCATTCTGTATTCATCCTGGAAGCACGAAGATGTATAGGGACCTGAAAGAGTACTTCTGGTGCGATGGCATGAAAAGAGATGTTGTTGAATATGTCTCTCGATGCTTGGTTTGTCAACAAGTTAAAGCTGAGAGACAGAAGTCTAAGGGGATGTCACAACCATTACCCATACCCGAATGGAAATGGGAAAATATCACTATGGACATTGTCACAGGACTTCCTAAAACATCCAAAGGCAATAATGCTATCTGGGTCATAGTTGATCGTCTTACAAAGTCTGCACACTTCATTGCTATTAGAGAGGATTTCTCTCTAGATCAGCTTGCCAGGATATATGTAAAGGAAGTGGTAAGATTGCATGGAGTACCACTTTCTATTATATCTGATCGGGATCCGATATTTACCTCGAAGTTCTGGCGAAGTCTTCAGCATACTCTGGATACAGTGTTGAGTTTCAGCACTGCTTATCATCCTCAGACAGACGATCAGTCTGAGAGAACAATTCAAACCCTAGAAGATATGTTGAGAGCTTGCTCTATGGATTTCAAAGGAGGTTGGGATCAACACCTACCTTTGGTGGAATTTTCTTATAATAATAGCTTTCACTCCAGTATTCAGATGGCTTCTTATGAAGCTCTCTATGGAAAGAAATGTAGGACTCCAACTTGCTGGGATGAAGTTGGGGAAAGAAATCTATTAGGACCTGATCTCGTTGATGAAATGGCAGAAAAGGTCAGATCTATTCAACAAAACATAAGAGCAGCTCAGAGTTGACAGAAAAGTTCTGCCGACAACTGAAGAAAAGACCGAGAGTTTGAAGTGGGTGATAAAGTGTTCTTACGAATATCTCCCTGGAAGAAGGTTATGAGATTAGGAAAGAAGGGGAAGTTGAGCCCTAGATATATCGGTCCTTTCGAAATACTGGATCGTGTTGGAAAGGTAGCTTACCGATTGGCGCTTCCACCGAATCTCTCTCAAGTTCACAATGTGTTCCATGTATCTCTCCTGAGAAAGTACATACCTGATCCATCACATGTACTCAGCTCAGAATTTGTACCGCTGGAGCAAGATCTTTCTTATGAAGAACAACCAATAGAGATCGTGGATCGTAGCGAAAAAGTCCTACGAAACAAGACCACTCAATTGGTGAATGTTTTATGGAGGAACCACCAACTTGAAGAAGCTACATGGGAGCTTGAGGATATGATGAGGGAGAAGTATCCTCATCTGTTTATCACAAAGTGACTAATTTCGAGGGTGAAATTATTTTTAAGGGGGGTAGAATGTAACACCCGAGATTTTTATGAGTAATATTTTGTTTTTATATATCATAAAAGGAATCTTTCAATACATACTATCTTGGATAACTTTACACGCAATCACGACCTTCCTCGATAGCTTGCGTTGTACGCAATACCGAGTTTCACTAAATGACGATATGCTATTAAAATATTATTTAAAATAGCCATTATGAATAGTAATAACCACTTTTTGAAATATTATCTTTCAAAATGGACTTCATTTTTGGATTCGGAAAACCGAAATTAGCCTAGGGTGATATTTTGGAATTTTTCTGAAAACTTTCAATTTTTGATGAATAGTGAAACCACTAAGTGGTTGGTTAAAAACTGAATTTTGCATAAAACATAATTTTACCACTTCTGTGAATAGAATTTCGAAAATCCGATAGACACGGTTGATATCAGTAAGTAAAATGTGGTTCAATAAGACAAAAATAATTTTTTGGTGAATAGTAACTTTTAACTTTTTTTACCGTGGTTAATAGTAAATAGGGTAACTAAGGATAAATATGATATTACTATTACCCTACACATGTCATAATTCTATTGTATAATTGTAATTAGACAAAAAACAACCTTATAAATATAATATGACCATTTAGGTCCACTTGGATTAGATTATGACATTTAATATTATTTTATTTAGTGAATAGTTAAAATAGTTAAAATCAAAGTTTAATAACTAAAACATTTGTAATATGGGTTTATACATAAGATAAATTAGATTATAAATATTCATTAGAAAGCTAAAATGATTTCCTACATAATGATATTTTATTTATAATTTTTAGACTTCAAATTAATTTATTTATTTATGACACAACGATGATGCAGTAATTACCCTTTTAAGGAAATGTTAACATAATTGATGTTATAAACGCCCTAATAAATGTAATTTGAGACTTTTTATGAATTCCACTAATTTTCTAGGTTACTATGAAATATTATTGTTGATTTAATCTACTTGTTTCGAACATATAATTCTATTATGACTTTTACAAAAATCATATATCAAATAGTGTCAAAATTGACACAAAATAGTTTTTAAATCGAATATTATATTATTAATTGTTATTTTATTCCTAAAAATCTAAGATTTGGCAAACTGACTTAGATAAGGATATATATATTAATAATAAACAACATGGGGTTCGTTTGGCTTGTTATAGTAAGTGTATTAACCACTAGTGTAAGAAAACAAAAAGACACAATAAAAGTTAAATTATTTAACTTAGAGTTAAATCCAATTGATAAGGTTAAAATAATAACCTAAACTTGTCTAAATACTATTGGTTGATAGGATATCGACCCATCCCAACTTTACCTTCGAAATAAGACCCTTTGTAACCATTATAAACCGATTTTGACTTTAATATAATATAATAATTTGAGATATTCTTATGGTGCCCCTCTCCTCCCTTATAAAAGGGGACCTCCTCCTCCTCCTCCTCACAACAATTTGAGAACTCAATCTCGGCCAAACCCTGCCAAAATACCTTCTCCACTTTTCTAGAATAATCCTAGAGGTCCTGTTATTCTTCAAATACCAATGTTAGTTCCCTAAGTGGAGGATTCAAAGAGGCGTTTCAAAGAAGAGGTAATATCCATTACCGATCTTTTCAAATTCTTTCTTCTTCAACTTCTTCTTCTTTAGTTGTTTCATGATAAAGTAATAACATCTGTATTAATTACATACTGATATGTTATTATAAATATGAAACAACCCTAATTTACCTTCTATCCATCCTACGGAAAAATGAATTCACCGCGCGTGCGTACGTACGGAATATCGTCTCCACGCTGTGGTGGAATCTATTTTCCACCATCACCTTACAAGGATGGGTATAATGGTGTAATGAGTAACTATATATGATTATTATAAAGTGATATTGATACTGAAATATTATAAATACAATTAAATACATTTCCACGGTCATGGGAACAATATCATCGCTCGTGCGTACGTACGGAATACCGTCTACACGATGTGATGCGACTCGTTCTACATGATCATCATTACATAGTAATTATATAAATGAATTGAATGAATAAATATTATATATGTTACACTAATACCATTCTGGATATAAGGTATCTATAACCTTAAAATAAGAATAAGAATTTATTTGGGAAAACATGCATAAGAACAAAAGGCAATAAAGACCCGAGTAACAAGTAACAATGAAATATTACTAATAAGAAGCTAAGAATATGACCATATATGATATCATATCAATATGTATGATTCTTTAATAAGTCAATAACTTTATTTAAACCATTATACAGGAGCTTCGGACACGTACAAAGCAAATCGGACCTAAGGTAAGGGGAAATATCACAATCTCATTTTTATCCGAGATTGTTTATACTTTGGTATTTACTGGGGTGTGTTTTATCATCCACATCCATGTTCCCTAAATATGTAATATTTTTTCCATCCACTTACAATAGTTTAAATCCAATTTTACCCTTCGGTGAGTTTTTAGTAAAGAATATGAAAAGAATCTTTTGTCGTTTTTTCGTACGAGGTACTTTTTGACTTTTCCGACAAAAGTACGAAGAATGTTTTTTTAACTTATACGGAATGAATGGATTTTTAAAACATTATTTCCAAGAAGCTTCCTTTACAATTTTTCATGTTTATTTTTAATCAACTTATTTTAGTTTATAATTGTAAGAAATGTTAAGAAAAGAAAAGTGTTTTTGAAGAAGAAAGGATATTTTCCTCAAGAATGGAGTTCAAGTGTTTTATCAAAATTATTTTCCATCTTAGATAATAAAAGGGTTCTGTTTTTATCCCTATTATTACATTGATTTGATTATGTTGTGAGGGAATTATTTTTATGAAGTCATTTACCTTATATGATTTGTTTTATGATGTCATGATGTTTCAAGAATCCCATTTTTGTTACATATGTTATGTGATGATGTATGATTTAGGATTATGTGGCACACATAAGAAATGATTCATTATAAGATGGGTGGGACCTATATCTCCCTCCAATGCATTGGGTATTGTTTTATATCTCATGAGATAGACATGGCTGGAATGGAAGGTTATTTCGGTTCAGTGATACAGGATTGAAACGAGGAGTGAACTCGGTTCAGAAATGGACTTTTTCCGCTAAGATAGTCTTGGGAATGAGTCATGACTAACAAGAAATGATTTTACATGATTATGTGTGCATGCCACAAAGTTTCAAGTTTTATGTTATGTTTATGGGGATCTCATTTTCACTTCTATGATTTATTCCATGTTAAGATATTATGATCTCTTTTGCAGGTTATTATTTTCAAAAAGATATGATATGATTTTTATTTCCTTTATTTGCCCTTGCTGAGCATTTGAGATCACCCTTTTTTGTATGTTTTCTTTTCCCCAGGTCAGGAAGATGGATATTAAGTAGAATATGCTAAAAGGGACCCTAGATATGATGAAATAAATGGGAGACACTGTAGAAGATTTATGAACCAGTTGTTTATGTTTCACAGTTTCTAAAGACACTATACCTATACGGTCCTTTGTGGTTTTGTCATATGTTGTAATAAGTGTGCTTCAATTTTGAAGTATTAACAATGTATGTAAAGTATGGGTCGTTATAATAAAAATATACGAAGGCCCATATATTCTTAACTAGATGGAGATACTAGGTTATTGTTTAAGTTTAATCATCATCAAATATTTTCCAAGGAAATGAGGATTTTCCAATCAAAAATATCAGGAAGTTTTTTTTGAAACATCTTCAGAAAAATGGTAACAAAACTAATTTTTGGATGTATATTATTCTTCACATATGTGAAATGATCAAGAAAACATCTAGGCTAACTTATATATTCTACTCAAGGTTTTAATCTACATTGATAGTAACGATGGGTATGAATGAAGAAGTGGTTGATGATTATTATCATTGAATATCCGAGGATATATACTGACAAATGAAGATAAATTGGAATCCATGAAATAGATCATTGGTTGATGATAATGAGAGACTGTATGAAGATTTTAATCCTTTTTAGAATCCTTCAAGACCTAATGATATATATGATTCTGGTTTATAATCTGATGAGGTTGTAGAATACTACTATGAATGAATAGAATTTGACTAAACTGAAGGAGGAATATATGTTGATGATGTTGAATAAATTATGGATGAATCTCATGAAACTTTTTAGAAAGTTCCCTCTAGAGAAACTCCTCTCTCTAATGTGTAATAGTATGCTACTACTGAAGAACAGATATAATAAAATAGAAAAAATTATTTGATTTAATCTTATGAAGAATGAATAGAAAAATATTTCTCATTGGAAAAGGAATTGGAGTAATTATTTTGAACAAATGGTATAATTCAATGTCAAGAGAATAAGCCTCAAAGTCCTACAAGAGATACATCTATTGAGGGGGAGCATAACCCCAACATGGAAATAATTCAATTGAAAAATATTGTTGACTAAATCATTAAGGATTCCCAGTATTGGTTTCCTAGATATTTTGATGTTGATGAATCCCAAGGTGCCTCTGTGAAGGGAATATATATTTCCACTATGTTTCAGCTGAAACTAGTCTCTTCTAAAGAAGATATGTCTGCTAAGATTCCCAAACCAGTGTCAGTTCGTACTCGTGAACCTATATATATAAGTCATAATTATGTAATTAATGCATATTTGATTTTTTTTGAGACAATATGATTTTTGGTTTAGAGAAGGTCGTGTTTTTTCAACCTTCTCTAATATCCAATCTCAGTAAAAGGGATTCTGCACATCTTCTGGAGAAAATCATATAAAAGATCCTACCCATGATGCTTTTTGAGATTCAGGAAGTCCAGAATGAAAACATGTAACACCTTGAGATTTTATGAGATAGATTATTTTTAATTGATATCTTGTGTTGTGCTACACCAAGATTATTTTTCACTATACATCACACTATATTAGCTAGTAGTTTACAGAACACTATTCTTGGCTCTTGTTGCACACTATTCCAACTTATTTTGATAGAATCATTCTAACACAACACTGAGTATATATTTTTTTCAATGTAAAAATGAACTATTTTTGGATTATGTAAATATTCAACACCAAAGGGAGCTTTCACTATACGCAACACTGACTTCGCATGTGTTAAACGCAAGTGAGACCTTCCTCGATAGCTTGTATGGTATGAAATACTCAGTTTAACTAAACAATGATATATTATTAAATTAATATATAAACTAGCTGTTATTAATATTATTAACCATCAGATGAATTTTATATAACATTATCATTCATCATACACATGATATGAGAACAATATCATTTTTTGGAGTAATGAAGTATTTTAAATAAATTGTTGGTTTAACATATTTTGATGGAGAACCCATTTTTAATATAATTTTTGACAATTTTATAAGTTATATATGAGATGATAAAATTATAATATGGATTTGGGACATCAAATTTTACTTTGGATAAGTTTTTTATCTTTTTCTGATAACTTTCATATTTTGATGAATAGTATAAATACGCTAAATATTAATTAAAAATTAATTTCATCGAAATAATGTATGTGGTTAAAATATATTATTCAATGGGTTTAAAGTGTAAATACAATATATTTTTATAGTTTAAGACCATTTAATTCATTTTCATTAATTTTACATGGAATTTATACCTAAAAACATTTAACTATTTTGTAATGTTTTAAACTAAATATGTTTATTTTTCGACAATGTGATTAATTTTAAAATAATTATTAAAATGACTATGTTATTAATTTGGAAAAATGGATTCCATATTTGGAAACAGAAGGTTCACATGGTCTAAATAGGTAATTTTTTTGGATATTATCAATTGAAACTTTATTAATTATTTTATTTACCTTGGTTAAAGAGTAAATATATTAAATCAGGTTAAAAAATAATATTATAATAAAGTGATACTACACTGACACATACCCTAATAATATTTTATGAGATATTTAAGACCATGTTCATCCTTGGGTAGATTTTGGAACCCCATGGATTCACATGAATTTGAAATTGGCAATTTATAAGAATTAATTTAATGTAATTATAATTAGAACCTAAACATATATCCTTGATTAAATCTATTTTAATATGGTGATATATAACATATCACTACTTAAATAAATAGTCAGTGGAAAGGTTAAAATATTTCTTACATCATGGTATTATATTTATATTTTTTATATATTAAATAAATATTTTTATTTTTGACACAATTATGTTGTAGTGATTACCTCTTTAATGAATGATTCAAATAAATGAATTTATAAATATTAAATAAGATTAATTTGAATATTTTGATGTCATACACGAATTTTAAAGATGACATTGACTTATTAGGGATGATTTAATTCCTTTTTTAAAAAGTAATAAGGCTGTTATGAATTTATAAAAATGTCTACTTTGAATAGTCTTCAAAATTGACATAATTCCTAACTTAAAATGTAGAATAGTTTATTAAATGATATAAAATTCCAAAAATTCTATGATTCTTATAAATGGATAATATAAGTCCATATATGTCATAAATAACATTTATTGTGTCCTTTGAAATGATATACTAATTACATTAACTCATAATAAGTAAATAACATGATATCACCGTAAGATTATAAAGGGTAAAATAAGGGTAAACCAAAAAGGATAAGGATAAAAAAATTCATAAGATTTAAAAAATTATTGTAAGAGTATAATTCAAAAACAAATCATCATATATTAAAATTATATTTGTTTTGGACCAATTTATGTCAAAATTTAATTTCTAGTAAGTTAATATTTTGGAACATTATTAAAGTGCCCTTCTCATCTCTTAAAAAAGGGAACCTCCTCCCTCTCATATTCATTCCATTTTGAGACAACAAGTGTAGCTAAAATAGTCCCATTTCTCTTATAAAATTCCATAGTTACATTTTAGATATTCATGTCTTCTCAAAAGACTATTTGTAGTTCCAATAAAGGAAATTTTTAAGGAAGCACGTCGAAAAAGAGGTATTATCTTATACCGACTCATTCAAATTTATTTCTTTTTCAACAAATTATTTATTAGTTGTATTATTATAATGTAATATCTTAAGATTAAATAATATACAGATATGTTATTATAAATATGAAACAATCGAATTTCACCTTCTATCCATCCTAAGAAAAAAATAAATCACCTTGCGTACATACGTACAGATTACGGTCTCCATGATGCGGTGTAATCTATTTTTCACCACCACCATACATTGATAAGAATAATGGTTTAAATAATAACTATATATGTTAATTATAAGAATATACTAATTCTAGGATATTATACACCTTCCAATTCAATATTGTTCAACAACTATGGGAACAATATCATCGCTCGTGTGGTTGTACTGCTTACCGTCTCAACGATGCGATGAGATTCATTGTCCATGTTAACCATTCAAGAATAATTATAAATTATATATAAGAATTAATCATGAAATATATGAAATAATAATGTAACTAGATATATATATATATATATCATTTACTTACTTACATTAAATTTAAAAAGGAAATGAATACATCGTGCATGCATACCTACAACCTACTATTTCTATAAACGGTGTATTCTATTCCATTTATTGATCAATTATATATATTTACATACTAAATATATAAGATATATATAAATAATTTTTTACATTATAGATGTATTTAAATCTATATCTAAGTAATTATTTGAAGAATGAATGTCAAAACACATATGTTAAATGAAAATATTACTACACATAATATTTCTTTAACATAGAATTGATAGAGGAATGGGTAATATAAAGTCATAATTGAATCATATATTATATCATAAATATTATTATGGTTCTGTTATATGTTAATAATATTTTTCAACCCACTATACAAAATTTTCGGACCCATACAACGGAAATACTACCTAAAGTAAGGGTTAACATTGCCAATCTTATTATTATCTGAGATTATTTATTCATAAGTATTTAATGGAGGTTTATTTATCATCCATTACAATGTTTTCTAAAAATATTTTTGTAAAATGATTATTATTTTTCTATATATTTTTATTGTAATTTTTACCAATTTTTTACATTTACTGCATTGTATGGAAATCACCTTTTTCCACAATAAGTGCATTTGGACTTTTCCGGAAATAGTACGAGAAGAATTATTTTTAACTTATATGACATGAATAAATTTTTAACGTATTCATTTTTCTTTCTTTACATTATGCATCCTCTTAAATTTTTCAATTTTATTTTTTAAAAAAATTCTTTTCGTTTAAAATTGCACAACATTTTGAGAAAAGAAAATGTTTTTGAAGAAGAAATGATATTTTCATCAATAATTATGTTCAAGTGTTTTATAAAAATAAATTTTTTATATAATATTATGGTAATGAAATATGGTTTGGTTCCAACACCTATTATTAAAATGATTTCATTATTTAACGAAGGAATATATTTTATATGGATTATGTTATAATGGAATAATGTTTAAAGAAACCAATTTTATTTCTTGTGTTATGCTATGATAAATGATTTATGATTTGTGGAACATGGAAGAATGATTTCATTATGAGATGGGTGGGACCTATATCTCATTCCAATGCATTAGGTTATCATATATATCTCAGGAGATAGACATGGACAGAACGACTAGTAAATTCAGTTCCATAATATAGGGTTGGAATGACATGTAAACCTAATTCACTAATGGAATTTGTTCACTATGATGTTCTTGAAAGGAATGATGTGGATACTATAGAAATAATATTATGTTCTTATTATATTTCCACAATTACATGTCTTATTCGAATTCTATTCTATCATGGATAATGTTCCTTTCTGATCTATGCCTTATGTACTTCCAAGATTTATGTCATTTCTCAAGATGTTGATGTTTAAACATTATGTTCATGTTTTTAGGTTCAAATGTTTATAGATTGATTTATGTTCTCAATGTTTACCCTTTTTGATCGTTTTAGCTCACCCTTTTTATGTTTTCTTCTCCTTAGGATACAATGAATGGTTTTAGGTAAAAAAATGTGAGGATATTTATGGGACATGTTGTAGATCTTTCACCACGATTAAAAGATTATGTTATGAGTTTCCAAAGAAACTAAACTAATAGGGTATTTGCCCATCTGTTTTTTCATATATTATGTATTCTGAAAAATTAATGTATTTTACACGAACAAAAAGATAGGGTCTCTACAATTGGTATTGGAGCTATGGTTTAATCAAACATTGGAATCAAGGATGGGAAAACTTTAGTGAGATACCTATAGATATTTACATGGAATTTCTAGGGATATCCCTTAAGTTATGTAAAACTATAGGTTATAGTCCTACAATTATCTTAACGATCATGAATACCATAGGGTGAACATAATTAGTCATGGATTAAATAATGTTTCATAATTTAGACATTCTATAAGTGACTACATATGATTAAGAGGTTCCTCATTATTTTAATTGTTTCTTACACTATGGTTTCTAGTTTTATTCAATGGAGGGAACCATACGGAATTGGTATAAAATTCAATCTGATGGAATAAATAGTCCCTATGAGCAACAAAATTTTGTAATTTCTAGAGAGAACGATATTGTGATTATGCTAAATCATCCATCGATAAATAAGATATACAAGGTAAACTTTTTTGGTATTCTTCAGTCATCAAATAAGTGGAAGACAAACTTATATTCATGTTTTCATGGTAAGGATCATAGAAGAATGAATATTAAGATTTATACATATCAAGAAGAAGGGAAGAAAAACCTTGAGGAATACCTCAAATGGAGGGGAAGATGAAATCTGTGTGCGGAAAAGGGTCATAGAGTGATGGACTATCATGGAGTTCAATCTATTATATATAGAGAACACTTGAATATCCCAAATCAATGACCATAGTCTAAGAGGATAAATCCAAATTGAGAACAAACCTATTCAATTCAAATCATTGAATATGATGGATTGAAGTGTAAATGTATTATTATTCATGAAAAATATTGTAATGGATTATTTATAGTAATATGAAATATTGTTATATCAATGGTTTTTTGTTGTTTTCCATAAGAATATGGTACCAGTAAACATGAAAAGTGATTAAAGGATTTTTGGAAGGCACATGACATGCACATAATAAATGGATAAAGAGACGATGAGATGTTTGATAATATTAATGACCTCATTAATGATATATGAGAAAATTCATATTTCGGTTTGAAAATATATATTTTTTGTTATATTTGATGTGTGGATATAGTTAATTTTTATTGAATTCATGTTGTCACTTAGGTTTTTTGGTGATTTATTTTATAACCATATTTTAAGAGAATACATGATTAAGGTATTTAGATGTTTGAAATCAAACAACTATGAACTCCCAAATTAGATATGGGAGACAAATGGTAAGTCGATTTAGTTCACCTCTTTATAGAGTTTTATATTTTTAGTTTTTTTAAGGACTGTAATGTTATCCATATATGGATAGTATAATTTAGATTCTAGTTTATGTTTTTTAGATTAATGTATTATCTCACTATAGGTAGAATTATACATTTTTAATAATCTGTTCAAATGTTTTTTTTAGAATGATGTAATGAACTATCATTCTATCATATGATCTACTAACACTTCAAGAATAAAAAGTTCAACTTCATTTCATTAAATAAGAGATGATGTGGAAATTTCATAGGGAATGACCAATGTTGATATTACACTAAAATCAAGTAAGTATTTCTCATTATGGAAAAGTTATACAACTATATAAGAATGATACCAAAAACCTAAAATGTTATCTTAGTGCCTTCTTATCCAATGAATCAGATGGTCCCTTAATTCATCAAAAATTTATGGTTTTTAGGTAGTTTACTTTATCCAAACATTAATCTCTATCACTATCCATCAAAACCTGATGGTAATATTTCTCTTCCATATCCCTGTTTTAACATCCCACCTATGAAATCCTATGTGAAATCATAGTGATGAGTTACATTGATACATTTCTAACAGTTTTTTGAAATGATTTCTTAGTATCCCTTTTTAAGATGTGGGTTTCTAAGAAAGAAACTTTCATAAATAAAATTGTTATAAAACCCTGATGAATTTCATGGGAGAAATTCATGTTAAGGGGGTAAAATATAACAACCCAAGATTTTATTACATAAATTATTTTTAATTTATTTTTTTGTTGTAAACTCCCCGAAGACTAGCTTGTGTTATATGCAACGCCGTATTAGCAAATAGTATATGCAACACTATTGTGGGATTTTGTTGCACACAATTTCAAGTTCTATTGATAGAATTCATTACACACAACACATGGTATAGAGGTTGTTTTTCAATTTATAAAATATCTAAATTGGGATTATGTTATACAAAATCACAAAGGAAGCTTTCAATACATGCAACACTGACATGGATTGTGTTAGAAGAAAGAGCGACCTTCCCCTATAGTTTGCGTGGTACACAAAACTGAGTTGCACTAAACAATGATATATTATTAAAATATTATATAAACTAGAATTTATGAATATTATTAACCACATTATGAAATTTATATAACTATATCATTCATATTATACATGATATGACAAAAATCATTTTCTTGGATAAAAGAAGTATTTTTCCAAAAAATGCAGTTTTAACGTCTTTTGATGGGGCACTAATTTTAAATAAATTATTTGGCACTTTTATTAGTTATATCTGACAAGATAAAATTACTCTTTATAATAAAGAAATAAAATTTATGTTGGATATTTTTTTATATTTTTCTGATAACTTTCATATTTTGATGTAAAGTGAAGATACGCAAAATTTTATTTGAAATCAAATTCTTTCAGAAAATTAAATTATTTGGATAAGATATATAATTGAATAGTTTTAAAGTAAAAATAGAATATATTTTTTATAGTTTATGAAAATTCAATTAATTTTCTTTAATTTTACATTTAATTCATTTGTAGAAACATTTCAATCGTTTGAAATGTTTTAAACAAAAACCAATTTTTTCGACAATGGGATTAATTCTAAATTAATTAAATCCACTTCTATGTTTTAAATTTGAAAAAATGGATTCTATGTATGGAATAATAAGGTTCCAATAATGTTCATAGGTACATTTTATTTTTTTACATTATGAATAGTAACTTCATTAATTTTTTAATTTACCTAGGTTAAAATGTAAATATGGTAAATAATGGGGAAAATCATATTTTTATAATATTAAACTACCCAAACACTTGCCCAAATTATATTTGATGAGATATTTCTTACCACGGTAATCCATGGGTCAATTTATGGACCACATCGATTCACTTGGATGTGAAAATGACAATTTATAAGAATTTATTTAATGTAAAGATAATTAAAACCTTAACATATATCATTTATTAAATCTATTTTAATATGTGGTTATATAAAAAATATCCATGTCTATATATAGTATTTTTAAATATAAATTATTTTTTTTACATCATGGTATTTTATTTATAAATTTTATTCAGTATATAAATATATTTATTTATGATATAATTATGATGTAGTGATTATCTAACTAATGAAATATTCAAATAAATAAAATAGTAAATATTAAAATTAATATAATATTAATATTATGACGCCATCCATGAATATTAATGAGGACATTGACATATTTGGGATGTGTTAAATACATTAGTTTGAAGAAATAAGTGTGTTATCAATTTTTAAAAAAGTCAAGTATAAATAGTATCCAAAATTGACATAATTATTAACTTGAAACATAAAATAGTTTATTAAATAATAATAAATTACAAAAAATATATCATTTTTCCAAATGTTTAATGTTAGCCCAATTATGTCATAAATGACTTTTTGTGGGGAATTTGACATGAAATGGTAATTAGATTAACCCACAATTTGTAAATTACATGATCAAATGGTAATATTAAAAAGGTTAATATACATGTAAAACCAATAAGATAAGGGAAACAAATACTCCAAACATGTCAACAAATTATTGGATAATGGAAAATTGAACCAAAATAATAACATCAATATCAATAATATAATGATATGTTATTATATTTATGAAACAACCATATTTCAACTTCTATCCATCCTACGAAAAACAAAATCACCGTGCATGCGTACATAAAGATTACCATCTCCACGTTGCGCTGTAATATGGTTTTCACCCCCACCTTACATGGATGTGTATAATGGGGGAAATAATTATTATATATGATTTTTATATCACAATACTAATTCTGGGATATTATTCACCACCCAATTCAATACCATTAAACAACTATGGGAACACTATCTTTGCTAATGCGTACGTATGACTTACCGTCTTCACGACGCTATGAGATTCATTATCCATTCTAACCATTCCTAAATGACTATAAAGTGTATATAATAAATAATCATGAAATATTTCAAATAATAATTCTACTGGATTTATATATATATATACTTCATTTAATTACTTCCATTCAATTTAATAAAGAAACGAAAACATCGTACATGCGTTTGTCCGACCTACTTTCTCCATGACTGTAGTATTATATTACATTTATCGTTCAATTATATATATTTTTATAATAAATCTATAATATATATATATATATAATATTTTTTACATTCTGGAGGTATTTAAATAATGATCTAAGTAATCATATGAAAAATAAGACGTCAAAACATGTATGATAAATGAAACGATTATTACCAAAAATGTTCTTTAACATGGAATTGACAAATAAACAGGTAATATAAAGTCATAAGTGAATCATATATGATATAATAAATATTATTACGGTTTTATTACACTTTAATAATATTTTTAATCCCACTATAAAGGATTTTCAGACACAAACAAAAGAAATCAGAACTAATCCAAGGGGAAATTTTTCCAATCTCCTTTTTATCCGAGATTTATTATTCTAAGTATATAATGGCGATATATTTATCATCCAGGCCCATGTTTTCAAAAAATATTTTCATAAATTTTTTACTATTATTCTATGAATAATTAATGTCATTTTTTACAAGTTTTTCAATTTTACTACATGGTAAAGAAGAAATCTTTTTTAGCACACAAGATACAATATTACTTTTCTAGAAAAAATAGGAGGAGAATGTTTTTTAACGTATACACCATAAAATAGTTTTATATATTCCTAACACCATATTTACATGATTCTTCCTTTACACATTTACGTTTTTATTTTGAACTAAATTATTTTATTTTAAAATTTATCAACATTAGGAGAAATTCTTTTTTAAGAAGAAAGTGTATTTTCCTCAATAATTATGTTCTAGTGGTTTATAAAGAATATTTTTCCATCTATGATGATTCTTATTAAATATGGTTGTGTCTATATCCCTATTATTTCTGTGATTTTATTATGTTAATGAAGGATTGTATTTTATATGGATTATGATATGATGGAATGATGTTTAAATAAACTGATGTTATTTCATGGGTTTTTCTATGATGAATGATTTATATTTTTGGAACATTAAATAATGATTTCATTATGAGATGGGTGGGACCTATATTTCCCTCCAATGAATTGGGTAATTATTTTTATCTCATGATATTGACATGGACGAAATGACAAGTAAATATGTTTCAGTAATACAGGGCTAGGACAAAATGTAATCCCGGTTCAGTAATGGTCATCATCCACTCTGATGGACTTAGTAGAAATTATTTGGATACTATAGGAATAATATTATGTGTTTATTATTTTTACATAATTAGATGTCTTATTCTAGTATTATTCTATCATGTTTAGCGTACCATTATGATTCAATCCTTACATACATCCATGATTTCTGTCCTTGCTCAATATTATGATGTTTAATCTTTAAGTTTATGTTTTTACATTAAAATTTTAATTGATTGATTTATGTTCTCTTTGAATACCCTTTCTGAGCATTTAAGCTCACCATTTTTAGGTTTTCATTTCATCAGGATATAAAGAACTGTTTTAGGTTGGGGAAAATGGGGAAGATCATTATGAGAGATGTTGAAAATTATTCACCATTATTAGAATATAATGTTCCTAGTTTAAAATGGCACTAAACTAATATGGTATTTAGGCATATGTTTTTATCATGTATTATGTATTCTAGAAAATTAATTTCATGTCTATGTATGTCATGATAGGGTCTCTACGAAACATGTAGTTGTGTGATGATGTAAAATTTTAACTTATATGTTTGAGGAAATGATGAATGTCATTCTAGTTGTTCAATACCCTTGTGATTATATCAGTGAGTATGTAGATAATAAGATATAAATGATATGTATATCTTTGATTCAAAGAAGCTTTTTTATTGTGGCTATGAATGTTGTTGAGAAAAACACAAATTAATGAAATGAAATGAGTTAAAATGTGAATATAATATATGGAATTCCATATTAATTTAATGTATGTATATAGACAGCTCAAAATACACTTAATCTCTTCCCTGACCTGCTCCAGCTCAGTCCACTTCTACTCATCCATCTTAGTATTTGGGCTACGAAATGATCAGTTTTGTATATTGGGATGAACATCGGTCTTTGTTGAGTGGTATGGATTATGATATACTCTCTAAAATAATTAATAACAATGACTATATTCATGACCTTGTAATAAATCCCTAACAATGTACCACTTATGATCAAGATTAAAAATTATCTATGAACATGGGGTACTACATCAAGAGGATCTATTCCAAGCATGATTTGACCAACCATTTCAAGTATCTTGTGGTGAAATTAATGCTAGCTCTTGTAATTCATTCTTTAAAAAATAAAGTATATAATCTAAAGTACATCACACCTACTATAATGAAATTCAATGAAAGTAAAGATATATTTGGAATGTCCATGTAGTATAATGGGAAAATAATTAAGGATATCATACACTTTCTGAAATCGTATCATTATGTTAAGAGCACAACCATCATGTCACCTGTAGTGTCTCCTTTGAGGATTTTTCTACCTCTATCCACCTATCCTTTTTCCTCCACATCATTTTCCCCTTCTACAATGTATATTTCATAGGCTCTTAGGAAAATCACAATTAATATTTTTTTAGAAAAAAATTCCATGTTTTTCAACTAAACCAACCATTTCCTCTTATATCATTGAAGAGGATCCAATACATTTCCTAACGACTACCTATACCACCACCACATCTGGACCACTTTCGTCTACACTAGGTGACCCAAAAAGGCAATGTAAATCTAGATGAATCTAAATGGAAGTGATAGATGATCGTTAATATGGATATGTAGTATTTTCATTCATTATTTTACTATACATAATCATTTTATTCAATGAAATGTGTTATGATTACTCTTATTCTATTATTTATTTCCATTATCTACTTATTGATAATCACAAAGGTGTATAAATAATAATTAGATTTTATGAATTTATGTGAAAATAAAATTTATGGGAGATGAACTACATTAATTCTATTCGTTTCATATATTCTCTAATACATTGATATGATAAAAAATATATTTATTCATTTTTTAAAATTATTTCCTGTAATTGTCATTATTTTGTTATTATCAAAATGGTAGATTGTTGGAATCATCTTGTTTTAATGCCCAAAAATCATATAAATGGTGTAAATTAAGTAAATCATGTAAAACATGTGAATAATTTAAATCTTCAAATCATGTAAATCATGTAAATCAAATAAATAATAGAAATCATATAAATAATGTAAATCTTGAAAATCATGTATAAATATTATAAGCCATGATTCCTCTAGTTCTATTATGTTTTATTAGTATTATGCCTATCATTAATCGATTATGTGATTATTACTTCTTTATAAAAATGGTTTATAGTTTACAAAGTGTGAGACACCGTTCCTATGATCAAATTATCTCACCGGTTTTTCTGAAAAATAGAAAAATAATGAAACATCATTTCACAAAAACCTTAATCATGTTACATGTTCCAGAATTCAGAATGAACTATACATTGTTACAATGATACTGGTTCCATAAATAGCAAAGGATTAGACAATGTAACTATGCCACTCGTTCCAAAACACACAAATTACAAATCACCAATAACTGTGGCACCACTTATTGAATCATTATGATTATGGAACTGTTCCTATCTCACCACCAACAATAACACAATTCATTTCAATGCAATTTTTATGTATTTTTCAATTAAATTTAACTGCTGATTCTAACAGTCATATTTGAGTAATTTAGTGGCAGTAACATATTGAATGATTTTTTGTAGCCATGACCACTGGAAGTATGAGGTACGATGTGAAGAGATTGTTCATCTTGCTGGACAAAACCCAAAAACCAAAAGATTAAATAATGTTTGGTGAACAAGAAAAAAATATTTTATAGAAGAGCACAAATTCATGCATAAACAAACAATAGAATACATGAAGACCTCTTATTTTATATTAGATGTATTGTTTTCGATCAAAACACTGAACATAATTGTAGAAATAACAGAAAGAGTAGAATAAAATATTCTCAAGGAATAGAAAACCTGGACTTGAGGTTCCAAGAAACTTTTTCAGAAGAGTACATGAACATTGCATCTACTATATTCAAAGATTCCACTACTGAATTTCACAAAACCCAAAGCCGTCTAAACTCTTTATAATTATATTTTTCCCTACTATATAAAATTATATTACATTTCAAGATATGTGTGAATATTTCTATTAAACAATCACTATCCCCTATAATAAACTAGAGGATACAAAATATCCTCACACAAATATCTTTTTACACCTTGTTTCACCCACAAAAAATATTGGAAGAGGTCATGTGTGACCTGGTTGTTATATTTCATAGGTAACACTATGGTTTGCGTCTAGTGACCAGGATAGTACTGTGTACATATTTGTATACCCTGATCTATGTTGTGGATCAATTCATTATATATATTTTGCATGATGGAAGGTGGTCATCATTTGGAGTAATTTAGGTCTCAGCATGAGACTAAACCACTTGTTTTAATCCGATATGTTTTCAAATTCAGTTCACTATGTTTAAACTCATATTACAAAAAACTATGTTTCACATTGTGAGTTATTCATGTACAATATCTATAACTGTTTTGATTTTGTAAAATTTTTTTAGAATTTATTTCCTTCTTTTAGGTTGATATAAGTAAGAAGTTGTCAATATATGGAAAAATTAGTTGAACAATCAAAATTATAAAAAATTTATACTGTAATTAACTTTATTATTTTGTTTCTAAAGTATGTAATTTTTAAATAATATTATTAACTAATGTTTTTATATGAACTCAATTCTACCCTTCCACCCTCATGTGTGTCCAACTACGACCAACAAGTTTTACCACCATTTAACAAAAAACCATTTAAATTATAAATTTTAGAACTTTAATAATTTTTATATAAAAAATTAACATCGTTTTTTATATATATGAAAAATTATTCTATGGTGGTATTTGGTATTTTTTTTGAAGTTTTATTTTATGATTAATAGGAAAAATACTGAATTTTAATTCAGAAAATGATTTTTCTAATTATTTGTTTACATTTTTAATTATCTATTAGATTGTTTCTAAAGTTTAATAATATAAACATTTATTAATTACATGAGTATATTTAATTATAAGCAATTTCAATTAGAAATTGGTTGAAAATATAGAAAACATTTTAATGTTTTTCATAAAAATCCTCTTTACCATCTCATATGTGGGATTAAATGTCAATTAATTTCTACTAATTTTGTTACATTAATAATCAAAAATGTATTCCATATTTGTAAAAATAAAATATTATTATTTAAAATAAGGATAAATTAGTTTTTCACCAAAAATATTTGGGAAAGTAATTGAAAATGATTATAGATATTATTAGAAAAATTAGCATTATAAGGGATTACTCTATAAACATAAGAGCCAAAATGATGTAGATACTTATCCCAAGTACATTGGATAGAAATATTTATATAATATCGTAACATGGATATTCTTTAAACCATTATTTTTTCACTTTTCATATGAATATCATATGTCTAATTTCATTTCAAAAAAATTTCATGAATTCCACTCCTCCTCCACAATAACAAAAAACTCAAACCTCCCAATTCCATAAACACCTCCAGAAACATTGGATTTACCGGGATCTAAATAAATAGATCCTAAAATTTTATCCCCTATATTTATATGCCTCACCATGGGAAAAAATCCATCCAAGTAATTCATTGGTGAATACCAAAATGAGTTACCAAAAGAAGAGGTAACATTTTCCACAAATCTATTTAATTTTATTTTCTTTGTGAACCACCTATTGTATTCATATAACATGATTATATAAAAATTAGTATATAATTATATTGTCATTTTTTAATTTAATTAATTCCACTTACACATAAACACACATCCATCTAATATAAAAATATTAATCCATTTATGTGTTTTGTGAACTACGGCCTCGCAACACGATGTGAATTTTTTATTACAACCTATAGTAATTGGGAATTATGATGGAAATTATATTGTTATATGATATATATAATATTTATATTGTATTTGTGATTCATTAATATTTATATAACACACATCTCTATTCGTTGCATTTTTTATAAATATGATAACATCATTTGTTGAATTGTGGACTGCCGCTTCCTCAAGGAAAGGTGATATATTCACAGAATAAATAAAAGGTAATAAGGATAGGATTAATTAAACATATGAAAAATAAATAAGATCCATATGATATTCATTAAATAATTAATCTTTTTAAAATAAAATAAATCACTTTCTTTAACACCTTCTCACACACTAAAAAAGTTGTACCCTAATTCGGGGATGTGTATACTACAACCTCCTCGACACAATGTGTTTCTTTTTAAATCACAAAAATTATATATGAATGTATATATCTTTAAATAAAATTTTATTTATGATATAATGATAATTATTTAAATATAAGAGTTTTTTACTATATATTCATAATGATCATTTAAAAAATGGAAACATTACTAATGTGTATATACAACATACAATCTCACTGACTGTAATTTTGATTCATTTTCCACAACAAAAATTTATTATTAGTTTTAAAAATTGATTTTATGTATATAAATGATAATTTTTATCATGATTACTATTATGGATATGATTATATAATAAACCATTTGATCATATTTGACCTACCAAAGTCGTTTTTATACATAATACAGATATAGTCAAAACACCTAATGTGAACACAATGTTTTCAGTAGTTTTTTAAATCATTGAAATATTTGAAATAAAAGTAGTGATATTAATGAACCATGTTCTCAATCAAGTATATAATTTACATATGTTTTTATTGAGTAATATTAAGACCCATGCAACATGTTTGGCTTAATATAAGGGGTTTCCTCTCAATCTCCTTTCATTGAATTTTTTTAATATCATGAAAATTTAGACGTTTATAAGGTTTATCTACTAACCACATGACATTAAATATCCATGTTTTTTTAATTTACATGTTATCTAATATTAGGATAAATTTAATTATTACGTGGTTCTTATGATTTAAATTCTATGTGTGGAATGAGACGCTTTGAATATTTCTATATTTAATCCATTGCATTCAATAATAATAATATTATTGTACATATTTATTTATATGCATATAAAAGCGTTATATGAGTAAATTTTATGTTATTTTTTATTCAATTTAATTTTATTAAGAAAATAAATTATTTACTTCTTTTATATGGAATGTTTTGACAAATGATAAAAGGAATGATCTATTCATATCATACACTATGAAAATGTCCTTTATTCCACAATATGAATTATTTTATTTTTATCTTCCTCTTCAAGATTTCAATAATATTTGAAGTGAAAAAATTATTTAGTTTTTTGGTGTATTTTTCTTTTGAAAATGGGTATTCAAAATAAGTCATTATTTTTTATTAATAATAGATTATTTAAAGTAAATGGTATTTTATTATCAAAATATTTTTTTCATATGGGTTTTAATGAGTTTTTCCAATGATGAAATGTTTTATTTAATTATGTGGTACTTATACATTATAAATAATGTGTGTGCCTAGATAACACCAGGTGCGCTGGATTTAGATTAAACTATGATTGCACCAAGATAGTGTTATAATGCATTGGTTAATGATGAAAATATCCAATATATATATATATATTTGAAGTTGGATGTACAATTATTAAAATATAAATTGGATTTGTAATGGTTTATTGTGATAATGTCCGAATGTGTCTACATGAAATTTCTATGTTTCGAATGAGTTTTCATTAAAATCCACTAATTTCAAAAGAAATGATAAGTATACTTATTGAAAAAGTATATTTCCCAATTTGAAAAAAATTCTATGTTTTAAAGTATATATATTCCTGAGTTGTAGTATTTATCAGTGGACTACTGGTTTCCTTTTTCTTATATCCCATATTGGTTTTTATTCTTGTCCCATGTTTTTATTGAATTTCATATGAATGAAGGATGATTAAGGTATTGGAAAAATTAAAGTTGAATTTCTGAAGTGTTTTTATAAAAGAGATCATGACTTATTAAAATATTTAGATTGGAAAAATAAATACTATTCAAATGTATGCTCTTTTTAATTTTCTGATTTATATATATATATATGTTATGACCTAGTTATCTAAAAATATATTCATGAAAAAATCATCAGTTTGAAAGAATATAAACTTCATAACATATAATTACACTATGTAATGTCGAAGGCTAGGGCCTTATATGTACATATGAGATGTATGTATTTATATTTAGTAAGACCCTGCCAAAACATATTATTCAACTTAGAAAAACAAATATGAAAACATTAAATTAATTGAGAATCCAAATAGTCACAAAACAATTATACTATATTTACATCCTCAATTAGGATCACTCTTCAAGAAAGAACTATAAGACTAAAATATCATATCAAATTTGGTGTGTGAATTTGTATTCATTTTAGGGTACCTGTAATGACCCGAATCTGGAGCCAACCAATGGGTGCCCCATACCTAGTTCACCACATGACCTCTAGAGCATTTCCTGAAATGCCAGAGGCTTCCGACAAGTAGCAATGGCCTTGGTGAGAAAGTGTGGAAACTATGCCCTCATTTGGTAAAGTATGCATCAGAAGGATAATAATAAACAATAGTAGAAGCAGTTAGCAGCATACAACAACTGAAACTAATATTATAAGAAATGTTTAATATAAAAATTATACAACATGGTACAAGTATCTATGGAAAGCAGTAAACAAAGAAACATGATGAAATACAACTGAAAGCCAAGTACTAAAAGTAAACAGTAAACTCCAGCATCATCAAAAACCTAAACTCGGTCCCATGCTCTCTAGCTCTAACCAAAAATCAAGCACCTGAGGTAGAAGGGACACAATCCCTATCCACACTTGCATCCATATAACCTTTTTGGGCCAAAATGCATGACCCAAAAAGGGTGTGAGACAAATACCAGTAGGCAACCACCACAATATCTGTACCCTACTGTCAGTGAGCGATATAGAAAAAGTGATGGAAAATAAATGCAGCATAGAAACAAGAGTACCATAAAGTAAATATTCCTACAAACCTCTAGTCACATTTATTTATTAATTTAATTCAATCATTTAATCATCAACCAAAGAATCTATCAAATAGCTCTATAATCCAAATGCATAGAAGGTAACACAATAGGTATCTCAACAGACAACCTGACAACAAGCACTACAAAACCCAAGCTTGTTCTTTGGCTTGGTGGACTCATCACAACCAACAAACATTAATTTATCATGATGACCCTCTAGGTGGCTCACGTGGGCATACCCCTATGGTCATGTATTCAACATAGAAAAAGAATCTCTGAGGAAGCACTCATCATCAATTCCCCCTATGGTCTTTCCGCGATACTACAGACTCTCTAAAAAATTATTTACATCTAATTCCCTCTTTAGTCTCGATTTGATAATTATAAGAACCTCTGAGAGAGAAAAAAGTCAATCTCCCTTATGGTTTCGTAGTGGTAATAATTAAACAGGCCCACTGAGGAATCACTCAACGTCAATTCCCCTTATAGTCTTGCTACATTAGGTTCCAGCAGCCTTTAGTAAAAGAAATCGTACGTAACCGATTCGTAGCATCCCTAAGTATGTTCAATAAACTACTTGGATAATAGCTACAATGCATAAATAACATTTAAAATGCAGGTAACACATGAAATTATTCATATCAAGGAAAGAAATATTTGTAACAAGTTTTGCCTCACAGGCAACCTAAGCCAAACAGTGATAAATATCCAAAACAAGGAAAACACACATGGGGTGATCCTCAGACATGCTAACAAGCAATCATTATTCATTTAATAGTCTCAAGAACACAAGAAATCTAAGGAATAAAATATTAAATATTCAAACCCTAACCCAAGATACCTGATACATGGGTATCCGAAACTGTTGCCCAAAAACTGAAAGACATTTAACCTAAGGCAACAAACCACCTACCTCGAAGGTTTTGAAAAAAACCCAAACAATGAATAACCCACAAGAAAATTGGGTTGATTCTCTAAGAACCCTCATTTGATCCCTTGTCCTAACAAGACCAAGACCCAAACTCATCAAATTTGGCATCCACACACTTAAATATACCCATAACGGGCATAGATCTAAGAAACTGAGGGAAGAGAAGATGTTGATCTAAGTAGATCTAAGAAAACGATCAAGAAAAAAGGAGAATGATCACATACCTCAAGAATCCAGCTTCGATATGCCAAGATAATCCTTTAGATCACCACCAGAATGCTTGAGAGAAGTTTTCCAACCGTCAAGAGAGAGTAATCCCGAGTTATGTCCGTTTAGGGGCTTAAATGAGGCAATTAGAGGCAAAATAAGTTAGATCCAAAATTTAAGGATTTAATTTAAGTTCCCACATAGTTTTCTCACATGGTTTAACTAACTGTGTGCTAAATGTGCGGTTCATACTACCTTGTCAATAATCTTTGCAAGGTCTCTTCACACGGTTTACCTTAACCGTGCGACTACAGTGCTGTCGCCACTGCATTGAGTTCCAGCTATGTATGGTCTGGTTGCATGGTTAGACAAACCGTGCGCTGCCCATGCCGCTCCCCGTTTTTCCTAATAGCTTCACTTCAAGTTTCACCAAGTCTGCCAAGAATCACCCATAACTTTAAAAACACGGAAAATATCAACTAAGGGGTCACATACATTAAGAGAATATCCAGGTTATTACAAACATCCCCATTAAATAAATTAGTCCCCGAGTTTCCTAACACAACGTAGAAGAAGAAACCTCGAACAACTCTGGCCACTGTGATCATAACTCAGCCTCCCTCTACCAAGTTCCGTCCTGTACACTCCCATGCTACCATAACACCCATACAAGAGGAACAGACCGGTCACACAGAACCTTGGCACTAAGATCAAAAATCATGATAGTATGCTCCTCAAAATATTCATCCTGATCCAACTCAACCTCCACGGATTGAAAAACATGAGACGGGTCTGAGAAATACCATTGAGATTGAGAAACATGGAAGAGGTCGTGCATATCCTGGAACCTCTGAGGTAACTGGAACCTGTATGAAACGAGTCCGACTCTCTATTGAACCTCATAGGTCCTGACGTATCTCAGTGAAAGATTTCCATATCTCCTTGTCCTCTTATTTCCCAACCTCGGGGTAACATGTTAGAAAACATAATCTCCGAGATTGAACTCCAAATTTCGTCTCCACTGATTAGAATAAGATTTATATCTAGACAATGTGATATCCATACTCTTCTAGATCATCTCCACCTACTCTGTGGTCTCCCGAATATGATGAGGTCCCAACATAGCTGCCTCTCCTGCCTCCATCCAACACAAGGGTGATCAGAACGGCCTACCATAAAAAGCCTCGTAAGATGCCATATAAATTGTTTCTTGAAAACTATTATTATAGGAAAACTCCACTAGAGGTATATGTTTCTCCTGAGAACCTCCAAAATCAAGGAAGTATGCTCGTAGTATGTCCTCCAGCACCTGAATGATGCGTTCTGACTTACCATCTGTCTGGGGATGGTAAGCCGTACTCAGAAGTATATGTGTACCCAAAGCCCTCTGTAGCCCTTCCAGATATGTGATGTAAAGTGGGCGTCCCAATCTAAAACTACAGTGTTCAGATCCCCATAAAGTTGTAACACATCACGAATGTACAACTTCCCAAGCACATCCACATCAAAGGTCTCTATGATTAGCAAGAAATGAGAAACCTTCATGAGGAGGTCAACAAAAAACCAAACCACGTCATTCCCTTGAGGTGACCACAATAACCCTGTCACAATGTCCATCACGACATTATTTCATTTCCACTCAGGAATGGGTAACTGCAACAAAAGGCCTTTTTGTCGCTGATTCTCTGCCTTCACCTGCTGACAGGTGGAACACCGCATAACAAAATTTTCCACATCATTTTCATACCTGGCCACTAATATTGACGTCACAAGTCCCGATACATTTTTGTGACACCAGGATGAACTTACTAAGATGAAGCATGAAACACCTGCATCAGCTCCTCACGCATGTCTACTGAAACCAATTTGCGGTCAAGAAAACGTAACACCTCATCATCACCCACTATCCACCCTGGAGTAGGGTCTCCACCTGACACACCCTCCCGTAAGACTAGGCATTCTGAGTCTGATAGCTACCTCATTCCAAATAGATCCAGAAGAGTAGAGTTAATAACTATAGAAGAAAGAAATGTCTATCCCTGTTTGTCATGCACCTCCAAATGCTTCTTAGGGAATAAAGCCATAAGCTGCCACTCGCTACTGGCCTTCTGAACTGCCTGTAAATGAGTCCTCCTCCTCAGTGTGTCTGCTACAGCATTTCCATTCCCATGCGTATAAGCAAGCTCGAAGTTGAAAGACTGTAGTTACTCAACCCACCTCCACTATCTCTGATTTAAGTCACGATGCATGAAGATATACTTGAGGATCATGTGGTCAGTATATACAACAAAATTATCTCCCTGAATATAATGTCTCCAACAACGCAAAGCATGAACAACTGCAGCCAACTCCAAGTCATGCGTAGGATAGTTCTTATCATGTGGGCTCAATTACTAAGATCCATATGCAACAAAACGATCCACCTATATAAGCAGTAATCCAAGCCTGATTCCAGATGCATCATAGAAAACTCTATAACTCTTTCCTGGCTCTGGAAAACCTAGGATCGCTACTGAAGTCAATATTCCATTCAGCTCTTGAAAGGCTGAATCACAGGATTCTAACCAAACTTACTTCACCACCTTCTTAGTCAAGCCCGTCAATAGTGCTTCTAAGCGTGAGAAGTCTTGTATAAACTACATGTAGTAACTATCCAGCCCCAAGAAAATTCTCACCTCGAAGACATTTTTTGGATGATCCTAGGTAACTACTGATCTCACACTCTCTGGGTTTACTGATACTCTTGTCTCTAAGATGACATGATCCAGGAAGTGAATCTCATCATTCCAGAAGTGGCACTTTGAGAGATTAGCATATAACTGATGCTCTCTCAGTGTACTCAATATGATCTTAAGATTGGTAGCATGGTCGTGTTGAGTGTGATAATACACCAAGATATTCTCCATGAAAACCACCACAAAGGAATCCATGTAAGGAAGGGAAAAACTGTTCATCAGTGCCATGAAAAAATCTGGCATGCTTGTGAGACCAAACGATATCAAATAATACTCGTACAGACCATACCTACTTTGGAAGGCTATAAGAGGTTTATCTGATGGTCTGACACACAACCGATGATTGCAGGATCTCAGGTCGATCTTCGAAAACACCCAGGATCTTCAAAGCTGATAAAAAAGATCATCAATCCTTGGAAAGATATATCTATTCTTGATCGTTTACTGGTTCTGCTTCCTATAATTCACACAATTTTGTAAAGTACCATCCACCTTCTTCACAAAAAAAATAGAAGAACCCCAAGGGAAAGTAATTGGTCAGATAAAACGCTTTTCCTGCAACTCCTCCAACTGCTTATTGAGCTCTTCTAACTAAGTCATAACCATAATATAAGGAGTTATGGAAAAAGATGATGCTTATGGAACAATCTCAAAAGAGAGTTATACATATCACTCTAGAGGAAACCATTAAATGTCTTATAGAAACACATATGAAAAATGATCAACCACTAGAGGATAATCCATCTCAGAAGTCCACTGATCATCCAGATATAAACTAGAAATCTGAGCAATAACACTGCCCAACCCATGATGCTCTGGTCTAGCTATGCTCGCCTGGACATCCCATTCGACCTCCTGATGAAAATACCTACCCATTAGTGACACGAAATTCACCCTATGGGGATAGCAGTTGACAAAGTCCTAAAATGAAATTAGCCAGTCCATTCTGAGAATGACATCATAACCCATCATTTCAAGGACATTAGATCCCACAAGAACTGAAACCCACCAATATTAATGGGGCACTCCTTTCACCGACACACACTAGTAGTTGTAAGTCACAATATAGTGTTTAGTGTCATCATATCCTTAGATGTAAAGAAATAATTCTATGTCTATCCATAGTGTGAACAGAAATAAAGATATGAGAATATTCTATATAGAAAGGTGCAGAAGATAAAACTAAGGCTACTAAAATCGTACCTCGCACTATGGAAACTCTAGGATCCTTCTCCTGATGAATGTGCTCCACCACAAACGTCCGGACAGTACCGCGGCCCTGTGTAGTAGCCTGAGATCCCTGGGTTGATCCTCCCTAATCCTGACCACTGCGTCTATGAACTCTACCCTGGCCCAAATGACAAGAAGAAATCTATCCCCTAGTATCCTACAGAACTAGTAATCCTGCACCTATACGGGGAGTCAAAACAGTTCCACCTTCACCGGCTGCTGGAAGAAGAACATTACAAAACCGCTGCAGGTGTCCCATCTTTCCGTAAGCTCAGCACTCCACTGGGTCCATCTGTCACTGTGGATTTTTATGACCATCCTTCCCACACTGGTGGCACACAACCTTGCTTCCTGAAGGAACATATACCTTCCTTAAGTCACCTCATGAAGAATCTGGTTCGTGATTCTTGCTGTCAGTAGAAAGAGTACTGACTCTGGATGCTGAATCGTCATGGCTCACTACTCTAATATCCCTCAGATACATCATTATGTTCAACACTTGGATTAATATCGATGAAATATAAGTTAACTAGAAGATGTTCACTTGAGATCAGATGTTCGTTCTGATCCCCTCCTCAAACATCCTTACAATGAACAGATCGTCATTCCCCATAACGGGAGTGAATCGCTATAGTTCAGTGAAGCGGGAATAATACTCCATAACTGAAAGATCTCTCTGCTACAAGTTCATGAACTCTCTAGCTATATTAGACCTCAACATCTTCGGGTAGAATTAGTCATAGAACGTACGCTGAAACTCCTCCCAAGAAATTATCTGCTGACGCCCTTCCTGAGAAACTACGTCACATCATCTCTTGGTGGAATCTCACAGCATGTATGTTGCGAGCATCACCATTCTGTTATGGGGATTCTTGAGATGATAAAAGATAGAAACCATAACTTCGAACCAAGATTTAGCAGCCTAAGGTCCACTATATCCAGTGAATGTGGGAGGATGTTGCTGTTAGAAGACTCGTGTAAGCTCTGCCATAGACTGAGCAGGTTGCTAAGCTCCCTGAAAGGTCTGTATGAACCTCATAAATTCCTCACAAAACTATGTGTCTGCACCAGTATCTGGGATAACAACTGGTGTCATATCTGGCATACGATCACTATCAGATCCTTGATGTGCTATGGGAGGTCGTCTTGGCAGCATGATACTGCTGGGTCAAGAACACATTTATCAACAACGAGCACAGTTGCAAACATAAAAGAGTGAAAATGGAAATGAAAAGGAAAAAATAATAAGAATAAAAAAACATGGTTACATGGTTTATAGTATCTATAAATTCCGTGTTCCAGAATGATTTTACTCGGGCGTGTACACCGGCCAAACTGGCTGTGTAAACCCAAACTACAGGGTGTGTTCTTAAAGATTTTTCCTATCTTTGTCGTTAGTCACATGGCCTGGTACACGGGCCACAACTACAAGTCGTTTCTGTCACACCCTGAATGACACTTATTTTAATTCGGTTATTTTAAATCGTTATTTTGAGTTGCAGTTTGAAATGGTTCATTTTTTTTAAAAAAGGTATTTGAGATCATTTACAAGTGCTCGACCGTAATCGCGACTAGGCACGCGAACGTGCCCACACACGCGACCGCGAACACGCCCGCACATGTGATCGTGCACGCGACCGAGTGCAGTGTCCAACATAATTTAATAATTATGTTATTATTTTGGTTGGTTGTATTATTTCATTATTATTATTATTATTATTATTATTATTGGACTTGTTATTTTCGTTTTATTATTAGTATCATTATTACCTTCGTTAATATATTTAATTAAGTTTGTATTTATTAAATCATTAACATCATTATAAAATTATTAATTGATGTTCACATTTATTTGTTTTATGGATTATGTCCCACATATTCTTTTCGGTTCTATTTTAATTTTATTGTCTTTTATTTTTTATTATCTTTTTTTATTCTTTTATTTTTCATCACTTTTTTTTATTATCTTCCTTTCTCTTGCGCACCCTCTTTCCCCCCATTATGTCCATTGCGCTACCCCAATTCCCCTGGATTTTGGTGCACCGCCTCACCCTCCTAACCCTAAGCGCCACACCCCCGATCCCTCTTCCTCCTCCTCCTCCGGCGAACCGGACCAGTAGCATGCTTTGCAATGACCTGTACTGCCCCACTGCCTCGTGCCGCTCCATTCTGCAGCGCACCGCCGTACCTCCCATGGCTGGATCGCCCTCGGATATGCCTTCTTTGCTGAATGCATCTCTATGTAGCGAAATTAACACCGACCTCCTTCCTTGCTTTGCCTCTATCGGCTGCCAACCACACCCTCCTCCCACGCCCAGCTTTCTGGCCGCCGCGTCGCCCTCATCTCCACCTGGTTCGGGTTCCCCTCTGCGTAAATATCCTCCTTCTGAAAAACTCTTCTTGGTCGGCTCTCTCTCTACCAGTTAGCCTCCCCATCCAGCCACCTTCCTTCCCCCTTCTCCTCTGAGTGCGCATCGCCACCCCTCACAGTGACCCGCTCTGACCAGCTCCACATCCGGATGCACTAATCCCTTTTCGGCGCGCCTCGGGTGAACCCGACTCCCCCGGTCCAATGGTTTTCCGACACAACATACCTCTGGAAGCCCCTCTATTGGCTCGACCAGACTTCCACTCCCTCTCCATAGGTGCGTGCTACATCGGTGGGCATTCTATTCCTTTTGGCAGTGTTTTGGGGTTAGGGTACCATGTTTTAATTTGTCCAATTGTTATATGTTTGGTCTAATTGCTTGATTTTAGGACTTAGTTGTTTGGTTTGCAGCACGATTGAAGTGCGATGGAGTTTGCGCTCCATGTTTGCAAAGTTTCAATACTGTGGTCAGTGTTTATGAGTTTAATTCATGTTTGATGAATCAATTTTCTCATTTAGTTAATATATCATGTTTATTAATTAGTTTGCATGGTGCAAAATTAGTTTTTATGTGTGTTTATTAAGAGTTTGGTTTTTAAGGTGGCATGTTCATGTGAAACATGGTGTGTCTTGGATGAAAAAACTTATTTCATTATTAATTGGTGTTGTGTGAATTCTGCAAGTGGTTTATTAAATATTATAGGGGTTTCAAATTCTATCTTGATATGTTGTGTTTTTTTTAGTTTTGTGTTGTTGTTGAGTACTATGTTCTGGTTGGGTTTGTGATTTGGTTTGGTGTTGCGCCAAGGTGCGTTTGGTTTTAAAAGGATGTTTTGAGTGAAGTTATTAACATTCAAAGTCATGTGATATATTTTGAAAACTATTTAATAAATTTTCTAGTGTTTTTTTTTATCCATGGAAATGGTCTTTGAAATTTTATTTATAAATTTTTTAAATGTTTTATTAAATAATTATTCAGGATGTAAATTTATCATTTTGAGTTGGGTAATGGTTTCCGGTTTTAAATGTCTTGCGGTTGTTGCAGCGTGTCGCCAGCGAAAGTCTAAAACACTGCGGTTATCGGGTTGCACGAGCTTATGCACAAGTGCGAAGTGATTCATGTCGTCATGATCGAGCGGCGAGTTGAGGTAGGTCCCCCCATTGCACTTGCCTTTAGATTTAGAATTTATTAATTTCTTGTTGTTTTATTAATTTTTAATGAATTAGAAATAATATTAGATAATAAAACTTTAAATGACTATTTAGTGTGAAAAGAGCTGTTTATTTTATACCGAATAATTGAAACATTTTCTTAACGGGCGGACACCCAGCATTGGAAGAATGCCCATTTTTCCTTTAAACATAATTCACGAAATTTCAAACGTACTTCTAGTTTTAATGATAAATGATTTCTTCTGAACAAGTGTTTTGGGTTTTCTCAAGAAATGAAGTTTTGATTTAAAATTGTTGAAGGCCCGTTTCGCACTTTAATAAAATATATTACTTTGTAAAACCCACTCGGGGGTGATCTTTGGTGTGCGTTGATTGCGTGAGCTATATGTGATGTTAGTGTTTTGTGATAGCTTGATTTACATTTTTGATGCAGTCCTCTTTTATTATATGTGTTGACATGAGAACCTGGCATAGTGAGTGAATCTTCTGAGAACGATTGCTACACTAGTTTAGATTATGCACTGGCTACTGGCCCCATAGCAGGGGAATACTGAGTTATTGCTTTTATGGGGATTAGGCCCCTCGGTTAGGCCATGCATGGCTATGTCGAGCATTAGGATGTTATGACGTCATCGAGCTAGGGAATGCCTTCAGGATGAGTCAGATGTATAGAATGTTCTAGATTGTTCACGATCTCCTAGGTTCGACCCATGTTTCCTTTAGTGTTTATTTGTATGTGGCGGACGAATGAGAGGTCGAGTTCGGTTTCTGACCTATATGTGCCACTTTTTCCATTACCCTTAGTGTGTGTTGTGTGTTGTGTGTGATTTTCCTTTGGACTAACAAATAATGTTTGGATTTCTAAATTGTTCGCAAAATGTTTTAAAAATTCAATGCACCAGTTTCTTTCAACATTAAACATGTTCTAAATTAAGACGGGCAATGGACTATTACTTGTTTTAGAAATGAATGTGTGTGTAAAAACCCATACTTTGTACTATGTAGTTCAAACATGGAATTAATAAATTCTTTATTTAAAGATATGTGCATTGGGAATAGAATTATCCGGGCCTATCTACTGAGTTTTAATACTCAAGCCTATAGTGTTTTCCTGTTTTTAGTTTTGTTGCAGGTTTGGTGGGAGCTTTCTCTCTGTGGCCAAGAGCTGGTTGTGGACTTGTGAGCGACTCTCGGAGTCACGAGGAGTTTCGGTCGAGACCAGGTTAGTGTGTCTCATTAACCGTTCTTTCTTTTCAGGGTCATTCTCTTACTTTGCATTCTTCCACTTTTCCACTGTTTTATTTATTTTTATTGGGCAAAAATCATTCGGTCTTGTTTAGTCTTGATGCCTGGCACTAGTTGCCAGCCCGTGGGGATCGGGAACGCCCCATGAGCCATGTCGCGGGCCAGGTCGGGTGACCGGTTTAGGGTCGACCCGGGCTGGTTCGTGACAAAATGGTATCAAAAGAGGTTTTTGGTATTGATATTTGGGGTGTTAGGTAGATAGAAGATCGGATTGTAGGAACTCGAGTGGTAGGTGTGAGAAGAGCGTCGTGAACTCTTGCTCATTCCGATCTTCGAGTAACCTGGGGTAGTTCGGGATTTATGTTTTGGCTTTGCTCTGTGAGGATGGGGGATGACAATAAGAGTAAATCGGTACTGCGCGCGGTCTCACATGGAGTAGCGATCCATGTGATTCCCTAGGGTACGGTTCGACACTCCTAGTGGGTGGTTCTTGCCTAGGGCATGGTCTGCTAAACCATGTAGCCGGGTTAGACACGACCACTAGTCCTCCGCCCAGGTGCTTTAATGTTGGTGATGTCATACTTCAATTTTGGGACTGACGTGGAATTTTTTTCCTTTAGAAAGTGAAGCGGACATTGCTGCTGCTCTTATTTACGGTTGACATGATATTTGGGGTGCGTTTCTCTTGGACCTTGGTTTTGGAATTTGGCGTTGATTTGTCGAAGTTGAATTTCTAAAATGATGTCATGGGATGTTTGAAATTGGAGTGGGTGGTTTTATAAATGGAAATCATTTTGGAAATTTGTATTGAGTTTTTGAAATGATGGAAAAAAAGGTGTTTTGGAAAAAATTGGGAATGTATTATTTTGAAAGCGAAAGATCCTTGTTTCTTTTCTAGTGGTATTCCTATGGGTGCTCGTATGTGCATGTGGATGTGATTAATGGATAGTTGGTGGATTGTGTTGATGGGTGCCTGGGAGGCACGAAAATGCAAAACTGCGAGGCATCCATGAATATCAGTGGTGAATGTTTTATTTTAAAAGCTGAATCTTGTTTTCTGAAAAGTGGGGTTTCTCTTAAATGGGGTTTTGTGCTTAAATGGTTTTGGAGTTGGAAAATGGTTTCAAGTCTAGAATGAAAGCGATGAGTTCAAATAGTTATTGGGTTTTAATGTACTGTGCTTTGTTTTTCAAGTGAGTGTTTTCCTTGAAAATGAATTGACGTTTTAAATTGGAATTGTTGGATTGGTTTTTGGAATGTAGATGATTGTTTTGTGATCTGTTTGGATTTTTGGAAGGTTGTTTTTGTTTCTTGTTAGAGATATGCACCCTTTAAAGGTCCTATGGGTTTCCAGTAGGTCTCTTAATTCTTGGCTTAGCCCAGACTCCCAGTGGAGTGGCAGAGTTGGGTCCTGCTCGGTTGTGTCGATTGTTCGTAGACATTGAGGTCAGTTGAATAACGCTAAATACTTTTGAAAAGTCTTACGTGTCTCCAGTTTTTGTGGAACTCCAATAGTTGTGTGGGTTCAAGTTGTCTCGAGTATATCTGGTGGAGCGGGACTACACTACCAAACGGTGATCGTTTCATTTTCGTTGCAAATGAGGATATCGTGAGCAATCCTCAAGACTAGCCTCATCCCACGGTCGTACCTAAGGATGTGAAGGCGAGAGAAAGTGGTGGATCTTGTAGGTGCTCGACCAGTCAACAAGCAGAGAAGGAGGTGTGTTTGACCTTTCTGATGAGCTGGTATCATGTTCTTCAGAGGTGGTGTGGAACAATCAGCTTAATGTTCGTAATAGTTGTTGGTCTCATCCATATTGTGGTAAGTGTCTGTCCCTCATCCGATGAGGAGTGTGAACCGAAGGGGCCTGTTCTTGGAGCGCTCCTTCCATCAGTTTGTGTTGTGTATCGGATAGACCGCTTATCTTTCAATCTCTAGTGTGGTCAACCAAGCACTCTAAGTCGTTTGTTGCAAATCTCAGTTGGTATATTGATAGGGTGGCTGCACAGGACATGAGGAGAAGTATACAGGCAGATTTTCCAACAGAGGAAGTTCTAGTCAAAGGTGGTCAATGTATGACTGCGATGCTGTAGATTCATCAGACATCAGGACCCCAGCCACAGGCCTCGGGGTAAAGCTTGCGCGCAGTCGAAACTAGTTGGACGTGGGATGGACTTGATCCGACTTAAGTTCACAGGGATGGGACAGGGAAAGATTATATTTCCTTTTTGTGGTACCCTCTCTGAAGGCGTCATTCTTGTTGTGAGGGGCATGGAGCCCTTGTCTACTTTTCATGGTCTTATATTATGGGAGTTCCTCTTGGTCCATAAAGAGGTTCGGAAAATCTGTATACTTGTAAAGCTAGTGGGTGTGCTTCATGAACATTATTGTGGTCAGAGATGGTCATGTCTTGTGGAATTGTCGTGCACCTATCTGGTTCACCTCCTAGTTAGGGATTTCCGCTATCAAAGCAATCCCATGTGGCAGAGTGTTGTCCACTGTAGGAATGATCAGTGCAGGTCGGCCCATGTGGTGGGTTCGCGAGGAAGAGTTCAGTATGTACTGCTCAAAGTAAACTGGGAATGCCCGTGCAGGTGTCGTGGTGTTAGGAAAAATTATAAAATGGTGGGGAGACCCCATGCGGGTCTCTCTAGCATCTCTTCTTGTGTCGGTTTGGTTCAACTTAGGGAGCTTAGAGGGCCAAGCCAGTGTTAGAGGTTTTGTCTGAGTTTGTGATTCCTCTTGTTTTGTAGAACCAATGTTTGCCAAGAATCCTAATATGGTGGGGAGACCACCATATGAAAAACTTGTGGAAGACACTATTTTCAAAGTGCGCTTGGAGGAGTAGCCCTTTACATCTGCTCCGTTCGACCGCGACCATGATAATTGGTTAGCTCAGATAGTGGGTCTCTTGACGAGTGTTCTTGGAGATCTCAAGCAGCCCCGGTGATCCCTTAATCAGTGGTCGGGGTGTTCCATGTTGTAGTTCTTTTTTGAGGTGAATTCCTTGTTATTGTTCATTTTTCTTGGTGATTCTGGTTTTGAGATCTTTGATGTTTCAGGTCATCGGTGTTTTAAATGGTCGGTCTTTGGGCGATTGAGGTTTTGTTTTAAGCAACTTCACAGTCTTGCTTGGAACCCTTGGTTGACCTGATCTTTTGGGACTTTCTGGGGGTAGAAAGTGTCATGGTGGAGAGAACTGTCACACCCTGTCGGACACTTCTTTTAATTCAATTATTTTAAATCGTTATTTTGAGTTGCAGTTTGAAAGGGTTCAATTTTTTTTTTAAAAGGGATTTGAGATCTTGTACATGTGCTCGACCGTAATCGCGACTAGGCACGCGAACGTGCCAGCACACATGACCGCGAACGCGCCCGCACACGCGATCGTGCACGCAACCGAGTGCAGTGTCCAACATAAATTAATAATGATGTTATTATTTTGGTTGGTTTTATTATTTCATTATTATTATTATTATTATTATTATTTTGGTTGGTCTCGTTATTTTAGTTTTATTATTAGTATCATTATTACCTTTGTTAATATATTTAATTAAGTTTGTATTTATTAAATCATTAACATCATTATAAAATTATTAATTGATGTTCACATTTTTTATGGCTTAAGTCCCACATATTCTTTTGGGTTCTATTTTAATTTTATTTTCTTATATTTTTTTTTCTTTTTTTTCTTTTCTTTTTCATCACTTTTTTTATTATATTACTTTCTCTTGCGCACCCTCTTTCCCCCAATTCTGTCCATCGCGCTACCCCCATTCTCCTGGATTTTGGTGCACCTCCTCACCCTCCTAACCCTAAGAGCCGCACCCCCGATCCCTCTTCCTCCTCCTCCTCTGGCGAACTGGACTAGCAGCGCGCCTCGCAATGACCTGTGCCGCCCACCTACCTCGTCCCGCTCCCTTATGCAGTGCACCGTCGTACCTCCCATGGATGGATCGCCCTCGGCTATGCCTCCTTTCATGAATGCATCTCTCTATTGCGAATGTCCTACCGGCCTCCTTCCTTGCTTTTCCTCTCTTGGCCGCCGACCGCACCCTCCTCCCACGCCCAGCTTTCCGGCCGCCGCGTCACCCTCATCTCTACCTAGTTCGGGTTCCCCTATGTGAAAATATCCTCCTTCTTAAAAACTCTTCTCGGCCGGCTCTCTCTCTTCCCATCAGCCTCCCCATCCAGCCACCTTCCTTCCCCCTTCTCCTCTGAGTGTGCATCGCCTCCCCTCCCAATGACCTGCTCCGACCAGCTCCACATCCGGATGCACTAATCCCTTTTCGGCGAGCCTCGGGTGAACCTGACTCCCCCGGTCCAGTGGTTTTCTGCCACAACACCCCTCTGAAAGCCCCTATTTTGGCTCGACCAGCCTTCCAATCCCTCGCCATAGGTGCGTGCTACACCGGTGGGGATTCTATTCCTTTTGGCAGTGTTTTGGGGTTAGGGTACCATGTTTCTTTTGGTCCAATTGTTATATGTTTGGTCCGATTGCTTGATTTTAGGACTTAGTTGTTTGGTTTGCGGCACGATTGAAGTGCGACGGAGTTTGCGCTCCGTGTTTGCAAAGTTTCAATACCGTGGTTAGTTTTTATGCGTTTAATTCATGTTTGATGAATCAATTTTCTCATTTAGTTAATATATCATGTTTATTAATTAGTTTTCTTGGTTCGAAATTAGTTTTTATGTGTGTATATTATGCGTTTGGTTTTTAAAGTGGCATGTTCATGTGAAACGTGGCATGTCTTGGATGAAAACTCTTATTGAATTATTAATTGGTGTTTTGTGAATTGTGCAAGTGGTTTATTAAATATTATAGGGATTGCAAATTCTATCTTGATATGTTGTGTTTTGTGTTTTAGTTTGGTGTTGTTGTTGCGTACTATGTTTTGGTTGGGTTTGTGATTTGGTTTGGTGTTTCACCAAGGTGCATTTGATTTTAAAAGGATGTTTGGAGTGAAGTTATTGACATTCGAAGTCATGTGAAATATTTTGAAAACTGTTTAATAAATTTTCTAGTGTTTTGTTTATCCATGGAAATGGTCTTTGAAATTTTATTTATAATTTTTTTAAATGTTTTATTAAATAATTATTGAGGATGGAAATTTATATTTTTGAGTTGGGTAAAGGGTTCCGGTTTTAAATGTCTTGCGATTTTTGCAGTGTGTCGCCAGCGAAAGTCTGCAACACTACGGTTATCGAGTTGCACAAGCTTATGCGCAAGTGCGAAGTGAGTCGTGTCGTCACGATCGAGCGGCGAGTCGAGTTAGGTCCCCCATTGCACTTGCCTTTAGATTTAGAATTTATTAATTTCTTGTGGTTTAATTAATTTTTAATGAATTATAAATAATATTAGATAAAAAAAATTAAATGACTATTTAGTGTGAAAAGAACCGTTTATTTTATACCGAACAATTGGAACATTTTTTTAACGGGCGGAAACCCAGCTTTGAAAGAATGCCCATTTGGCCTTTAAACATAATTCATGGAATTTCAAACATACTTCTAGTTTTAAAGACAAATGATTTCTTCTGAACAAGTGTTTTGGGTTTTCACGAGAAATGAAGTTTTGCTTTAAAATTGTTGAAGGCCTGTTTGGCACTTTAATAAAATAGATTACTTTGGAAACCCCACTCGAGGGGTGATATTTGGTGTTCATTGATTGCGTGAGCTATATGTAATGTTAGTGCTTTGTGACAGTTTGATTTACATTGTGGACACACTCCTCTTTTATTATATGTCTTGACATGAGAACCTGGCATAGTGAGTGAATCTTCTGAGAACGATTGTTTCACTAGTTTAGATTACGCACTGGATAGTGGCCCCATAGCAGGGGAATACTAAGTTATTGCTTTTATGGGGATTGGTCCCCTCGGTTAGGCCGTGCAGGGCTATGCCGAGAGTTAGGGCGTTATGACGTCATCGAGTTAGGGCATGCCTTCAGGATGAGTCAGATGTATAGTATGTTCTGGATTGTTCACGATCTCCAAGGTTCGACCTATGTTTCCTTTAGTGTTTATTTGTATGTGGCGGATGAATGAGAGGTCGAGTTCGGTTTCTGACCTATATGTTACACTTTTTCCATTTCCCTTAGTGTGCGTTGTGTGTTGTGTGTGATTTTCCTTTGGACTAACAAATAATGTTTGGATTTCTAAATTGTTCGCAAAATGTTTTAAAAATTCAATGCACCAGTTTCTTTCAACAATAAACATGTTCTAAATTAAGAAGGGCAATGGACTGTTACATGTTTTAGAAATGAAAGTGTGTGTAAAAACCCATACTTTGTACTATATAGTTCAAACTTGGAATTAATAAATTCTTTATTTAATGGTATGTGCATTGGGAATAGAATTATCTTGGCCTATCTACTGAGTTTTAATTCTCATGCCTATAGTGTTTTCCTATTTTTTGTTTTGTTGCAGGTTTGGTTTGAACTTTCTCTCTGTGGGCGAGAGCTGGTTGTGGACTTGTGAACGACTCTCGGAGTCGCGAGGAGTTTCGGTCGAGACCTAGTTAGTGTGTCTCGTTGGCCGTTATTTCTTTTCAGGGTCATTCTTTTACTTTGAGTTCTTCCACTTTTCCACTGTTTTATTTATTTTTATTGGGGAAAAATCGATCCCTCTTGTTTAGTCTTGATGTCTGGCACTAGTTGCCAGCCCGTGGGGATCGGGAATGCCCCTCGGGCCATGTCGTGGGCCGGGTCGGGTGACCGGTTCAGGGTCGACCTGGGCTGGTTCGTGATAGTTTCAACAATGTACACGTCGTGTTGTCCCTATGTTTTTTCAACCCATGTATTCAATTACACGATTGGATCACCTAGAAGGAAATTACAAGACATGTACTTTAAAGTACACGACATGTAACCACGAAAAGTAGTTCTTCCCGAATAGAAGAACACATGGCGTGTGATCATAAGGCCACATGCTTTGTTATCTAGGTTTCTGGATTGTAGGCATATAAAAATACCCAAAGACCACAGAAAAACATAGGAAACCAGCACCTATGTGTCATATTCTGGTCCGTGGGGGCCCATACTCCCCACGAATCAATTCTTGACATCATAACAATGCATATAACAAGTAAACAGTATGATAATCCCATGATCTGCCAAATTCTGATCCTCGAGGGCCTATAACACCTCTTAGACCAATGCTTGGTGTCCATGGTAAATAAGCTATAAAATTGACAACACCCTATTAGCATTGCAAGTAACTCTATCACAGTAATTATCACGACATCATGCATAATCTGTCATAAAATCTATCACAACAGAATTCAATTTCTAATACACCCTATAAGGCATGGTAAAATGTATGAAATGTGATTTTCTAACTAGTGCCTATATAATGCATGAGATGGCATACCCTCATCTCATCGGGTTTCAACAAAATAGATCCAAAATCTTGTAAACTGTAACATCACAAAACAAGTGCATCACCAAACGGTGAATTATAATCAACTGTAACACAGGAAAAAACAAAAAATTGCAATTACAATGTAATATAGCTTTTCCCTGTACAAGGGTTAATTAATTTCGGTCATAGTTAAGTACCAACTACCCATTCCTTTCTCTCACTATCTATTGTTGTCAAAAAGTGAGGAAATAGAAATGAAATAAAACTCTTTTTATACCACTTTGTAATGACCCGAATCCGGAGCCACTCAATTGGTGCCCCATACCCAGTTCGCAAAATGACCTCAAGCGCATTTACCAAAACACTAGAGGCTTCTGACTAACAGTGTGGGCCTTGGTGAGTCATTGGGGAAACAATGCCATCATTTGGTAAAGTATACAACATAAGGAAAATAAAAACAATATTGAAAGCAGTTAACAATATAAAACACCAAAACTAACAGCAGAAGCAATGTTTAATATAAAAATGATGCAGCATGGTACACGTATCTGTGGAATGTAGTGAACAATGAAGCATGCTGAAATACAACTGAAATCCATGTAATATAAGTAAATAGTAAACTTCAGTAGCATCACAAGCCTAATCTCAGTCCCATGCTCCCCAACTCTAGCCCGCAATCAAGCACCTAAGGTGAAGGGCCACAATCCCTATCCACACCATCAACTATATAAACTGTTTGGGCCAAAATGCAGAACCCAAATAGGGTGTGAGACTAATCCTAGAAGGAAAACACCACAAGATCTGTGCCCTACAGTCAGTGAGCGATATAGAAAAAGTGATGGAAAGTAAATACATCAGAGAAACAGGAGTACACTAAAGTAAACAATCCTACAAACCTCTTCTCACATTTATTTATTAATTAAATTCTATCATTTAATCATCACCCAAAGAATCAAGTATATAGTTCTATAATCCAAAGGTATAGTAGATAACACAACAATTATCTCAACAGTCTTCCTAACAACAGGCAGTACAAACCCCAAGCTAGTTCTTTGGCTTGGTGGACTCATCACAGCCATCCAACATTAATTTATCACGCTGACCCTCTGGGTGGATCACACGGGCAGACCCCTATCGTCATGTATTCAACAAAGGAAAAGACATACTGAGGAAGAACTCATCTTAATTCCTCCCTATGGTCTAGCCGCGATACTACAGACACTCTGAGGAAGCACTTACGTCTAACTCCCCATTCAGTCTCGATTCAATAATTATCAGACCCAGTGAGAGAGCACAAAGTCAATCTCCCTTATTATATCATAGTGGTAATAATTAATCATTCCATATAGGGAACCACTCAACGTCAATTCCCCTTATGGTCTTGCTACACCAGGTTCCCGTAGACTTGAGTCAAAAAATCGTATGTAACCGATTCATTACATCCCTAAGTATGTTCTTCAAACTACATGGATAATAGCTACAATGCATCAAAAATATTTAAACTGCAGCAACAAATGAAATTATTCATATCAAGGCAGGAAATCAGTGTTACAAGGTTGGCCTCATAGGCAAACTATGCCATACGGCGATAAACAGCCAAAACAAGGAAAAACATATGGGGTGATCCTTAGACATGCTAAGAAACAATCATTATTCATCTAACAGCCTCAAGCACACAAGAAATCTAAGGAAGATAATATTACATGATCAAAACATAACCCGAGATACCTGATACATGGGTATATGGAACTTTTCCACAAAAACTCAAATACATTTAACGTAAGGCATCAAACCACCTACCTCAAAGATTTTGACGAAAATCCCAACAACGAAGAACACACAAGAAACTCGGGTTGATTCACCAAGAACCCAGTTTAGATCTATTGTCCTAACCTGACCAAGACGCAAACTCATCAAATTTGGAATCCACACACATAGATCTACCCATAACATGATTATATATAAGAAACTAGAGGAAGATGAGAAGTATATCTATGTAGATCTAAAAAACGATCTAGAACGAAGGAGAATGATCACATACCTCAAGAATCCAGATTCGATTTTCCAAGAGAAGCCTTCGGATCACCTCTAGAACACTTGAGAGAAGTTTTCCAAACATCAAGGGAGAGGAATCCCTAGTTATGACTACTTAGGTGTTTAAAATAAGCAATTAGAGTAAAAAACAATTAGAACCCCAATTTAAGGATCTAATTTAAGTGCCGACACAGTTTGCTCGCACAGTTTGACAAATCGTGTGCTAACCATGAGGTCTGTACTGCCATGTCAACACTCTTCACATGGTCTCTTCATATAGTTTCCCTTAACCGTGAGACAACTGTGCAGTTTCCAATGCCTAGAGTGCCAGTTATGCACGGTCTGGCAGCACGGTTAGACAAACCATGCACCACCTGTGCAGCGTCTTGTTTTTCCTCAAAAAAAATTTTCATGTTTCCCCGACTCTCCCAAGAATCACCCTTAACATTAAAATAAGAAAAACATCCACCAAGGGGTCACATACATGAAAATATGATCTAGGTTCTTATAGTACCACACATATATTTCTACACTAAACTGGTCATCTGAGAGAAGAGTTAATCATTCCCTTGTCCTCTAACATATTAAAAAGTCATCCTCTTATATATGTTGGATAACATACCCATATACCATAGTCCCAAACATAGCCCGATATATCATCATAACTTCTGACCATATATCAATGTTATCATGACATCTATGCACCTATGACTAATTTCAAAAAATCTCATAGCCCAATGTTTGATTAATAATCCACAAAAGCCTATGCATTGTACACTACACCTCAATCCATTACAATCCATGAAACTGTACTACTATAGTAACCATATCTATTACAGGCAAAAAAAGAATATGTTATAAGATCAAGTATATTTATCCAATGTATATAATTACAAATTAATATAGATCTATCAAAATATGAATGGGGAAATATAATAAAATCGTATGTCATTATAGTTTAGATATGTCTAAATTCATAGTATTCTTAGAGGACAAAGATGGGTAGGGGGAGTAATTAGCCTTCTAATTCATCGACAACATAGATATTTGATAACACCCTATACCTAGTGTTACCATGGGCATTGACATACCCAAATATGTTTGGTGGTGGATCATAATAAATCATTAGGTATCATGATATATATATCACACAACCTCACTTGGGGAAACTATATATTCTTTACTAGAGTAATAGATATTATTGCACATGACTTAGTAGTTAACATATGTAGAAGTAAATTAATAAATATTTTTGAAAACAATTATCCTGGCTATTTAACTAATTTATTAAGTAATATATCAACTTCAATTTCCTTTATTAAACCATGAAAAATAAATTTTAAAATATTTCACAATAACATAAATCCAAATGGTTATAAGTTCATTATAATTAATATTTCTTGCTTCAATAGCCTAATTTCAATAAATATTAAACCATATGTTGGTTCTCATTTAACATCTTATTACTATAATGAAATCATATTCCTAAGGTATTATTAATTTTTAATTTAATACTTTATATGCTATTAACTATAAGAAACAATTCAAATAGTCATTCCCAACATCCACCACATCAAATCATAGATAATAGGCATGCCCCACTATTAAAAATGGCTGTCACTCATTTTTTAATCAATGAAACTAGAATCATTGTCACTACTAGGCCAATCAATCCCATATCTTTATAATTAAAAAATGTTATATTCTTTGATATAAAAAAGCATAGTGATATATCAATCATATAAAAAATATCATCATAAATATTTCAGTCCAACAATTTCAAGGAAAAAAATAAGGTGAGTTAAATAGTTACAGAAGTGTCACATAATCTTAAATAAGCTTCAACAAATATAAAAATTTAATTCCAAAATAATGAATTATTCATTAATAATTTAATTATAAAATTAATTATATTTATGTTTCAAAAACCATGAAAAAAATTAATAATTATGAGATGAAATATTTATTATACTATTTTTCATATTCAACACATATCCCCATTAATATTTCATGAATTGATAATATTATCATTCAATTAAAAAACATTATTATCTTGTAATTTGAGAAATAATAAAAATTAATAACATGATAGATTGATAATAAATATAAAGAGTATAATATATTATTATAAATAGTAGTATATATTAAATATTACCTTCATCCTTTCAAAAATAGTAACAAGTGAATATCATTTCCTTTACTATTTATAGATAATTGTTTTTTTATATTCTATTATAGTTAAGACAAACAGTTTTCATATATTAATAAATAACATTATTAAACCATAATTACAAATAAAAAATATGAGGTAAAATATTGCATTCACGAAATTTTCATTTTGGACGTTTCACTACACATGGAAAGGATGTGAAAGGAAGAATCACACAACTTGGGGTTTTTAAGGTAACTAATTTTTATGTACATTGATGTCCCTTTATACTCTAATGTGAATGGAAAGTCAATTTTATTTTTCACGATCAGAAATATCTTGGAGGATGTAAATGTTCATGGAATAAATGAGACATGGAGAGAAAACAATTATTACATTAAATAAAAATAGTAAATACGATCACCAAACACTCTTATTTTTACCCATACATGGGGAATGTAGTGATTCAAATCTCAAAGACACAACATTTATTTAACAGTATGTATTAAATGATCATAAAATGGAAACTATAATATATATTTTTAAATCATATTTCATATCCCTGGATATATATTTTTCAATGGATCAGCAATTATTTCTCTAAACCAATATTTAGTTTATGAATTTTTATAATAATAATAATGATTTTCAAAAAATAATTCATATTTATTTCCAATATTTTTATATAGAAATAATATTTTTTCAATATAAATTTAATGTTGGAGGTCAATTCTATTAAGATCAAAAATTAAGACCAAAATTTCACATAAAATTAAACTACATATGATAAGGTTTAACTATGTAAATGTTTTCCAGATAACTTTTACACATACTAGGTTACCAACATGCTTATTAGTTACTACCCTTACTTGATTTCAAAATATCCATTATTTAAGTTATAAAAATAATGAGTTTCCCTAATTCAATGATGGGGATCCTATAAAAAGAATTCTAAATACTCTGATTATCCATATATTAGCTTTAGGAATCCCATGATATGCGAATATTGAATAAAATTTATGCAACCATTATAAAAACTAAATGACCTTCACACAGCTCATGATACCATTATTTTGAAAATTAAATCCCATATTTTTCCTTACATGAGATTGAACTCATCCTGGCATGACATATCCACAAATATGTGACCCCACACCTAGCATTACATATGAAAACAAAATCTAGGAAACCCTTTATATGAAGAAGAATCTAAAATTACATGGTAGTGAGAATCCCCATCTAATCATTACACAATGAAGGAGGAGGAGAACTACCTATAGGTAGATTAAATTAACTACAAATAAAGGGTAGGGGTATATATAAGGGTATATGAAAAGTAAAAAATAAATTCATTTTTTATATATTTTCTAACAAATAAAAAAGTGGTGCATCTAGATCTAGTAAAAAATAATCAATTGGATATACTATTATTTATAAAAACCATAAATTATTATTAAAATAATTTAACCAAATTTAAATTTGTATTCATAAATTAAAATATCATTTTAAAAAATATGATAAAATTAGAAAACTCTCTCAAGCCACTGAACACCACTGAGTGACAATTTAATGTCTATAGGAAGATCCAATAATTTACATTAACAATAAATTCATTTTTATATTATACCAAATTTGATTGTAGGGTGTAATATTAATTTTCTTATACTATCTCATTATCATTAATTTCGATCTCAAAAATGGGGGAAATTATAAATTAATGAGATGAAAAAAAGTTATTTTCACTTCTCAGTTTATTCTTATTCATTTATATTAATCTATAAATATAATACATTTATTTGACTGGGGTTTTATTATAAAAAAAGAATATTTATTTGATAGAAATACTGTAACACAATACTATCATATATTTTATTTTTTTATACATGAATTGGTCATTACAATTTTGAATAATGAATTTACATTCTTATATTTTCTTAATGATTGTTAATGTTTTATTAAATTTACCAATATAGAAATTATTATAATGATTTTATGATAATTCAGGATAACAAATGGTTATTATTTCATAATAGTTTTTATTGAATAATTTTTCTTATATATTATTTAAATAATAAAAATTTATCATATGTTCAAAATTATTTTAAAGTGTTATATATTATTTATACTATAACATTTTTAATAATTTCCTTTCTTATAGAATATTGTTTGAATGATGATATCACATATATTGATATTATACATAAATATTCTTTAGGGGATATAGTTTATCTTCTATAACAAATGATGAAAAATTAAGGGTTGTTATATTTGGGATGGTAAAACAAATAAATTCAACTAAATTTTCTCAATATGTATCAAATATTATATATTTATAATATATTTTGTGAGTGGAAGGATTTATAAATTTTAAAGGTAATATATTTCATATTGAAATATGTATTATGTATGATATTTAAATTAATAGAAATATTATATGTGGATTTTTTATTCATTATATTTTTAAATGGAGTTTTTAGTTACTATTTTATACGATAATATTTATCCACTCAAAAGTAGATTCTTTTTAATTGTTGGATTTAATGATGTGTTTGACCAAGTATTTATGAATGATTATCTCTAGAATATTTAAGAGAATGATATATGAGAACTAAAATTTCTATTGAAGAGATCAAATATTATTATTGCACAAATAATTTTTTATATTTTATATATATTATCCTGATAAAATATAATTAAAAATAAACGAGAGATAAAATAAATGAAAAATAATGTGTTTTAAATTTTCTTATTAATTCCAAAAAATATTCTTTATAAATATCAATTGAATTTATATCAAAAAATATTGGAAGAAGAAAATATTGTTTTTTTTGTTTCTCCTATTAACTTCCATAAAAATAAAGCTATTAATGATGATAATTTTTGTGCATCAATTTAGAGAAATGCTTTTTTCTTTCATTAAGATCCATTGCCTATTAGATTATAATGAGAACAATGAGATATCAGCTTGAATTCCCAAATACTTTCTTATTTATCTCATAGTAGTAACCATGTTATTGAGGCCTTGTAAAATATTTCGGCGAAAGAACATAGAAACAACATATTGTAATCTGTAAGTAATTGTGTGTCAACTTATTTTGTCAGTTCTGTGATACATAAAAAAAGTAATTGAATAACAATCAAATTTCCTATATTTCATGTCCATAGAGTGAATTTTATGATATTTATTGAAAAATTGGAAAATATACAAGACACCCTGATGTCCTAGTATTTTATTTTATACTATTTATCATAAATATTTTATTATAAAAACCTGGAATGAGGGATATATTTATCATAATATGGGAGATTAATATATTTTAGGTATTAAGGAGGTGAAATTCAAGAACTAAATTTACCCACTCATTAGTTAGTATAATAAAAAATACTAGGAAATTAAATAATTTCTCAAATAATTACATTCATTTGAAAATTTAAATTAATAATTATGAATGATTTATAATTTTAAAAAAATTCCTTTCTATTTTGTATAATTTTGTAATTTATAATAACTTTATAATTTCACATTATGAATTAGATATAATAATTTTATATCAAATTGCTATGTTCCATAATACAATACCAAATATAATTTCTTATTTCTAATTATTGTAATACATATTTATTAATTAAATTTGATATAAAAATTTAATAACTAACTATAAGAAATTTTATAATTATTTTTTTTAAATATTTCTACAAATTAAATAAAAAAAGGGAAATTGTTTTCCCACAACTTATATACAATTTATAGATTATGTAATATAATTTATTATTGAAAAATATGAATGTAAAATTTTAAGATCATATCGTTTTTTAGTATATAATGTTAATTATAATCCAAGATTTTGTTTGAAACAGAATAATTTTTTTAAGCATAATAGCATATCCTATGATATCACCTTACACTGTTATTTCTGATGACATTCTAGCCCAAAGATTTTTTATTTTTACATGAACCTATTATCTATATATAATAATTCATTGGGGTTTTTCCAATGACACAAAAGAATTCACATTTGGTTAAGAAAATATAATATTGGGATCATATAATCCCATCAATTGGTATGATTTTATATTTTGGGACTCTATTTTTTATTTAATAAATAATGAAGTGTTATTCTATAATCCCATTATTGGACTAGTTACTACAATTACAACTATTGATTAATGCCATGCATCACTATGATCATTAATATGAATTTTTTGTTTTCCTTCATTATCATATACGATATTGAGTGGATTGGTGTAGACACAAGAGAAGTGGGAAGGGTTGAATCAAGTTTTAAAACTTTTTACAGATGGTAAATTCTCTTTGGAATCATTAACCCCTACAGGTAATTTAAAAATTCTTTTTAGTTGGTAACATTGGATCAAATTAATTTTTCACATTTCGAAAACCAAATACATTCTTGTAATTAAAATAATAATATGGAATAATTTTTTTACGATGTTATTTATAATGAAATACACATTGATGTCTTGGTTTATTCACCCCAATCATGAATTTATCTTGACAATCACATGTCAATTTAATTTGTTTTAGTGTATCCTTTACCAAAATAGAAGGAGTTTCACTATACTATCAAATTTATACTTTATTTATGACTTATGTAATCTATTTCACATTTAATTCATGGATGAACATTATGTTTTCCAAGGATACCATGAGTCTCATAGGTTCTTAAAAAACCTGTATGATCATGTTTTCTTATCCAAGATTCTCATTTAATTAAGGTCAAATTTTTTTACTAGATTCTCCAACATCCAATATTTCATATATCCTTCCACTCATAGTTATCTCTTTTAATGAATAGTAGTCATCATTAAGAGATCACGCAACTTGGTTTCTAATTATATAAAATTTGTAGAAAGAAACTGAATATAAAAATATGTATTTCTTGATCACAAAATAAGATAAGGAATTATGAACTCTATAAATATTATATCTTCATAAAAACACAAACTCAATTCCTACAACTCCGTTCATTAACATTGGATCAACGGTCAATATATAGAGGTGAACAATATTCTTGTCTATCAAATTCCATAAAGAAAAGTATTTATTATCCGTTATTAATTACAATATCATGTAGTATATATTCCTTGTTATTTACCATATAGATATGATAAAAACTCAATATCAGTTTCAACATTATTAGTTTTCCTAAAAAAACCACAGTTTCATCTTCTATTATTTATTCCTCCTTGATCTTCTCACAATCATGGTTCATTATTTATGTGTTTTAAATTTCTAACATAAAAGTTTGTATAATTTAATGGAATATTGGTGGGAGATTTTCACTACCACATATATTATTCCCATATAAAAATGAAACCTTCATAAGATCTATTTCTCTACACCTTACTCTAATATATTCTCTATCATGGAATGTGTTTCCACATTTATTTACAAAAAATAAAATTCACTATTTATATTTATTTTTGTTATATTTGTGTAATATATATTCCAATAATATTACATGAAACATTTTTATATTAATATTAAATATATAATCCAAAAAATCCGAATGTTTATTCAACATAACAATATGATAACGTATAATAATATATTTATGGTTTAGAATTATCCCTTTCACTATGAAAGTTTCTCATATAAATAGTGAAACAATTAATCATAGATCAGTATAAAATAATAAAGTCAAAAAAACAACATCATATATCTTAATAGTCTGTGTTTATAAGAATTCTATTCATCAATGAACATTAGGGGTTTTTTGTTTTTTCAAGTGTATTTTTCTTAATAATTTCATTTCACTTACTCATCTGTGACCTTCAAGTCATCATCCATGATGATAAACATTCTGATAATTTTATGAGATTGGAATATTTTTAATATTAAATTAATGATATATCTAGGATGGAATAATAGTATCATTATCATTGTAAGGGAGTTTAATATACATAATTAAAAAACATGAATTCTTAACATTGTCACCTAAAATGTTTATGAAATAATGTTTTCTGAAATTCCAATTCATACTTGTAGACTAGACTATATTTTTTATACCCATACATGGTTCATCATATATGAAAGCATGGATACCTGGTTCCCTTATGCTAATTATGATATATATTTATATTGATTCTAGTACGTGGACTAAATTACTATAATTTGACTTTTTAATTTACAAATATTCACTTGGGTAGTATAATTCACATAGATATTAATTTATTATATATGGGGGACATTAACAATGCAGAGTCACTTACATCACTAGAATTACTACACGTTAAATCGGGGTTGTGCCATTTTCCTGAAATCCCATAATCATTAAATTTGGGATCTTATAGGGAAACATTAATCAATCAATACAATTAAGAAACATCTCAAAGAAATCATTATTGTTTTCATAAATTCACTGAATTTCTAGGATATTATTACTATGAACTCCAAACAGTAAAATTTCTTTTTTACAATGGGTTATTTTCTGTAAAAATTTATTGTAGAGATTACATTATTGAAAGGAGAATCAGAAATACAATTTTTTTGTGAAAGAACCTAAATTTACACTTTTGAGATATGAATTGGGCCATATAATTTTTCACTACTATAATTATTTAATCCATAGTTTTTTTATAAAAAAAACTATTAATTACATTTCATAGAAGTATTTTTGATTAAATATATATTCCTTCACAAAAATGTATTGTGACGAAATGGGAACTCCATCAAAAAATGGTATAGTCTATTATTAATTGCAATAGAATACCCATTCCATCACATATGTCTAAAAATATAATAAATAATCTAAATAATGAAAAATATGAAACAAAAAAATTATTTTATTATATCAAAAATAATATTTTTCAATAAATAATATATTGAAAAAATATAGTAATAATGCCACTGATGGGGTGGGTGATTAGTTACAACTAGCGAGGGAAATTCATCCCCATACAATGTGTATGTCACCCTATACACATTATCATCCCATTATATTACTACTATTTCTATCTTCACTAGTCTTCCCACTCTATATCTAATATTTTAACAAACTCATCCCAAGATTATAGTCTCACCTCATAATTAGTATCTTCATATGATGATGATAATGTTGTTGCTTCTCCCTTTTCTTTATACGACTCCATTTCATTATTGCATTAGTAACTAGTTAGGTTGAAGTAGAAATCTATACCAATCACCTGAAAATTAAGAGGACATGTAACAACCTGATATTTTATGATAATTATACTTTTTAATTTATTTTATGTCATGTTTTTTTATGCTACAAAAAGATTATCTTGTGCTATACGCCACACTGTATACACAACACTATTCTTAGATTGTGTTACACACAATTTCAAGTTCTTTTTATAATAGTCATTCTATGAAACATTGAGTGTATATATATATATTCAATGTATAAATGAAATATGGTTTCATTCTGTTATATGAAATAATAAAGGAGCCTTGCACAACACACAACCCTGACTTGGCTTGCATTACACACAATCGCGACCTTTCTCGATAGCGTGTGTTGTATATAATACCGGGTTTTACTAAAAAAGATATATTACTATAATATTGTTATGAACTAGCCGTTATTAATAGTATTAACTAAAATTTTGATTTTTATAACATTATTATTCATCTTACACATTTTTTAGAACATAGAATAAGAACAAAATAAATTTTTCGGGTAAAATATGTATTTTTAAAAAAATGCAGTTTTGCCGCCTATTGATGGCGCACCCAATTTAAATCCAGTTGTTGACATGTTTATAAGTTCAATTTGACAAAATAAAATTCTTATTTTGAATCAGGATATAAAATTTTTCATTGGACAATGTTTTAATATTTTTCTGATAACTTTCATATTTTAATGAATAGTAAAAACACGCTATATTTTAATTAAAAACAACTTTTTTCATCGTAATAATTTATATGGTTAAATTATAATATTGAATGGTTTTAAAGTATAAATAGAATACATTTTTACCATTTAATATAATGTATGTCATTAGCATTGATTTTATATTGAATTCGTAGGTTAAATCAATTTAATCTTTTGCAATGTTTTAAACAAAAACCCGTATTCATTCGACAACGGGATTAATTTTAATTTAATTTCCACAACATCTGTGTATTGAATTTGAGAAAATTTATTCCATATTTGGAATCAGTGGGTCCAAATTATATTAATAGGCTAATTTTTATTTTTGATAATTATGAATAGTAACTATGGTAAATTTTATTTACTATAGTTAAAGGTAAATCGGGTAATTAAGGGTAAATATAATAGTATAAAATTACACTAACACTAGAAAAATTTATATTGGATGGATAAAAGTAAACCCATATCAACTAATGGTCGGATTAGATTCAATTAATGGACTTTTTTCTATGAAAATAATTTAATTATTATTAAAACCAAAGAATGTGACAACATGTTACTTTCTTAAATCTTATAAGTATAATAATTTTAATTTAGTGATAAACATCATAAAACTTAAAACATGAATAGTCTCCAGAAAGATAATAAAATTATCTAAATCATGATAATTTATTTAGAATTTTAGGGATTAAATAAGTTTCATTAATGGTGATACATTAATGATACAGAAATTATTTATTAAGTGGAAAATAAGTAATATAGTTTTTATTGAAATAATAATTCCCATTAAAAGGCCCACAAACCTGACCAAAAATTATCATTAGTGAATATATTCACCTTAATCATCCAATGAACTAATATATAACCGTTTGGAGACATATTAATGTGATTATGAAACTTATATTTTTTTATTTTAAATGATGCCAAAGTTGTCACCTTCATAAGTCAATAAATATAACAATTTAAATATTGTGATTTTTAGATGATAAATTCGAGTAAAAGTATTATTGTGAAAGTTAATAGATTTATCTTCATCATAGTATTTAATTTTTAATTTTTATACAACAAATCAGTATATTAAATAATTATAGAAAAATGTTGTAGTAATTATTTTATTAAGTGATAAACCAAATAAATGGTTTTAAAAATAATAAAATAAATATTATATAAACTATTTAATGTGATACACTAATTTTATAGATACATATGACCTTTTATTAATCTTTTAAAGCATTTATTTTTAACAAATATTCTGTATATATTTTATTTAAATTCAAATAAATGAATAGTGTCAAAATTGACACTATTGTTATTTTATAAAAATAACATATTATAAAATTGTTTAAAAATCAAAAAAATATTTAAAAATTATAAATTTAAATTTATATGGTCTATTTTTTTATATATTAATCAATTATTGAAAATTAAAAATAAATAAGTAATTATTTGTTATAATGTAAAATTTAGAATTTTATTTCCACAAATAACTTAAATTGATTAAATAAGAATAAATCAATATGATAAGGTTTAAAATAAGATACAAACATGTCTAAATTTAATTTTTTGATGAGATTACAACCCTATCTCATCTAATCTTCGAATATGAGACATTTTTGGAGGTTTTTAAGTGGGTTTAGATTTATTATAAATTAATATTTTTAAGAATTCCAAAGGTGCCCCTCTCCTCCCTTATAAAAGGGAACCTCCTCCCTCTCTTCCACACACCACTTTGAGCCTTAAATCTCGGCCAAAACCTGTAAAATTATCTTCTACACTTCCCTATAAATATCCTAGAGGTCCTGGTCTTCTTCAATGACCAATTTTAGTGCCCTACGAGGAGGTCTCAAAGAGGCGCTTCAAAGAAGAGGTAATTTCCATTACCAATTCTTTCACCGTTATTTCTTCTTCCACTTCTTCTTCTTAGGTTGTTTCATTATGAAGTAATAACATCAGTATCACTCATATACTGATATGTTATTATAAGTATAAAACAAAACTATTTCACCATCTATCCATCCTATGGAAAACGAAATCACTGCGCGTGCATACGTACGAAATACCGTCTCCACATCATGGTGTAATCTATTTTCCACCACCACCTTACTCGGATGGGTATAATGGTGTAAATAATATCTATATATGATTATTTTAATGTGAAATTGATTCTTTAATAGTATACATACACTCCAATAAAATTCCATGATCATGGGAACGATATCATCGCTCGTGCGTGTGTACGGAATACCGTCTCCACGACGCGATGAGATTCATTCTCAATGATTAACCATTCATAAATGATTATAAATTATATAAAATAAGTAATCATGAAATATATGACATAATAATGATTATGGATTTATTTATATATAAATATGTATTTTATCCAATTAATTCCATTCAATTCAATGAGGAAAAGAAAAAAACTTTCATGCGTACGTACAACCTACCGTCTCCATGAATGGTGTATTTATTTCCATTTATCGATCTATTATATATATGTATATTGTGAATATATATTATATATAAATCTATTTTTTCATTATGGAAGTAATTAATCCTGATCTACATAATCATATGAATAATTACAAGTCAAAACACAGACGACAGATGGAACGATTTTACCCAAAATGCTCTTTAACATGGAATTTACAAAAGAACGGGTAATATAAAGTCATAAGTGAACCATATATGATATCATAACAATTAATATGATTCAGTAATAATTCAATTACATTATTTAAATCATTATATAGGTGGTTCATTTAAATCATTATACAGGCGGTTCAGATACGTACGAAGCTTATCGGACCTAAGGTAAGGGATAATTTTGCAAATCTCATTTTTATCCGAGATTGCTTATTCGTAAGTATTTACAGGGGTTATTGCAATCGTCCATGTCCATGTTTTATAAAAGTGTTTTCATGTATGTTTAAAGTCCTTTTTACCCATTTTTGACTTTTAATACATGGTATGTATGGAATCATACTATTACAAGGTACTTTTTGACTTTTCCAGAAAAAGTAAGAGAAGAATGTTTTTTTAACTTATACGGCACGAATGAATTTTTTACGGTTTTATAAATCCTTATTCGCATGAAGCGTCTGTCAAATGATTTCATGACTATTTTCAACAAAATATCTCCCTTTTAAAATAGCATGACGTTTTGTTAAAAGAGATTTATTTTGATGAAGAAAGGACATTTTCCTCAAGAATTCATTTCAAATGTTTTATCAAAACCATTTTCCATCTAAGGTGAAATTATTTCATATGTGTATGTTTTACAATTAATGTCTCTATTGTAACACCCCAAGATTTCATAGTGTGTTAGTTCTTCAAAATAATTCAATAACTTTCACTACATGCAACACAAAGTTCAAGCACACCATGAATTACCAAACAAGCCGTTCAAAAGAGGTTATGAATAGTATTAGATAAATTTTAATGTTTATATAATCCTTATAATTTTAGAATCCATATTATGAGTCTCTTAGATATAATGCAAGAACAAATTCATTTTCAGTATTGCACTTTTATCAACTTTAATAGTGAACCCTTTTTAAATACTATATTTTAAACTTTTTGACTAAATGGGGACATCAAAAATTTAAAATGAAACATCCCAAGCTTCTACGGTACGCTTCTCTTTGAATAATGTGATAGCGTGTGTCGTACGCAACACCGAGTTCTAACACACCATAACTAATCAAACTAGCCGTTATGAATAGTAATACCTACTTTTTGAAATTATATATATTTTATATTTGAAAATGGACTTCATTTTTGGATTCGTAATATCGAATTTAGCCTAAGGTGAAATTTTGGTACATTTCGGATAAGTTTCATATTTTGATGAATAGTGAAAATTACTAAATTTTAATTAAAAACAACTTTTTTAATCAAAATAATTAATAGTGATAAATTATGAATTTGAGTGGTTTTAAAGTATATTTAGAATATATTTTTACCATTTAATATAATGTTGGTCATTGGACATAATTTTACAATTAAACCGAACATAAACGAGTGTCAATCTTTTGATAGTTATTATCTCTTAAAAACACGCTTTTTGTTTTGACAGCGGGAATTAATTTTAAATTAATTTCTGCCACTTCTGTGTTTTGAATTTAGAAAAATGGATTCCATATTTGGAATCAGGATGTTCAAATTGTGTAAATAGGTAACTTTTATTTTTAGACATTTTGAATAATTACTGCGGTAAATATTTTATTTACCATGGTTAAAGGTAAATCCGGTAAATAAGGGTTAAAAAATAATATTATAATAATACAAAATTACCCTAAAACGTGTCCTAACCTTATTGGTGGACACATACCCGACCATGGGCATCCTTGGGTCAATTTGGGGACCCCTTGGAGCCACTTGTATGTGGTAGGGACACATTATATTAATAAAGGTAAAATAAAAATAAAAATGGCATAAGCTTACATCTTTTAGAAGAACAATTTTTACATAGGGTTATACATGTTGGATTTTCGATTATAAATATTCATTAGAAAGCTAAAAAGATTTCCTACATAATGATGTTTTATTTATAATTTTTAGACATTAAATAATTTATTTTATTTATGACACAATGATGATGCAGTAATTACTAAAATAGTAAAAAATTAACATAATTGATATTATAAATACCCAAATAAATATAATATGAAACTTTTAATGAATTAAACTAATTTTCTAGGATAATATGATATATTAGGATTGATTTAATTGACTTTGTTCGAAGTAATCAATCTGTTATGAGTTTCACAAAAATCAACTATTGAATAGTGTCAAAATTGACATAAAAGAGTTCTTAAAACAAATATTATATTATTAATTGATATTAAATTATTAAAAATCTATGGTTCGGCCAAGAGACTTATATCATGATAGGATCATCATTAATGGACCACTTTGGTGTCTTTTGGATGTATATAGTAAGTTTATTAACCATATTATATAAAAATACAAAGAGACATTGTAAAAGTGAAACTAATTAACTTAGAGTTAATACTTAAAGATAAGGTTAATATAAGTACCCAAACCTGTCTAAATTCTATTGGTTGAGTGGTTTTCGACCTAGCCCCACCTTAACCTTTTAATAGTCAACTTTGGAGCCATTAGAAACCGAATATGAATTTATTATAAATTAATATTTCTAGCTTTTCCAAAGGTGCCCCTCACCCCTCTTATAAAAGGGCACTCCTCCTTCCCATTTATTCACACCTCTAAAGCCTTTTGGTTCGGCCAAACTCTGCCCAAATACTCTCCCAACATCCCTCACTACAACCTAGAGGCCTTAGTTTGATCATAAAGCCAACCTAAGGATCCCTTTTGATCAAATCAAAAGGAAGAACCCGAAGAAGAGGTAATGATTTCACCACCCTTTTCTAAGTTCATTTCTTCTTCCACTTCTTCTTCCTTTGTTCTTACCATTCTAAAATAATAACTCCAGTATCTCACATATACTGTGATGTTATTATAAATATGGTACAATCATATTCATTATTCTATCTACCCTTTGAATAACATGTCACCATACGTGCGTACGTACGGCTTTCCGTCTCCACGTCGTGGTATAATTGTTATTCAATATAATATTATTTGGATGGGTATAATAATGATGTGTAACTCATGTAAATAATAAATATAACATGTTAATGATTCTGTATATATGATATACCATCCATTTATATATTATTTTAATATCAAAAGAATGATATTGTCGCTCGTGCGTACGTACGGACTACCGTCTCCACAAACGCGATGAGATTCATTCTCCATCGTAACCATTCAAGTATAATTATCATTTGATGATTTAAAAATGATTTTTAAGGACTAGATATCATTCTGGATAAGAATAAGATACAACAACCATGGCTTATGTAACAAAACATATAAATAAAATGAGTAAGTTAACACCCGAAACGACGATAATTCTAAGATATTATTAACAAATCAATGTTAAAAGATCATATATGATATCATATTAATATATATGATTCTTGTATAATTTAATAACAATTATTTCACCATTATACAGGAGGTTAACCTACCCCAACAAAGGAAAAGTACAAGGTAAGGGTTATTTCACAATCTCTTCATTATCCGAGGTTGTTTATATGTAATAATCTACTGGGATCTCTTTATCATCCACATCCATGTTTCTTAAAAATGTATTTCAAAACATTTTTACTATTTACAAGAATATGGGTTAAAGTCATTTATACCCTTTTTTGACTTTTTAAGAGGTTTATAAAGGAATCTTTCCGTCGTTTTCAAAACAAGGTCCTTTTTAACCTTTTCGACAGAATTGAGGTAAGAATGTTTTTTTAACTTATACGGCGGGTGCGGTTATTTTACGCCGTTATAAAATCTTCAAAGCTTTCCTTACAAGCTTATAAGAATATTTTCAAAGAAAATGTTTTATTTTATATGGATCTTAAATGATTTCAAAATAAAAGGAGATATTTCTTTAAAAAGAATTTTGATTTCATCTATGTCAACATCCTTTGATGGATTTTAAGATTATTTGAAGTTGATTTATTATGATACAAAACTTCTATATTGTATTGAAGGTTTTGTGATATGTTTGACTGTGGATGTGCTTTTTTTATACCATTCATAGTTTATTGTGAAAGTATTGACATTTCGTATGCTAGTTTTAATACGAATGTTTATGTTATGTTTAAACCTTTTCATATGGGAATGCATTGGACTTAATAAGTGACGGGTGGAGCCCGCTATAGCTCCTCGATGCATCGGTAGGTCTCATGAGACAAACTAGTGTCTTGGCACAAGGCCTTGACAAAATCTTATTTGTAGTCTTGGCACGAGGCCTTGGCTATGTGGTTATGATAGTCTGGCATTATGCATTCCAACATTATGAAAGTGGTTATTGATATTGCATGTGATTATTCGATTAGTAGAATATCCATGTGAATAAGTAAATGGCATTATTTCATTTTACTTTTGCCATACTATGTTGAAGTTCAATTTTAAAAGGCTTTTGTTTTAGTAATTCATTGCCTTAAATGTTTATGATTATTTTGAATGTTCTGCTATATTGTTATCCTTACTGGGCATTTGAGCTCACCCCTTTTCTATGTTTTATTTTTCCCAGGTAGTGAAGAAGTAAATTATGAATGACTTGCAGGGATATTATGAGGGGTTAATAGTGTGGATATGAAGACTTTGTTGTTGTAGTAGTTCTTCACTTTGAAATGTAATGTAAAACTTTATGATTATATCTAGTGTTTCCAAGGCTACTAAACCAATCGGTCTTTCGGTATTTTATCTTTCTTGTGATCATGCCAATGTTACGAAGTAATGCACCGACTCTGGGTAGCTGGGGTCGGGGCGTTACAGTTGGTATCAGAGGAAGTTTAGTACAAACCATGGAAGCTAGATTTAGATAAACTCTGATTAGAGCACGTAGACCTAAGATTAACTTTGAGGATTTGTATAGAAGAACTTCCTAGAATTTTGGTATTGTAGAGATTTTGTGAGTTTTCCGAGCAATACATCCCTGTCTGGATACGAGCAGGTAGAGGCGGCTCTGGTACAGATGTACCTAGGGGTAAAACCCGAAAACACCGCTTTGAGCTAGACTCGAACGGGAACTGGTGCACGACAACGGGCCTTGCTGCACTCTTGGTTACGACACTCCCGGGGGATATGCTTAGGATAACTCTCATTTTCTTTACAAATCATTTTGAAGGGATTATGAGTATATACTTACTCAAAGAAAACATTCTTATGATTATGGATTATATCCATAAATAGTTCAATTTATGTTAAGTGTTTTATAAGTATGGGATTATGTATTTTGATTCATAAACTGATCTAGTTTATGCCATTGTTTAGAAATGGCGCCCAGTAGAAGGAATGAGAACTCCGGAAATGCACATGATCCAAAGAGAAGGAAGGATCATATCTTTCATGGTCTTAAGCTAGAATTTATAAGAGAAATAGTCTCCCATGTATTATCATCATATGAAGAAATAATATCATGTATTGATAAGATAAGTAAAGAGTTTACTGAGTCCTATGGCTTTGAAGTGAATCAAGAGAAGAAAAGGATAGAAGAGAAAAAGATGGATAAAGGGAAGAGGGAAAAGAAGAATTTTCCCATATGTGGTAACTGTGGAAAGAAACACCCTGGAACTTGCCTGAAAGGAATGGGAGTTTGTTATAAGTGTGGAGGAAAAGGGCACAAAGTACGTGACTGCAAGGGTAAGAAAATGGTTTCAAATGTACAATGCTTCATTTGCAAAGAGTTTGGACACTACGCGAACCTATGTCCCAGTCATCAGACTATGACGCAAATGATGCTATTGGATAATAATCAAGTTATGATACTACCACAGATGAAGAGGAATGATTAGAGTTCTTATGTTGATTATGTCAATTGAGTGTTGTATCACCAATGTACTTGTTATAATAATTATGGAGTATATAAGGATTGTACTGCAGTACTATTTCATTAAGGACTTGAGATTGTGTGGAACAAAGAAAAGTGACTCAATAGCAGGATAAATTTTTGGAAAATATATGGTTTAGAGAATGATAAATCATAATATAGTTCTGATACTGAGGTAGTGATTTTGGAATAATACATGATTGATTTGGATAAATTATATTGGATATTCTTGACTACCTTGAAGCTGGTTAATGATTTGTCTATTCCATCATTGTTGGGGTTTAAAACATTTTTGGATTAATGAAGTATATCCAGCATTCTATATGGAATAAGGGAGCATGAATGTAATCAATAAGGAATATGGTAATACATGATGAAGGTATTCATATTCTATTACGGGGTAAAAAGGATCTATATTATGTTTACCTTCCTTATAAATGTTGGACTGTGAGTTTGGACAGAAGTATTTTGGATAGTTCTAGTTTGGATTATTTTGGATTGCCATAAAAGGACAACCCGGAGGTCGGGCGGCAACTCGTCGCGTCCAGCAAGGCTGCGAGACTTGAACCCGCAACCGAAGGGCGACAAGGGTGTATCACCTACCACTGGCCCACGAGATGTCCTGGATTAAATAATGTAGTTTTTATTAAAAGATCTTTTAGATAAATTATAAATTCGTTTATTTTGAAACCCTATACGAATAGTGTAAATAGAAATTTTTTTACATTCTATTATCTTTTAGAGTGAAAGATTAGTATGTGGTAGAAATTTATTAATGGATAAAACTCTAATTATAAAGTAAGTATATCTCTTTATGATCTTATCCAATCTCATGAATAAATTCCTCAACATTAAGAAAAGCAACTTAGAACAAAAATGTTTTCCTAGATGGTACCTTAAATCATCACTAATTTATGGATTTGGGATTGTTGGCCTTTTCATAGCCATGTTCTCTACCACTCTCCATCAGATAATTGATGGTTAGATTTTTCTTCCATATCCATATTTTCCTACATGGAACCCTAGTATGTGTTATTTTCGGTAATCTTCATACTTTCGACTCTTTATTATAAATAGAGGCCTCATTAATTCATTTTTCGATGTGGGATTTCAACTAAGATATTTTGAAACGTCAAAAATGTGTTATCCTAATACCCTATGTTTTGTAGAACCGATGGTATTTCAAATCATCATAGATTGATGAATTTAAGGACCTCAATTTTATACTTGTTTGTAATTGATGACCTCAATCACTACCTATAAATATTTACGTTTTTCCTCCAATTATATGTCTCAATTTGCCACCAATGTTCTCCTAATCGAGATCATAATTTGGTGGTGACCCTTTCATTTCTCTTTTCCTCATATTAAGACTAAATTTTAGTAACCCAATTTTCTATGTGGGGTTTCCCACAAATATATTATATATTTTCAACCTTTTATTTTCCAAGAACAATTTCAAATTGCGAGGACGCAATTTATTGAAGGAGGGGAGAATGTAACACCCCAAGATTTCATAGTGTGTCAGTTCTTCAAAATAATTCAATAACTTTCACTACATGCAACACAAAGTTCAAGCACACCATGAATTACCAAAAAAGCCGTTCAAAAGAGGTTATGAATAGTATTAGATAAATTTTAATGTTTATATAATCCTTATAATTTTAGAATCCATATTATGAGTCTCTTAGATATAATGCAAGAACAAATTCATTTTCAGTATTGCATTTTTATCATCTTTAATAGTGAACCCTTTTTAAATACTATATTTTAAACTTTTTGACTAAATGGGGACATCAAAAATTTAAAATGAAACATCCCAAGCTTCTACGGTACGCTTCTCTTTGAATAATGTGATAGCGTGTGTCGTACGCAACACCGAGTTCTAACACACCATAACTAATCAAACTAGCCGTTATGAATAGTAATACCTACTTTTTGAAATTATATATATTTTATATTTGAAAATGGACTTCATTTTTGGATTCGTAATATCGAATTTAGCCTAAGGTGAAATTTTGGTACATTTCGGATAAGTTTCATATTTTGATGAATAGTGAAAATTACTAAATTTTAATTAAAAACAACTTTTTTAATCAAAATAATTAATAGTGATAAATTATGAATTTGAGTGGTTTTAAAGTATATTTAGAATATATTTTTACCATTTAATATAATGTTGGTCATTGGACATAATTTTACAATTAAACCGAACATAAACGAGTGTCAATCTTTTGATAGTTATTATCTCTTAAAAACACGCTTTTTGTTTTGATAGCGGGAATTAATTTTAAATTAATTTATGCCACTTCTGTGTTTTGAATTTAGAAAAATGGATTCCATATTTGGAATCAGGATGTTCAAATTGTGTAAATAGGTAACTTTTATTTTTAGACATTTTGAATAATTACTGCGGTAAATATTTTATTTACCATGGTTAAGGGTAAATCCGGTAAATAAGGGTTAAAAAATAATATTATAATAATACAAAATTACCCTAAAACGTGTCCTAACCTTATTGGTGGACACATACCCGACCATGGGCATCCTTGGGTCAATTTGGGGACCCCTTGGAGCCACTTGTATGTGGTAGGGACACATTATATTAATAAAGTTAAAATAAAAATAAAAATGGCATAAGCTTACATCTTTTAGAAGAACAATTTTTACATAGGGTTATACATGTTGGATTTTCGATTATAAATATTCATTAGAAAGCTAAAAAGATTTCCTACATAATTATGTTTTATTTATAATTTTTAGACATTAAATAATTTATTTTATTTATGACACAATGATGATGCAGTAATTACTAAAATAGTAAAAAATTAACATAATTGATATTATAAATACCCAAATAAATATAATATGAAACTTTTAATGAATTAAACTAATTTTATAGGATAATATGATATATTAGGATTGATTTAATTGACTTTTTTTCGAAGTAATCAATCTGTTATGAGTTTCACAAAAATCAACTATTGAATAGTGTCAAAATTGACATAAAAGAGTTCTTAAAACAAATATTATATTATTAATTGATATTAAATTATTAAAAATCTATGGTTCGGCCAAGAGACTTATATCATGATAGGATCATCATTAATGGACCACTTTGGTGTCTTTTGGATTTATATAGTATGTTTATTAACCATATTATATAAAAATACAAAGAGACATTGTAAAAGTGAAACTAATTAACTTAGAGTTAATACTTAAAGATAAGGTTAATATAAGTACCCAAACCTGTCTAAATTCTATTGGTTGAGTGGTTTTCGACCTAGCCCCACCTTAACCTTTTAATAGTCAACTTTGGAGCCATTAGAAACCGAATATGAATTTATTATAAATTAATATTTCTAGCTTTTCCAAAGGTGCCCCTCACCCCTCTTATAAAAGGGCACTCCTCCATCCCATTTCTTCACACCTCTAAAGCCTTTTGGTTCGGCCAAACTCTGCCCAAATACTCTCCCAACATCCCTCACTACAACCTAGAGGCCTTAGTTTGATCATAAAGCCAACCTAAGGAGCCCTTTTGATCAAATCAAAAGGAAGAACCCGAAGAAGAGGTAATGATTTCACCACCCTTTTCTAAGTTCATTTCTTCTTCCACTTCTTCTTCCTTTGTTCTTACCATTCTAAAATAATAACTCCAGTATCTCACATATACTGTGATGTTATTATAAATATGGTACAATCATATTCAGTATTCTATCTACCCTTTGAATAACGTGTCACCATACGTGCGTACGTACGGCTTACCGTCTCCACGTCGTGGTATAATTGTTATTCAATATAATATTATTTGGATGGGTATAATAATGATGTGTAACTCATGTAAATAATAAATATAACATGTTAATGATTCTGTATATATGATATACCATCCATTTATATATTATTTTAATATCAAAAGAATGATATTGTCGCTCGTGCGTACGTACGGACTACCGTCTCCACAAACGCGATGAGATTCATTCTCCAGCGTAACCATTCAAGTATAATTATCATTTGATGATTTAAAAATGATTTTTAAGGACTAGATATCATTCTGGATAAGAATAAGATACAACAACCATGGCTTATGTAACAAAACATATAAATAAAATGAGTAAGTTAACACCCGAAACGACGATAATTCTAAGATATTATTAACAAATCAATGTTAAAAGATCATATATGATATCATATTAATATATATGATTCTTGTATAATTTAATAACAATTATTTCACCATTATACAGGAGGTTAACCTACCCCAACAAAGGAAAAGTACAAGGTAAGGGTTATTTCACAATCTCTTCATTATCCGAGGTTGTTTATATGTAATAATCTACTGGGATCTCTTTATCATCCACATCCATGTTTCTTAAAAATGTATTTCAAAACATTTTTACTATTTACAAGAATATGGGTTAAAGTCATTTATACCCTTTTTTGACTTTTTAAGAGGTTTATAAAGGAATCTTTCCGTCGTTTTCAAAACAAGGTCCTTTTTAACCTTTTCGACAGAATTGAGGTAAGAATGTTTTTTTAACTTATACGGCGGGTGTGGTTATTTTACGCCGTTATAAAATCTTCAAAGCTTTCCTTACAAGCTTATAAGAATATTTTCAAAGAAAATGTTTTATTTTATATGGATCTTAAATGGTTTCAAAATAAAAGGAGATATTTCTTTAAAAAGAATTTTGATTTCATCTATGTCAACATCCTTTGATGGATTTTAAGATTATTTGAAGTTGATTTATTATGATACAAAACTTCTATATTGTATTGAAGGTTTTGTGATATGTTTGACTGTGGATGTGCTATTTTTATACCATTCATAGTTTATTGTGAAAGTATTGACATTTCGTATGCTAGTTTTAATACGAATGTTTATGTTATTTTTAAACCTTTTCATATGGGAATGCATTGGACTTAATAAGTGACGGGTGGAGCCCGCTATAGCTCCTCGATGCATCGGTAGGTCTCATGAGACAAACTAGTGTCTTGGCACAAGGCCTTGACAAAATCTTATTTGTAGTCTTGGCACGAGGCCTTGGCTATGTGGTTATGATAGTCTGGCATTATGCATTCCAACATTATGAAAGTGGTTATTGATATTGCGTGTGATTATTCGATTAGTAGAATATCCATGTGAATAAGTAAATGGCATTATTTCATTTTACTTTTGCCATACTATGTTGAAGTTCAATTTTAAAAGGCTTTTGTTTTAGTAATTCATTGCCTTAAATGTTTAAGATTATTTTGAATGTTCTGCTATATTGTTATCCTTACTGGGCATTTGAGCTCACCCCTTTTCTATGTTTTATTTTTCCCAGGTAGTGAAGAAGTAAATTATGAATGACTTGCAGGGATATTATGAGGGGTTAATAGTGTGGATATGAAGACTTTGTTGTTGTAGTAGTTCTTCACTTTGAAATGTAATGTAAAACTTTATGATTATATCTAGTGTTTCCAAGGCTACTAAACCAATCGGTCTTTCGGGATTTGATCTTTCTTGTGATCATGCCAATGTTACGAAGTAATGCACCGACTCTGGGTAGCTGGGGTCGGGGCGTTACATCTATAATTTACATTGTTCACTTTTCTTATGATGAAATGACCATTTGTTTTATATGGATTATAACATTATGGGATGATGTTTATGAAACCCATTTTATTCTTTGGGTTATGATGAATGTTTTATATTTATTTTGTGGCACAAGTAAGAATGATATCATTATGAGATGGGTGGGAGATATATCTCCCTCTAATGCATTGGTTAAATATTTATATCTCATGAGATAGACTTGAATGGAATGACAAGTTAAAACGGTTAAGTAATACAGGACCGGAACGAGGAGTGAACTCGATTCAGAAAGGGACTTTGTCCACTAAGATGGTCTTGGCAGCAACGCCTTGGCTAATATGGAAATCATATCATGTGCTTATTGGTTTCCACAATTACATGTTTTATTCCCATGCTATTTTAGCATTCTTAATGTTTTTTATGATCTATACCTAACGCACTTCCATGTTTTATGTTATTGCTCAAGATTTTGTTGTTTAAACATTATGTTCATATTTTTAAGTTCAAATGTATATGGTATGTTTTATTTTATCCATGCTTACCCTTACTGAGCATTTGAGCTCACCCTTTTTATGTTTTCTTTTCCCCAGGATATAAATAAAGGTTTTAGGTAAAAAAAGGAAGATCTTTATGGGAGATGTTGAAGATCTTTCACCACGATTATATTACGTTCCAAGTTTCAAAAACACTAAACTATTACGGTCTTTATGTGTCTGTTTTTGTTATGAATTATGTATTCTGCTAAAGTAATGTAATGTCCATGTACGTCAAGCTTCGGGTCTGTACAGTTGGTATCAAAGGAATGGTTTAGTTAACCTTTGGAAACTAGGATGCGAAAACTTTAGTGAGATCCCTAGAGATATTTATAAGGTATGTCTAGGGATATCCTTAAGGTTAAGTATAAGTAAAGGATATAATCCTAAAATTACGGTAACGATATTATAATTAAACCTAAGATGTTAGATTTCGAAGGTACTCTCCCTTTATTATGTTAATTTTTTGTATGATTTTTTCCTCTCACATAATTCTTTTTGTGTTTTAGTCAATGGAGGGAACCAGATGGAATTCGGTTAACATTGAATCCAATGGACAAATTGGTGACTATGAGCAACAAAATTGTGTAATTCCTAGGGATAACGATAATGTGATTATGCTGTATCAGTCATCGCGATATATGATTAACAAGGTAAAATTTAGTGGTATACCTAATTCATCAAATAAGAGGAAGGTAGACTTTTATTCATGTTCGCATGTTGAGGAGAATAAAGAAAGGAAGATTGAAATTTCTAAAGAAGGGAGGAATAACCTTGAGGAATACCTCAAATGGAGGGGAAGATGATATCTTTGTGGAGAAAAGGGTCATAGAGTGACAGACTATTATGGAGTTCAATGTCTTATTTATGGAGAACATGGGAATTACCCAACTCAATGCCCTGACCTAAATAGTTACTTCTAAATCAAGGAAGGAATTATTCTCGGACAATCATTTAAGATGATGGATTGAAGTGTTTATGTATTGGTATAAAAGAATAATGTTGTTGATGTACTTTTATGGGTTATTAGAATATTTTTGTATTAGTCTATTGTGGTTTTCAATAATTCTATGGTACCGGTAACCATGAAAAGTGATTCGAATATTTTGGAAAGCAGATGATATGCGCATAATTACGGGATTAGAAGATAATGAGATGTTTAATTGTATTCATGAGCTCATGATTGATATAAGGACTAAGTGATATCATGGTTTGAGTATATAGAATTTTGAGGATTTTGATATGTGGAACGTGTTAACTTTTAACTGCATTCATGTTTTCACTAAGGTGCAATGGGTATTCATTCTTCAAGAGAATACATTATTAAGGTATTCACATGTTTGTAATTTGACCAAAAAGATATATCTTATGATATATGGGGGATAAATGATGACATTCACGTGATTGTTATGTGAAATTTCAAGTAATCATTTTCTTTATACTATGAGCTTGGACCGATGTATTTTAGATAATCCTAAAGATTGGAATGGATTATGTCGGACATATGTTAGTATTGTTTAAGGATAAAACTTTTTTTTGATATTATTGATGGGATGATATAGTAATATAGTTTTAGAAAAAGGACAACCTGTAAGATGGGTGACAACCCATCACGTCAGACAAGGTTGTGGGAATCGAACCCACAACTGATGTGCGACTGGCCTTTATCGCATAACAATGGCCTACAAGAAGTCCATGATTAGTAGAAACTAGTTTTATTTTATTAAGCGGTATGATATATGAAGTATAAGTTCATTTTTGGAATCGTATATGATTAACCTCAACATAGATGGAATTATGTATATTTGATAACTTTTACAAACCTTTTGTTTGAAATAGATGGAATGACCCATCATTCTATCACATGACCTGTTAACACTTCACGAATAAAAAATTCAACTTCATTTCTTTAAGAGATGAATTGAAAATTGTTCAAAACACGAACTATAGTGAGATTGTACCAAAATCAAGAAAGTATTTCTTCTAATTCAAACTTTTTGACTTTAGAGAAATGATCTTGAAAACCAAAAATGTTGTCCTAGTGCCCTTATATCTGATGAATCAGATGCTACCTTAGATCATCATAAATTTATGGGTTTGTGATTGTTGGTGTTTTCATAGCCATGTTCTCTACCACTCTCCATCAATATCTTTATGGTTACATTTTTCTTCCATATCCATATTTTCACCTATGTTATCCAACGTGGAAAGCCAGTGATGAGTAAATTTGGGTAATAGTTACGTTTCATACTTTAGTTTTTAAAGTTAAATTTTGGTATTTAATTTTACGATGTGGGTTTCAATTAAAAAAACTTTCAAGTAGAAAACCATGAATAACCCTGACGAATTTCGAGGGCGAAATTCATTTTAAGGGGAGTAAAATGTAACAACCCAATATTTTATGATAAGTATTCCTTTTAAATTATTTTATGTCATGTGTTTTATGATACAACAAGATTATCTTGTGCTATACGCCACACTGTATACACAACACTATTCTTAGATTGTGTTACACACAATTTCATGTTCGTTTTATAATAGTCATTCTACGCAACATTGAGTGTATATATATATATATATATATTCAATGTATAAATGAAATATTTTTGGATTCTATTATACGAAATAATAAAGGAGTCTTGCATAACACACAACCCTGACTTGGCTTGCATTACACGCAATCATGACCTTCCTCGATAGCGTGTGTTGTATGTAATACCGAGTTTTACTAAACAACGATATATTACTATATTATTGTTATGAACTAGCCGTTATGAATAGTATTAACTAAATATTGAATTTTATAACATTATTATTCATCTTACACATTTTCTATAACATGGAATAAGAACAAAATAATTTTTTCGGGAAAAATATGTATGTTTCAAAAAATGCAGTTTTGCCGCCTTTTGATGGCGCACCCACTTAAAATATTGTTATTGACATGTTTATAAGTTCAATTTGACAAAATAAAATTCTTCTTTTGAATCCAGATATAAAAATTTACATTGGACAAAGTTTTGATATTTTTCTGTTAACATTCATATTTTAATGAATAGTTAAAACACGCTATATTTTAATTAAAAACAAATTTTTTCATCGTAGTCATTTATATGGTTAAATTATTATATTTAATAGTTTTAAAGTATAAATAGAATATATTTTTACCATTTAATATAATGTATGTCATTAGCATTGATTTTACATTGAATTCGTAGGTTAAATCAATTCAATCTTTTGCAATGTTTTAAACAAAAACCCGTTTTCATTCGACAACGGGATTAATTTTAATTTAATTTATGCAACTTCTGTGTATTGAATTTGAAAAAATGGATTCCATATTTGGAATCAGTGGGTCTAAATTATGTTAATAGGCTACTTTTTTTTTGTGAATTATGAATAATAACTACGGTAAATTTTATTTACCACAGTTATAGGTAAATCGGGTAATTAAGGGTAAATATAATATTATAATACTATCCTAACACATGCCAAAATTTTATTGGATGGCTAAAAGTAAACCCATATCAACTAAGGGTCCGATTAGATTCATTTAATAGATTTTTTTCCATGAAAATAATTTAATTATTATTAAAACCAAAGAATGTGACAACATGTCACTTTCTTAAATCTTATAAGTATAATATTTTTAATTTAGTGATAAACATCATAAAACATCAAACATGAATAGTCTCCAGAAAGATAATAAAATTATATACATCATGATAATTTATTTAGAATTTTAGTGATTAAATAAATGTCATTAATGGTGATACATTAATGATACAGAAATTATTTATTAAGTGGAAAATAAGTAATATAGTTTTTATTAAATAATAATACCCGTTAAAAGGCCCAAAAACCTGACCAAAACTTATTGGTAGTGTATATATACACCTTAGTCACAAATGTCCTAATATATAACCGTTTGGAGCCTTATAAAAGGGATTATGACACTTATAATATTTTATTTTAAATGATGCCAAAGTTGTCACCTTCATAAGTTAATAAATATAACAATTTAAATATTGCGATTTTAAAATGATAAATTCGAGTAAAAGTATTATTGTGAAGGTTAATATATTTATATTCATCATAGAATTTTATTTTTAATTTTTATGCAACAAATCTGTATGATAAATAATTATACAAAAATGTTGTAGTAATTATTTTATTAAGAGATAAACCAAATAAATGGTTTTAAAAATAATAAAATAAATATTATATGAACTATTTAATGTGATAAAATAATTTTATAGATACATATGACCTTTTATGAATCTATTAAAGCTTTTATTTTGAACATATATTCTGTATATATTTTATTTAAATTCAAATAAATGAATAGTGTCAAAATTGACACTATTGTTATTTTATAAAAATAACATATTATAAAATTGTTTAAAAATCACAAAAATATTTAAAATTTATAAATTTAAATTTATATGATCTATAATTTTATAAATTAAACAATTATGGAAAATTCACAACAAATAATTAATTATTTGTTATAACGTAAAATTTAGAATTTTATTACCGCAAATAAACTTAAATAGATTAAATAAGGATAAATAAAAATGATAAGGTTTAAAATAAGATCCAAACATGTCTAAATTTGATTGGTTGATGAGATTACAACCCTATATCATCTAAACATAGAATATGAGTCATTTTTATAGGTTTTTAAGTGGGTTTAGATTTATTATAAATTAATATTTTTAAGAATTCCAAAGGTGCCTCTCTCCTCCCTTATAAAAGGGAACCTCCTCCCTCTCTTCCACACACCACTTTGTGCCTTCAAGCTCGGCCAAACCCTGTACAATTCTTTTATCATCTTCCCTTGAGACATCCTAGAGGTCCTGGTCTTTTTCAAAGATCAATTTTAGTGCCTTAAGAGGAGGTCTCAAAGAGGCGCTTCAAAGAAGAGGTAATTTCCGTTACCGATTCTTTCAACTTTATTTCTTCTTCCACTTCTTCTTATTAGGTTGTTTCATTATGAAGTAATAACATCAGTATCACTCATATACTGATATTTTATAATATGTATTAAACAAACCTATTTCTCCATCTATCCATCCTACGGAATACAAAATCACCGCGCGTGCGTACGTACGGAATACCGTCCCCACGTCGTGGTGTACTCTATTTTCCACAACCACCGTAATTGGATGGGTATAATGGTGTAAATAATAACTATATATAATTATTGTAAAGTGATATTGATTCTTTAATAGTATACATACACTCCAATAAAATTCCACGATCATGGGAACGATATAATCGCTCGTGCGTACGTACGGAATACCGTCTCCACGACACGATGAGATTCATTCTCAATGATTAACCATTCATAAATGATTATAAAGTATATATAATAAGTAATCAGGAAATATATGCCATAATAATGATACTTGATTTATATATATATATATATATATATATATGTATGTTATCCAATTAATTCCATTCAATTCAATGAGGAAACAAAAACAACGTTCATGCGTACGTACCACCAACTGTCTCCATGAACGGTGTATTTCTTTCCATTTATCGATCTATTATATATATGTATATTATGAAAATATATTATATATAAATCCTTTTTAAAATTCTTGATATAATTAATCATTATCTATGTAATCATATGAATAATTACAAGTCAAAACACAGACAACAAATGAAACGATTTTACCCAAAACGCTCTTTAACATGGAATTTACAAAAGAACGGGTAATATAAAGTCATAAGTGAACCATATATGATATCATAACAATTAATATGATTCTTTAATAAGTAAATAACATTATTTAAATAATTATATAGGAGGTTCGGATACGTACGAAGCTTATTGGACCTAAGGTAAGGGATAATTTTTCAAATCTCATTTTTATCCGAGATTTCTTATTCATAAGTATTTACTAGGTTTATTGCAATCGTCCATGTACATGTTTTATAAAAGGGATTTCATGTATTTTTAATGTCCTTTTTACCCATTTTTTACTTTTAATACATGGTATGTATGGAATCTTACTATTACGAGGTACTTTTTGACTTTTCCGGAAAAAATACGAGAAGAATGTTTTTTTAACTTATACGGCAAGAACAGATTTTTTATAGTTTTATAAAGCCTTATTCACATGAAGCTTCCGTAAAAAGATTTCATGACTATTTTCAACAAAATCTCTCACTTTGAAAATAGCATTATGTTTTGTTAAAAGAAATTGATTTTGATGAAGAAAGAAAATTTTCCTCAAGAATTCATTTCAAATGTTTTATCAAAACAATTTTCCATCTAAGATGAAATTATTTCATATATGTATGTTTTAAGTTTAATATCTCTATAATTTACATGGTTAAGTTTTCTTATGATGAAATGTCCATTAGTTTTATATGGATTATGAAATTATGGGATGATGTTTATGAAACCCATTTTATTCTTTGGGATATGATGAATGATTTACGTTTATTTTGTGGCACAAGTAAGAATGATTTCATTATGAGACGGGTGGGACCTATATCTCCCTCCAAGGAATTGGGTAAATATTTATATCTCATGAGATAGACATGGTTGGAACGGAAAGTTAAACCGGTTCAGTAATACAGGGCTGGAACGAGGAGTGAACTCGATTCAGAAAGGGACTTTGTCCACTAAGATGGTCTCGGCAGCAACACCTTGGCTAATATTGAAATCATATCATCTGCTTAATGGTTGCCACAATTACATGATTTATTCACATGCTATTTTATCATTCGTAATTTTTTTATGATCTATGCCTTACGTACTTCCATGTTTTATGATAATGCTCAATCTTTTGATGTTTAAACATTATGTTCATGTTTTTAAGTTCAAATGTATATGGTAAGTTTTATTTTATCCATGCTTACCCTTAATGAGCAATTGATATCACCTTTTTTATGTTTTCTTTTCCACAGGATATAAGGAAAGGTTTTAGGTAAAAAAAGAAAGATCTTTATGAGAGATGTTGAAGATCATTCACCGCGATTAATGATTACGTTCCAAGATTCCAAAGACACTAAACTATTACGGTCCTTGTGAGTCTGTTTTTGTTATGTATTAAGTATTCTTCTATAGTTATGTAATTTACATGTACGTCAAGCTTCAGGTCTCTACAGGACAGGTCCCTTTCTCCCACATCCATGTTGACTCATCAAAATGTGATTTATATGAGGCCTCATCCCGACCCTCTATCTCACCCTAATCTAGAGAATTTGTGGAAACACTGTCATAACATTTCTTACAACCTTATAAAAAGATAAAAAATGGTAAAAATTTATATATAGATCATTTAATGAAATAGAAAAAATACTCACCATGGTATGTCAACATCTATCTGCAGAAATATTTCTAGCAAAAATATCATCATAAATCATCTTCTACACACCAATATTTATATTATTTGGATAAAAAGTAGAGTGGATAAATTTATCATATACATTTTGTATTAATAAAACATATATATATAACTACTAAATAATATTAAATAATATGTTTTATTGATGTATACTAAAAGTACAACCCCTATAATGGTTTGTGACATCCCATGTCTCCTAATTTTATTCACAGAAATCATATCTCCAATCAATTAAAAGTATAATCCTTCTCGAGACTGACTAGGGATGTAATTGGATATATGATGCCTATAATTCTTGTCAATTATTTTCTAATTTTCCCTCTTTATAGATATCCTATAAAGGCCATGTAAAATATATTACAACAATCACACATGAAAGCAACCCATTCCACTAAAATAGTGGGTCTAATGCTCTCATCAATAGGGGACAATAAACGTGATTTTTTTTAATAATTTAATAAAAAAATAAAAATTAATATGTTTAAATAGAAAAATAATTTAGTTTTACATATTAACAACTTTTTGATGATATTATCAGATAATTCAATAGAATTTTACTCCCATGAATCTAGGGTAGAAGAAAAATAGTTCCAAAAACTAGATATATCCTGACAAATGATTATATGCTAAAAATATGAAAACAAAAATACATATTAATTACATTAATTGGTAGAAAAATTAAATTTAATATTAAATAAAATTATTTCTCAAAATTAATTCATCATACATTTATAAAACTCCAGAGATGAATACCACATGATTATCGGATATGGAATCATCAATCAAGCATGGACTCGACCCCTCATTATAGCTTATTTCTAGTCAACACCAATGGGTTATGAATCATAAGCACCATCACCAGGAAGAAAACAAATAGTCATTTTATGAATCATGTCATAAATTTCATAATTATCCATAATAACTATATATATATTGATAAAAAATTGGTACTCAATAGAAAATATAAATAAATATTATAGATCCTTTTCTTTGAAGGAGACTCGGTAAATATAATGATACCTCAATAATTTTTTTTTAAAATATTCAAATATAAAAAATTATATATATTATAAAATCATAATAAAACATTATTTTTAATATTTTTCTGAAACAGTAATTTCATCAGTTTTAATATCTTTATATTTATCTTGGGTTTCATTAATTTCTATATGAGATTCAATTTCCCTATACCATATAAAATCTATTCAATTTTCAACATCATAAACATCATTAGAACTATTTTCTAATAAATGTGGACTATCGTCATTGATTTTTGAATGTCTTTTATTAAGAGATATAACATCAAAATATTCTTTACAAATTTCTATATTTATCATATCTATTACACAAAATTCATTTTCTATATATTGATGAGATTTTGTTATTAATAAACTCTACCAACCATTTAGAGATCTCAATGAAACAAAATTATTTCCAAAATAAAAATTATGTGGTTAATATATTATAAACAATTGTTCATTTACTACAAGAATGATTATATATTAAATATCATTGATTCCATATTGTATATATACACACAACCCTCAATCATTATTAATTAAATAACATTTATCCATTGATTCATAATACATACCCGTATGACTTAAATGAGTAATTTCACCCAGTATTCCATTAAATTCAAGGTCAAATTCCTTGTGATGAAATCATTTTAAATAACCACTCTAGGTCATTGATTTTTTTGACACTCCATATCAACTGGTATGAAATATATATCCATTTACCATATAAATATTTTAATATTTACCCAATTTAGATGGTGGATTACAGAGTCTTTATAATAGAATAAATTTTTTTTCCATGTGATGTTTCATAGGATTTAATGAGGACATTATCCAATTATACTATCCTCATCCTTTCTCTATATTGATTATAATTAAGGTGGTAAAATATTTATAAAAAATATATCAATTTAAAAATTTATTATTTGATGATATAATACATGTTTGAGATCTTAAAACGCATACATGTACTGATTTAACTATATGAAGGAGGAAAAAATTATATATCCCTTCCATACATTATGTATGGATGGATACATATTGAGATAATAATGATTGAGTGTGGATTAACCAAGTTCAATATGATACATTTTCTAATTAAATTTTCATGTGGTGAACTACAATTATAGAACTTCTAGACAAAGGATTGAACCAAAAAAACATTGATAGTCCTGTCAGTGATACCTGTATAGGTAAATTAATTTCCATTCTAATATAAATTTCAAAATAATATTACTTATTTTTAGGTTATGATATCATGATTCATGATTGATTATTGATTATTCTTCTCTTTTATCTATCATGCATGTGGTTTGATAGAACATTATTCCATGATTCATGATTATAGATCATTAACAAATTTGGTATGATTATAGTTAGTTTTCATTATGTGTTCATAACTTTATGAATTTGTTATTCCCATTTGTAATAATTGATTTATATTTCAGATATTTAACCTTATTTAGCATCATATTTAAATATTACTTGGGTTTTCCTTTCCATAGGTTTTCAAAAAAGTTTTCTGTATTATATGTATATGAAGGGAGCTAGTTATGAATAATTCACCAGGAAATTATGTAGTTATTTTATTTAAACAATGATAATGTATACTTATTTAAAAAAAAGAAATCTTCTCTGGCCTGCAGGCATGTACTATTGTGGAATGTATTGAATATTTACCTAAAATGATATAATATTTATGTATGTAATGTTTGAGTAATTATATCCCGAATATGAGATATATGGCCATATTAGAGGATTTCTGGATGGTTCTAATTCATGATATGATTCATAATTCCGAGTTATTCTTTCGTAAAAAAATAAGGGCCATCAATATTGTGAAGTAAATATTGAAATTGAAATTCTTTTGGAACTATAACATTAATATTTCCTTCTAAATTTAATCCCCCTTATTGATACCAGAATATATAATCAATCAATAAATAGATATATAATAGTTTAACCCCATTTTTATCAAATGGTTAATTCCTTATGAGATCACACTTCTCACATGGGAACATAATTATGTCTGTTGAATTAGGTTATGAATATAATGTTTTGATAGATTTATATGCATCAACATCCTTAGTGTAAAAATAAATTATAAAAAATCTATTTGTATTTCTATGATGAATTTTTAATTTTTATTTTACTGAAAAAATGTTTTCAATTTCCTTGTTCCGTAATTTTAAAATAATATATGTAACTAGTTTTTTATATATTAAATGTAATATATTTTTTCCATTAATGGAGTACTTATTTATTTTATGATTTATATGTAATAAAATATTTCATTTAAAAATTATTACAAATATAAATATAATAAAATGATGTTTTATAAAAAATTTTATTATATTAAAATAATATATAGTTGAAAATAATATCAATGTAAACTAAATTATAGAAATATAAATATTTTAATATTAATTTAAAATAAATGCAACAAATTTTTACAAATTTATATTTTTGATAATAATTTTTTAATAATTTAAACCAATTCATATGAATATATATTATTTTATAGTAAATCATACTTATGTATATTACAATGTGGTAAATAATACTAATATATATCAATTTTTGTAAATGAATACTAAAAAAGAAAATTTATTTTGATTTATATTAATATAATCTAATTTTTTTATATTTATGATAATTTATATTAATTTATAATAATCTATATAAATTATGTTTAAATTATATCCATTTATTTTAAATTTAAAAAATTTAAAAAAATTTGGAAGAATGAAAACTAGTTTTGAGTAATAAATATTATATTTCAATAATTAAAAAAAATGTCAAATAACGTTTATCCATTTATACTATTGTATATCAATTTTAATTATATTATAATAAATGAAACACATTTATTCAATTTTATATTATTTTATAAATATTTTATTGAGTTTGTACTAATATTTATTATTTTATTTTAAATTTTATTAACTATTTCTATGGTTTTTAAATTTAATTTATTCTAAAAAATTACAATAATATAGAATAATTAATACAAAATTATAATTATTTTAATAATTTATAATTTTTTATAAGAATTTATATGAATTTATATGAATTTATAGTATTTTATTCTAATACATCACTATTTACATTAATTTAGACTAAATTATACAAATATAATGAAAATAATTCTATTTTATAAGATATTATTTTTATTTACATGTATTAATAACAAAATTTTAAAATATATAGTAATATATAAAAAGTATCATAAATTTATAATAAATTATACTAAATTATTATTTTTTATACGTTTGTTTATATATTTATTAAATTATAAAAATATTTATTAATTTATGTTAAGATATACTAAAATATTTTATTATATATAAAATTTATATAATTAGAGAAATGAATATTATTTTATAGTAATATTCTAGGAATTTATAGAAATATATTGTAATTTATAATAATTTATTCTATGTTATACTACATCATGTCATTTTTAGATAACTTACATAAATTTATATTTAATTATATAAATTAATTATTAGTTACAGTTAGTTGTAACTGGTTTTGTCATTTTATACAATATTATATGAAATTACAATATTTTATACTATATTCTACAATTGTATTCAATTTTATATGAAAAATTTATAATTTATATCATTTTATAATAAATTATATCAATTTATACTAATTTATATCAATATAAAATTGTGACACAAGGATATTTTAAATCATGAAAATTATTTTTCATAGCAAATATGACTCACAAAACCCAGCTCAAATGAACTAAAAAATATATGATTATCATAACATAGCCATTGAATTAGAAGGTTTCAATAGTATTAAATAATTTATGATATATATATATATATATATATTTCATACTCATAAAAATTTATTGACAAATTCTTATTAAATAATCAATAAATTTTACATAATATAGTCTTAGTCAGCAAAATTTATTTTTCTTCAAAAGATTATATTAATTTCCATTATTTAAAAAATATTGTAATAAATTTCATTCTTATTTATAAAATATATTTTGAAAAATTAAAACGATTTTCTAGATAGGCATATAAAAAATAATTTTGGGTGAAATTTCTTGAATATTCATAAAATAATTTTTTTTATTAAATAGTTAAAAATACAATCTTTTGTAAAAATATCCCTGCATTTCAATAAATTATGAATTTTAAATTCCCCATTATGTTTTAAATATGATTTAGTAAAATAATATTTTACATTATTTTTATCTAATTCAATCAATTAATTATGAATCATCAATATTTTGAATTTTTTTTATTTGATATTTTTGGGATTAAGATCAATTTTTTATTTACTGATAAATGTTTTAATTGCATAATATTAATCTAGTTTAATTTAGTTAAATTTAACATAATTAATATATATATATATATATTAAATTTATAATTATATATCTATATATATTAATTTATATTAATTAAATGGTGACTAGTAGTTCTATGGTTAATATACTATCATCTCATGCTTCAAAAATACTTTTCTTTGAAAATAGATTTTCGTCGCATCTGCATGTATTGTTTAAAAATAAATTCTTCCACTTATATGAATAGGATTTTGTAAAAATTGATTTAATATTTGGAATCGTAATATATTATATTATCTTAAAATGTAAAAATAGTTTTTATCATTAATAATTGATAAAAAAACAAGGTCGTTTACCATGGTAAAGGTAAAAAGTGATTTAATTGTGGTTTATTCTCAAAATAATATAGTAAAAATGACTTTAAAACATTTAAAAAATTTAATTTTAGTATATATTTTTATCTTATATTTTTAAAATCTTCACAATTTATCATTTTGGATAATTGTGGTCTTTTAAAATAGTTGGTATCATTTTTTCTTTTCAAAAAATAATAGTGTGTCAATCCACTTTCTTATAAAATACCAACCCATCTCCGATACTGTTGACACATTAAAACCAAATTAGAATTGAAAATAACTATATTAAATCTTTATTTAATTCCCTCCCTAAGAAATTTATAATATTTTTTGAATAATAATCCATCCTACAAGTGATTTTGGATAAATCCTTCGGGTTATCTAAAGATGTTGTATCATGCTTAACAGAGCATTTTTATTTTATTTATTATTTCACCATTGTAAAACATTATTAAACTAAGATGATAAAAAAATTTATACCATATATTTATATTTTATTATATAAATAGAATAACCTAAATCCATCTCCTCTTTTATCAAAAGAGATGTTAAACCATCTTTTGGGTGTGTGGCAGACTACCTCCTCACGAACTGATAGAATTATTCATTTATCATTGCCTCTAAAGGCTTGTTATATTGATGGATTTAAATTAAATAAATGATATATTGAACATAATTATAATAATAGATTATTATAAAACATATACCTTCATAAATTCATTTCCATGGGGGAAACGATAACATTTCTCAAGTGTACATATGACTAGTAATCATGATGCACTATTATTTTTTTCTCATACTCTTTATTTTAAAGGGAGTAAAGATAATGTTATGGAATATATTTCATATATATCAAATAATTATGGTATTAATGAAATATTTTTTCATATCAATATTATAATATATCACTTATTTTTTTTACCATTCCATTCAATAATAAATTATAATGTCATTCGTTCGTATGTGTGGAATACCACCTCTGCAAAGAGATTTGATTATTTTTTCAACACCATATTATAGGGATTAAAAATATAAGTATATTTAATTAAATAACATTATAATTATTATATAATAATATATATATAAAGTTAAAATAATACCTAGAGTCTTTCAATAATTATCATTGAAAAATCAAAACATTACACATGAGACCATACCACCAACCGTCTCCATGATCATAACATAGGTAATTTTTCATAACCATGTTTAATGATTGGGATTTATAGTATAATTTATTAAAATATTATATAAATTTCATGATTATTGTTGTACATATTTTAAAATTATTACTTCTTTTACCTTGATCAACTCACCGATGTTGTTTGGAAACAATTAACATAACATCCTCAAACCCGATGGCATGGTCTTAATTGATTATGAATTTAAATATGTTATTAAAATAACTAAATCAATTTATTTACGTATATGGAATTAAAAATGATAAATTTCTTCTATAATAATATTATTTTAATAATCTTATTAAACATGATTTAACAATTTTAAATGTAATGGATACACACAAGTATATGGACTTCGTCTAAATATCACTCTATTGAAGTTTATTACAATATAATGAATCCAATATTTTTATACGGTTTATATAATTCCCCTCTCATATTTAATACCATGAATCATTCATACATTATTGGTTCATATGTTTCTATTTTAATTATTTCATCCAAGGGTACTAGATTTTAAATTTAACAAGGGGTAATGAATTTCATTACTCAATTTCTTTTCATTGGGTTATATTACTTCCTCAATGTATTTTATATTATAAGATTCTGTGTGTAATGAAATTTGATAATATAATATTTTATTTCCATATTATTAAGTTTTTTTACAATGTGATATTGATATTAAATTAATTGATAAATTATCACTTCAATGTTATGATCATTATAGGGGTTTCTCAACTCAAATGGTCTTCTTTGGAACACATGAGATATTATAGACCTATATTTTTTATGTGGTTTATCAAATGACCCATTCATATGTTATAACATGAATATTTTTTTATATGTGGTATTTAATATTTCATTTGATGTAATTTCTTTCATGTGAGTAATTATTCAAATCTTTCCTAATTTTTTAGGGCTTATGCTTCAATATCATTTTAATTGAGATTATATAATCATGAATTCCCATTAACGGAATTTATAAGATAATTTTATAATAACACCCTATCATTTTATTATTCCATAGTTATTTAGAAATTTTTCCAGTAATACAACGTTTTTCTTGTTTTATGACATAAAATATTTAAGAATTTTTTTTATGAATCTATGTTTGTTTATCTCATAAATTGAAAATTATTTTCTTCCATATCCATGTATTATAATTATTTTTAAAATGTTTTACTATTATATGTAGACAAATATTATAACAATAAATCAATATATATTGAATGATTTAAAATTAATTTATCTCTCATTTTCTAAACTTGTTCCTTAATGATTTATCTTACAAAAATGTAAAATTAATCCTTTTTAAAACACTCCACGTGAATAGAACTTTTCTACAATCTTGACCACTCGTATTTTTAAGGATTCATTTTTATCAATGTATTTTTTCCGAGGAAACCATTTATTTTAATTTTAGAATGAAATAGATTTAAAATTATTTTTTTAAAATGGAATGTATATTTTTCATAATATATGTTCGTAGTGGCCTTTCAAAATATTTTCCATCTATGATAACATCTAATGATATTTCTAAAATTGAAAAGGTTATTTTAGTCAAGAATTTTTTCAATGATCTTTTCATGAAATGTTCATTCATCATCATCAATAATCCTTTTGTATACATGAGATCCACTAGGATATGATGAAATTATACAATCCTTATTTGGAATTTAAATGTATTATGATTATTTTAAGATGCTTTCCTGAAACCAATTTCATTTCCAAGATATATTGTAGTAAAGAAAGTAAGAATGATTTTAAATTCTTTTTTAAAAAAATAATATGTATGTGAACTTTATTCATGTTTTGGTCCATATAAATTATATATATTATCTTTTATCCCTATTATAGGTTAAATGTGATTCTAATAATTGTTATATAGTTGGTCCATATAGATATAACTAGTTCAGATAGATGTAGAATACGTGATGGGTACTCCCTGATAGCACTCTTTGAACCTAATGTAGACTATATGATGTGTGCTCTAATATAGAACTCCAATGAATTGGGTAATGTTCGTTGAACGTAAATTCAAGAAGGGGGAGGGGGTGTATTTAGTGTTTCTCTATTGGATATATCGAGACTCCTATTATTTCTAACGTGAGTTTAAAATGGGTTATAAAGATACTATTTCAAATTTAGTATCATATTTTCATTATTCTATCTATGGATTTTTATTGATTTCATTGACAGTGATTTAAATATCATTCCTCAGGATTATTTATTCTTTTGAATCATTTATTTCATTATAATCTTTACCATGTTGCATGATTGATGATCCATGTATTGACTAGTTTTAATATTCTTATATTATACTCATGCACATTGATTATGTCATCATCCCCTTATGCTCTACTAATTCTCATAAATTAAATTCAATTGTAAATGCATAAGTTTATTTTTACAGAGAATATGAGGTCAATAATCATATATATAATATTAAATATGCTATTAAGAAGGATAAATAAATTCTTTCTATCCAAACATGTTTCTAATGTTGGGATTATTTGGATATTATTGATGAAAAATAATATTCAATATGAAATGTTCGGTATTGTGGGAAAATAATCCTTGAATTCATGGTTATTATTTATATATGAGTTAATTTTTTTTAATAAAACTATAAACTAAAAGGACCTTGGATATCTAAGTTATCCAATATTTATTTTTTATATTTATTTGGATATTGAAAGTTGGGTCGCATTCACCGGTATCAAATATAGAACATGAGAGAAAATGTTTTTTTACTAAATACAAGAGTGTGGGATTATGGAAATTATATCATGTATCATATAATTATTTATATATTATTGGAAATTAGTATGTTTTCCAGTGATGTTATCTAAATAGTTCTGGTAACCATAATGGGTTTATTAGTAAAATATTGAATATATGTTCAATGTCTTAGACAACCATTTTTATGTTTTACATGACGATACCTTAATGTTGTTAATGACCAATTATGATATGTTTTATTTGGTTAAAATATAGGAAGTGGTTTTTATAACATGATATATTCCTTATAATTTTTTGGAATTATTTTTTAAGGTATTTATATGCTTCAGTTTCTATATGACATATTCTATTTATGTTATTATGGGAACACATGTTTTAGTATTTATATTGACACATGATTAAAGAGTGGTATGATGAATATGTGATTAATTTTATTTTCAGAAAATATCACTTTATATTTAGAATATATGAAAAAAGGGTTCATATATCCTTGGATAAAAAATTTATATTTAATTATGATTTTAGTAGGATATTTTTGATACATGGTTACATATATATAATTCTTTAATTTGAAAATTATGTATTATAGTTGAATTTTAGATATTAATATATTTTTTCATCATATGAAGGACTGTTGAATTTTGGAATAATCTTACATGGTGCTAATAATTTTAGATTCAGTTACTATATAATGATAGTGGGAATATATAGATTTCCCATTTATAATGATTTTATCCATTTAAAATTGATTTTATTGCTCCATACATGAAAAAATTCATCATCAATACTCATTAATTGGATGAAAAGTGCAGAATACAGTGAAAATTTAATAAAATATTAATTTGATATTATCGAGTTAGAATACCTCCTGATATAAAGAGACTATACGTTTCTGAATTCCTCAAATATATGAAATGGGTATTCAAAATGAAAATTTTATCCTATTACATTTCTTTCTGACTAAATTATAGTTTTTTTCACACATATTTCATTTATGTGTTTGTAGTTGATGAATTTTTATGATCAACCAATTTCATTTGGTTAGTGATCTCTGTGAGTCTCTATAATTATTTATGTATTATATTTTTCTTCTATGTCTAAATAAATAATTTCCAATAATATTTTACTACTAGGAATACTAGTATTGATTTATTATAGATTATCTTTTATAATTCCATATCTATCCATTTTAAATAGATGTTATCTTATCAATTTTAACAACATGTGGTTTCAAAAAAATTATTTTTAATTTTCAACCCATTTTTTACCATGAAAAACTATTTCTTGTTAGGATAAAATTTATTTAAAATGGATTAAATATAAAATCAAGATATTTTAAAATAAGATCATTTTTTTCAATATTGTATTTGGCACACAATACCTAACATAAATGACCAATAAAATATATTAATATTATAACCAATTAATTAAACTAGAGGAAATGTATTGTATTAAATATTTTATGATATATATATGTATTTACTTCTCATTATTAATTTATTTATAATTTTTTAGTAATTAATCAATAATTATTGTTTACAGTATTGTAATTATTGAGAAATTTTTTAGAAAATATTATAAATCATTTATATGGATTTTAGAAAATTGATTAGATTATTAGAACATAATTATTTTAAATATTAATTTCAATACTATATTTGGGAAAAATATAGGATCTTTTGGAAAATATTCTCTTCTCAATAAATATTGAAAGAATCATATTTTAAAGATGTAAATTACTTTTCAATAATATGATTAAATTAAAAGTCCTAATATATATTAAATATTATTTAAAGTAAAAAAAATATTTTTATAACTTTTATTTAATTCACCCAATTACTTCTGAATCATATTGATATTGGAATTTAGGAAAATATTTATTTTGGTTTAAAAATGTGTTCTTATGTAAAATGTTTTAAAGAGCACAATGATTCTCCATATTAATTACATAAAAACCCCTAATAAAAAATATTGAAATGAAATTTATAGATTATATAGTAACATATGCTATTTTAAATTCTTAAAATTAGGATTAATAGCTATATTTATTTATAAAAAACAAATTATGCAAGAAAAATATATTTCCTTAGAAATATTTTTTATCTCATTGCGGGTTATGTATTAAATTATATTTTTCCAAATATAATTATTAAATCAGAATTATTTTTATTATTTAATATTTTCACCTTAATTTTTAGTCACAATGAATTGTGAAAATAGCATTAATCTTTAACTATAGTATTGGTAAAAACATATTTTCCAATGTTAAACTATTAACATGAGTGTTAATGAGGTATAAAAAATTTATAAAATATATTTTGAAGCCATATTTAGACACTATATTTTCAAATCGTTTATAATGTTTCTTTTAGATCGTTTTTTCTTGTTAAAAAATCAATCGTCACTTTTTGTTTTCAAATATTATATGTGTTCCAATGACCACATTTATAATAAGTCACCCACTCTATAGTCCTCTTCACACTATAAAAACCTATTTTCTTTGAAAATACCAGAATATATACTTTCCAAACATCCATTAACATTACATAGATAATCATTTTTTATCATAATACATCCGTATGAATTCTTTTTTTGTTAAATTAATGATTTTATCTAAAGTGGTGGTATCATTTTCAACTGACCATTGTTAATTTATTTCTTCTCCACCTCCTATAAATACACTTAAATTTTGATGATATAATAACAAATTAATAACTCATAAAATATTTTGTTATTATGTTAATGAATAAAACCAATAATTGTATTTCATAACATCAAATGGGAAATATCATCATTTATGTATACCATGAATTACAGTCTGATGAACTGATTTAATTTATGTGTTATAATTTAACCCCCTAACTTGTTATAATGATGTATTTATAATTTATAAATTATATTTTAAATTCAATTATCCTTTAATTTTGATATCACATATACCATCATAATTAACATTAAATGGGGTTTGCCAAAATCTCTTCCATGAATGATATACTACCCCCATGTAATGTGATACGATTAAATTTTCAATAACTAATTACTTGTATGTTAATAGCTGTAACGTTAGTGAATTTATGAGATATATATGAAATAATTGTTATATTAAAGGAATCATTATCATTATTAATGGATAATATATCATTTCCTTTTATAATTCCACTAACTAATGAATGATAACATTATTTTTTGTGTTCATATGGTGTATCACCTCCACAATGTGATGGGATTATTTTTTTCATCACCAAATTACATGTATGATATATATATATATGATTATATTTAATGAAATAATATTTTGTTTACAATATGATGATAATTATGGAAAGGTAAAATAATACTTACCTTATTTTCATAATGAATGATGAAAAGTGGAAATGTTACACATGTGTACATATGACCTACCATCTCAATGATCACAATGCAGTTCATTTTTATAACCATCATTTATGATTAAATTTATATATATATATTAAATATTTCAATATTATTATTATTTAATATATGTTTTCATAATATTTCTTTGAAATTCGTGAACACACTGAATGTGTTTGGAATTAATGAACCAAATGTCCAGAAAAACATGTCAGAGACATTTCAGATTATGTATTTAAATAATTAATAAAAATAAATAAACTATATTAGTTAAAAAAGGTGTTAAATAAGTGAAATTTTCTTTTGAATGAAAATACAATATACAATCATATTTTACATGAGTTAATGTACGTACATGTAATTTATAGACTCATATTAAGGGAAATTGCCTCAATTTTCTTTTATTGATGCATATTTTCATGTCATCCCCCTATTTTATTGTATATGAAGTATACAATACACCTTTAGATGTAATATCTGAAATAATCTTGTTATTTTATGATTCAATTTTAATTAATTCTTCCAAGGGAATTTTACATGTATGTTACTATGTGTTAAGGAATATCACAACTCAATTCATTTTTATTAGATTATATTACTTAATTAGTTTATTTGATAATCTAAGATGATATCTGTAATTACTTTTTACCATCAAATATATATTATTTAAACTTGTTTTTTCTAGATCTAAATGTTATACTCATAATCTAATCATTGATTTAATATCAGGTAAATTCCATGACCATTTAATGGGCTTCCCTTCTCAAATTTTTATCTTTGGGAAATCATATAAAGTTATACACATATATTATTTAATGATGTTTATCTACTACACTGTTGATATATTATTCAATAAATCGCATTTTATAATTTTATTTAATGTTTGATTTTATGTTATTTCTTTAACGGAGTAATGATTTTGAAGTTACCAATGTGATAATTTTTTAGGATTTAATATCAATTTAATAACAATTTTTTAGGATGGGATTTCCATTGAAATAAATTAAGTGATATTTTTCTAATAAAACTATTATATTTTATTATCCTATAGTTATTCAGGAAAATTACATATAAAAGTACTATTTTACTCACCTTAGTACATAAAATGGTTTACAAACATTATTTATAAAAATACAACAATATTTCTCCATTCAAATAGAAATGCCTTTTCATCGAAGTCCATTTTTTTGACTAAATGTTTTCAAAAATTATTTTCTATGATTTTTAATGTAAATATTACACAAAATTGTATATTTATAATGTTTCTTAAAAAGAATCTTCCTGTCATTTTTGAAATAAATAAATTTACTATGTTGTTATATAAACTGTAAAGGAATATTAATTTTAAATATATTCCACATAAAAGGTTATTTTCTGCTATCATGGAATGTTAATGTTTTAAATCATCCTTTTTATGTTTAAATGGATATTTTCAAAGAATTTATTTTTTAATGTGGAGATTTTTATTGATTTTAAATAATTGCATTCAAATTTTAGATTATATTTTTTGTCAAGAAATATTCCATGTGGTATATCAAATTCATTTTCTACCATTAATGACTTCTATTGATTTTACAGAATGAGAAAATGTTATTTTTGTAGATAGTTTTTGATTATATGTTAATGGTATTCCTTCTCATAAACAACAACATCACTTAATATTAATTGTGTTTCACTGAGACATGTTGAAATGTTACCATAATCATTTTCTATCAGGTTCGATTTTGATTGTTTCAATATTTTTCCATAGATCTTTATAACATTCCGTGATCTAAAAAAGTTAAGAAATGAAAAATGATTTTTCATGATTTTTATGATAAAAAGTATTAATTATGTTCGTTATTCATTTCATCGACCCTTAACATTTTATATATGATTGGTTGATCACCATTATAGCTAATAGGTGAGCATGATATAGCTTATATTATAGGGGATCCTAGATATCATCAAATGGCATTGATATAACTAATATGATGGTTATACTCATATAGTTTCTGGAGAGCCTAAAATAGCATATGCAATGTGTGCACCTACAAAATTATCTAATTCACTGGGTATTTATACTTGACATTAACAAAATGTATAAAGGAGTTATCAAAGGTTTTAAAATATGGATTTCTAATATATCTATTTTTTCGATAAAATGAGTTTAAAATGGGTTATTGATACAATGTTCCAATGATACAAACACATTTTATTTATCATTTCTATGAGTTTTTAATTATTACCCTAATCAGGGTTATAATCAAATTTATCATGATTATTGATTCTTATGACTCCATCCATTGATAATGATTTATTCCATGTTTTAGGATTGGTGATCTATGTATTGTGGGGCATGAATACTCCTATGTTATACTGATTCCCTATTATTATGTCATAATATCACTAAGTTATTCTTATTTGCATTGATGATACTCAATTGTTAATTCTTCTTTTGTACCTTATTGATCATTTTATGTTACCCTTCTTATATTTCATATTCCCCATCTTGTGAAGAATGGAAAATAAATGATTTCTATTTAGAAATGTTTCAATTTTGAGAAAGATTATGGAAGATAATAATATATTAATATGGAATTTGAAAAACTGGGTTTGGTAAGAAAAAATACTCCCTTGAAATGATTAGTATTTTTATCATAAGATTTTAAACTAATTCATTAAAACACCAATCCAAAAATATCCATGGGTATGGAAGTGATCCAATATTTCCATTTGAAATTCTATATTTTTATGATGAAATTGGGTCACATTCATCAATATCAAATATTTAAATTCAAATATAATATTCATTTCATCAGAACTATTAGTGTGGCTTCATGGTTTTTATAATGAAAAATGATATATTTTTTCAAATTTTAACTAATTTATAATTATATATAATAATTTATTGTTAAATATAACTTTTTAATAAATTAAAATAATTTTGAATAATGTATAGAATGTTATAAAAATTTACCATACTTTACACCATTATATAAAAATAATTATTTATTTATATTTTTCCTATAAATTTAATGTAATTTATAAAAAATTATACAATTTTTCACTAAATAATATAATTTTATAGTAACATAAAAAATAAGAATTATGTTATATTTATTTTTAAAAATATATAGAAATTTATATGATTTAGAAATATTTAAAAACTATTTATAATAAATTATACTAGTTTATACTATTATATAAAAATATATATTAATTTTGTAATTTTTACCAATTTAAAATCATATATATAAGTTGTTATAAATTTATAGTAGCTTTTAATTTTATTTGAATTTCAACAACATGATATAAATTTACATAAAAATATACTAAATTAAATCAATTTATAGTAATTTTATAATAATTTATCATGATTTATATTAATTAAAATCTTTTCATAGTATTTTTTATTTGTATAAATTTATAATCATTTGTATGAATTTATACATATTGATACTTATTCCATATTTCATGATACTACTTAAAATTATTATTTTTTTAAATTCATTAAAATTCAAAATTAACTTATTAAATTTCGTGATAAATCCTAGTAATTTTTATTAAACTATATTAATTGATACTAAATGTAATATAAATTTAATAATATTTAAATAACCGAAAAATTATATAATATTAAAAAATTAAAAACAAAAAAATTACATTAAATTATAATTTTTTTTATAAATATCACTAAATTGATATTATACCAGTTGATTTATAGATCTATTATTGATTTTTATAAGATAAGTTTAGGTAATTAAAAATCACATTTTTTCAATAGAAACAAATTTGTTTTGGTGAATTGAATGGAGAGGGAATGGGAGGGGATGCACATATTTATATTTTAATATTAATATTATCATTTTGTGATAAAATTTCTATAAAAAAAGATTTCTATATGGAATTTTTGAGATAGGTGTTAGAAATAGATTGATTATTTACAACAGGTATTTACGAGGGACTGGTCTATTATAAATAAACATGATGTTGTAAGATTTGTAAAGGATCTATCACAAATAAAAATATTTTTCATTGAATATACCACAAATGATAAATCATAGTTGTTTTATTGACAAATATGTCATCAAATACACATTAGCAGAAGGGTTTATTTATTACATATGTACTACTCTATCAAAAAAATTATTCTATAATAAATTATTTATAAAAAAAATGTTTTCATCGAAAACAGTCCATTCTCTCCATCACACACAAAAATGTGCCAAAAAAAATTCAAAAATTAGTTTATCTATCACAAAAATCATTCAATAAGAGACTATTTATGAAAGATGAATTTCTCCATCACAAATTCTCTGATTCCATAAAATATTTTCACCAAAATTCGATCCCATCATAAATAATCCTTTTTCAAAATTCAATTTTAATGTAGTGAATTTTGAAGCATTTGAACTGACCATTTTTTAATTAAATATAATGAATTACACATTGAAATTTATTCAACACAAAAATTTAGTTAAATTTTCAACCTTTTTTATTTTCATGTAGATTTTAAGGACCATAGGTTGCAACACATAAGGATTAAATTATCTATAGCTCATGGTTCTTCAATATCACCATTAAACATGATTTTAATATGATTTATAACAATCCTTGAAGACATTAACTATAGAAAAAATATTCATATGCATAATTGTTGTAAACGAGGATAGAATCATTCGTTTGGATGTTTTATTTTTGATTTATCATTGATGTATATCTCTTAAACAAAAGAAATTATGAGTCTTCTAGGAATTTCTCAAACTAGGTATACTATGTAGCCACCACTTCAATCACATTTGAATAATGGCATAGACGTATTGATAATAAAAAACTAAATCATAAATCCAATTACACTATAATATCCCCTATAGTATTTTTTTTAATTCCACATTTTGGTCAACAATCAATACAAATTTCCCCTAATTTAATGTGTATAAATGGTTGTTAAAACATTGTCCCTCTTTATTAACAAAAGAGAGTTAATGTATTCTTCCTTTTAATGTCTTTATGAAACTTCAGATTAAAAAGACATGAAAAATTTTCCATATTAAATTGCAGTTAATATAACAACCTATACAAATAGAAATGTAGGGGTAAACCCTTATTCAAATTTTCTTAACTCTGATTGTTTTATTAGAGATTATGTCACCAACAAATTATCACCCAATTTTTTACCGCACCATTTAAAATAATTAATCTACTTCCACATAAGTAGAGGATTTTATCTAGAATCACTACATACCAATTCAAAGTGATCATGGGCACTAAGGAACAATAATTCATCATTTGAAATATACATGGAGTCACATTTTTCTAGTAATTTTCCAAAAAAATGTGCTTTATGACTATATGGGAAATCTCTCTATAAAAAATAAGTGGTAAACGTTTTTAAAATAAATGTATCCACCATATTAAAAGGGATACTAGTTCTGTCTCTCTCACATTGGTTGAAATACTTATTGAGTATAAACATATTTTAGGATCCTATTCTCACTTGATCAAATGTATAAAAAAAATTCACGTTCTCGGTAATCACCATATGTTAGGTAAAAACTCACGTATTTAAGAACAATATTTTTATGTTTAATATTTTATTATAGAATTAAATCACACCTCATCCTTCATATATTAAGGGCTTGTAAATATTTGTAGATTCAATATAATTTGAGATTTATTATTTTTATTATAGATTTTAGGGATCCCCATGGAGGATAATACATTCCCTCTACCAAAAACTTTTCCACCCATCATTTAATTACTATAAAATACATCTGGGGTGAGAGTGGATGTAATTTCATGACATGAACCACATGGTCCAATACCATAAGATATATTATATCAAGTGTCTCTCTATATGAAAAAGTATATATTCTAACTACAATGATCTAAATATGATAATGTGGAGATTATACCCTTCATATGATGTAATCAATCCGGATAATAATTAATATTCACAGGGGAATTAATGCATAATTAGAGTAAATATGGAAACTAATGATGGAATATATGATATATATACATAATAGTGTCCAATGATGGAAGATTTATATATTAATAAATGTTGATAATAAAAAAACTACTCTGCCCACTGCAGTCTGACCATGTTCTCTCTTATTCTATGCTCCACCGACTCAGCCATCCACCAAATGGCCATTTTTATTCACCATGATTCTCTTGGAATCTACATGTTCATCGAAATTCATGTGTCTGGTGTGATTAATAGAAACAGTTGGGTACCACCAATGTGTCCTTAACTGTTGATCAAAAATATATAAATGTATTTCAAAATACTAGTCGATGTGGAACAATAATATACATAATCAAATAAAAATTTAGTAGTAGTGAACTAACCAAACCGCCATGAACCCCCTACCATTCCTGTTTTGACTTCATGATGGAATGATAATCCTGGAATGTCCCATGTAGCAAAGGACACTGTATGAAACTCATAATCCATCACATAATGGACCATCACATGGTTCATGGAATCCATCCCTTGAAAACAGATGTAGTAACCAAACTATTCAATATGTTAGTTAATTTTTTGCTAATAATCAACATGGTATCGTGTATACATGTACATTAGTTCACCATTTCGATCATGAACATAATTTTTCAGTCAACTATTCATCAAGGGTTCCAGTCACAAATCGACTAGGTGTCTTGTTTTCTTCTCACAGATCAACCAGACATTGAGTGAAATACTTATACATCAACAATACAACGACAAAGATGATACGTGGATTCTAGTTCTACGAATCCATCATCAATAAGCCTCCATGGAATCATTATATCTCAAAAGTATTGTATGGAATTTTTCTCTAAAAACCACTTCGAATTCATTATACCATTCACAAATAAAATATTCCTTGAGTAAAATCAAAAATAGGTGTTGAGAACAACCTCATCATGACATTCCATCGTAACTCCACTATATGGTGGGGTCCATCATTGAAAAAACACAAAAGTTATGAATTATCTCTCACTAAGGGGTAAATATTTCTCAATAACAACTATTTTTCTATGGACCAAGCCAATATTCCATCAAACCTCACACCCATCATGGTCTGAAACATGGCCTGAAGGGTGATCCTGATCCCCACATACTGGAAACTAGTGTCGGGCTTCAATGTAATCACAATGTGAATAATTTTTCCCAAAAAATGGGGATCCAATAAAAAAACTAATCATTTACTAAATATAAGGCACCAACCTTAAACATTACTTATTATTAAATTAAATGAATAATTCACATTGAGGGTATTTTTAGGTTTAGAGTTTTAGAGAATTAGGACATAACTATTACATCTCAAATATTACAAAGTATACACTTCGACTAATTTTCCATAAAATTAAAAAAAAACTTTAAAAGAAACATGTCTAGTTACATGTTTTAGATAGAATGTCTTTCCTTGATCCCGTCTATGACCCTATTCATCTTTAAGCCCTGTGGAAAAAATTTCCAAAACTTGGGATGAGCATAAAAAGCCCAGTAAAGGATACACAAAGAAGGAATACAGTTAGTTTTTCAAAACAAAAAGTAAACCTTGTGTACTTTACCCAAAGTAATACTTTTCACCTTTATGAAGTAGTAAAAATCTTCACTGAATAAAAGACCATTACTTACACTTTTATAACCAAAAGATTACCATAAACCCCATATAAAGAACACATATAATATAAAGGTAACTTGGGACATACACATACTTAAATGGAATAACCATACAGTCAACTACCACAGATACTTAATGGAATAGCCATATGGCCGACTTCCATACCCAATGCATTGGAGATTATAACATAACCACCCATCCTGGTATTCACGGCACCACCTGTCATACGGTTTATCATGTAACCACCCGTAAAATGTCCAAGTACCATCATTACAGATAAAATATTGAAAATATAAACATTCCAATAACAAAATTTCATTTTAAATCACAATAAGTAATTTCAAGATATTGAATTAATCAATCCATTTTAAAAAATCATTTAAAAGAGATTTTTTAATCAAAGTGTCCCATAAGACATTGATGGTTTTAATGGAATTATAATTTTAAAACATTAATATACATATAAATAAACACTGAAAACCAATTTGAAAGCATGGACATTAATGATAATGATTTAAAATAATGAATCTTTAAAACATTTAAAACGATATTTTTGTTAAAGAGTTTTTAACAAAATGAGAGACTCTTGAATACAAAAAATTATAGAATAACATTTAATCCAAAATTTATAATATCATGAGAATAAAGGGATTCATGATATAATATGTCAAAGGACAGTATACACACCATATAAGAGTGAATTGGTGCATAACAACAATGAAGTCTCAATGGAAATGTAAATTGAGATGAAATCCATTATAAATATGGTATCCTTAAAATAAGGATAAATCTATCACATTATTATGTGTGAGAAATATAAATACTCCCAATATAAGTGGATATTATGTGTGAAACAATCAGAGGACATTCACATATAATCTTGAAAAAACCAATGACATAGATATATAACTCAATGAAATGATATTGAGTTATGATTTCCCATACAAGTTCATAAGAATTTATCAACGAGATAATTATGTGTAGAAATAGTATATCCACACAAAGGTCTGTGGAAATTACAACATAGAGATTCCACAAATAATCTTGGCATAATAAAAACCACAAGTAGAGGTTTAACCCAAATAATTTAATGTGGGTTATGAAGTTCCCTTACTGAAATCGGACAGCCTAACGACGTCACTTTAAAATTCAGAAAATGAGTTGATGAGAGAGAAAATGGTATCTTATCACTTGGACATAAAATTTACATAAATAAGGATATAGAAGAACATATCCCAACATAATAGTTTGTGAATTAAAAGACATAACAAAAGAAGTCTTTTAAACAGAGGAGGCTGAAAGGTCCCCTTACCGAGTTGGGTAACTTTCGTAACGAACACCCCATGGAAGAAGGGTCATAAATTGAAGATGTAAATACCCATAAATGAAATTATACAACACAAAGTGTATAATAATGGGAAGTACATACACCACTGAAAATAAATAGTGTAAAAATTATCATAAATTTCACGGGAATAAAAGTGTGATGAAAAATCCCTTACGAGAACTCGGCAGACTAACAACACCACTTAAAACATCCAAAAATGGATTTGTGAGATCAAACAGGGTCTCTCATAATATGAACATAAAAAGTACAGTATGAGGAATATAAAATAACATCCCAAAACATAAGAAATATGATCTTAAAAGAAATGACATAAAAGAGAGTATTTAAAAATAAAGAGAGAGGTTGGATCTCTTACAAAAATTCGGCAGCCCAACAACGCCACTCAAAACATCCAAAATGGTTTGATGAGAGAAAATAGGGTCTCCCATAATATGAACATAAAAATTACAGTAAGAGTAATATAAAAGAAGATACCAATAATAAGAAAGATTATCATAAAAGGAATGACATAAAAGAGTGTACTTAAACAGAAAGAGAGGGGTAGGATCCCTTACGAAAATTCGGCAGCCTAACGGCGCCACTTAAAATTATTAAAATGAATTGATGAGAGTAAGAGGGGGTATATCATCATATGAAAATAAATATTGAAGTATAGTGAATATAAAATAACACCCTCCTACATAAGAACATGGATCATAAATGATATTTCATAAAAGAGGGTACTTGAAAAGAAAAAGAGAGGGCATATCCCTTACCTCGTTTCCGACATGACTCGATCGATTTTTAATCTTCTTTAAATCGGGTAACTATTTTTGATTTGAGCTCAAAGGCTTCCTTGGAAAGGATTCTGCCCAAAAGTGAGGCTTAAATGATTAAAAGAGGGATGTGGAGAGATGGAATGGGTAGGGGTTGGCCGAGTGAAAGACTTGAGAGGTGTGGGTAAGGTGGTAGAGGTGGGGGCCTTTTATAAGAGGAGAGGAGGGCCACTCTTGGAAAGTTATAAAAGGTTACTTTATTATAAAATGATTTTCAGATTTTAAAGGTCCCAAAATTAATTATTTTTAGGATAAGGTGATAATAATTCTAAATACACCCATCCAATAGGTTTTTGATATGTTTAGGTCTTACATTTTACATTATCTTTTAATTTTATTTAAATCGTTAAATAATGAGGTAATAGCTTCATCATCAGGGTGTCCTAAATAATTTAATTCATTTAATGTCTAAAAATTATAAAAAAATATCATGATGTAGGAAATATTTTCAAATTTCTAATGAATATTTATAGTATAAAATATGACTTGAGTAACCCCATTTAAAAATTGTTTTAGTAAAACAACTCATGTTTGTGAAATTTTTAATTTAACATTAAATATAATGTTATTTATGTCATTTTCCTAACAAAGTGGATCCATGGGGTCCCCAAGCTGGCCCATGGATTTTATTGGTCCGTCATGACACATCCAATGAGGGTAGGACATCTGTCTATGTCATTTCATAATATTTAAACATTATTTTTACCTTAAATTACACTAATTACCTTTAATAGCGATTAATAAAACATAAATGTTACAATTCACCAAAAAATTATTTTAATCTCATTGAACCAAATTTTACTTCTTAATGACAACCATGTATGTCGGATTTTTTGAAATCAAAATGCATAAGTGGCAATGTTTCATTTAAATGAATAATCAGTTTCTTTAACTACAACTTATTGGTTTCATTATTCATCAAAAATTGAAGTTTTTCAGAAAAATAACAAAAATTCACCCTAAGATATATTTGATATTCTGAATTCAAAAATGATGTCTATTTTAAAAAATTCAAAACATATATGTTGCGTTAATTAATTTAATAATTAATTCCCACTGTCAAAACAAATAGTGTGTTTTTAAGAAACAATATCTATTAAAAGATTGACACTAGTTTAAGTCCAATTTCAAAGTGAAATTAAATCCAATGACAACCATTAAATTAAATGGGAAAAATATATTATAAAATAACCTTTAATATAAATTAAAAATATAATCTATCCATATAAATATATCATATTGAAAGAAGTTTTTGAATTAAAATACAACATTTTCAATAAAAATGATCTTTATCGGAAAAATAACAAAATTTTACACAAAGTAAATTTTGATGTCCAGATTCTAAAGAAGGATTTTATTTTGACAAATAAAACATAAAAATTCTCAAAAGTTAATTTAAAAAGGGTTCTCCATCAAAAGTTGCTTAATCAACTTTTTAAAGAATATTAGATGTTTTTTGTTAAAAATTGGATTCATTCGCATTTTAAGCCTCTAAAATTTATTAGATAATAGTAAAATACTTGAAAAACATATATAATCATTTTGTGGTTAGTTACAATCTTTCCTACCATTACAATGGCCAGGAATTAACTACCATTTAAAATGATATTATTTTATTATTAGAGTGCAACATAAGATTTCAAAGGAACTCATTGTCGCATATTGGGTATGCCATAGAGCATAGTGTTCTCTTTAAAGAATTATTAATATTTTATTCAAAAATATGGATAAATATAAAAATGTCATATTTTTTATTTACCTGGGGTGTTACATCCTTCCACCCTTTTTGGGAATTGCATCCTCGCAATTTTAAAATTGGGCTTGGAAACTTCATTAAAAGCCTCACATCAGAAAAGGAGTAAATTAAACTACCACTTAAAAAGAAAGAAAGGGAAGTACAAAGGTCACTCGAGTTAACCCATACTAGGATTCCATGTATGAAAACATGGATATGGAAGAAAAAACAAAGGGTCATGTTCTGAGGGAGTGTGATAGAAAACATGTTTAAGAGAATGTTAACCACCAGAAAATCACAAACTTGTGATGGGTTAAACTGTATTGGATTCCCCAGTAGGAAAAGTTAAAGGAAACCATTTTTTTAGATACTTTTCATTGAGGAATTTATTTTTTAGCTTAACTAAAACATAAGGAATCATACTTACTTGTCATGTTCACTTTCAAATTTTACTACATTTCTTACACAAACTCATATTTTCTCCAAAAGATGAGTATTTAGGAAGACTTGTACACATTAAGAGTACTATAATCAACATCTAGAGAATCACCTCATCCACAAAAGAGAACTGTATACTTCCAATGTATTTAGACCTTATCCAAAACTAAAACCAAAAGGTTTAGTATGAGATCAAATAATACCCAAAAAGGATAATTTCTTATAAAAAGGAAATATATTCTTAATCTCCAAAATTTTTCCAACAAGAACCAAAGTTCAACAAAGACCATTCAATAAAAAACTATCCATAAAATTAATCAAAGTAATCCAAACTAAGATTGAAACCCAAATCTATGAAGGATTTAATGACATTCTGTTCCAAATTAAATCATAACATTTATCTCTAAATAACACCAGTTACTCTTAAAGTCTCACATTGAAAAGTAATTATCCTAATCACATATCGTCCATGATAGGTTAATAATTTCCATAGATAACCCAAAATTAACTTATTCTAGATTCATAAGATCATCTTACTATAAAGAATTTTTCAAACTAACCAGGGACTTCACGTAGTCCAGTGGTAGGTGATAAATACCAGTTGCATTTTGGTTGTGGGTTCGATTCCCACAGCTTTGTCCGACTCGACGGGTTGTCTCACGGTCTGTGTGTTGCCCTTTTTCCAAAATCATATAATTCTTAAAACATTCCTCAAAACGAGTTAAAATATTCAAAAAGTTATCATAACTTATTTTAACCTCAATTTTATCTCATGCCTTTCATTTTCCATCAGATCACAGAGTAACCCATAATTACCTAAAATGTAAGGATCATATAAACCATGATGGTTACCATTATAATTATTACCTAAACTTCCACATCGAGTTGTTCATCTCGTACATGATGCATTAGAGATTTCACCAAGGTTCAAGTGGTTGATCATGACTCCTTGATAGTTGGTTTAGCACAACAATGAGTTTCTTCATCGAATCCCCCATTTCGTCTAGTCTCTTAATCAGATAAACACCCCAATTTCCATCAAACCCATTGTCACTTTGGTGCATGCTATATCCATCCATTTACTAAAAATAGAAATGTCAGTGTGCGTATATCAACAAAATCATCATGTCCTAATGAGGAAGAAAAACACTAATATATACTTACTCATTCAATTTATCTAAGAACTATTACTCTTTCTAAAATCCTAGCCATTGTAGTAATGTGGCTTATTCTTATAGAATACTCTAACCTCTAATGATATCTAAACCTCCCTTTGATACCTACTATAAGGCCCCAACCTTAAACATTACTTATTATTGAATAAAATGAATAATTCACATGGAGGATCTTTTCAGGTTTAGAGTTTTAGAGAATTAAGACATAAATATTACATCTCAATGATTAAAATGTATACACTTCTACTAATTTTCCATAAAATAAAAAAACCACTTTAAAAGAAACATGTCTACTTCCATGTTTTAGATTGAATGTCTTTCCTTGATCCCATCCTTGACGCTATTCATCTTTATGACCTATAAATAACATTTCAAAAACATGGATTGAGCATAAAAAGCCCAGTAGAGGATACACAATGAAGGATAACTGTTAGTTTTTCAAAACAACTAGTAAACCATGAGTACAGTACCCAAAGTAATACTTTTCACCTTTATGAAGTAGTAAAAACTCTTCACTGAATAAAAGACCATTACATAACCTTTTGTAACCAAAAGATTACCTTAAAACCCATATAAAGAACAGATAACATATAAAGGTAACTTGGGACATACTCATACTTAAATGGAATAACCATACGGTCGACTTCCGCACATACTTATTGGAATAGCCATACGGCCGACTTCCATACCCAATGCATTGGAGGTTATAACGTAACCACCCGTCCTTGTATTCACGGCACCACCCGTCATATGGTTTATCATGTAACCACCCGTAAAATGTCCAAGTACCATCATTACAAATAAAATATTGAAAATATAAACATTCCAATAACAAAATTTAATTTGCAATCAAAATAAGTAATTCCATGATATTGAATTAATCAATCCATTTTCAAAAATCATTTAAAAAAGATTTTTGAATCAAAGTGTCCCATAACACATTGAAGGTTTTAATGGAATTATAATTTTTAAACATTAATGTCCATATAAAAAAACACTGAAAACCATTTTGAAAACCTAGACATTAAAGATAAAGATTTAAAATAATGAATCATTAAAACATTTAAAATGATATTTTTGTTAAATAGTTTTTACAAAATGAGAGACTCTTGGATACATATAATTGCAGAATATCATTTAATCTGAACATTATAATATCATGAGAATAAATGGATTCATGATATAATATGTCAAAGGTTAGTATACACACCATATAAGATTGAATTAGTGCATAACAACAATAAAGTCTCAATGGAAATATTAATTGAGATGAAATCCATTATAAAGATGGTATCATTAAATTAAGCATAAATCTATCACATAATTATGTGTGAGAAATATAAATACACCCAATATAAGTGGTTATTATGGGTGAAACAATCAGAGGTCATTCACACAAAATCTTGGAAAAACAAAACTAATGACATAGATATTTAACTCAATGAAATGAGATTGAGTTATGATTTCCCATACATGTTCGTAAAAATTTATCAATGAGATGATTATGTGTAGAAATAGTTTATCAACAAAATGGTTTGTGGAAATTACAACATAGAGATTCCATACATAATCTTGGCAAATTAAAATCCAGAAGTAGAGGTTTATCCCAATGAATTGAATGTGGGTTAAGAAGTTCCCTTACAGAAATCCGAAAGCCTAACAGTGTCACATTAAAATTTAGAAAATGAGTTAATGAGAGAGTATATGGTATCTCATCACTTGGACATAAAATTTACATAAATAAGGTTATAGAAGAACATATATCAACATAATAGTATTTGAATTAAAATACATAAAAAAGAATCCTTTTAAAAAGAGGAGGGTGAAAGGTCCCCTTACCGAGTTGGGTAACTTTCGTAACGTACACCCCATGGAAGAAGGGTCATACATTGAAGATGTAAATACCCATAAATGAAATTATTCTACACAAGGATTATAATAATGGGCAGTACATACACCACTCAATGTAAATAGTGCCAAACGTATCATAAATGTCACAGGAATAAAAGTGAGATGAAAAATCCCTTACGAAAACTCGGCAGCCTAACGGCGCCACTTAAAACATCCAAAAATGGATTGATGAGATCAAATAGGGTCTCTCATAATATGAACATAAAAATTAAAGTATGAGGAATATAAATGAAGATCAAAAAACATAATAAATATGAGCTGAAAAGAAATGACATAAAAGAGATTACTTAAAAAGAAAGAGAGATGTTGGATCTCTTACGAAAATTCGGCAGCCTAACGGTGCCACTCAAATCTTCCAAAATGGATTGATGAGAGAAAATAGGGTGTCCCATAATATTGACATAAAAAGTAAAGTAAGATTAATATAAAAGAAAATCCCAATCATAAGAAATATGAGCTTAAAAGTAATGACATAAAAGAGTGTACTTAAAAAACGAGAGGGGTAGGATCCCTTATGAAAATTCGGCAGCCTAACAACGTCACATAAAATTATTAAAATGAATTGATGAGAGTAAGAGGGGGTATCTCATCATATGAAAATAATATTTTCAGTATGGTGAATATAAAATAAAATACTCCTACATATGAACATGGAGCATATATTAAATGACATAAAAGAGGGTACTTGAAAAGAAAGAGAGAGTTTGGATCCCTTAACTCGTGTCTGACATGACTTGATCGTTCTTTAATCTCTTTTATATCCGGTAAATCTTTTTGAATTGAGCTCAAAGGCTTCATTGGAAAAGATTCTGCCCAAAGGTGAGAATTTAATGATGAAGAGCGGGATGTGGAGAGATGAAATGGGAAGGGGTTGGCCGAGCCTAAGGCTTTAGAGGTGTGGGTAAGGTTGTAGAGGTGGGGGCCTTTTATAAGAGGATAGGAGGGCCACTCTTGGAAAGTTATAAAAGGTTACTTTATTATAGAATGATTTTTGGATTTTAAAGGTCCAAAAATTATATATTTCAAGGATATGGTGATAATAATTCTAAATCCACCCATATAATAGGTTTTTTGACATGTGTATGTCTTATAATTTACATTATCTTTTCATTTTATTTAAATCGTTAAATAATTAGGTAATCACTGCATCATCATGGTGTCATAGATAATATAATTCATTTAATGTATAAAAATTATAATAAAATATAATGATATATTAAATCTTTATATATTTATAATGAATATTTATAGTCAAAAGTATGACTTGAATAACCCCATTTAAAAATTGTTTTAGTAAAACAACTCCTGTATGTGACATTTTTATTTTAAAATTAAAGAAAATGTTATTTATGTCATTTTCCTACCAAAGTGGCTCCATGGTGTCCCCACGATGAACCATTGATTTTCTTGGTCGGACATGAAACATCCAATTAGGGTAGGACATGTGTCTAGGTCATTTCATATTATTAAAACATTATTTTTACCTTAAATTACACTCATTACCTTTAATCGCGATTAATAAAACATAAAATTTACTATTCACCAAAAAATTATTTTAATCTCATTGAACCAGATTTTAATTCTTAATGACAACTATGTTTGTCGGATTTTTGAAAATCAAATCACAGAAGTGGAAAAGTTTCATTTAAATGAAAAATCAGTTTCTTTAACTTCCACTTAGTGGTTTCACTATTCATCAAAAATTGATGTTTTTCAGAAAAATACCAAAAATTCACACTAAGATTTATTTGATATTCCGAATTCAAAAATGATGTCTATTTTACAAAATTCAAAACCTATATGTAACAGTAGTTAATTGAATAATTAATTACTGTTGTCAAAACAAATAGCGTGTTTTCAAGAAACAATATCTATTAAAAGATTGACACTAGATTAAGTCTAATTTAAAAGTGAAATTAATTCCAATGACCACCATTAGATTAAATGGTAAAAATTTATTATAAATACAATTTATTATAAATTAAAATTATAATCTATCCATATAAATAAATCAGATTAAATGGAGGTTTTGAATTAAAATGCTACATTTTCAATAAAAATGATCTTTATCGGAAAAATAACAAAATTTTACACAAAGTAAATTTTGATATCCAGATTCTAAAGAAGGATTTTATTTTGTCTAATACAACATATAAAATTTTCATAAGTATATTTAAAAAGGGTTCTCCATCAAATGGCAGTTAATCGGCGTTTTAATGAATATTAGATGATTTATGCTTAAAATTGGATTCATTTTCATTTTAAGCCTCTAACATTTATTGGATAAAAGTAAAATATTTGACAAAAATATTTAATTATTTTTGTAGTTAGTTACATTTTTTCTCGCCATTACAATGGCTAGGAGTTAACTACCATTTAAAATGATATTATTTTATTATTAGAGTGCAACGTATGATTTCAAAGGAACTCTTTGTCACGTATTGGGTACGCCATCGGGCATAATGTTCCCTTTAAAGTAATATTAATATTTTATTCAGAAATATGGATAAATATAAAAATGCCATATTACTTTATTTACCTGGGGTGTTACACTGAATCTAACAAATAAGTATAAAGAAATAGAAAAAATTATCTATAGACTACAACTTCTAAAAAATTAGACAAAAAAATGATAATAAATCACACTAACATGATCTCAATGTGACCTCTTGGTCACCAAAAACAATAATACCAACCTTCTCTAGAGGTAAAATTGAACCAGAAATATGAACCAACAAAATAGATCGGGTCTTCCGATGTTGTATGACACATATAGGGTGTGAGCATATATATCATGGTAGGTAATCCACATGGATTCCATGGACATATTATTCCAAAATAGTCCACATGTACTGGTTCGAAATACGTTTTGAAAATGTTATTTTTGAACACTTACAGCATGTAAACATATATTTTAACGAATTAACACTTAAATAACACACAAAATATTATTTTTCAAAATCATATCCATTTTATCATCCCATTTCAAAAAAATAAATAAGAAAATATTCATACCGAATTATTGAAGTGGAATAAGATGTATGTGATGGAAGAAAATTCAACTCTTATAAACTAGGTAGGATATAATTCCCAACATGCAGTAAAAATAAAAAAACAAACTAATACTAATCATTGTAACTTCATAAACATATCTTGAGTGAATCCATGAATATACTCAGTTCAAACTCACCTGCCACATATGACGTAACTTTATATTCAATAACAAAATGGCCTCCTTAAACTATCTAATATAGTGTAATGTACAACATGGATTCTCAATAAATACAGGGGGTACAACCCATCTAATGGAGGTTGATAAGAAACCATCAATCGAACCTATAGATGATTAACATGAAACTCATTTTAATAATAATACTCGGTGGAAAACAATATATAATCAATAAACAAGATCATTCTCATTCACAGAACACCATAGGGGAAAACATCATAGGGTCTAGTGGTAACCAAATCACAATAGGGTCCCAATGCACGAGCCACTAGATGGGATTGTATCCTAAGTTATTGTGGTTTCCAAAACTATGAGAAAACTATGAACCCCCATTCAAATCAATTTCTTTCATTATAAAATTCATTCAATAATTAATTCTCACATGGAAACAAAAATTTTCCATAATCAAAACCACCTACCAAATATTTTGAAATTACCAATCAATCCTTCACACTACCCACATTTTAAATCCATTTTCATAAACATTATAATATTCAAACCATTCCCATAAATCACATTATTTCCTATACTGATATCTAAAAAAATAAAATATTTGAATAATACATTCACAACATGTTACATCAAAACTATCTTTTCAATGAGAACACAATTTTCCAACCAGGAATTTTATATTTCCATTCCAAATATATTTACATATCCATTTCTAAAATATTTTCTAAAGTAAATGTAAAACACAAATTTCATGTAAATAATTCCAAATGGGAAGTTATATTATTTAAGTTACCAAGTGTGTCTATAGTTATAAACGGTACATCGTTCAAATCATTCCATAAGACCTATCTGAAAAGTGCCAGAAGGGAAAAGGACTCCATAACACATTTTATCCCACATTTAATGTATAAAAACCGTTATATTTATTACACACTAAAAATTAATTTTTTATATAAATATTCACTTACGATACTTATGGGGATCTTGAGGTCTAGTGTTTAGGATATTAGGATAATTACATAACAACGTAGATAATAAAATAAAACATCCTTTTTGAAAACACCTTTTACATGACAACAATATTTCCTTGTTTTTACCATTGGATATGGTAACCTGAGGAAACACATAAGAAAAGTTTGAGCTATAAAAAACATCAAGGGAGTAAATAATTCATAAAATGAATAACAAAATACATGTTAAAAAATAGGCATATCAATGAATCATTAGAGAAGCATGGACATAAAGGCATGATATAACAAGATGATCATCACAAGTAGATGTGGTAAAAAATTTAACATGATAATAGCATGATCCAAGACTCATTTTACATAGATCATGTGTAGTCCATCATTGCACTTGAGTTATCATAATTAAACCACAATTACACTTAAAAAATCATGATACTAATCATTAACCAACACATTTAGGCACTATGAGGGTGCACCCTTCTTAATAATTTCATTTCATGAATAAGTGGGACACATAGATCTTGAAACATGGATTATTTAAAAGTCATAATTTATACCATGAATAAGATATGTGGAATAAATATATGTAAATTATCAATCAAAATGCACATGTGAATAAATATGAATACCCCTGATAGAGAAATGTGTATGGTATTCACTTACTTTATGATTTTAGCATGAGAAATTTTGGTGTAACTTCGAAAGTATAACAACATAAAATATAAGTCTTAAAATGGGTCGATGATAGATAAAAATATATCTACTCATTTATACTTGAAATGAAATGTACATGGGTCATGGAAAAAAATTTCCAAACACATGTAATCGAATTTGGATTCCAAATATATTAGAATATTATGAATGGAAATGGGGAGAGGGAAAATTATTATATAATATTGGCATAGTAATGGGTGTACATGAAAGGAATTAATGAGGGAGAAAGAGTTATATATTTATCAAAAAATTATGAGGGATGCATGGGGATGTTTTAAATCATACCCCAACATTTTTAATTCAAATTTAATGTGTATAACAAGATAATGAAGCTTGTACAAAAATGAGAAAGGAAGAAATCCATTACATGGAAGTGTGATCCTAAAGGCTTGGTAGAGGCTGGAGAGAGGCTTCTCTGGATCATGGGGTCCCTTTGGATGATTATAGAGAGAGGTGGGAAGAGAGAGAAAATTCGTTATTATTATTATTTTAGACTGTACACATCAAAATAATCAAAACCACAAACAATACCATGGTTTTCCGAAGTTTTTTTTGCTAAAGTGGAGAGTAAAAATTATTCTATATGGATAATGGCCAAACTTATTAAAATATTAGGCTTGATTATGTGGAGTTGAGTCACACTTTCGAGGAAAAAATTTTAAATTGTTAAAAGGATGTATATGTTTTGGAGGGTCCACTACGGCTTTGATAAATTAACCAAAAAAATTAAAATATCACATTATTTAAAGTTAAAACATATATAGACCAAATTTTTATTTTTATATTATTTTATTACCTTCTTATTGGGTCATTATGATGTCATAAAAAAATTATATATTTAAATGGTTTTTAATTTTTACCCAAAAATTCTACATTCTCAAAAAATTATGAAAAGTTCACCATTTGAAAATTATGAAGTGCTGATTTCAAAAATAATATTTTTTTTATCTAAATAATTTTTCTAAATATGTGAATTTTTACTTTTAATATAAAAACCACCATTTTTTGAGGATACATGGGTTTTGATAAAAACAACTTTCAAAGCCTAATAAAATATAAAATTTTATTCATAAATATTATAAAATAATTTATATAAAATAAAATTAATTTTCTAATATTTTTTTATTAAAATATAATTTAATTTAAAAAATCATTATCTCATAAATTTTGATTTCACAATGGAATTTAAATATTAACTAAAAATACAATTTTTGTTTTAAAAACCATTTAAAAATTATAAATAATAAAAGAAATGTATATTATTTATTCAATACAAAAATAATGAAAATAATCATAATTCTAGGGTCTTGTTACATAACACCTTATAACACCCAAATAAGACCACAGGGTAAAGTGCGCGATGATGAAAGAATCTTGGGGAAGCTCAGATAACATTTCTCTGTTGGTAAACTCTATTGACATCAACTTTTCATATGTGATGTTTTGTTCAAACATAAAATGTTGAAGTTTGACTTCAGATTTGTCATGATCGAAGCCCGGTTATTCTATATCCTTTCTCAGCTCTAACAAATAGGCTTATTATGGGTTAATTTTACTGGATGAGTACATCTCTACCTTTTTCTGAGTAAATTGGATTTGATAAAGCCCTGTATTTATGCTAATCGTGTGATCATTGTTCAGTGGCTATCTTCCCATCAGTAAAAATTCATAACATTATTTGAAAATATAAAAACATAAAACCAAGCATGTACATATTTATTATATAAAAATTTTATATAATAATTAATTTAATCAGATCTAGAATAATTTTTTTCAATAAACAATTTTGGTCATTACAATAATCCCCCTTAATAAGTTTCACCATCAAAAAATACAATCCTAGAACAAAAATATATGAGGTTATCTCTTGTTTACCACATCCTCTAATTCCCACCTTGTTTTATCAAACATCTGTTTTCTCCACAACACCTTGATGAGGTGTATTGTCTTATTTCATAGAACATTTCTAGATGATCTAAAATCTTAATCATCTTTGCTTTATAGGATTGGTCATTATCCAATGGTACCACCTCTGGATTGAGTACATATCATGGGTCAGGTATGTACATCCTCAATTGTGATACATGAAATACATCACATAATAGAGACATTTCTGGTGGGAGTGCCAGTCGACAGACCACTACTCCAATGCGATCAAGGATCTCAAAAGGGCCAATTTACTTTAGACTATGCTTTCCCTTATTCCCAAATCTCAAAACTCTCTTTCACAATGATATTTGGTGGAATACCATGCTTCCAAAATCAAACAATAAATATTTTTGATGACTATAAACATAACATTTTTGTCAACTATGACTAGCTTTAACGTGCTACTTGATGGTCTTAACCTTCACCACAATTTCATTGACCATTTCTAGACCTAGTAGATTTTATCTTCAAATTCATCACAAACATGCTAGTGTTCTACACCTTTTCACATAATGAGCATCATAAGGAGCCATTTGGATGCTTGTTTGGAAACTGTAATTGTAAGAGAGCTCATCCAGTGGAATATGTTAAATTGATCTGCCTTTGAGTTCAATTGAACTTGCTCTCAACATTAACTCAAGTGTTTGGATTTTACACTCATATTTACCATCATTTTGAGGATGATCAGATGTTTTAACATTCATCTCAGTATTTATACCATGTTGGAGACTATTCTAGATCATACATGTGAATCTTTGTTATCGATCATATATAATAGATAGTGGCACTTCATGCATCCTTACCAATTGTCTGATATATATCTGTGCTAGTTGATACAACAATAAGTCCCCTAAAATTTCAATTATTTGTGTTCTCTTTGTATGATTATCCAAAAAATCCATATATCATTGTTTCCTTTGGATGTCATTAGTAGTTTGGTTAAAAATTCAATGGTGATGTTCTCCCATTTCCATGTTTGTATTGGTAATTTTTGCATCATCCTTTCGACTTATTCATTTCAGCCTTTACCTTCTAACATACTGGGAAAATGTATTTATACATAGTGATCTCCCTTTATATGTTATACAAACAACAATGATCTTATAGATCTCATTACATCCTGGATTTTCTTGGGTGAATGGAGAAATTTGAACAATGTGATTCATCCAAATGTTCATTCGTTATCTCGGAATATGATGGAAGACATAGTCTTGTCTCAAATCTCAAAATTCATTCTTCCTTAACATTGAAAACCGTGGATTTCCCTTTTTGAATATTTTCCAATTTTTTCTGTATTCCCATATCATACTTTGGAGCATCCTTTAACTATTTTAAAATAGACTATTGAGAAATAATTTGTGAAAAGTTTGATGTTGTTTCCTAATTTTTTATTAACGTGGTCATTTTATAAAATTTAAGAATATTGGATATTTTTAAATTCTCATCAATTAAAGAGTTGTTTGATCCTTTCTTCATAGAGCATCTGACACTTTATTCTCTTTCCATGTATGGTAGTAAATTAAGAAATCAAATCTCTGATCATCTCTAACAATATTTGTTGGTACATGTTCAACTCTTTCTAAGTTAATATATATATGAGTATTTTTTGATTCATATATATTTCACACTTCTCCCCATAGTTGTAATGTTTCCAAATTTTTAATGAAATGATTACTTCAGCCAACTCTAGATAATATGATGGATAGTTTTTCTCAAGAACATTCAATTTCATTGACACATAGGAAATGACATTGTCATTTTTCACCAAAAAACATCCCATTAACCTTTTTTGAGCCTCACTGAATACCACAATGTGTTTTCCACTTATGGGTGGCGTGAGATAAGGTGCAATGATAAACTGATTTTCAACTCCATGAAGCTATATTCACAATCATCAATCCAAGAATACTTGACTCGTTTATGAGTTTTCTAGGTTTTAGGTATAGAAAATCAGGATAAATTTATCACAAATTGGATATAATATCCAGCTAACCCAAGGATGCTATGGATCTCCATCACAGATGTCAGCCTTGGCCATCCCTAAATTGTATTTGTCTTAGTGGGAACCACAAATATCCCATTTCTTGTAATAATATGTCCCAGGAAAGAGACACCCTTCTACCAGAACTCAAACTGATTTCCTTTTCATGGATATTATTTTTTCCTAAGGTCTCTAGTACAGTTCATACATTCCCCTCATGGTCCTCCTTGGTTTTATAGTATATTATAATATCATCAATAGTCACTACAAAAAATTTTCTGAGGTAATATATAAAGACTCTATTCATCATGTTTATAAAGATTTCCTGATCATTAGTGAGTCTAAAAGGAATTAATATGAATTCATAGTTCTCGTAACTTGTATGAAAATTAGTTTTGGTGATATACCCCTTCTTTACCCTTAATTAATAATATCTCAACCAAAAATCCACCCTGGAGAAGTATTCTGCTCCACGTAGCAGATCGAATAATTCATTTTTTTATGGAAGATGATACTCATTTGGTATTTTGATTTTGTTGAGCTGATGCTAATAAAGGAAAAAGGTGCATTAACACATTCTTCTTTTTGATGAATAGGTCTGGTGAACCCCATACTAAATCACATGGGTGTATAAACCATTAATACAAAATCTCTTGTAGATGTTTCTTTTCACTTCATGATCTGAAACATCCATTCTATATGGAGTCTTCAATATTGTAAAATCCATAGGTATAAGATCAATTTAGAAATCAACATCTCTTATAGGATAAAGGCCAGAAAATTCGTCATGAAACACATCAGTGAATTCACTCAAAATAGGAATGTATTTGTGGATGGTTATTTCCTTAAACTCAATCATCTGAGAATGATTCATGTACTCCAGGTGTATTAATATATACACATTTGATGATGGTGTGAGGAAATATTAATCCTCCTCCTTGCAATTGTACAGAATCAAGGGTTGATTCTCAATATGGAAAGTGATTTCCCTCTCAAATCAATTTATGTTCGCTCTATATAGGGAAACACATCCATGCCACAAATTGCATCAAATTCCACTAGAGTGAGTATGAAGAGGTTCTTTATGAAGCTTAATCCACAAATTATGATGGGTGAGGAGTAATATTCATGGGATGCTTTAATTTCCTCTTTTTCCATTCTCACCATCATCTTTAAATCCATGATTTGTGGTAGTGTTGGGAGTGTTGTACTAATCATTCGGGATATAGAAGAATGCAATGAACTAGAATAAAAAAGAATGTTCACTATTATTGAATGAATAAATTGAATATTTATCACCACTTCATTGTGGGAATTTCTTTAGTAGTAGTGATTGAAAAATCTCTCCCTTTCACCATGGAGGTTGTTAGTTGCCTCAAAAAAACATTATCTTAGGGAATGAGTTTGCATAGTGCCTTGGTTCATTGTAGTTGATGCAACGAACAATGTGTTGATGGTAAAACGAAGCATTCCAACCCTCTATCACAACATGGGTTTTTTTCGTGTCTATATTTAATATATATGTTCCATTCTATTCCACACCTATAGCATTTCCTCGTCCCCCTCTGGAAATTATTGGGGGGCTTTTTCTGCACCTTTGGCAAGTGGGGTGCTATAATTTAATAGAACCATTGGATTTATCCATTAGACAACCCGAATTAATGTACACTTTCTTCTTCTTATACCTGTGATACCCCTGATATTTTCTAATCTCCATTTCAACATTGAGGGAACATCAGAAAATTGCATTATAGTTATCGATGTCACAGATCACAAGATCTTTTTGTAGGCTAGTTTTGTCCCAACAAAGAAGCATTAAACCATTAATTAAGGATTAATGGTAATTCAAGAGGCATATTGTGCAAGCCTATTGATGTATTCCTAATACACTTTGGTTGATTTGTATTATTTGTTCATGATGTATAGTAAGTCAATTTTTATCATTAGTCGGTGGGTGCTAGGAAAAATTTTATAAAAAATGATTTTCTAGAAATACTTCTATTCCAACCAGGAATTTTATATTTCCATTCCAAATATATTTACATATCCATTTCTAAAATATTTTCTAAAGTAAATGTAAAACACAACTTTCATGTAAATAATTCCAAATGGGAAGTTATATTATTTAAGTTACCAAGTGTGTCTATAGTTATAAACGGTACATCGTTCAAATCATTCCATAAGACCTATCTGAAAAGTGCCAGAAGGGAAAAGGACTCCATAACACATTTTATCCCACATTTAATGTATAAAAACCGTTATATTTATTACACACTAAAAATTAATTTTTTATATAAATATTCACTTACGATACTTATGGGGATCTTGAGGTCTAGTGTTTAGGATATTAGGATAATTACATAACAACATAGATAATAAAATAAAACATCCTTTTTGAAAACACCTTTTACATGACAACAATATTTCCTTGTTTTTACCATTGGATATGGTAACCTGAGGAAACACATAAGAAAAGTTTGAGCTATAAAAAAACATCAAGGGAGTAAATAATTCATAAAATGAATAACAAAATACATGTTAAAAAATAGGCATATCAATGAATCATTAGAGAAGCATGGACATAAAGGCATGATATAACAAGATGATCATCACAAGTAGATGTGGTAAAAAATTTAACATGATAATAGCATGATCCAAGACTCATTTTACATAGATCATGTGTAGTCCATCATTGCACTTGAGTTATCATAATTAAACCACAATTACACTTAAAAAATCATGATACTAATCATTAACCAACACATTTAGGCACTATGAGGGTGCACCCTTCTTAATAATTTCATTTCATGAATAAGTGGGACACATAGATCTTGAAACATGGATTATTTAAAAGTCATAATTTATACCATGAATAAGATATTTGGAATAAATATATGTAAATTATCAATCAAAATGCACATGTGAATAAATATGAATACCCCTGATAGAGAAATGTGTATGGTATTCACTTACTTTATGATTTTAGCATGAGAAATTTTGGTGTAACTTCGAAAGTATAACAACATAAAATATAAGTCTTAAAATGGGTCGATGATAGATAAAAATATATCTACTCATTTATACTTGAAATGAAATGTACATGGGTCATGGAAAAAAATTTCCAAACACATGTAATCGAATTTGGATTCCAAATATATTAGAATATTATGAATGGAAATGGGGAGAGGGAAAATTATTATATAATATTGGCATAGTAATGGGTGTACATGAAAGGAATTAATGAGGGAGAAAGAGTTATATATTTATCAAAAAATTATGAGGGATGCATGGGGATGTTTTAAATCATACCCCAACATTTTTAATTCAAATTTAATGTGTATAACAAGATAATGAAGCTTGTACAAAAATGAGAAAGGAAGAAATCCATTACATGGAAGTGTGATCCTAAAGGCTTGGTAGAGGCTGGAGAGAGGCTTCTCTGGATCATGGGGTCCCTTTGGATGATTATAGAGAGAGGTGGGAAGAGAGAGAAAATTCGTTATTATTATTATTTTAGACTGTACACATCAAAATAATCAAAACCACAAACAATACCATGGTTTTCCGAAGTTTTTTTTGCTAAAGTGGAGAGGAAAAATTATTCTATATGGATAATGGCCAAACTTATTAAAATATTAGGCTTGATTATGTGGAGTTGAGTCACACTTTCGAGGAAAAAATTTTAAATTGTTAAAAGGATGTATAAGTTTTGGAGGGTCCACTACGGCTTTGATAAATTAACCAAAAAAATTAAAATATCACATTATTTAAAGTTAAAACATATATAGACCAAATTTTTATTTTTATATTATTTTATTACCTTCTTATTGGGTCATTATGATGTCATAAAAAAATTATATATTTAAATGGTTTTTAATTTTTACCCAAAAATTCTACATTCTCAAAAAATTATGAAAAGTTCACCATTTGAAAATTATGAAGTGCTGATTTCAAAAATAATATTTTTTTTATCTAAATAATTTTTCTAAATATGTGAATTTTTACTTTTAATATAAAAACCACCATTTTTTGAGGATACATGGGTTTTGATAAAAACAACTTTCAAAGCCTAATAAAATATAAAATTTTATTCATAAATATTATAAAATAATTTATATAAAATAAAATTAATTTTCTAATATTTTTTTATTAAAATATAATTTAATTTAAAAAACCATTATCTCATAAATTTTGATTTCACAATGGAATTTAAATATTAACTAAAAATACAATTTTTGTTTTAAAAACCATTTAAAAATTATAAATAATAAAAGAAATGTATATTATTTATTCAATACAAAAATAATGAAAATAATCATAATTCTAGGGTCTTGTTACATAACACCTTATAACACCCAAATAAGACCACAGGGTAAAGTGCGCGATGATGAAAGAATCTTGGGGAAGCTCAGATAACATTTCTCTGTTGGTAAACTCTATTGACATCAACTTTTCATATGTGATGTTTTGTTCAAACATAAAATGTTGAAGTTTGACTTCAGATTTGTCATGATCGAAGCCCGGTTATTCTATATCCTTTCTCAGCTCTAACAAATAGGCTTATTATGGGTTAATTTTACTGGATGAGTACATCTCTACCTTTTTCTGAGTAAATTGGATTTGATAAAGCCCTGTATTTATGCTAATCGTGTGATCATTGTTCAGTGGCTATCTTCCCATCAGTAAAAATTCATAACATTATTTGAAAATATAAAAACATAAAACCAAGCATGTACATATTTATTATATAAAAATTTTATATAATAATTAATTTAATCAGATCTAGAAGAATTTTTTTCAATAAACAATTTTGGTCATTACAATAATCCCCCTTAATAAGTTTCACCATCAAAAAATACAATCCTAGAACAAAAATATATGAGGTTATCTCTTGTTTACCACATCCTCTAATTCCCACCTTGTTTTATCAAACATCTGTTTTCTCCACAACACCTTGATGAGGTGTATTGTCTTATTTCATAGAACATTTCTAGATGATCTAAAATCTTAATCATCTTTGCTTTATAGGATTGGTCATTATCCAATGGTACCACCTCTGGATTGAGTACATATCATGGGTCAGGTATGTACATCCTCAATTGTGATACATGAAATACATCACATAATAGAGACATTTCTGGTGGGAGTGCCAGTCGACAGACCACTACTCCAATGCGATCAAGGATCTCAAAAGGGCCAATTTACTTTAGACTATGCTTTCCCTTATTCCCAAATCTCAAAACTCTCTTTCACAATGATATTTGGTGGAATACCATGCTTCCAAAATCAAACAATAAATATTTTTGATGACTATAAACATAACATTTTTGTCAACTATGAATAGCTTTAACGTGCTACTTGATGGTCTTAACCTTCACCACAATTTCATTGACCATTTCTAGACCTAGTAGATTTTATCTTCAAATTCATCACAAACATGCTAGTGTTCTACACCTTTTCACATAATGAGCATCATAAGGAGCCATTTGGATGCTTGTTTGGAAACTGTAATTGTAAGAGAGCTCATCCAGTGGAATATGTTAAATTGATCTGCCTTTGAGTTCAATTGAACTTGCTCTCAACATTAACTCAAGTGTTTGGATTTTACACTCATATTTACCATCATTTTGAGGATGATCAGATGTTTTAACATTCATCTCAGTATTTATACCATGTTGGAGACTATTCTAGATCATACATGTGAATCTTTGTTATCGATCATATATAATAGATAGTGGCACTTCATGCATCCTTACCAATTGTCTGATATATATCTGTGCTAGTTGATACAACAATAAGTCCCCTAAAATTTCAATTATTTGTGTTCTCTTTGTATGATTATCCAAAAAATCCATATATCATTGTTTCCTTTGGATGTCATTAGTAGTTTGGTTAAAAATTCAATGGTGATGTTCTCCCATTTCCATGTTTGTATAGGTAATTTTTGCATCATCCTTTCGACTTATTCATTTCAGCCTTTACCTTCTAACATACTGGGAAAATGTATTTATACATAGTGATCTCCCTTTATATGTTATACAAACAACAATGATCTTATAGATCTCATTACATCCTGGATTTTCTTGGGTGAATGGAGAAATTTGAACAATGTGATTCATCCAAATGTTCATTCGTTATCTCGGAATATGATGGAAGACATAGTCTTGTCTCAAATCTCAAAATTCATTCTTCCTTAACATTGAAAACCGTGGATTTCCCTTTTTGAATATTTTCCAATTTTTTCTGTATTCCCATATCATACTTTGGAGCATCCTTTAACTATTTTAAAATAGACTATTGAGAAATAATTTGTGAAAAGTTTGATGTTGTTTCCTAATTTTTTATTAACGTGGTCATTTTATAAAATTTAAGAATATTGGATATTTTTAAATTCTCATCAATTAAAGAGTTGTTTGATCCTTTCTTCATAGAGCATCTGACACTTTATTCTCTTTCCATGTATGGTAGTAAATTAAGAAATCAAATCTCTGATCATCTCTAACAATATTTGTTGGTACATGTTCAACTCTTTCTAAGTTAATATATATATGAGTATTTATTGATTCATATATATTTCACACTTCTCCCCATAGTTGTAATGTTTCCAAATTTTTAATGAAATGATTACTTCAGCCAACTCTAGATAATATGATGGATAGTTTTTCTCAAGAACATTCAATTTCATTGACACATAGGAAATGACATTGTCATTTTTCACCAAAAAACATCCCATTAACCTTTTTTAAGCCTCACTGAATACCACAATGTGTTTTCCACTTATGGGTGGCGTGAGATAAGGTGCAATGATAAACTGATTTTCAACTCCATGAAGCTATATTCACAATCATCAATCCAAGAATACTTGACTCGTTTATGAGTTTTCTAGGTTTTAGGTATAGAAAATCAGGATAAATTTATCACAAATTGGATATAATATCCAGCTAACCCAAGGATGCTATGGATCTCCATCACAGATGTCAGCCTTGGCCATCCCTAAATTGTATTTGTCTTAGTGGGAACCACAAATATCCCATTTCTTGTAATAATATGTCCCAAGAAAGAGACACCCTTCTACCAGAACTCAAACTGATTTCCTTTTCATGGATATTATTTTTTCCTAAGGTCTCTAGTACAGTTCATAGATTCCCCTCATGGTCCTCCTTGGTTTTATAGTATATTATAATATCATCTATAGTCACTACAAAAAATTTTCTGAGGTAATATATAAAGACTCTATTCATCATGTTTATAAAGATTTCCTGATCATTAGTGAGTCTAAAAGGAATTAATATGAATTCATAGTTCCCGTAACTTGTATGAAAATTAGTTTTGGTGATATACCCTTTCTTTACCCTTAATTAATAATATCTCAACCAAAAATCCACCCTGGAGAAGTATTCTGCTCCACGTAGCTGATCGAATAATTCATTTTTTTATGGAAGATGATACTCATTTGGTATTTTGATTTTGTTGAGCTGATGCTAATAAAGGAAAAAGGTGCATTAACACATTATTCTTTTTGATGAATAGGTCTGGTGAACCCCATACTAAATCACATGGGTGTATAAACCATTAATACAAAATCTCTTGTAGATGTTTCTTTTCACTTCATGATCGGAAACATCCATTCTATATGGAGTCTTCAATATTGTAAAATCCATAGGTATAAGATCAATTTAGAAATCAACATCTCTTATAGGATAAAGGCCAGAAAATTCGTCATGAAACACATCAGTGAATTCACTCAAAATAGGAATGTATTTGTGGATGTTTATTTCCTTAAACTCAATCATCTAAGAATGATTCATGTACTCCAGGTGTATTAATATATACACATTTGATGATGGTGTGAGAAAATATTAATCCTCCTCCTTGCAATTGGACAGAATCAAGGGTTGATTCTCAATATGGAAAGTGATTTCCCTCTCAAATCAATTTATGTTCGCTCTATATAGGGAAACACATCCATGCCACAAATTGCATCAAATTCCACTAGAGTGAGTATGAAGAGGTTCTTTATGAAGCTTAATCCACAAATTATGATGGGTGAGGAGTAATATTCATGGGATGCTTTAATTTCCTCTTTTTCCATTCTCACCATCATCTTTAAATCCATGATTTGTGGTAGTGTTGGGAGTGTTGTACTAATCATTCGGGATATAGAAGAATGCAAAGAACTAGAATAAAAAAGAATGTTCACTATTATTCAATGAATAAATTGAATATTTATCACCACTTCATTGTGGTAATTTCTTCAGTAGTAGTGATTGAAAAATCTCTCCCTTTCACCATGGCGGTTGTTAGTTGCCTCAAAAAAACATTATCTTAGGGAATGAGTTTGCATAGTGCCTTGGTTCATTGTAGTTGATGCAACGAACAATGTGTTGATGGTAAAACGAAGCATTCCAACCCTCTATCACAACATGGGTTTTTTTCATGTCTATATTTAATATATATGTTCCATTCTATTCCACACCTATAGCATTTCCTCGTCCCCCTCTGGAAATTATTGGGGGGCTTTTTCTGCACCTTTGGCAAGTGGGGTGCTATAATTTAATAGAACCATTGGATTTATCCATTAGACAACCCGAATTAATGTACACTTTCTTCTTCTTATACCTGTGATACCCCTGATATTTTCTAATCTCCATTTCAACATTGAGGGAACATCAGAAAATTGCATTATAGTTATCGATGTCACAGATCACAAGATCTTTTTGTAGGCTAGTTTTGTCCCAACAAAGAAGCATTAAACCATTAATTAAGGATTAATGGTAATTCAAGAGGCATATTGTGCAAGCCTATTGATGTATTCCTCATACACTTTGGTTGATTTGTATTATTTGTTCATGATGTATAGTAAGTCAATTTTTATCATTAGTCGGTGGGTGCTAGGAAAATTTTTATAAAAAATGATTTTCTAGAAATACTTCTATTCCAATGCCTCCATATCTTCATCAAGCGTCATATTTTTGGCCAATGTCTACCATTAATTAGCATCACCCTCCATATGATAAGAAACCAGAATTATCGTCTCTTGTTGAGAACATTGAATGATGGAGAATATCGTTTCAATAGAGTTGATCCATTACTCAACGAATGAGGGATCAGATGATCACTTAAAAGATTGATTCCTCTATCGCATTAATCTCTCCATTTTGGCTTGTTATATCTTTTAGATGGTTGAATGTTACTCTTGAATCATGTTTCTATTCAAAACATGAGTTAACTGATAGAGTATCATGATATGGTTTTTGAGTCCCACTCTCGCTAGTTTGGAAGTCTCTATAGATCATTCATCAAATTGATCTTTGCAATGGTTGATAGCCTGAGAAATTCTATTACCGACCATCTGTTTGAATAAAAGGAATGTTAAGGGTAACACATAAAGGGGAATCCATTGAACAAAATGGATAACTTATAAATTAAATTTATTTCCATAACTTATGAACTTCTAGGATTAAATATATGTTTTCCATGACCTAGAAGCCAACATATATTCTTAATTAATTTATTATTATATTAATAATGGTTTATAATTATAATAAAAATTTACTGAAGCATATCCCCTGGGATTGTTGAACCAATGGTGCATCAAGACCCATTGTCGTCCACCAGTTCTCGTTCGAGTCTAACTCAAGGCTATGTTTTTAGGTTTTACCACTAAATACATTTATTCCAGACCCACCTCTAATTCTTAATATCTAGATAGGGATTCATTATCATGATAAAGCACATAAACTATACTAACAAACAATTACTGATGTTTTTGTTATACTTATTCGTATCCATAATTCTTTCACTAGGTTTTTTTTTAATCCAAACCCAATAAATAACTAATCAAATCCTTTGATACCAACAACAAAAACCTTGATCTTTATTACTCATTTAAAAATGACTTAATTCATAAACTTTCACTTATGTAATCTTTGAGGATCCTGAGGTGTTGTGTCTTTGGATATTAAGAACATTACATAAAAACTAAGAACATAAAATACAATATTTTTATTGAAAACTTTTTTTCATGACCACAACATTCCTTCTTACATAGCATTACATTGGGTAACCTGGGGATTTAAATAAGAAAAGGGTGATCTTTAAAACCCAGTAAGGGAGTTAACAAGGAATAACATGAAAAATACAATACATGTTTGGAAGTAAGCATATCAATCTTGCAGAATAGAAACATGAAAATAAAGGATTGATATAACATTATTATCATAATGTGGAGATGTAGAAACAACATTTAACATGATATTAGCAAGGTCCAGGATCATTTCACATGGAGATTTAGTAAACAATCATTTCAGTTGATTTAGCATGATTAAAACCTAATTTCCGAAGATTTATCATGTTACTAATCAATACCCAGTGCATTACAGTGCTATCAGGGTGCACCCTTCTTAATCATTTCATTTACGCATAAGTGTGCCACATAGATCCTACAACATGGATTCATCAAACGTAATAATTTATTTCAGGAATAATAGATGTGGAATACGTAAATGTATGTCCTCAATAAATAAGTACATGTGAATAAAGGTGAAAACCATTGATAGAGAAATTGGGGTGGAATTCACCTACACGATGATTTTGGTAAGGGAAATTATAGTGTAACTTATGCAGCCTAATGACATGAAATAAAAATCCTAAAATAGGTTAATGGGAGAGAAAGGGGTATACCATCATTTTTACACTAAATGGAAAACTAGGGGGAATGAAACATAATATTCCAAAAAATTTAGTGGAATTTAGATTCATAATATAAAATAATTACTTCAATGTAAATGAGGAGAGAGATACTACTTACTAAATTTTGTCCTGGTTACAGGTGTAAATGGGAGGAATTAATGATAGATAATGATGTATATCAAATTTTAACCATAAGAAGGGAATTATAGGGAGGTTCTAAATTATACCACAACATTTTTATTTGAAATAAAATGATTATAACAACATAATGAATCGTGGTCAAAAAGGGGAAAGGATGAAATTCCGTACATGGATGTGTTATCCAAATGGATTGGGAGAGTATTTATAGAGGCTTTATGGGATCTTAGGGTGCCTTTGAAGGGTTATAGAATGTAGAGGGAAGGCTCTGGTCGAGCTCTAAATGGTTTGACTGAAGATTAATGAGATATTGAGTTGGATTGTATATGAAAAGAGAGTGAGTCATTATTATTTTGGTTTTAGACAATACACATTAATCTAATCCAACCCAAATAGTATCCCATGGTTTTTTACATTGTTTTTTTTCGAAATTGTAGTGGAAAAAATTATTTTATAATACCAATGGCCGAAATTATTAAAATATTAGGCTGATTATATAGAGGTGAGTCACACTATTGAAAAATTAATTTTAAAATGTTAAAATGTTTTATAAGTATAGGTGGGTCCACAAAAGAATTGTAAAAATAATCACAAAAAATATAAAATAACATTATTATAAAGGTAAATAATATATTGGACTAATCTACCTTTTATTTTGTTTTATTACATCACTATTTGGCCATTATGATGTCATAAAACACATTATTTATTTTACCTATATTTAATTTTTACCCAATCATTCGACTGTCTCAAAAAATTAAGAACAATTCACCGTTGGATAATTTCAAAATACGCATTAGTAAAAATATATTAAATTTATCTAAAAAATTTATAAATATGTGAATTTTAACATTTAAAATAAAAACCAGCATTTATTGAAAATTTAAGGGTTTTGACATAAACAACTTTCAAACAGTAATAAAAATTTCAATTATATTCATAAAAAATATCTGATTATTTCTATTTTAAAAGAATTTATTTAGTAATATTATATTATTACAATAATATTTAATTAAAATATCCTTAAATTCATAAAAATATATTTCTTAATTGAATTTATATATTAACTATAAATATTGTTTTTGGATTACAAATAATTTACAAAGTAATAATAATAAGATGAATGTTTGTTATTTATTATATAAAAAATTATGCACAAAATCATAGTGCTAGGGTCTTTTTATGAAAACTCTTATAAAACCCACATACTACCAACAGTTAAGGTGTGGGGTGGTGATAGACTCTTGGTGAGGCTCATATAACGTCGATCATATAGTAATCTCTATTAATATCCACTTCTCTTGTAGGTGTTACCATTCAAGATTAATGTGTTGAAGACCAGCTTGGGTTTCGACAAGAGCAAATCTCAGTGACACTACCACCTTTTCGAGCACTAAATAACGGGCTTCATATAGGGAAATTATACTGGATGAAGCCACCTCTTCTTTTTTCTGAGTAAATTGGATTTGTTAAACCATTTTATATATACGATTCATGTGATCACTATTAAATGTATATATTAGCAATGCCAAAATTAGGTTATGTATTTAAAAATTCATAAAGACAAAACCAGGGATGTGTATATGTCTTATGTAACTATTTTACACAATAAGACAATTAATTAGATCAGAATTAATTTTCATTAATAAAATATTTGGGTTGTTACAGAAAGTCACGTTATGCACCAATGAACCATTTAGAAATAAAATAACCATTTAGGAAAAATAAATAGGAATGTGTCTAGGGCCTTTGGAAAACCATAGTTCAAGTGAGAACCCACATTCATCCAAGTGCCAAATGGGCTTCGAGCATCCATTTATAAAAAACATTATAAAATCCAACCATTCCCATGGTAAAATCCCCATTCCAAATTCATGTAAACACTAAGTAAATTTTACACATTTATAAATCATGAAAAAAGGGATATATAAAACACATTAAATTTATTTTTTAAAACAATCATCTAAAACATGTTCATATTAAAACAAATTTTAAAATTATTTTTTAATGTATTGTCACTTGTTTTTAAACTAATACAATAAGCAAAAAATATCTTTCACACAAAAATTTCACTAATTTCCACATATAATAGGCCACTCACAACCCAAATACATTTTAAAAAATAAAAATTGGTAACCACAACCCAAAATCACCTAATTCCTCTTTTAAATGATCTATTAATATTTAATGAACCACCTTGTGTGAATATAACAACTAGCATAGTTAACAAAAAACATTAAAAACCATTTAGAACCAATTTCCCCTCATCAAAACACCAAATCAATTCATACTAACACATCACAAGAAGGGGTAAAAATATATACATCATCCTAGAAACCTCATGCATCAAATGGAATGTTTTAGAAAATAAATTGAATAAAAAACCTACATAAATGATGCTTGAACACAATAAAACAATGATTTAAGGAATAACCGAGCCTGAGGGACAATCCGCACACCCTAACATCAAAGAAATCGATGAAAACCTCAACACTAACCCCTTGGGGTTGTCTAAGAGGGAAAACCCACTAAAAGAACCAATAATCCAATAGATAAGAAAAAAGGATAATATAAAATCAACCAAAAAACTCAAAGATGTTACCTTGGAACATTTAAGAAGATTCAATGGGGGAATGTGGGGAAGGAGGAAAATATTTGAGGCCCCTATGGTCCATGTAGGTGAAATAGGGGAAAAAATCCAAAATTGTGGGTAATCAATTTGAGGAAAAAAGTAGAATTTCACTTATTTAATGAAATAGGAAACATTCATGGTATTGAAAGATGTTTTTCTAAATAGATCACTAATTTTGTGCCACACACTATCTAAGAGGGACATGGTGCATGGTTACCCCCATGGTTTGTCAATCAATGTATTCACCACTTCCTATAACGAACATTTATCACACATTTTTCTATGATAGGATGTACTTTCCCCTTAATTTCTGCCAACTGTGGGATACCTTCTTCCAATCCAAACATCTATACTTTTCTAAAAAATACTTACCCAAAATTCTCAAAAACCTAAAATTTTATACCAAGAACTATACCTAATCTTCAACCAAATGATCCATGACGATGAAGAGAATAAAATGAATGAAAGTACAGAGTTGGTATTTGACATGTTCCAAGAACAAAGGGCATAATGACCAATGTAAGGAAACATAAAGGCCTTTTATAACATAAAATTTAATGTATATCATAATATATCATCATGAGATATAAATAAATGAATATACTATCATCCAATAACAATCAAATAAGAAAAAGTATACACTAGTATCACTCTTGTAATCTAAATAGGTCTCATGGGATAAAAACATCCACATGCGATCATAATGAAACATAGTATCAAATAAGCCTAAATATATATAAAATAAGGAAACATGTGTAAACAAGATCCAAAGAATTTATGAACTTTCTACTTCATGGTTCTCTAAGTCGATGTTGATGATTATAAAATTTTCATCAGAAGAAACATTCTCACACCCAAAAATATGATGATCATCCTATAAATGACTCCGTGATCGATCATTGATTCTCTATTATTTATAATTATCACTATATTTTATAATTAAAATGATTAAAATAAATCGGGATATATTTTTTATCTTCCGTGAAAATAAAAAATCTTATGAATAAATGTATACATGTCTTGATGACTATAGGGACATTGATGATAGGGAATCCAAATAATACCAGAGATGATATTGATACTTGATGTATGCAGAAATAAAATAATAATAATAATAAATGATATAGCTTGATAAAAGAGAGTGATAAAGGGACATGAGTCAAATGAAAAAGGGAGAATGGAATGAATGTTCTTATCCTAAAGAACCTCCCCTTCAAAGATTAATTTTTATCTCTTTAATTAATATTTTTCTCTCTCATAATGATATACACTCAATGTCATTAAAACCCTCCATAAAATATTCCTTGTAACTCCCCTAATGACCTATTCAAGCATTTTTATGTTTTAAATTCTATAAATCACATTAATAATACATTTAAAAATATCTTTAATGTATTCTATAAGTATACATATATATTTATTTAATTATTATACTCATGTATATAAGTAAATGTTTTTAACCATATATACGAATTTGTATATACACTAGCACACACACATATATATATCCCATATATATATAATTAATTTTCCATATTAAAATATTATTTTTCTCAATTTGATAAAAAAAATATTAACAGAAATAGTTAGTATTCATATTAAATATTTCACATCATTTCCAGTATTAAATAATTAAATACATAAACATGAAATAACTAATTTAGTCAAAGATTCTATGTAATGTTAAATATGAGGTATCCAAATTCATACATCAATGGCATTGAATTTTTAAAATTGGTCAAACAATTTTATTTTGATCCTTTAAAATTGATAAAGCATCATTAATGGTGGTCTCCACATTAAATCCTTGATGAAGGTAAAATAATGTTTAAATTAATTAATTTAAAATTAATTTAATCAGAGAGATAAAATAATTAAAATTTAAAAGGCTATTATGATGAGTGATGTTGTCAAACACAGGATTCATATATTAATTATAACCCACCTAGGTTAAACCTAATTTTTTGGACGAAAAAGTGGTCTCCTATTTCTCTTAAGATGCACCATATGAGAGATATTAATTTTTTTAAATAAATAGATAATTAATTAAATATAAAAAATTTATTGTCATGCATGATGTTTCCATAAATTCATCACACATAAATATTATTCCCTATCATGGTAAAACCCCACATTCCAAACATAACAGTTTTCAATGATTTCTTGGGAAACACACCGTTTGATAGATATTAAGTAATTTTTATTTAAAAATTTGAAAAGATAATTAATTATATATATATAAAGTTTTTAGCATGGTACCAAACTCAAGATATACATAATAGTTATACGCCGCCTTGTGTAACCCCCACATTTTAGACCTAATGGTGGTTTCCAATTTCTTGTAAAATTCACAATTTGATAGATAATAGTTATTTTTAAAAAATAATAAACTAAAAATATCAAATGATTTATCTTCACATGTGATCTGGCAAAATTCTTGAATCTCACAAATGTTATACCACACCTAGGGTAAATACTGAATCTCTAACCTGTGGTTGTTGAATTATATCTCATATGACACACCGTTTTTAGAGTTGATATATTATTTTGGGAAAATTAAATGTATGTAACATAGTATAATTAATAATTTTATTTTATATGTTCTGAATATCTATGTGTCTGGAAATCTCCCACCACATCCATGTGTGAATAGTAAAATATTTCATAGAATAATAAAAGATACTATTAGAGATTTTAACCTCACATAAATCCATTCAATCATATAATCAATTATTTTTATTAAAAAATTACATTAAAAATACTTTTAAACCATCAAGAAAGAGTAAATTATATTTTAAAAAAATACATATAAACAATCAAAACATAGTGATTTTATTATCATTAGAAAATAATGATATTAAATTTCTCCTCCCCAATCTTCTTCTTGTACATGAGAGTAATCTCTTTTTTTCATTCTAGAATCAACTCATAACATTGAGTTTAAACAAAAAACATTTTATTTCACATCTCTTTAATAAGAGGAAAATTAAAACATAACATTTCCTAGTTAGTAAATGGAATCTCACAAAGGATGACCAAAGAGTCTAACTAGAACACATAGTATGACCCACCGACCACTAACGCTTGTATTTGTCACTACATTTATGTAATAATCATTGTATATATACTAACACAACAACATGATCATTTCAACTAACTAATGTACATAAAGATATATTTATTTACTTTAAAACCGAAATATATCAACCAAAAGGGAACTCTATGGAATAGAAAGCACAAATTAAGGTATTTAATTAATGAATTATAGTGATCATCGACAATATATATATATATATATATATATATATATATATGACATGTGATTATAGTTGTCTAATCAGGATGCATGAATGCACCCAAAATTATATTAGTCACATATAAATACCATGTGAATCACCCAAGGTGAATTTAATCCACATGAAAAATAAAATATATATTCCAAATTTTGTGGAATCATAGAGGTCCACTATGTAGTGCTAGCTATACAATGACATAATTCCCTAGAGCAAGACCCTTCTATCCTATATCCATACAATCAGGCCCCATTAAAATACAAAAAGAACCAGTAGGTAAATCCTAACCCTTAATGAAAATTGGTAACATCAAAACTCAAACCATCAGGAAGAGCTAGAAGAGCACATGACCTAATGTGTGACTCCCACTACATACGAGGAAAATGACTAGTATTTGGGGTGTAACTCTGATAATGGGGAGAATATATCCTCTATATCATATATTTTAACATCTTAATTTTTTAATGATAATAAAAACCCTATTGCTTGATAATATATATGTATTTTTTATGTAAAACATTCCTGGTAAAAAATTCAAATAATAAAAGTTTTAAAGGATTTTCTTGACCATGAAAGCATAGTTATAATCTTAGAATATTCTATAAAACATTTTTAGAGTTATACAACCATAAAGTTTGAAATTACAATGCCCGTAGAGCCTCGAAGAAAAATAAAAATATAAATATTATATATATTGTATTAAAAACAAGTGATTTATAAAAATTAATTAAATAACTCACAAATAGAGAATAATTCCAGAAATATAACACCACATTTTGGTCCATGATGTAATTTTTACTGTTATTGTGATATACCACTTTTTATCATTAGCTATTTGGTATGATCTCAGATGAAAATATGTTATTAATATCTTTAATTTATTATTATTTTTAAAATAGTTAATATTTCACAATCTGTGATTCATATGAGAAATATGAAACCACCATAGGTTGGTAACATGAGGTTTACCCTAGGCTGGGTATAAATTTTATGTTCTTTTGGTTTTAGGAAAAATCACACCTGATAAAACATTTTTTATTTTCAATTAATTATTTATTCAATTTTTTTAAATAATAAATAATAAATATCTCTTAAATAGTGCATCAAATTGGTATTCTGATACCACCATTAGGACTAGAAAGATGGGTTAACAATAGGCTGGGTATAACTTTTATAGTGTTGGGTGATTGGAAACATCACTCGAGATAATACCATTTTCATAATTAAATATTTATTTATTTCATTTCTTAATAAAATATTAATTAATATCTCTCAAACGTGATTTCTTATTGGAAATATGATACCATCATTAGGTATAGAACATGGTGATTACACTATGTTGGGTATAACTTTTACCTGTGTTGTTTTTTTGAAAACATTGTATAATTTAATACCATTTTATATTTCAATTATATAATTATTTAGGTTTTTATCAATTAAAATATAATTATTTAATATTTAAGACCCAATATTCAAGATTTCAATGTGGAGTCCACAATTGTTGACCCCACATCAATTCTAAAAGCTTCAGAAAAACAACATTTATGACACATGGAAAATATGCAATGCCATTAAGAAATGAATATAGACACTAAATCATTAATATTAAATTGAATCGTTGACTAAATGAGATGTTTTAATTTTTTAGTATTTAAATTTTTCATGATGGAAATGATATAAGATATTTAAAAATAACAATACATGATTTTATTATTACTGTTATTATTTAAATGACAAAAATTAATATTTTTCTATGTATATTTCAATTATAAAAAATATTTTTGGTTAAATATATATGTATACACATGTTTGTTTGTATATATAGATGCATATATACATAATGGGTATATATGGGTTAATCAAATACATATTCATATATGCATGAATATATTTATTAAAACAATAAATATATGTACATACATATATATTTTATATTTAATATATAAAAAAATGTTTTAATAAATGTTATTTAGATAATTAAAAATAAAAATGACTTGAAGTGGTCATGTGAGTGTGGAATGTAGTTTTTATGCAGGTTTTTAATGAGTTTCAATATATTTCATGATGAGATACTATATTATTAATTTAAGAGTTAAAATGAATTCTGTAATGGAGAGGCAACTCAAAATGAAACACATGAATTCATCTCCTCCATTTAATTTTTAATCATGTCCATCTACCACTCTCTATTCTCCCCCTCTCTCATTTACTATTTTTATTGTTTTTTTATTATTTCTCCAATCTTCAAACATCTATATCTCCTCCAATTTTTGTTTTATTAATACACCTTTATATCCATTAGATTAGTCTCAATGATTTGAAATTCATTCCTATTTTTTGAATGTGTATATGTTATATGTTTATATTTAATTTAATATTTTTAATTATAAATGATATTTATGATTTTAAATAATGTCAAAAAGATGATAGTTCAAGGATTTATACATGAGTGGTCATCTTCTAGTTTGGTGAGAGTGTGGTTTGGTTGATGAAACCCATTATAAACATCAATATCGACATTAAAAAACATGAGGTAGAAAGTTCATTAACTCTAGTGCTCTTTTTTACACATGTTCCCATGTATTGATTTATATGTTGTCTTGTTTTAAACGATGAATTATTTTGATCACATGTGGGTTTGGGAATCCAATGAGACATGTTTTGATTCTAAGAGTGATATTAGTTTATTCTTTAACACGTTCGATTGTTATCACTTGATGTTGTGTTTTAAGAAATATTTCTCATGATGATATATGGCGATATTATTTCCATTGTATTGTATAACATACATATTTGTTTCTATTCATTGGGGGTACCATTCTTAGTACTCAGAACATGATGACAATCATGAAATGTTTACCCCATAGAGGGGGAGTATGCTTTACATACATTTTCTTGATTATGGGACTGAGTACGTGGTTGAGATATGATGTAATGTAGTGTTGAGGATGTTCTCAATGACTATTTATTGGTTTGATTGATTCCTAGATTATTTAAGAATGATATAGTTGAATCTATGTTATTGTTCGAACAAAATTCCAAACATCAGTTCAATGATATGAATATACCATTGAGTCATGTAAAGGATTCACATAGGGAAATAAAAGAAACTTAATGGGTTCCTCGATGTCTAGATTATTTTCAGTTAGTGAACTCAGTTAATATTTGATATGTGAGATAGATGCTCGGTGCAAATATAATTTTAATATGGCACCCATGATGCCAAGAAATAGAAGAAGGTTACAAAAATGTGGTCTTTAATTAACTAATTAGCATGTACATATGATTAAATGAGGTTTCTATGAATAAAATGTAATATCCTCACAAAATGTCTGGTTACTACATAATTTAATGAGAGATAGAATATGTGCAACATGATCTGGTCCATTCAGATAGAGATTCCAAGAGAAATCCACTAGTCCATGATAATTGTGAAATTCTGTTATTATAGTTTCTAGATGGGGCTAAAGTACATATGATATGGTGTTTTGTGGTTTTTAAGTTAGAGAACCCCTACAATTTTTTTTATGATTATAATCATGTTACACATAGATTATTATTCTGAATACAATTGTATACATGACCACACTAGGTAAAGATGCATTGGTGGTGTCCAACTATGTATTGGACTTACACCCAACATGGGAATTTTGATGTAGCTGTAGATTCTATGAGAAATCCTGAAAAGGGTAAAGGACTGCTGGTTAATGGTTGACTAGGAGGGCACGATGTTGGAGTGGACATGGATACACATTATAGATCATATATTGTTTTTATTATCTACGATCATTTCTTTAGAAAACATTTCACTTTTTTTCTATTATTTATATAGCATATTACATAATTAGTTTCCATATTTTTTCTGATTATTTACTATTTCTCTGGTTATTATTATTGATTTCTAAACTCAATGAAAACATATAGAGTGTATGAATCCCCTTTAATGTATTAAACCCATTCTAATAATTAGAAGCCTCTTGCATATGTAGAGGAGAACATGAGGTTATCTGGATTTCTGTCTTGGACACGGTGGTTTGGATCAGGATATAATTTCAACTATCAACCTATTTTTATTTTACATTTTTAAATTATGGAAATGAAATGGTATACACTATATTAAAAATATAGACTATTTCATGGTGCTCTAAATACATATCTAAATAGACCCTTTATCGTGCTCGAAATACAAATCAGAATAGTCAGAATTTACCAACGCTTCCACTAGAAGATGTTCTCACAGTGTTGCATGAACATGCACCTGATATCATATGTCCCTCATTTAAACCATATCATGTCGTGTCCTATATTCACAACTAGGAAACCAAACCACCGGTTTTACATTTTTCTACTCTGTGCAATAATTTTAGTCAAGAAATATCATAAAGATCATTGACTAGCACATAGAACTCGGATTCCATCTTAGAATGGAAATTTCATGGCGCTCAGAATCCATCTATGAGTAGTCATCAGTAACCAATCCAACCCCATCTACGATGTCCTCACAGTGCCATGTTAACATGCACCAAGAAGAATCTATCCCTCAATTCAACTATATCATGTGGAATCCTCCCACCCCATATTGAACCTGATTTGACTCAATGTTGTAAGGTTATTGTGAAATATCTCAAGGAGCATGGACCATTTCATGGAGTTTGTATTCCGTCTCATAATATTTGGATGTGATCCAAATTTCCCACGTGCAATGTCCTCATGGTGTCACATGATCATCAAATTGACATCATATATCCCTCAAGTCAATAGTATCAAACAGAATCTTCTAGTTGAAACTAGGCTACATCAAAGTTAACTATACATGGAATTTAGGCTAAATCGAATACAACCCCAAAACAACACCATGGATACCCTATATCACACCTTATCGTAGTTCCATGATCTAAATCATCACAAAATTGAGAAATCTCCCTCTATTGGATAAAAACGTCATGATTCCCCCCAAATATGAAATTCCACTAATCATCATGGAATTGAAATAGGCATAAAAAGTGAGAAGACATGAATACAAAACATACTATATCATCTTGAGTATATAGAATCAAAATAATAACATTTTATCATAATATATAATGGAAAAATGATAAACTAATATCACCCATGGAATATTTATGGGTCTCATGGGCTATACCAAAACCAACATGTGATCACAATCATGCATGGAATCAAAATAAGGGAAAAAATAAATCTAATATTGAAACGTGTGTAAAAAAGAGATGAAGATATATGAAAATTCCCACCTCAATGAATTATAGGTCAATGTGGGGAGATAAAATGGTTTCCATCACCCAAACCATGCTTGAACCAAACTGATAGATGATCACATGTGAATGAATCCTAGAACTGTCAACCTTTAAAAACAGGTTTAGAAATTAATATCTACTCATCAAAACAAATTGAATAGCACTAACAGCGTGTAAATATGATATATATAGAAGTGGTTTGATGTTTGGGGAATTAATAAAAATAAAATAATAAGTTGAAATGATAGAGAAGGATAAGAGAGATGGAGAATGGGATGTGAGAGAAAATATAAAGTTGGGGTAGAATACATTTATCATTCATTTTGAATATATCGTTTAAATAATTATTATAAATCCTCAATTAATCTTATTATCTCAATTCATGGAATATACTAAAAGTAATCAATAAACTCCATATAAAATCCAGGACATCCCCCTATGGACTCTCTAGGTGTTTATTATTTTAAAGGGCTTGTGGTCTTCGAACTCAGACACTGTGGATCAGGTCGGGATTTTACAATGGATCTTCCAACAGCTTCTCAATATGTGCAACATGATTAAGACATGATTCTAAACACATCAACTCCATATCCTATATTACATTATGTTCTATACCACATCATGAATATTTCACCCCTCATATTTTTTAGTTTTACTTCATTCAGTAACATTGTATTCTATAAATTTTAATTCATGTTTCATTTATAGATAGTTTTGGTTGAGGTGTAATTTTTTTCATCAACAAATCCGAACAAGTCTTCAAAATCATTATTTTACTTATGGGTTTAAACCACATTAACATTCCTTGTCTACAAAAAAAGGAAAATAATTTTATTTAGCCATTATTGATTTAACATCATTATGAGTACACTTGACTAATATTCTGACATTATAAAAATTCTTTAATGCATGGACTACTTCTATTTAAAGGATATTTTAATTTTTTTCACATATTAAGATATTTTTAATCGATTTTTATCTAACTATATTATTTAATGGAAAATTATGAATTTTTTTAGGTTTAAAATTATTACTAAGAGAGTTATAAGATCTATTACATTTTTGACAATGATTCTTACACTCCATCATCATATTATTCTATCTTTGAGTTTTAATTAAAATTCCACTTGGTGAATATTAAGACATATATTCATACATTAATTAGTAAAATTATTCAAATTTTCTATAATAACAAGATAGTCGTCTCAACCCATTTTAATGAAATCATCACCAAATAATGAGATATATTTATAAGAGGAATAAATATCATTAAATATAGCTATTATAACATCACCATCCTCAATATCAAAATATGATTATATATAATCATTATTTTTTCCACATTATTTTTGTCTTAGATAGCCTCTATATTTTTTGGAGTGCCTTGGAAAACCCATAATTTTATCACAAATATTGATAGATATTTCTTCTTCCATCTGATAATCTACATCAAACATCTGAGGTCTTTATTATATGTACATATTGTGTATTAATATCATAGAAATAGTTCATAATCATTAATATTGGTAACCTAGTTCTTATGATTCAATTGATTAGCATGAATGTATGAATTAGTGGTAATATAGGCTCTTATACTCATTGAGATAAATTTATGACCAATAATGATACCTGAAACGGTGTGGGTGAGTGAATAAATCATTGACTAATTTTTACCAATTAACAATTCTCCTTGGGATCTATATCCCACATAACAAATATTGTCTATATTTCATGTTAGTTAAAATGAATATATTAATGATTTACCTATAAAAAACTAAATAAAATCATCTTATTAAAACAATAATTAAGAAAACAAAAATTGTATATGTTTTGGTATAAATAACTTCTCCATTCGACGATTCTTTTTTCTCTAATATCATTCATTATCAACAATAATAAATTTTTTATAACATTGATTTCTATCCCTCCTACACCTAGAATACCATAATCTAACTGGACATAAAATTATATCTTTCCATTGGGATTCTACAACCAGCTTCTCTCTAAATTCAAGGTCTCACATCATGTTGTCCAATCACACATTCTGTCACATAAGTTCCCCAATATCCAATTATGTATTTCCATGTTTATTATTGAAATTTTTATTTTAATTAAAATATAATGTCTAGTATAATATTCTTCTACATCCATTTGATAAAAAATCCATCACCTCATAATACTATCTTTGGGTTCCAATTTCTCTTCAATAAATTCACCAATAACTTAGTTACTAATTAGCTTAACTTCACATATATTAAACAAGTATGATTATTTGGATTTAACAGTTCTTCAATAAATGTTAAAAAATTTAAATTCTGAATGATATGAACAATATTTTTATAGAAAAAAATTTCTTATTACTCCCTTCTAAATCATTGTCTCATTTATTACTAACCCGTATAATAAATATTACTTCTCTGTCACATTTAGTAATGAAAGAATATAGAAATTTAATATATTATCATTTTCCTCTTTTTGATTTATATTACATGAAGTAGATCCTCTTTGTTAATCAACATTGTGATATCATAGACACTCAGTCACATTTTCATCTCTCATTATATATACTCACACATATTAGTAGCAACTATTTTTTTTTCAATTTATTCTACCATATAATTTCAGTCTCATATGGAATTATATATGTGCATTAGATTTCATCACTCCAAATAAATATACATAAATATAATATCTAGTGTATAATATCATTTCCATCCTTAATGTCACATAACAAAATAAAAAATTCAGGAGACACCACTTTTAATATACATAATTTTAAAAAAAGAACCACATAAAAAGTATTTCAACATTGATTTACTCGTATGGAATTATATTCATTGTTTTATTTTCCATATAATTATCAAATATATCTTTAGATAATATTACTAATACACTCAAATCAGTATTTCCCAATAAATATTTTGTAGAATACATAGTTTTAACCATTATAGTTGTATGATATTTCATATCACACATGTCTTTGGTGTAAAAATCTCCCTTGTAGTATTATAACATCCCCTTAAAATTTTATGGACATTAACCATAGATATAGAAAAAAATATTTATACTAATACTTTCCTAATATATCCCAAGAATATGATATCATAATTATTTTTTCCTTTATGTATCATCCCTAATTCTATGTATTTCAATTTTAATTTTTTATAAAAATACAATTCTACTCATTCAGCCATGATCTTCAGGTCATCATCTATAAATATTAACATTCTCACAATTTTACAAGATTTAATATTGACAAATATTATCTTCAGGATGTTTTCATATTTTAAGAATTTCATTAATATCATAAAATTATTATTATTCTTCATAATCAATTTTTTTTTAATTCATACATTTTCATTATAGAACAGAAAGTAAATTATGTTACATGAATATCAATTTAGAATATATAGACACATATAAATTATTTATTACCTTATATAGTTCTACATTTAACAATGTTGGGATACATGTTTCACCTATTCAAAATAGCCTAAGTGGATATTTATTCCTGTACGTGAATCTAATATTAGATTTGTAATAGAACACAACTATGTAATGCTTGGGTATAATATTGAAGACACAAACATCAATTGCAGCGTGTCTTCTTATTTTAATTATATAAAACATTACGTATTAAAATATTTAGTTCTATAATAGGATACATGTACAAGTTCAATTCACATACAAGAGTGACTTATGATATGTGGATTCAACTATGTTGTTCTAATTTTCATTTGTGTAACCCCTAAATTTCCATTTTCTAAGATTACTTTATATATGAACTAAATCTCTTATAGTCCAAATAAAATGATTCGAAAACAATAATAATTAAATAATAATTTATTTATAAATTTTTTAAATATTATCATATAATCAAAAAAATATTCCATATACTTTGTAATCTTGTGCAATCACCACATTCAGTTCTTTAATATCTCACAATACACAACAGATTTAATTCTAAATACGGATTATATTTCACATTAATCCAGTAATTTATCATTTATAATTTTAGTATACAAATTATATTGAAAAAATTTATATAATTAGTTACAGGTTATGGGTCCTCAATCTCTCTAGTCAATAAGTTCTATATACTATTAATCACATCCCATGATTTTATTAATTGAATATAAAATTATACCTACTATAGAATAGTGTATAAAATGTTTGAATAATTTCTCTATAAATTTTACATATTTATCTATGAAATATATCCCATGAACCATCTAATTTACTGGGATTCTGGGAATCTATCCTTCCTAATATTCAATGTAGCCACCAAATCAATCAACAAGAAATAATGAAATTAATACACTAATATTGAAAACAAACAAAATAATAAATAAATGGGTACATTAACATATTACATTTTTATAATACTATTTTAAACCAAATCAATTTGATATATATACATTATCTCAATCTATAAGGGTAATATGTGTATTGGATTTTGGATCATGTCTTTAGAAGGGGCATCCAACAGATATTTATGAAGAAAATAAAAATGTTATTTATTTTATTCCACATAACAGTAAACATTTTTCCACTTGATGTCATGAAATAAGGGAAATTATATTTCTTTTTATGTTAATGAATCTTAAAAAAAGTGAATTTCCTTTTATTTTTACCAATATTATAACAACATGCATTTGGGATTAAAAAATGATGAGGATTCCTGTGTATATTTGATAGTAGGAATTAATGAATTCATAGTTCAAATTACCGTCTTTAAGGTCTTGTGACATAAAAATACCACAAAATATAATTACATATAGTGGAAAACTACAATTTATTTTTATGTAATCTTTCTAGGACAACATGGTTAAATTTTCTATGAACTTGTTGATGTGGTAATTAAGAATTGGAAATGTTATTTGTTTTAATTTTTATAAAATAAAAAATAGTAGATTGTAATATTTTGGAATACAAATAATATGTGAAACAAATATATTTTAATAAACCAAATTTATAGATAACATAATTAGGATGGGAGAATGATATGTTTGGAGATTACACCTTGTTGGAGGCCCAAATATGGTTGTCTACGCTCAGTCTATTAGTAGATAAACTATGAAGAAATAATTGAAATATGCGGGCATACAAAATAAAATAGTATTTTATATGGTTATCTATCAATTTTTGGGATAACTTGACAAGGAAGAAAGATTATAAATGATTGGTCTTACACACAGTAGGAGGCCCATCAAGAAAAAATATAGTAAAAGGGTCGAAATATGATATAATTTAAGGGATTGTGCATGATCCACCATGATTGTGCGTTATATCTATTAATATAATGATATGAGTAGATGTATTTGGGCATACATATAATAGAAAGACCATATAGCATTCATATTTCATTAATGGTGAAACTAAACGAGACAAAGAGTGTCATACACATAAGTTGCGCTTAATGATATTTCTTTTATTTGGTGAGTTGATAGGGGATGATATAGTGGAAGATTATATCTATCGGTATGCATATATATGATGTTTATTCAATATAATGGGTAAAAAAGGAGACTGAGTGAAGATTATGTATCAACTACCAATAGGTCTCCTAATATTTATTTGATACTAAAAGAGTTAGGATATGGTTATGTCTTACACGTAGTTGGAATCTTATATAAGATATAAATGCCATAAAATAGGATATGATATGAAGCGGATTAGGGAATATTCATGAGTATTTATGGGCTACCTAACCTTATTGGAGACATATGTGAAGGTATGAAGAGTCATGGATTAATCCTTGTAGGATTTATTTTTTGTATTTCAAACTAATAAAGTTATCAGAAATTCTAAAATATTAATGTTTACATTTATTGAGATTATACATATAGAGGAGTCCCATGAGAAATTACTCTATGGTAAGAAATAAATTAAAACTGGTACCCCCCCAATCATGGGAATTAGGAATATTTATTACCCTATAATTATTTCACAATATAATTTTCACTCATGTAGGAGCCCTGGTGAAGTTGTACTATAGTAGGGGTCCTAGGTGAAGCCATTCGTTGGTTGGTGACTTGGATGAAGAAATGATCGGGTTGGTGGCCTAGAAATGTTAATTTTTTGGTTGGATAGATGGATGTTATTTATTTATATTCTCAGGTAGTTAGTCACTCTAACTGTTTGCAAAATGGTTTCTGTCCCATAGATGTGGAAACAATTTTTTTGTGATCGGGTAGTGGTGTATAGATTCTGGTGATCATGTGGTAGATCCTAGGATTGGGAGATTATGTTATTGCCCACATAGTCAAAAATCAAGTTGTGGTTCCTCATCAATTCTTCTCAAGTTGTGGTTACTAGGTTTGGTTTCTCAAGTGGGTTTTGCTCCATTTGAGCACTATGGTAGTAGAACCGATGTTTGGGTTCTCAGCTTCTGGAACCCATGTTCTGGAACCCATGTTCTGGAACCCATGTTCTGGAACTAAGGTGGTGGTTACATGGTAAAGTAATCATGGTGGTCTAGTTCCGGACACAAAAATCCCATGATAAGATCCATTAAATGAGATATATATTCCCTCTAAATTGTTTTTTTATTTCAAAAGTATCTAAATTATTGTTTTGTGTAATAGTTGGGTACATGGAAAGGAGGTTTTTTTGGTAAGGTGCACCAACCATGATTTTTTTCATGGGGTTATTTTATAGTAAACCCATGTCCTAACAACCTAGGTATATAGTAGACCAGATGTGGTATCCATGTTTGTTTCTATAAATTAACATATTTATTTGGGAATAAAAATTTGGGCGTTATTCTCTATCTGTATGAGGATAATCATTCATGTTTATGTATATGATGTAGAGAGGAAAATGTATAGTATAAGAGAAAGTGTCCAAGATCTTTGATTGTGTGAAATTGTAGGAAAAGAATAGCATATCTTATTGAGAATGTGATTAGGAGTTTTCTGTTGATTCTTTCATGGTAATGTGCAAGACCAAAATGCAAATAAAATAAATCAAACCAAAATTAGATAGAAATTTTTAATGATCTAAATTATGTTTTCATATACATTTTTTTATTTTTAGGAAAAAATGGTTTATGTTTTGGAAAATTTTGTACATTTATATCAAAAAATGAAACTAATTTTTTAATTTTATTATCATATATTTGTGATTGACATTTCTGGATTCATCATAAAATATTTATTTTTTCATGAATAGTGAAAAATATAGATTTTGGTAAAAATTTCATTTCATTTCAATATATTATTTCATTTAAAAGTGAAATTATGTTTTTAATATGATTTAATGTTACATAGTTATTTTTGATGTTAATTTAATAAAAAAAGTTAATTTTAATCATTATTATATTATATTTTATTATAAATAAGTTTTTTGGTATAAAAATTGATGTTTTTATAAAAAAAATTAATGAAAATGATAACAATCAGTTATAATTAATTAATATATTAATGAATAATCAGTTTTGTAAATGATATTTTTATATTATATATCAATAAATATTAATTTATAGTCATTCAATGATCATTGTTAGATATAAAGTTAACATAATATAATATGTTTCACAAAAAACAATAATGTTCTCAAAAACCTAATTTTCATTGAATCTATTGGTCCTTTTTTTTAAATTTAATTTTTTCAAAACTTATACATTTTTATTAAAAAATTAATTTCTTAAATAATAATTTTATAATTATATTATGTTGAAATTTTTCTATGTTTGACAATGAAATTTTTTTGACGAATAATGTAAAATTCTCATTTATATTTTAAAAACACATTTTTTTAAAATATTTATAAAGTTAAATTATATTTCAAAATAATTTTAATGTAAAATTAGATAATTTTTATTTCGATTAATCCAATTTAGTCATTTTTTATAATATTTATTTTGAAATTGCATATAAAAAATTGTATATATTTGAGCATTGTTTTTCATGGAAAAGCCACAATCTTATGGAATCTGCGAGACTGATTTTAAATTAAAATTTACCAATTATTTGAATTGAATTTGAAAAAATAAATTTCAAAAATGTAATAAAAATAATTCAATATTCCTATTTGGGACAAATTAAATTTAATATTTAAAATATTAATGAAAAATAAGAACTTATTTATTGCATTTAAGGTAAAAACAATTTTACTAGGGGTTAAACAAAAAACATAAGGGTCAAAATGATTTTAAAAATTTAATAAAACTCATTATATGATCATATCGAGTCCTTAACTATTCTATTTTATATGATTTTCACTTTTTAGTCTTCTGTCATGATAAAGACGCGGTTGTGGCCAACGTTTTTAAGAAAAAATCTAGTGTGTCACTCACCTTATTTATAAAATTCCATCACCTACCCACACTTATCAAAATATTAAAACCTATTTAGATCATAAAATACATATTCAAAACATTAAAAATGTCCATAACAACATTCTAATGTCCTAATGTTTTCCGTAATTTTAAACTTGAAAGGATTTCTCTATGAATCTAAGGAGGAAGCATGAAGATGACGTATCATTTTTAATGTATGTTTTTGTATTATTTAATCATCCATATCCTTAAATTATTCATATAAAATTATAATAAAATATGTAAATATCTTATAATTAAAATTTATAATGTTAATGGAAAAACCTAAACCCATATCCTCTTCGGTGAAATGGGTTATTAAATCATCGTTTGTGTGTATAGGGTAATACCGTCTCCTAAACTGATGTCTTTCATTTCCCATTAAACTTTATCAGATTTGGTGTTGATGATGGATATAAGGTATATATATTTTATAAATAATATAATAATACATATTGTTCATATGATATATATTTTTTAGCTTTATATTCCATAGAGGGTTTGATAACATCAGTCAAGTGTATGATAGACTAATTCCTCATGATGCGATGTGATTCATATGTCACCAATGCATAACATGGAAGGTGAAAATGAAAATGTAAATTATTAAATGTTATAAGAAATTAATATTTATGATATTCATGAAATTCTTATCATTCCTAAAATATAATTTGATGTATTTTCATTCATACCTTTTCACTAAATGAAATGTGATAACATTTTTCTTATATATATAGACTATTGCCTTCCTAAAAAGATGTTTCATTTCCTATAGTAACAAAACTGGATGGAATATATATAATTAAATTTAATTAAATTAAATTTTATATATTTAAATATGATAATTTGGTAAATTTAAATTATTACTCAACTTCTTTCCATAATTATCATCGAAAAAAGAAAATCATTACTGACGTGTACGTATGACCTAGTGTCTTCATGATTATAATATAGGTCATTTTTTAATAGCCCTTTTGTGATTTTTTTTCAAATTAAATTTTATTTATAAATATTATAATTTTTTAATTATAATTAATCTATATATTTGTAAAAAATTAACACTTTGACCATAGTAAACCTAAAAATTCCATTTTAGACACATTATCCTAATATTGAGAAAATATATGACATAATCCTAATTGATTATGTAATCATATATAAAATGGGTATATTTTATATAAACTAAATAATAATAATTTAAAACATTAGTAATAAATTAAATAATTAATATATATTAATTATCCCTAAATTTAATTAATGATCATGGTGAATCGAACTCCAGGTAAGGGGTTTCTTATATTACTTTTATTTTCATAAGATATATGCCATATTCACATATTATTTTTTAGAGTGGTGTATATAATATCCATTACACTCATTTATGATTTATTTTATGAATTTTAAGTGGATTTATAAATCTATATGAGTTTCTCTCTTTCATTAACACTTCATTTATAGATTATAAATTTTTTACAAGATTACATCTCAATTTCATTTCATTGAGGAATATTTTATTTATATGAACAATAAATCATTTATAAGGATTTTATAATTCCTATTTGAAAAGTAATATCATGATTAATTTTTATTTAATGTTATTTTATGTCTCATTTTGGAATTATTTCATCCATGTGGATTTTTCATAAATGATACTAGGTGGTTAATAATTTGATAACTCAATTTCTTTTTACTAGATTATATTACATATTCATTGTTGTTGATATTCTTTGAATATTTTTATAATTAATTAATATTATTTTATATTTTATTTTCATATTTTAATTATAATTTCAGTTGGTATGCATAATCTGTTTATTGATTAATTATCCGATGAACTTTTTTATCAGATTAAGGGTCTATTTCACAATCAAATTCAAATCGTTTTTTATTTTAATTCCATTTTAATTAAAGAAAATTATTTGTTTATTTGATAATAAACCCATTTAATTTTCCAATTATCAGGAAATTCGTTATAATATCATTTAATATTTAACTTTTCTCACAAATGTTTACTTAAAATTCAAGAGTAAATGTTGTTATGAAAATACATCATTATTTTTCTCGATGATTGATATTCCAATTTTTTCAGGACACATGTTTTCAAAAAATGTTTTAGAAAAAGTATTTAACATCTTAGAAATGAATTATTATATATATTATTACCCCTTTTTTATATTTAATTTTTTGAGAGGAATCTTCTAGTTCATTTCCAAATAAAGAACTTTTCTAACCATTCAAAACTAAAAAATGATAATTATTTTAGAATCGTATGACATGTACAAAAATACCAACCACCATGACCATCATTTATTTGTATAATAATATAAAAGTATAAAAGTATCTTATTAAATAAAATTCATTCAAATTGTTTTTAAAAGTGATTAGTTTTTAAATGTTATTCTCAAGGAAAATTATTTTAGAAATGAATTCTTCCATGAAAAGTAATTTTCAAAATAAAATTTTTAATTTAATAAAAAATTTATTTATTGATATTTCAATGGTATTTTCATTCATCAATTTTTAGAATCATTATCGTTACATATTTTATAGTGTTGATATTTTGTAATGATGTCAAAATCATTCTTTCCCTGGACAGATTAATATTATTTCAAAGAGACTAATATTGAACCCCATTTAATTTCCATGGGTTAATTATTATTTAAAAACATTATTGTGGAACTAATTTCATTTAAATTAGATTATAATATTATAAAAGAAATAATGATTTCTTCATGGAGTTTTTTGTATATGTTAATTTAATATACATATTATTTATGGTTCTTGGACATTTTTATATGATTGGTACACCCAAATAGTGCAGGGTGTGCCCAATATAGACTATATTATCGGTGTGCCCTGATATCACTCCATTTCATTAAGTAATGTTTATGTTTTATATATAATTATATCAAAATACTTGTTTATTTTAAATCTTATTATAAGGGTTATTTAAGGTGGTTATAAGTGTTCTTTGATGATGATGTACCAACATACCAACATAATTATTATATGCATGCTACGTGTTTACTATGTATCATAATGTCATGATTAATATCCAATAGATGATGAATATCGATTATTACAAGTCATTTCTTTTTAAAATCCTTACTAAATGAGTCATTATTTAGGATTCAGTTATTGATTGTTATGAGTTACTTTATGATTCTCTCATGAACTCTCATTTTTTCATCATACCCTTATGTAATTATTAGAATCGTTTTTGAAATTTAATAGTAAATACTTTTCATTACCCTTACATAGTAATTGAGATCACCCTTCGTATGTTTACAAATCCACATATTATCAATAATTACATTGAATTAATTATTTTAGAGGGGTTTCATATTAATAATGATAATGAATTAGTGTGTCATAATAAATGCTTGGTTATGAGTGAAAATGATCATATAATGATAGGGGTATTATTTATGATGGATATTTCACTAATATTTGAAAACTATATTCCCGAATGGACTTTGAGTGTATAAAAGTTCCAATATTCCACTTTATATGTTTTATGTTTTGGATGAATTTTTTTTTGTCACCAACATCGATATCAAATTCAAAAATGCATTGTGTGTGTTTTCAGCACCAGATACATAAGTGTGGGTTCTGTGATGTTATAGTTTTTATTAGATAAAATATTTATATAGCATTGTATATTAGTAACTTTTTCATGTGACTATAAATTAATACTTTTGGATACTATAATCGGTCTATAAGATTATGGTTGATCATAAGTTCATAGTCATACAAACACTAGTTGGTGGTTTTATGTAGTTTAATTATAGCTTATTTATGAAATTCTTCGAGATATATTTTTACATTAGGGTATTCCTAACAACTACAACTAATTTTAAGTGTTTTTTAGGGTTGAGTTTGTTTTTATATGCATTTTGAAAAAGTAAACCAGAAGGCCAGGTGACAACCCATCTCTTCTGATAAGGTGGTGGGGCATAGACTGAGACAAGGGTGTAACAATTACCATTAGCCTACATGATGTCCCAGATTGAGTGAATCTTTTATAGTTAATAATTATATAAATTTTTTTTAAAAATAATTTATTTGAGTTATAACAATAGATTTTTCTAGGATGATGATAAGACCAAATCCTTCTAGTCATTGATTTTTTAACATACTAAGGAAAATCTAGAATAATATTAATGATATAAATTTATGTAATGATTTATATTGGGTGTTGAAAGTTAATATTTCAATTTAGAAGTTAATTTATGATGTTTATTTTTATTATAAATTATCAAACCAAGTTCTAAAAATTTTCCAGTGTTTAATTTCTAGAGATATGAAGAATATATTTTTATATTTTTGGGTATTATTGAGTCATTTAATAGTTTATTTTATTGTTTTAGACATAAAAAATTCATTTTCAATACTTTAGTTATGAAAACAAATAATGATATCAGGGTGGAATTTTATTAAATGATTAAATTATCCTCATAAATTATTTATATTTACCCATTCACTTACTCTAGATGGAAATGGAATTCCTCACCAATCTGATAATAATATTTTAATATAAAATTTATTCTAGCACCTTAAATTCTAATGAACAAATGAGATTTTCACTCAATGTAGGATTATTTATTAAAGGCCATTAATTTTTTATTTATCATTCACATTCATGTGATTAGTGACCTATATCAATCTAAATATGTATACATTTTTTTCTGGTTTTTCCATATCTTTATATCCAAACAATTTTATCCTATTTGGAATCATATTATGTGTTGCTTCATATGACCTTAATACATCATTTTAACTCTTATCAATATTTTGTATTATTAACCCTTTTAAGAAGATGGTTTTCAAAAAAGATTATTTCCAAATAACCACAGTTAGATTGTGGATAAAAATAGTAAATTTTGAGGATTTAATTAATTAAATATGGGGATGAGGTATGACATCATGTTTTTAAAATAAGTATATTATGTTAGATAAAATAAAATACTCACAACCCCATGCTTATATGAGAATATAAAATCCTCAGAAACTTCAATATATTTATATTTCACTTAATTTAATCTCTAGGATATCATTCAGAACATGAATAACCAAGAGTTTTATGTTCGATAACATATTCAACATGCCACACTAAACATAAATGAACCATGAAATATATAACCACTATAGACTATCTGTTAAATTGGTGGGTATGAATAATGTTAACTAATTTTTGAAATATAATATATATATATATAAATTTCCAACTAAATATAAATTATAGATAAATGTTTATTAAATAATATACCAATTTGTTTGTAAAGATATTTTATTCAAAAAAAAGTTTACTTTAGTGATTTTTTTATTTATCAACATCAAAAAATTATTATGATTGAAAATAATATAATTATCAAAACCCAAATTTTTTCACATATATAGGGTTTTTTTTAAATTTAAATTTTATTCACATTACTAAACATTTTTCCAAAAAATAAAATCTGAATATTAAACCTTTATTTAAAAATTGTTTTTGGGTGAGTATTTTACAATTTTTAGAAAAGATAATTTTATTGATTAATAGTTAGAAATATTGTATTATAATTAAAAAATGAATTTTTATTAAATTTCATTTAATCTTAAAATATATTATTATTACTAAAGTAATATTAGTTAAATTATATAAATAATAATCCATTTTATTTCATTTTAGTTAATTTGAAATGGATTTACAGTATGAAATCATGTTAAATATTTGAAATGATATTATGAATGAAATGTAGCTTTCTCTTCTCATATGGGGCTTAAATTTTAATTAAAATTTCTCAATTATATTAATTGAATTGGGAAAATTGGACTCAATATTTTTTATAATAATAATATATAATATCATATATTTTCAACTAATATGTTTCTCCAAAATGAATTGAGAACAAAATTATTTATCTCGATTAGGGTAAAAACTTTTTTAACGGGGGTGGTGGTTAATGTAAAAGGATAACTAGTAAAAATAAAAAACCAACATTTGAAAAACAAATTCTTCAAATATTGAAACCTTAAATACTCTATGATCAATAATGGTAAATTTTAGAGGGTTGTCTCGTTATAGAAATTTCGATATAATGGAATCCTTTCAAATAATTATATGTGTGTTACTCAGCTCACATATAAAAAGACAACACTTATCCTCTATTATTTGCACCATAAAACTAAATTGGTGATGAAAATAAATAACCAAATACATTAAAAAATTCCATTATATGATCATTTAATATTTTTTCTCGATTAAATACAATGTAAGAAGTATTTCTGTACAAACCTAAGGTGGATATTGAAAAAAGACGTAACATTATTCAATTTGTGTTTTTATTTTATTTCATTCTCAATCAACATGAATTTTTATGAAACTATGTTTATATAATAAATTAGTATAAAAAAATATCATTATATTTTATTATTTTAATTCCATGAACTCAATCATTACCCTCTTACATCAAATGGGTAATGAAATCATCCGTCATGTGTACGGCAGACTACGACCTCGTGAACCAATATCAATTATTTTTCCATTACCACCTCTCTCGGTATAGTATGTTGATGGATAAAAAACAAATATATAATATTTATAAAATAATTATACATATGGAGTTATATATAATATATTTAGTTTTACATTCCATTCATTAGGGAATATGATAAAATAACTAGTGTATATAACGAACATTCACATGATTAAGAGATGTGATTCATCTTTCACTATTGCATAACATAGAAGTTTATAAGGATAATGTAAATAATAATATGTGATATATAAAAATAATTACTATATTGATGAAAAAACTACGATAATTAAATTATTATATATTTCATTTTCTTTCATAAATTTTCACTTAATAAAATATCATAGAGTCATTCTCATACATGTGGTCTACCACCTTCACTAAAATATGTGATTCTATTTACAACAACAAACCACATGAATAATATATATTAGTTTTTTCATAGAAAAAACATGTTATATATGATATTACTATTATTAAATATTGATAAAACATCACTTACATTCTTCATGTAATGATTTTTGAAAAATGGACTTATTACCCATGTGTATATTCATTTTGTCATCTCCGTGACTGTAACATAGTTAGTTTTTTCAAAAGCATATTCAATTAATATTTATAAATGTATAAATAATTAATAAATATGATAATTATATCATGATTATTATTTATGAGTTATTTATTTTATTTATAATTTGATAATAGTCAAACTACCAAACATATATTTAACAGAGTAGTCAAATGTGGTTGCATCTTCTCATGTAAACCTAGTTGATTAAGTTATCATATATTACATGGTAATACGTAAAATAAGAGGAATAATAGAATTTAAATTTTTTCTTAATAATGAACATAATGAACATAAGTTTATTATTCATGAAGGTAATAAACCTGTGTGATAAATGAAACTTGAGGTAAGGTTTTTATCATCTCTCTTTTATTTTTATTTTATATATTCCATATTCACTAATTATTTTTATTGAGTGGTGTATAAAATTTAAATAAATGTAATTTAGTATTAATTTCTGGAATATTATTTGGATTTACTAATCAATACTTCGTTCTCCATTTCTTAGGTTCTGGATTCATAGATATTTAAACTCTTAAGTTATTACATACCAATTAAATTTCATTGAGCTATATATAATTTTTAAACCCATATATTGACTTATATATTGTGTATAATAACCATTTAAGATGTAAAATCATGATTTAATAAAAAATCAATTTATTATGTCTAATTTTTAATTATTTCAACAATTATGATTTGACATAAAAGTTACCCAGTGGTATTGAATTTCATAACTCAATTTTATTTCATTAGTATATATTAATTATTTTTTATTATTGATATTTCATGATTATGTGTGGGGTTATATGTATTTATATTATGTTTTATTTTAAAAAATATGTGGATTTATTTTTTATACAAAAAATTGATTCATTGATTATTTCTCACATAAACTTTATGATTATTATAAGGGGTTATATCATAATCTCATTCTAATCATGAATTTTTATTAATTTATTTTCATTCATGGAATTTAGATGATGATATACTGAAATTTTCATTTTAATTCTAACCGCCAATAGTTATTAATTATATTTCCATAAAATAATAATATCTTCCTACTCATGGGGACATAATATTTTTGAGGAAATGTTTTAATGAAAATATAATATTCTTTCACTCTTTGATTTGGAATCCTCTTCCATAAAAACCAATTTTTTCATTCAATGTATTTCAATTTTTTTATCCTCATCCAAAATATTTTTTAATGATTTTATTACAGGTTTATTATATTTTACAAATATTTTTAAATGAATATTATTGTAATTTTTTTGATTAAGTCTATTTTTAACATTTTTTTGTGAAAAAATGTTGTTCTTTTAAACTAGATTGACATGTACATAACTAGCATCCATCATGGACACCATTTTAGTGAATAGTAATTTTAACCATTACAATAATTTTTTAATGAATTTTTTTCATTATATTCAAATAACTTTTATTTTTAAAAATTGATTTCCAAAGAAATTGATTATCAAAATGTGTTATCTTTTAAAAACTTCTTTTAAAAATGAAAATTGTATTTTTCTCTAAATTAATTTATTGATATTTTAATTTTATTTACATTCAAAAAGTCAACATCCCTTGTTTATACTTATTATTCAATAGGGATATTATGAAATGTTATCATTCTCATTACTTCTTGGGATTGATTTAGACTATTTCAAAGAGATTTTTTTCGAACCCATTTCATTTCCAAAGGCTAGTAATGTTTCAAATAGATTATTATGGAAGCCATTTTTTTCTACAGTGTAATCATATTATAAACATAATTATTTATTAATTTATGAGCATTACACTTAAATTAATATTCCATACAATTTATTTAAGATTCGTGGATATTGTTATATAATGGGTGCACCCAATCACTGCCTAATATATCCTTTGTGATAGTTAATTATTTTATTATCTATAGAATAATATTTTTTTTATATGGTTAGTTTAATTTTAATGGTTCTATAAGGTTTAGGTATGCATTCAATGAAGATGATGTCCCATGATACTAACCTGTTATTTCTATGCATGAAATGGGACATAAGAATTTAATTTCTATAAATTTTTAGTGTTTTTCTAATAACTTTAATATTTGGGAGAATATTGAAAAATAGTATATTTTAACAGAAAACAACTTTTTTAATAAAAATAATTAATAGAGTTAAATTATAAATTATAATGGTTTGGAATTATAAATAGATTATATTTTTACCATTTAATCCAATTCTGGTCATTGTAAGTAATTTCACATTGAAATTGGACATAAACAAGTGTCAAACTTTTGATAGTTATTATTTCTTAAAAATACGCCTTTTGGTTTTGACAACGGTAATTAATTTTAAATTAATAAATGCAACTTCTATGTTTTTAATTTGGTAACATAGACTTCATTATGAAATTTGGAATATCAAAATTAGCATAGGGTAAATGTTTGTTATTTTTCTGAAAACGTTTAATTTTTGATGAATAGTTAAAACACTAAGTTATAGTTTAAAAAAGAATTTTTATTTAAATAATTATTTATTTTATTTATAATTATTTTAGATATAAAGATATACATAATACCTATATATGTTCAATGAAATTCATTGGAGTCAGTTTATAATAATTTTGGATATATAAAAATTTTATTGAACTTTTCAACGTCTTTTACCCACCTCTAAAGAGAATTTGAAAATTTACATAAAACATAATTTTACCACTTCTATGAGTGGAATTTATAAAATAAGAGATACATGGTTAATATCAAGGAGTAAATTTTGGTTCAATAAGATAAAAATAATTTCTTTGTGAATAGTAACTTTTTACTTTTATTTACCACGGTTAAATGTAAATTGGGTAATTAAGAGTAAAAATGATATTAATATTACCGTAACACATATCCTAATTCTATTGGACAAGGGGATCTCGACCAAAAACAACCTTAGGAAAAAAAATATTTTCATTTAGGTCCACATGGATTAGATTAAGACATTTATTATAATTTAATTCATAGAAGAGTTAAAAGAGTGAAAATAAAAGTTTAATAACTAGAACATTTTTAATATTGGTATATACATAAGATAAATTAGATTACAAATGTTCTTTATAAATCTAAAGAGATTTTCTACATAATGGAATTTTATTTATATTTTTAAGACATTAAATATTTAAATTTATTTGTTACATAATGATGATGGAGTAATTACCGCATTAATGAAACATTAAGATAATTGATATTATAAATACCCAAATAAATGTAATTTGATACATTTTATGAATTAAAATAATTTTCTAGGTTAATTTGAAATATTAGTATTGGTTATATAAATTTATTTTGAAGTAATACTGTTTTTATGAATTTATCAAAAAAAAACCCAATAATGTCAAAATTTACATAAAAGAATTTTTAAAACAAATATTATATTATTAATTGATATTATATTCCTAAAAACTTAGGTTCGGAAAAAAGACTAATATCCTAATAATTTTATCATAAATGGATCACTTGGGGATTGATTGAAAGTTTATAGTTTGTTTATTAACCATATACAATAAAAATACAAAGATACATGGTAATTGTCAAACTAATTAACTAAGAGTTAAAACTAAAAGGTAAGGTTAATAAAGTAACCAACCCAGTATAAAACCTATTGGTGGAGTGGATTGTGATCCATCCCCACCGTATCTTTGAAATAAATTAATTTTGAGAAATTATAAAACGAATATTAATTTCTTATAATTTAATTCTTTATGTTTTTCTTAAATATCCCCTCCCCTCCCTTATAAAAAGACACCACTTCTATCCAATTCATCACACCTCTCAATCCTTTTGTCTCATACAACCACTACCCAATTAAGCTCCCTACATCTCTCCCCTCCTCATAGAAGCCTTACCTCAAGAATAAGGGACTTCAATATTCCTTTTTGGTTTGAACCATAGGGAGTTACCCAAATTAAAGGTAATGATTTCTCTTAGATTTTTTTCTTTTATTTTACTTCTCCAACCACTAAACTCCTCTTATTATTTTCTTTTGTAACAAAAACAGTATCTTAAATATACTAGGATATTGTTATGAGAAGTATTCGAACAACACTAACAAACACCTCCATCTAATTGGTGAAGAACAAAATGTTTCTGTTGATGGAAACCAAACGTCTCATGAAAAGTTGATTGTTCAATTATCTCTTACCACCTCTCATGGAGACCATTATGATGGAACTATAATTAAATATGACATTAATGATATTTATTTTATATATAAGTTTCTGTAATTCCATTTTATAGCATATCATTATTCATTTTATGTTATATATATACACGATAATTTCATTTGAGGAAGTGCGGACTACTGCCCCCTCAAAGTGATATGACTCGTTCATACCATACATGGAACGTATAAAGGATGGTGTTAATGAACATAATTAATGCATATAAAATATTATATTATACTGTAATAATAATATACCTAGTAATAATTTGTTTTTTATTCTTTTTAAAATGTAAAATGAAATGGAAGTAGCATTCGTGTGTATGTACGGATTATTGTCTCCACGAACACTACGATATTCAATTCCCCATCATATCCATTCAAGACTAATTATCGTTTGATGATTAAAAGTAATTTTTAAGGAGTTGATATCATTATAGATATAAATAATATACAACCTATCCATAACAAACACGGCTTACGTAATGAAGCATATAAAGGAAAACGAATCAGTTAACACCCGAAATGACGATAATACTAAAATATTATTAGCAATGAAATATTAAAAGATCATATATGATATCATTTTTATTTATATGATTCTTGTATAATTTTATAAAAATTATTTAACTATTATACAAGAGGTTAACCTACACTCTATCAAGTAAAAGTACAACGTAAGGGGTTTTCATCTCAGTCCTTATTCTCATGAGATTCATGCCATATGGCCACTATTACCTTTTGTGTAGTGTATATACTGCCTATAATAGTTTTATTTGTGTAATACAAATTAATTTTTTTGTATTTACATATTCATTGTATGATACTTCTTTTATGGGGTGTATGTTTCGTATGTTACCAAATTTCTAATGGTTTATTTCACAATCTCTTCATTATACGAGTTTGTATATACGTGATTATCTTCTGGGACTTTTTTATCATCCACGTCTATGTTTCTTAAAAATTTATTTGAAACCATTTTTAATATTTACTAAACTATGTTTTAAAGTAATTTTTACCCTTGTTATACTTTTTATAAAATGGTTTGAAAGGAATCTTTCATTCCTTTTCCAAAAAAGGCCCTTTTTAACCTTTTCGACAAAATTAAGGTAAGAATGTATTTTTAACTTATACGGTGGGTGCAGCTATTTTCCGCCATTATAAAATCGTCGAATCATCCCTTACAATCTTATAATAATATTTTGAATGTAAATATTTTATTTTTTAATTATGTGACATTTAAATTATTTCAATGTGAATATTTTATGAATTTGTGAAAGGTACTCATTATCATGATCAGAATTTTAAATGTTTTAATGATTAATCATTCAAAATATTTTTAATTAATGTCCATGTTTTCAAAATGATTTTAAGGATTTATTTATATGGACATCAATGTTTTCAAATGATATTTCTTTTCAAAAGATTCATAGTGGTAATGGACACTTTGATTCAATAATATCTTTTGAATTACTTCCTTTATAAATGTGTGACTTTTATATGATTTCAAGAAAGAGAGATTTATCTCAAATAGTTTTGATTTCATCTATGTCAACATCCTTTGATGGATTTTAAGCTTATGTGAAGTTTATTTATTATGATACAAAACATTCATATTGTATTGAAGGTTTTGTAATATGTTTGACTGTGGATGTGTTATTTTTATACCACTCATGGTATATAGGGAATGTATTGACATTTCATATGATAGTTTTAATATGAATGTTTATATTATGTTTAAACCTGTTCATATGAGGAATGTATTAGACTTAATAAGTGACGGGTGGAGCCCACTATAGATCCTTGATGCAATGATAGGTCTCATGAGACAAAATAGTGTCTTGGCATGCGGCCTTGACTAAATCTTATCTGTAGTCTTGGCACGAGGCCTTGGCTATGCTGTAATGATAGTCTGGAATTATGAATTCCATCATTATGAAAGTGGTTAGTGATATTGTATGTGATTATTCAACTAGTAGAATATACAAGTGAATAAGTAAATGTAATTATTTCAATATATTTTTTCCATTTTATGCTGAAGTTCGTGTTTAAATGTCTTTTGATTTAGTTATACATTTCCGTAAATGTTTGTGCTTATTTATGAAAATTTATACTGTATTGTTATCCATACTAAGCATATGATCTCACCCCTTTCTATGTTTTATTTTTCCCAGGATTCCAAGAAGTGTATTGTAATTGATATTTAGGGTTATGCCAAGGGAATAATGGAAATCATAAAGAATTATTTATTTTGTTTTGTATGTTATAAACTGTAATGTAATATTCATGTATGTAATCTATTTTCTGAGACCGATAAACTGATTGGTCCTTCGGGAGTTGATTCATTGTAATCATGCCAATGTATTAAAATAATGCACAGACTCTGGGTAGTTGGGGTCGGGGAGTTACAGTTGGTATCATAGTAAGTTTAACAATAACATTAGAAACTAGATTTAGATAAACTCTTATTAGAGTACATTATCCTAAGATACACATTGAGGATTAGTATAGAAGAACTTCTTAGAGTTTTGGTAATGTAGTGATTTTGTGAGTTTTCCAAGAAAATACATCCATGTTTGGATATGAGCATGTAGAGGCGGCTTTGGAACAGATGTACCTAGGTGTAAAACTCGAAAACACCTCATTAATCTACACTCGAATGGGAACTGGTGCACGATAATGGGCCTTGCTGCACTCTTTGTTACGAAACTCCCGGGGAATATCCTTAGGATAATTATCATTTTAATTAAAAATAATTATGAAGGATTTATGAGTATATATATCCTCAATGAAAATATTTTTATGAATTATATCCATGAACTGTTCAATTTATGTTAGGAATTTTACAAGTTTGGAATTATTCTTTCCAAATCATAAACTGACCTAGTGTAAGACATTGTATAGAAATGGTGTCCAGTATAAGGAATAAGAACTCAAGAAATACGTATTATCCAAAGAGTAAGAATTGTCATATCATTCAGGGAAGTAAGCCAACATTTAGAAATGAAATAGTCTCCCACGTATTATCATCAAATGAATAAATAATATCATTTGTTAATAAGATCAGTAAATATTTCTACGAATCCTATGGATTTGAAGGGATACCAGAGATGAAAAAGATGGTAAAAAAATATGGATAAAGGGAATAAGGGAAAGAAGTATTTTCCAATATGTGGTAAATGTGGAATGAATCACCATTGTAAATGCTTGAAAGGGATGAGAGTTTGTTATAATTTTGGAGAAAAAGGACACCAAGTACGTGATTTAAAGGGTAAGAAAAAGTTTTCAAATGTAAAATGCTTCATCTGCAAGGCATAGAGACACTACATGAATCAATGTCCCATTCATAAGAGTATAATTCATATAATGCTATTGGATGATAATCAAGTTATGATACTACCTCAGATGAAGATGAATGACTAGTGTTCTTATGTTGTTAGTATAGAATTATTTCATTTGAGTGTTGTATCAACAGTATACTGGTTACATGAATTATGGAGATAAAGAAGGATTTTAATGCAATATAATTTTATTGAGGATTTGAGATTATATGGTTCTAAGAAAAGTGACATAATAGTAAGGTATTATTTGTGTAAAATACATGGTTGAAGGAAAGGTAATCCTTAATGTGGTCCTGATAATGAGGTAGTGATTTTGGAATAAGAGATGGTTGATTTGGATAAATTATATTGGATATTATTGACTTCCTTGAAACTAATTAATGATATATATATTCCATAATTTTTGGAGTTTACAACATTTTTTTGGATAGAAGGAGTATATCCGATATTCTAAAAGGAATAAGAGAGAATGGCTATAATCAATAAGGTTTTAAGGTAATTCAGGATGTTACCATGTTTTAAAATAATACATGATGAAGGTGTTCACATGTTATTAAATAGAAAAAAGGATCCTCATTGTGTTTAACTTCCTTATAATTTATGGTCTGAGAGTTTGGATATAAGTATTTCGGATACGTCTAAAAGTTGGAATGGATTAAGTTTGAAATTGGATACTATTGTTAAGGTAATATTTTATTTTTTTATAAAAAAGACAACCCAGATTTCGGGTGACAAATAGTCACGTTCGGCAAGGCCATGAGACTTGAACCTGTAACTGAAGAGAGACAATGGTGCATCACCTACGACTGGACTACGTGATGTACATGTTTGTATAATTTATCTTTTTCTAAATAGTCTGATAAATGAATTATAAATTCATTTTTTAGAAACCTATACAATTAGGATAAATTGATTTTTTTTGAAATCTTTTGAGGTGAATGATGAGTTTTTGGTAGGAATTAGTTAAAGGATAAAAATCTACATTTCAGATATATATATATATATATATAATTTTTCCTCTTATTAAGAGTAAATTTTATTTACCCAATTTCTGATGTGGGTTTTCCCACAAAGGTATTTTGTATTTTCATCCTTTTTTTTCAAAGAAAAATTTCAAATGCGAGGATGAAATTTTTTGAAGAAGGGAAGAATGTAACACCCCAATATTTTATATTATGTTAGTTCTTCAATGAAATTCAATAACTTACATTGCACACAACATCGAGTTCAAGCGCACCACGACTTACCAAACTCACCGTTCAGAAGCAGTTATGAATAGTATTAACTGAATTTTGAACTATATATAATCCTTATAAATTTAGAATCCATATTATGAGTTTCTTAGACATAATGTAAGAACTAATTCATTTTTTTCAGATAAAAGAAGCATTTTTCAAAAAATATACTTCTATTGCCCTTTAATTGTGAACATTTTTTTAAATCAAATATTTCACACTTTTATATATTCAATTTAAAAAATAAACTTCTTATTTAGAATCGGGAAATAAATATTTAGTTTCAATAAATTTTTGATGTTTTTATGATAACTTTCATATTTTGGTGAATGGTGAATAATACAATATTTTAACTGAAAACAAATTTTTTAATCAAACAAAGTTATAGAGTTAAATTATACATTTTAATGGTTTTGAAGTATAAATAGATTATATTTTTACCATTTAATCCAATGATGGTCATTGTAAGTAATTTGACATTGAAATTGGACATAAAAAAGTGTCAAACTTTGGATAGTTATTATTTCAGAAAAATACGCCTTTTGGTTTTGACAGTGGGAATTAATATTAAATTAATAAATGAAAATTATATGTTTTGAATTTCATAAAATATTCTTCATTATTGAATTAGGAATATCAAAATTTGCTTAGGGTAATGTTTTTTGATATTTTTCTAAAAACATTAATTTTTTTATGAATATTGAAAACAAGTGAGTTATAGTTTAAAACAAAATTTTTATTTAAATAGTTATTTTTTTAATTATATTTATTTAAGTTCAAAATAGATAAATAATACATATATATGTTCAATGTAATTAATTGTAGTCAGTTTATAAAAATTTATATATATAGAAATTTTATTGATCTTTTCACCCTCTTTTACCCACCTCCTAGTAGAATTTTCAAATCCACATAAAACATAATATTACCGCTTATATGAGTGGAATTTAGAAAATCCAAGAGATATGATTAATATCAAGGAGTAATTCTTTTTAAATAGGATAAAATAATTTTTGAGGAATAGTATCTTTTTTAATTTTATTTACCACGGTTAAAAGTAAATAGGGTAATTAATGGTAAAAATGATATTAATATTACCCTAAAACAAGTCCTAATTCTATTGGACATGTTTATCTCGACCAAAAAAACCATAGGAATAAAATATTATCATTTAGGTCCACATGGATTAGATTAGAACATTTATTATTATTAAATTCAAAGAATAGTTAAAAGAGTTAAAATCAAAGTTTAATAACTAAAACATTTTTAATATAGGGTTATGAAAATGGTAGATTCAATTATAAATATTCATTATAAATCCAAATAAATTCCTAGATAATCTAATTTCGTTATAAGTTTTAGAAATTCAATCATTTAATTTATTTATGACACAATGATGATGCAGTAATTACCGTATTAATGAAAGATTAAGATAATTGATATTATAAATACCCAAATAAATGAAATTTTCACTTTTTATTAATTATAATACATTTATAGGTTAATATGAGATATTAGGATTGGTTATATGATTTTATTTTGAAGTAATAATTCTTCTATGAATTTATCAAAAACAAAAATACCCAATAGTGTCAAAATTGACATAAAGGTGTTTTGAAAACAAATATTATATTTTTAATTGATATTAAATTACTAAAAATATAAGGTTCAACCAAAGGACTAATATAATGATAATTTTATCATTAATGGACCACTTGGGAGTCTATTGGAATTTTATATAATGTTTATTAACCATATAATATAAAAATACAAGGATACACGGTAAATGTCAAACTAATTAACTAGGAGTTAAAACTAAAATATAATGTTAATAAAGTGACCCAAACCTATATAAAACTTATTGGTATAGTGTATATCGATCCATCCCAACCATAGACTAAAAATAAATCAATTTTGATCCATTATAAACTGAATAAGAATTTATTATAAATTAATACTTTAGGTTTTTTCTAAAGATCCCCTCATCCCCCTTATAATAGGGCACCACTTCTAACCAATTCATCACACCTCTCAAGCCTTTTGGCTTGTCCAACCTCTGCCAATTTAATCTCCCTACATCCATATACCCATCCTAGATGACTTAACTTAGTAATAAGGCACTTCAAGAGTCCTTTTTGGTTCAAACCAAAGGGAGTTACCCAAATTAAAGGTAACGATTTCTCTTAGGTTCTTTTCTTTTATTTTACTTATCCAACCCCTAAACTGTTCTTGTTATTTTATCTTGTAACAAAAACAGTACCCTAGATATACTAGTATATTTTTATGAGAAGTATTCTAACAACACATATAGACACCTCCATCTAATTGGTGGAAAACATAATGATACTGTGGATGGAAACCAAACACCTAACAAAACGATGATTGCTAAATTATCTCCTACCACCTCTCATGGTAGCCATTATGATAGAACTATAATTAAATATGATATTAATGATATTTATTTTATATATAAGCTTATGTAATTCCAATTTATATCATACCATTATTCGTTTCATGTTGAATATATATACCATAATTTCATTTGAGGAAGTGCGGACTACCGCCCCTAAAAGTGATATGATTCGTTCATTCCATACATGGAACATATAAAGGATGGAGTTAATGAAAATTTGTAACACATATAATATATTATATTATTCGGGAATAATAATATAGATATATATCATTTGGTTTTTATTTCATTTAAAATTAAAAATGAAATTGATGTAGTCTTCGTGCGTACGTACGAATTACCGTCTCCACGAATGCGATGATATACATTTCCCCGTCATATACATTCAACACTAAATCTCATTTCATGATTAAAATTAATTTTTAAGGAAATTATATCATTCTGGATATAAATATGATACAACCTATCAATAACAAACACAGCTTACGTAACGAAGCCTATAATGGAAAATGAATCAGTTAACACCTGAAATGACGATAATACTAAAATATTATTAACAAATCAATATTAAAAGATCATATATGATATCATATTTATGTATATGATTATTTTATAATTTAATAAAAATTATTTAACTATTATACAGGAGGTTAACCTATACTCTATCAATGAAAAGCACATGGCAAGGGGTTTTCTTCTCACTCGTTATTCCTGTGAGATTCATGCCATATTGCCACTATTACCTTTTATGTGGTGTATGTACTGCCCATAATTTTATTCTTCGTGTAATAATCTTTAATTTATCTGTATTTACATATTAATTATATGATTCCTCTTTCATGGGGTTTATGTTTCGTAAGTTAACAAATTGGTAAGGTTTTATTTCAGAATCTTTTCATTATCCGAGGTTGTTTATACGTGATTATCTACTGGGACTTCTGTATCATCCATATACTTTTTTCATAAAAATGTATTTAAAAACATTTTTTCTATTTACTAAAATATAGGTTAAAGTCATTTATACCCTTGTTATTCTTTTTATAAAATGGTTTGAAAGGAATCATTTCATCATTTTCCAAACAAGGCCCTTTTTAACCTTTTCGACAAAATTAAGGTAAGAATGTCTTTTTAACTTATACAACGGGAGCGATTATTTTACACAGTAATAAAATTGTCGATGATTATCTTACAAGACTAATAGAATATTTTGAATGTAAATGTTTTATTTTATAATTATGTGACTTTTAAATGATTTCAATATGAATATTTTTAGAATTTGTGAAAGGTACTCTTTATCAGGATCATAATTTTAAATGTTTTAATGATTTATCTTTCTAAATCTCTTTAATTAATGTCAATGTTTTCACAATGATTTCAATGATTTATTTATATGGTCTTGAATGTTTTGAAATGATTTTACTTTTCAAAAGTTTCAAAGTGGTATGGGACACTTTGATTCAAAAACCTCTTTTATATTACTTCCTTAATAAATGTGTGACTTTTAAAAGATTTCATAAAAGATATATTTATCTCCAATAGTTTTGATTTCAACTATGTCAACATACTTTGATGGATTTTAAGCTTATTTGAAGTTGATTTATTATGATACAAAACTTCCATATTGTATTGAATGTTTTATGATATGTTTGACTATGGATGTGTTATTTTTATACCATTCATGGTTTATAGAAAATGTATTGAAATTTTGTTTACTATTTTTAATACGAATGTTTATGTTATGTTTAATCCTATTCATATGAGAAATTCATTGGACTTAATAAGAGACGGGAGGATCCCGCTTTAGCTCCTCGATGCATCAGGAGGTCTCATGAGAGAAACTAGTGTCTAGGCACGAGACGTTGACAAAATCTTATTTGTAGTCTTGGCATGAGGCCTTTTGTACGTGGTTATGATAGTCTTTCATTATGCATTTCATCAATATGAATGTGGTTAGTGATATTGCATGTGACTATTCCACTAGTAGAATATCTATATGAATAAGTAAATGTCATTATTTCATTTTATTTTTTCCATATTATGTTGAAGTTCAAGTTTAAAAGGCTTTTGTTTTAGTTATACATTGCCTGAAATGTTTAGGCTTATTTATGAAAGTTTACATTGTATTGTTATCTAGACTCAACATCTGAGCTCACCCCTTTCTGTGTTTTGTTTTTTCCAGGATTCCAAGAAGTGTATGGTGATTGATATGCAGGGTTAAGCCAAGGGAATAATTCCATTCATAAAGGATAATTAATGTTATCTTGTATTTTATAAACTGTAATGTAATATTCATGTATGTAATCTATTTTACAAGATTTATAAACCGATCGGTCCTTCAGGAAATGATTCCTTGTAATCATGCCATTGTTTTAAAATAATGCACCGACTCTGGGTAACTGGGGTCGGGACGCTACATTTTGGACCTCATATAAATCTCAGTATGATGGAATTGTCCAATTCCTCTATTTGATAAATTAGTCTAGAAAATAGATAAGAAAAGAAAATAATAGAAACAATCCTGAACCACTTAATACATTCCCTTGAAACCGGCATCTGAAGGCTTAATATGATTCGGTAACACTTTATTCATATTATTTTTTAGAGAAATTACCCATGAATACATTTTCTATAATCTTTTTATATATCAAAATACATCGATTTAGATCTATTTATTAACAAGTGATTAGTTAATATATTATTAATTAAAAATTATATATTTTATTTATAGGGTTGATTGTAGTTATTTTAGTGGGAACATGAAAGTGTTTTCCAACTAAACAAAATTTCCTGAAACTAAAATAAACCATATATTTTTACATCGTCTTTTAATTTTTCAAAACATATCAAATTTTTCGTACTCATCTCAAAACATGTAGAATGATCGCAAACCATGAACCTCATTTGAAAATTGTAACCATTATTTAAATTAATACATAGTTCATTCTAATTTTCATCATTAAAATTAATAAATATGGTTTCTCTGATTGTCCTGAACCATTTTAAAATAATAATTAATTGAATAATTCTTAATACAATGCTCTGTACCCCCTATAAGAGATACTCATTTGAAGCATTATACCAATTGAGATGCAATAATCTCTTATTCTATAAACAATACATTAATTTCAATATCACACAATACACTCTTTGACAACACATCTAAAAAAATTATCAAAGAATTATTATTATTGTTGTGCATAAAAAAATTCCTCAAACAGAAGAACTTATATCTGATGATGTACAACATCCTGTGACTTATCAGTATCAGCATTAATATAATGAATTAGTCTTTAATTCAAAATAAGGAATCATTATTTAAAACTCATAAAATGATTTTTAACCCTATATTAATAAAAAAAATCATTAATTTATTTTCTCTTAACCCACTTGTTGGATAAAAAACATTTAGTGTTATATAAGTGGTCGAATTCGTTGGTTATCTTTATGTACATGGCTGTTCCGATAAATTAACACTTGGTCATTAGTACCAAAAACTCCAAAAACTCTATTATACCTTCTATTCCTCTTGGATATCAACACTATGTTTCATGGATCAATGTCACTGTTACTTTAATAGAATGGTGGTAAAATAGTTACAATTTTAAAATGCAATTTGTGATATCATTTCATGTAGACATAACATCTAAGGAAACCTCCTATGAAATGATATTATCAGTGACATCGAAAGTATGATGGATCAGACAGTCTGTTGTACCGGTCAACCAGTGCCTGAGAAACACTTCGACTTCGAAAAAATAAAACTCATCAATATCCCTTTATTAAAAAACTTCTTCTTCTTTCATGAATATTTATTTACATTGACAACATTTAGATCAAGATATCATCATATAACTTGTATTGGAAATTACTTTTACATCCAATCCTTCTTGGATATTTTTAATTTTCATCCAAAACTCAATATGATTGTAATAATATTAAATAACTCACAATCCATTTCTCATTTTCATTATAAAATTGTGGAACACCTGTATTGATGAACTCATGATGTTTAAAACATACCAAAAAATAATAATCATATAAATTATTGAATTTCTTAAGAGATATCCATAATTCAATACAAATTCTAGTACTAATTAAAACATTCATTCTGGACAAAATGTGTGAAAAAAAAACTTCTTTCACAAATATTCTTCAGAACTTAAACCATGAATAATGAACATTCATATCAGGAATTTATCCAATATTGTAATTATAAATTTTCCTTTATTCCTATTATAAAAAAATAAAAGTGGAATTTATTTTTATACAATTGAAATAAAATTAATACAATCTTCATCGAAAATATTAATCAATGTCTTGTGAACTTGGCCCCAAAAATACCCACTTTGGAATTTTTTGAAACCAAGGTTACTAAATAAATGAAAATTTTAAAATCAAGAAATTTATTACATATCAACAATTCAACGTCAACATTGGATTACTTGTGGTAGGGAAGAAATCATTGGCAAAATATTCATGCTATGAAAAAGATCTGTCTTACCAAAAAATTTCAATATTGAAAAAATCGTTGCCCTTCACCATATTTGGTCACACACCATTCAAAAAATAATATAACATTCTTATGTAGGTACAACTTCCATAAAAACATAAAAAACTATTAGAAATGTTCACTCAATAACATGATGATATTACATCTCACCCATAACACCACATACATAAATTATTCCATAAATAGTTTGACATATATAAATTGATATATTTATGAAAAAATTTACCCTTTAAACACACTATCCAAATCTAATATGAGAGTGGTGAAAAAAAGTTACCACAAACTTGTATATAAATATAATATATTCCCATGTTTAACCACATCATTAAAAATTATTTTTTTGGTATATGTTTTGAAAATATTTCATAAAATTTATGTGAAGTAAGAACATATTCAAGTGTGAGTTTATTGTTATCAACATTCTATTTGATGAAATTATTTTTAAAATCAATATGTTTTGAATATAAATATTTCACGAGACTTTTTATGGTTAATATCACATTGATTATCACTTCCGAAGGGATGAGGTTACTTCACTTCAATAATAATTTATTTCAACTGAGTTTTCATCCACATAATTTGTACAAGGGATTGAGTGAAAAAAATATAATCAACTTCATTCATACCATGAGATACAGATTTTTGTTTCTTAATATTATATCATATGAAAATTTTCAAAAATAACTCCACCTGATGTGAATCTTCTATTATCAGCACTTCATATCCAATGAACATCTGTATAACCAATGAAATCAATAAATTCCTATATATCATACATGACTCTAAAATATATTGTTCCTTATATATATATGATAATTTATTTTATATCAAATATATGTGATTATATTGGAGTACATTGGAGTCCTACCTATGTGGTAACATCATAAACAATGTATGGTAATGTGGTAATCAGATATAACGTAAATTCAATCACCTTTTGAACCCATTAGAGGAAACATCCTTACGTTATCCATATTTAGTCAACATGTTTCCTATTTATGTTTGTTTTGAAATGATTTTCATATTTTCTAATATAATCTAATTAAGATGTTATTCAGAATACTTTCCATGAAAAAGAAATATGTGCTTCTTCATTTGTGATATTTGTAACCGAAAAGATTATTTTATTTCAAGAATCATAGAGATTTCTATTGACTATTTCAATTCATCAATAAATATTTCAAATGTAATTTCTTAATTCCTAGAAAAGATAATTTTATAAACATATACAATAACAATGAGGTAAATTCCTTGGCTTTCTTTGATGTAAATATTGTCATCAATAATTCCTTTCATAAAATCTAAATTTATTATTGAGGTATAAATTTTTTAACAACATTCCCTCATAGAATGATTTATCCAATACAAGGATTTATTCGATATTCACACATAACATTCACCATCACTGATAAAAACCCACATAGTTGTTCAACATAATATTTTCATCAATTTATCTATTTAAAAATTCTGACATCGCATCCATATCAAAAAATTTATAACATATTTTGTATCAAATTAATGAAATATTATAATTGTTTCCACTTTAAAAATAGAAAAAAACTCACATTAAAATCAATAACTTAAATTTGGGAGTAGTCATTTCACACAAATAATAAATTTTTTCTTATCACTTCATCATCTTTATTCAACTTGTTAGGGAACATCAACTTTCTTCCAATGGAATTGTTTTATTTATTTTACATATGATTTCATAAGTATCATTCTTATCAATAAGATAATAATATTCATTCATATCCTTTATCCATTCAAGATGCTCAAAATAATCATTCACATTCTAAAACTCAACTTTTGATAATAATTATTAATTATTAATTATATTTGATGTTATTATTGTTTGAACCTTTTCATGTTGATCAAAAATAACGTTTTTATGTTCATCCTCCTTAATCATCCAAAGATTAAATGATAAAAATTCATCCTCATCCCTATGAATAGATGTGTCTGATTATCCAACCATTGTTCCATTAAATTTTTTAGAATAGTTATCTTGTGGTTTAATAACAATTATATCATCCTTATCGCCTTCCTCATATGACTTTATTAGTATAATATCATCCCCAAATTTCTCAAAAACATTAACATAAACATATTCATCTAATCATAAAATCTATTAATTGAGGTGTATATATTATTTTCCGTCTGGAACATAAACAATAATGATTCCATCTTCAACACTTAAATCAAATATTATCTGGATTCCACCTTTGTTAATTATGATACATAGACTCCTAAGAACTCATTAGTGTTTCAAATGAAGAGTTTTTTCATAGAATAGTTTTTATATATTTGTTTAATATGTTTTCCTATAGAAACAATAGTTTTGAATATAAATATTAGTTCTGAAATCATTCTAAAAAATTAATGTGAAATATTATGCTAAAGTAACAAAGTATGTCCCATTTCAACCAAACAACTATTCTTAATTTCAGAAACAAATTTTTTTTGTTTTGTATGGTGTAATTAAATAATGAAAAATTCCATGTTTTTCAAGATAAAATTTCAACTATACATTCTTGTATTCACCATAATTTTCCATTCTAAGATTCCTCACAAAATAGACATATTCGTTCTCATCTCATCTCCTAAAACATTTAAACATATTCAAATCATATGACTTATGTTTTTAATATAGATAACACAATTTATTAATTAAAATCATCAATGAATGAGATAAAGTATTATCTATGAATTTTTATTGATTTCACATTGCCCCATATATATCTAAAGTGATAATTTACAGTTTTTTTTCACGAATGAATATCAACTTTATGAAGCATAGTGTTTGTTATTTTTCATTTGTAGAAATTTAAAAACACCATTCTCTTTATCTTGACGGGTCAGAAATGTCTCGAAAACTATATCTATTTGATAATATTCTCATATATCTATGAAACATATATGATCCCACCTAATTTTCAACAGTCTATTTTTTCCATCATTATTATCCAACATGAATTCTAAACATCCTCAAATTGTATCAAAATATATTTTGTATCTTGGACTCTAGAAACAACCCTCATATATCCCTATTTTTCATAAAAAAACCATCATTTAAAAAATTATTTCATTGAAAAAAAATTGGAAATAATCAAAGGATTATTTTTCAACTGATCAAAAAACAATGATTTAATGGATTTTATATTTTCATCCACAAGAATATAGAATCCAACACAATATTTTCATATAGATTCAACATTTCCAAACCTCTCTGTTCCATCCAGAAAATATTAAAAATTATTCACCAATTTCAAATCTCATATAATTTAGGAAGAACGAATAGTATCCAAGATCCATGTTCATTATCCCTTTGTATCATAAAGAGACATTTATATTGTAATATCATTAAATTTATATTTATATTTCATCACCTAAAATTATATGGATTTTATAATTTTTTTTTCTTAAACAATACAACATTTTCCATGATTTAAAGGATGATAAAATCTTTCACAAATAGTTTCAAAGGGTAGGAACATGTTTTTAATATTCAGAACAACCATCCCAAATTTATTCCTATAAGATGATTTACTCCCCTCATACTTTTCCTTTTATAACTCATTAAATATTTGTAATTTTTTTTAATTAAAAATATAATTTTAATATTCTTAAATCCACCACAATACCATAAATATCCAACGAAGAAATATTTATCATTTAATCATAAATACTGTCTGGAATTATGAGCATGTTCTGTTGAAAATTTCTTATCTATAACTTTTGAACATTTTTACCAAAAAAATTATATTATCTCCAATACTCTCTTTATTCAATTAGGATTTCAACCTATTAATTATATATTTTTTAGTTGTTAATTTCATTCAGACTAAATTTTTTTAGAAATATCTAAAACACCATCGTTGTTTTTTGGTTGCATAAATGATTTTCTAAGAATTATTTTTACTATATAAAACATTAATATTCTTTTTATCTTTTGAATGTAACATTTTAAAATAATTATTAGGTTAACTCTTTCCAGAACATTCACCCATATTAGATATTGAGTTCTTGAAACATGATACAATTTTCATACATTTTTAAATATTTTTTTGAAAAATATCCAACACCTACTCTTTTGAATATAACATTAATTAAATTTTTTCAATTTTATTCTTTTATTTCACTATATACTTCTTCAGATAATCAATATCATCCTATAACTTATCATTATCTTTATAAAGAAATTCTTGATTATTTACTATAAGAATTTCATTCATTACCTTCTTGATTTCTCATTCTAGTGTAGTGATATTTCTAATAAATTTTTTCCTTTTGCTCTTTACATTCAAGGATATCTCAGTTTCTCCACATTTAGAACTACTACTTCCTACCTCTAAATAATAAATTTTTGAAATGAAATTATGTTATCTCGAAACTATATAATATTCATAAGACTCAACATCACTATCCTTCTCTTCATGATATTTTGATAAAAAATCATCTCCTTTTGGATTTGAATAAATTTATAACTTTTAGCTTGGATTTAATTTTTAATATATCACCATGATATATCTATGATTTTCATGACCTTTTATAATTATTATCACTAGTGTCTTAAATCTATCTTTAGGGTTCATTTACAACAAACAACCCAAGAATTCTACATTTAAAAAATTTTAGGGGAAATATCCACCTGTACTTTTTCATACCACTTATAATATTTCTAGAGAACAAGGATAAGAATTCATCATGGTAGTCACATAAGAAAAATTAGATTCAGAATTTCCATTTTAATCTTAATAAAAAATCATATTATACTTTCATTCAATTACATATTTAAAAAAATCATGATTAACTTTTTCATTTACATTAATAACATTCTCCAATCCCATATCATAATTAATTATATTACGATGATTATAATTAAATTATTGAGTTTTAAAATCTCTATATTAAAACATTAAAACTTTGTAGCCAAATATATATTTATGAATTCTAATATTCCTTTCATAACTAGTTGAATCTTCCAACATTTCACAAAAACATATTATGATGATAAAAAATATTCACCCATATAAAGAAGTCACACACAAATTTGTTGTCACTAATTTTATTTTCATCATACTTTATCCTCAAAATATATAAATCAGGCTTCATAACTATTTTATTTACAGAACAATTTGTTCTCAATTTTCTCCCATATACCTTTGGCAGCTGCAACTCCCTTCTCCCAATGAAACACACTTTTACAAAGTGTTGAGAGTAAAATATTATTAGATTTTCTGTCATTATCATGATTCTACATATCAACTGATATAAGGGGATCATTTTTGACAAGAGGTCAAAATCCATCTTTATATACTTGAGAATAATATAACTATGATACACAATAAAATTCTATATCATATTTTTCTAGATAAGATATTTATTTACATCAATGACAGGAATCCCCATATAATTCTCAAAATTTATATTCTTGATAAAAACAACTCACTGAATAGATATCCAAATATTAAAATAACTAAATATTACATCTGATTACCCTTCTAATATCCATGTCAAGATCAACGTATCACTATGATACAAGAGTTTGAACTTCTGATATATTTTTCAAATATGTTGTCTCTCTTTTGAAACTAACTTCAACTCTTGTTAATGATTTATCACATTCCCAAGAAAAAAAATCTATCACACATCCACAAAAACCATGATATTTACAATGTTGACTACTCAAAAATAGTAGGTACATTCTTGGATTGGTATTTAAAAAATATAATATGTCACAATACACTAGATATAAAATGTTTTTTTGTGGATAAAAAAGTTGTATATATGTTTACTCTATAGAAATACTATGATCAATAAAATATTGAATGTGATTCATTTAGAAAAAATGGTGTAAAAAATGTTTGTGTAATAATTTTAAAAAATATAAATAATTTTTTCAAAATATTTTATTACGCTTCCAAAACAAATCAACTATTGTATTAATTCAAAATATAATTATTCACCTTCCAACCCTATAGTAGGTAAAAAACCACTTTTTGACTTTATAAAAAAAATACTATATTGGGTTATTCTGATACCTATGACTAATACATCATCCTAGAAAATATATAATAAACAAATAACCTAGATACAATTTTAATACACTACATACTTTCCCCGCAAACATGTGTCTAAAGTCTTCATCTAGTCTCATAACTATTTATTATTATTATTCGATCTGGAAATCGTTCATATTAAAAATTAGTCTGAAAGCTTCTTCTCTCTAATAGTGATATGATTTTTCTCTATTTATTCACATATAAACAATACCTCAGTTAGAAAATAGAATGTAATTTTTCCTATTTATATGATATCCAAAAATATTTTAGGAAGGAACAAGAAAATTCATTCTCGCTCAATAAAATTACAATGAAATAAAATATCATATAGATTTCAACTTCATATTTGACTTCTTTTATTGTTCTCAACTTTTATTTATTCTTAATGAAACATTTTGAATCTTAAACTACCTTCAAAATCTCTTACCAAATTTGTTGACTAATACCACTGTATTTTTAATAATATTCAATATGATGAAAATATATGGCCACTCTTATTGTCTTAGTCCTTTTGGAAACACATAATTCTTAAAGGCTTATCATTATAATCCTTCATACCACCTGCAAGTCACACTATCTCCAAAGATCCATATTAGTTGTGATGCATGATTAAATTATTCCATAAGCATTATTGAAAATTTTATTTCATGGAAAAACCCATTTTATGATAAATCCAAAGAAATATTTATAAAAATATATTTTTTCGATTAATAAATAATTCCTCATAACGATGGTCCTGTTTTTGATGATGTACAGTGTTTGATGACTTATCTATGTCAGCATACATCTGAGGAGATGTTCATTGATTATTTCTGATGAATTGATGTCCTATATTTTCTGGCTATTCTTGAATCACTTCAATGAAAGACATATCACGAATTCATTTTCTGTTTTCCCAATGGAAGATATACTCTATTTATTTGGACATATAAAAATATTTGGAAACATTATTGATCATCATAATATTGATTAGTCCAATTAATTCCATCTTACTTGTCACTATCAATAACCCCACCTAATTAATTATACATTTTATACCTCATTTATATAAACATTGTGTCTAATGGATCTATTTTAGTGTTTCTATAATGTACTAGGTGAACATCACCTCAGATGCTCCAGTTTCATTAGAGACTTCAATTCCACTAGACTATCTAACTAATGAGAATATTTTTTAATGATTAATTCATAGATTTAAACAATATAATGAATTGTAAAATACAATCGATCAATCAATTATAGGATTAACAACACTTCGACATTAGAAAAATCAAAATCCACAGTCTTCGTTTTTCCACAAACATCATATTGTATCATGGTTTCATCAGGATGTTGGAGATATTCATACAAACACAATATCATATGACACGAATTTAAATGTTATATGAGATCCAATTCTTCATGCATCATCAATCACTCCACTGAAACCACAATTTTATTGGGACCACTTAGAATTATTGAACTACTTTTTATTTATTTTTCCAGAAATCATGGATATCATTTTTTGATTAAGTGGTGATGTTAAAAATGTACAAAATAGAAAACATAATTAGATATTATTGAACACCTTGAATGATATTTTTACTCTAATACAAATTATAATACCAATTGAAACTTTCATTTTATACAAAATGTGACTGTAAATCACAACTTATTTGAAAAACTATATTTAGAATAGAAAATTGTGACTGTAGAAATTCCTAATACAGATTATGTTCAATCATTTGATTATGAATATTCTCTTATTACCATAATATATGAAGTAAAATGATATTTTAATAATTAAAATAAAATAAAAATCAATACAGAATTGTTTCAGAATATTAAAGAACTTCTAGGTTACATGGACCAAAAATATCATATTTAAACAAGTACATTTTATACTGTTATTTACAATCTCAATATTATAAATATTTATGTTTATAAAAATACACTTCATATTTAACATTCCAGAATCATTCTTATCATTAATGTTTTTTTGTTAATTTTACTCAAGTTTTAACTCATATATGGTTAGACATATTCATAAAGTCATAACAGAAAATAGATTTAAGATCATAATTTTGGTCACCTAATATCCTTGAGTAAATATCCCTGTTTGGGTAATGAATATGATGAAATTGAGATCCTCCCCTTGGCTCTGCAAATCATGATGGTGATAAAAATATTTTAGGTTGCACAATACATGTCTCAAGAACCCAATATTGGTTTTCAAAATAACCTAGATTTGAGGTCCTCCACATGCTTCCCAAAATCCTTGATTCATCATCAACCTCTTGGTTCCAAAAAAGCCTTAATGTGAGGTCCTCTACATTGTTCCAAAAATATCTTTCAGTAAGCACCCTATTATGGGTTCCAAAATATGCCTTTTTCATGATCAATGTATTTGATGCCAAATTCTACTTGAATTCGCATCCTTATCTTTATTCCAAAAATATATTTGAGTCAATATCATTGTCTTAGTTTAAAAATATCATTGAGTTATGTTGCCTATTTTAGAAATAAATAAAACTTAGTCAAAATACACTACATTGCATCATTATTCCAATAGATTCAACCCCATGAACATGTTTCTCTAAGAAATAACAGGAAAACATATCCTGGTTTCTCTTAGAATTACATTCCTTAATCCAATGAATTTAATACTGAGTAGGGGGTATATATATATACACCAAGAAACGTTTGTCATGTACATTTTGAGGAATATTTGTGTGTATTATTCATCAAAATTATATTCAACATTTCTGGTAAAAATTATATATCTATGTATAATGAATATGTAAATGAAGTATCTATGTTATTTTAGATTTGTAATATAAAAAGTGATCGATATTTTTAAAATCCATTTATCATTGTTATAGTGTGGTGGTGAGAAAATGTTATAAAGAATCTAACAATAATTCCATTCAAATTGTATGACACATTTATAAGGTATTTCATGGTGTATTATGGTTATGAAAAATAAAAACTCTGGGGTTACCCAATATCCAAAGGAAAGTAATTCTATTCAATTAGATTAGATAGATTATAGAGCCTAAATATACCCCTATATAAATTTTTATGATTTTTTAAAATTGAGATTATTTAATTAATATGTTTATCATAGTTTTTATGTCCATGTTTTTCCAAAAAAGACTCTAATCATAGAAAATCCGGATGACACATACAAGTAATTATAAAAAACTATGTCCATTCAATATCAATCCTCGTATGGGCCTTGATTAAACCCTTATGTTACCTTATCAGTACTTATGTTCATTTCTATAAATTATCTTGATGTGCGCATAGGATTCTTGTAATCAACATGAAAAATACTCATGTTTGGATTGAATTTTTATTCAGTTAACATAGAGAGAAACATTCACATGTTCTAATAATGGACATGTTTGAGTATTAAAATATCATATATGAGCATCTCAGAAGCATAATTAATAATAAAATGTTTTAGTATATTTTTTTATCCATTATATGTGTATTTAATTTCATTCTAGATATTGTGATCATGATAAAAAACCATAGTTCAATATATTATTTGAGATGGATTTTATAATTAATTTTTTTTAATTTAACATAATTCATCTAAGTAGAGACTGATTGAAAAGATAATTTATGCCTATATTAATATCACGATCTAACATGACCTCAGAAATTGTGACTCTGTTGAAAATTTTGTTGAGATCAATAATCAAATAAATTTACCAAGATATATCTTGATTATTGTGATATTTTATTCGAAATGGATCAATTATAGATCTAACTATATGCATCCCATATATAACACAATTTTCATTACATGATCTATTACATAGTCTTTGTATTATATAATTCCAACATATATAATCTACTAAATCTCATGTTCTTTCATTTCTAAAATTCATTGTTCATGTATGGGGAGAGTCCAAAAAACTGATTTGGTTATAATAAGGCTCCTAGGTGTCCGTAATTGTCAGTTCCTAAATATAGGTATCATATTTTGGGTTCTCATGTCAAATAACCACATGGACTAGTATTTTTTTGTAAAATAAAGATTAAGACCTAATAAATTGATACATAGAGAATCTGAGTGCACCATGTTCCATTGATATTACTATGAATTAAAAATCTCCCCCTCAAGTTATATTCAAATCAAAACTGATTATAAGAGATAAAAAATGGTGTAGTTAGGGAATAAATGATGTTTAAAAAGAAACCCCTTAAAAAAGTAAACATGTTCTAACTCTCCAAGCCAACTAGGGTTAATGAATTATTTTGAAGAGACTCTCCAATTAATAAAGGTGATATATTAATTCACCCAAATTTTCTCTATTTAGTGTGATTTTAATAACTCAGATGCTCACATAGGTTCCCAAATTACATAGGGTCATATTTCTAGACATTCAATTATCCATAAATGGCCCATTTTTTTATGCCAATAACACACTTGACACGCAAGGAAGAATTTATTTATTTATTACCCTATAGCCACAAAAATTAATATAGTACCATATAAATGTGGTATATCCCCCAAAATGGGTGTTTCTTTTGGGAATTATGGTTTAACATGGGATTTACTCATGCCCGTGTCACCTAATTGGTTGAACTGCATTTAATACACCAAGTGGGTCATTTGAAAACTATTTCCCTGTTTCACCAAGTACATTTCAACAAGAATTTTACATTACCGAACCCTAATCCTTTGTGTCACAAAAAGTGTGGTAACACATAATAAATTAAATAATAATGAATACTTATTGTATAATATTTCATAAATTTTTTATTTTATGTTTCCAAATATTCATCATTTATTATCTATCATTTTCAATTGGATTTGGAAATTTTTATTTTAATAAATAATTATGAGTATACCTTTTAAGAAATTTAATTTTATAAATTTTTATGGTATTATATTCTTTATCCATAATTTACAAGATATTTCACTAATTTCAATGTGTTTTTATTGATGAAATCTGCAAAAAGTGATTAACATTCAATTTTTTGATAACAATATAATAAAACAGAGTTGAATGTTATTAAATATAATATTTATGAACTCTCTTAGAGTTAACATGGTGGAACTATCCATGATAACATTGATCCTATTTTTTAATGATCTACATATAATTAATTATTTGGATCTTGAGAACATGTAAGAAAAAATGGATTCTAAATAATATTATGTCTATTTATCCATGAGCTATGGAATATTAGCACCCTACAATTGGAAGAAAATTATGTAATTATAAATCAATGGTATGTAGGATGTGTTATATTCACTAGCTTGAAACATTGTATATATATGATTTATGCCTTTTAAACTGAATTTAAATCAACATACCAAGTAATTTCATGTATAAATAAATTTTAATTAATATATAATTATATTTTTTGTAAAATTAAGGTTGTGACACGGCGAGAATCAATATATTACTCAAAACCAATATAAATATAATTTGAGTTAATGGATATGGATTATATTACAAAATATATTTTAGGAGTTCAATAAAAGATCTGGAAATATAACACCTGATGATATTAGGATATAATAATATTCAAATTAAAATAATTCATTTGATAATTTTTTTTCAACCAACATGATTTTCAAAAAAACCACATTGTATTATTGAAATGTTGTAATTTTCTATTACAATTATCATATATAAGTTGGATAAATAGGAATTCATGTGATTACCAAAGTAATAAAATATATAAAAATCAATTTATTAAATTAAAATATATATCTTATTTCCTTGTAAATAATAATTAAAATTTAATAAAATCTGTCAATATGAAGATAAACTATTTTGGATGAAATATATTTTTTAACATGTTAGGTATTTTATAAAAATATATTTATCACTACTAAAATGTAATTTTATGGAAATATATTTATAATTTATGAAAAATATATTATATAGTATTATGTAATGTTTATTAATGATGATAAAATATTTTGGAGAAAAATATACATCTATTAAAAACCCATTTTATAAGGAAAATGTGATGTTATCATAATAAATTATATAAATCATAGTAAATAAATGATAATAAGTACTACGTAGATTATATTTTCAACCAAATAACTAAATGTTCAATTATTTATTTTTAATATCAAATGAATGATTTTAAATTAATTTTTAGGCTTAATGTTTTATTCTGTTATCATTTATTTTTTGGAAATTATTTTAAAACAATGTTCTTAAATATTTAAAAACTGAATATTAAAAAAATAATTCCATATATAAAATTATATTAATTATTATAAATTAATTGAGGAAACATATTACTTCCAATAATGAATTGAAAAAATAATAAATATTTTTTTCAAGTGTTAGGGTCAAAAAATGGGTTTTCAGGGAGTAAACAAAGATATAATATTAATATTTACATCTAAGATTTTGTAAATATTAATTTTTAAGGATATTAAATTCTTATATTATCATAATTTCATTATAATTATTATTAATTCCACTATAATGTTATTATGAATAAATAATATTTAATTTTTTATGTAATTCCATGTCTTTCACTCCACTCATGTTAAACAAGAACCTCTAATCCAACCATATTCACACAGTTTGAGCACTATATATTAGGAAATACATACCTAAAAAAATTCTATATTCCATTATATTATTATTTATCTCTTTCTATGAGGCTAAGAAAATTCCATGATGTTATAAGGTGCAATCTATATTAGGTTTATCATAAAAGGTGTAATCACTATGACTGAACCATTCAATGTTTCATTCCTTTTAAATTTATAATCTAATTTATCCATCCATAAATAAGTAATCTAGTTTAATAAATATAATTTGATTCTATTATTATAACAAAAAAACCATTTTTCACATCCTTTTAATAAAATGTGATATAAATGTGTCGGGCATGTGTACGTGTGGACTACTCCCTCCACATATCGATATGGTTTGTATTCAATAAAAAAATTCATAGTTATATATAATGAAGGATTTAATGATTCTATACTATTTTTACGACATGATTATTATTCTATAATTATATGATATTATTTACCTTCTTACCCTCTCATCTGTTTGAAAATGACAACGTCGCTCATGAGTACATGTGGACCACCACCTCGATAATTTGTTGCCATTCATATTTCATTTCTTCTTTAGATTTTTTGTAAAAAGGATATGTTTATTAAATATATATAAATATTATTAAATTTTATATACTCTATAATGATTAATTATTTTTGACATTTTATTTTTTCAATCCGTATAAATATAGAAACATCACTATTGGGTATGTGTTCACTACCATCTCAATGAATTAACATGATTAATTTTTCAACAAAACATAATATTTATTATTATAAAGGTGTATATAAATATTATATATGATACTTATTACATGATTAAAATATTTAATTTGATTAATCAATTACCCAGGCTCGTGTACTAGAACCATCAAACTGAAATAATAAAAAAAGCGTTCCAGTTTTTACTCAAATATTATTCTTATCAAATAAATTATTAATAAAAAAATAATTAGAATGTATAAATAAATTATAAATTATAAATATATTATATGTAAAAATATATAAATGAATATTTATTTTTAATTTATGAATAATAAATCTATATTTATTATACAAGAGTTTTTAAGCCATACAGATCAAGATAGAACTTGAGATACAGGGTTGTGTACAAATCAATGTTATTTTCAAGTTTATTTATGTAAAATTTTATTTGAGGTAAATTATATGGATAATATATATTAAACGAAATTTATTTTAATCATTTATTTATTTTTGAAAATTTGACTAAATTTTTCCTTTTATGATCCTTATAACAAAAAATTGTCGGGAAACTATTTTCACAGAAATAATAACATTAATTCCTTTTTTGTTAATAAAAATTTTATTCAATGTCCATGTTCAGAAAAATAATTTCATTGATGTTTTTAAATATATATTAAGGTTTTTGAAAAGCTAACTTTCACTTTCATTTTTCTTACCAAATGATTTTATCAAATCTTTTTATATTTTTGTTGAAAAATGAATTTTTGGACTTACAAATGTGTGAAAGGAATGTTCACTTTTAACCTATATGATACTAAATGATTTTAACACCATCATGAATAATATTTTATTTGAATATTTTTCCATGTTTCAATGGTTTTTTAAAAAGAAAATATTTTTCTCAATATTATATTATTTTTTATATTTTTATGATATTTAATGAAAATGATATTTTTTTAGTGTTCAAATAAGAGTTGAAATTATCATTTAGAGTTTTTTTCATCTATGTAAACAACCTTTAATGATTATTATACCTCACTAAGAATATATTATTATAATATCATCCAATTTAATTATCTTAAATCCTTGTTATGAACATTATTTATGACTATTCTATGAAACTTGTTTCATTGCCATCAGAAAATTGAGGTAAGATGAAAATTTTATGAAACCCTTTTCTTCTATACAGGATATGTTACTTTGAAATGACAGAATGGCTATTAGACATGTTTCATTTTTAGGAGTTATGGTTCGATGATTTTATAAATGTTTTATGATCATGTGGGATATTTTGAATGGTGTTCATAATATGATCAATGTTCCTAAAATTACATATGACAACAATGAAATTGGTTAATAATTATAACACATCATGTAATAAAGAAAAGAATGGGGACTAAACTCTATTCAGTATGGGACTCTATGTAACATTATAGTCATATGAGTAATTCTTAACATAGAAAACAATGGAATAGAGAGTGAATACTATCCAATATGAATATCTTATAGGTGACCTATGAATATTGAAAAAAAAAATTTAAAAAAAATTCTTATTTATTATTCCTATAGAATGTTATTGTGGATCCTGGTAAATTATTTTTGATTCTACACATTCATGAGTAATTAATATTTTTATTACAACATTGTATCCTATGATTCATTATTAAATATATTTATCTGATTTTGGGTGAAATTTTACATTATGATATGTTTTAATAGAATTATTATTATTATCACTTAAAATCATTGATTTATATCTCTATTGTTTTCCCATATAGAGAATATTATATAACCCTTTCATATATTTCCTTTTTATCACACAAATAAAGAATAGTTTTTAGTATGAAATTTAAAATATTGGTAATATACAGGAAAAACATTTTGGGTGTTATTAAGATATTCTCTCATAAAATTTGATTATGTATGTATTTCCTAGATACATAATCCCATTACATTCATAAGTTTTGTATTATAATGAAATGCATTGAATAGTTACCTAAACTGATCCAATATCTATTTATGTAAATTTTATGTCTCTAATGTTTATATTAGAGAATGGATTAGTTATTTATTTAGATTAGGAATGGATGTTTTTTTAGAACTCTAATGATAATTATGAGTATAGTAAAAAATCATAATGCTTTGATACAATTGATATTTTTTAGAAATGTAATAAAATGAATCTATATATATATATAACGGTTATTGGATGTGATTAGGGAATATATTAACCTATTGTAAAAAACTCTTAATGAAGTGGATTTGGTGTTAACTCATTCACGACCAGTGCATATTGAGGGGGCCTAAGAATGCTCACAAGGATTGACAATCATAAGGAATATTCTTGGGCAATTTATAACTAATTTATTAAATAATTATGAAGTGATTGAATAAATGGGGGCCATGGATTACATAAGAAAAACCTAATATATCATATATTTTAATTATTGTGTCAGTATTTATACATCTTATGAAATATTTTTTATGATTATATGATTTTAAAAAATAATAATTGTTTCTCTAAATATTCTTTTTTTAGTTAATCGGAAGAACTAAAAGTAATTGTGTGAACAATGATATTTATCACCAATGTAATTAAAATTTCCATGATAAACCAAAAATGGGACCCATGATGGGAAATATTGAGGATATACCTTTCCATCAATCTCTATATATGATAAACTACCTAAGAATGTGTACGATTCCGAACACATAGAATATAATGAAAATAGATTTTCATGAAGTCCAAATAGTAATGATGATTCAGCTTTCTAAATGTCAATATTGTGTGACTAATCACTATAGGATACATATTAAAGGAATGAGAAGATTGTTTATATGTTGAATTGGATATAAAAACTGTTTTAAAATTAAAAATTAAGTGTTGAGTAGTGAAAAATATATGTCACCCAATTGTACAATAAATAGTTTGTTTCTTTATGTGTCGGGAAAATGGGTGATATCAAAGTAATTTCGCAATCAAATTTATATTTCCTAGACAAAGGATAGTTCAATTATATGTCTATATATAAATTAGATAATGATATTTAAAGCACGAAAATCTTCGACAATATATATTTTTATGTCATGTTAATGTTTATAATAATGTTCCATGTATAAATATTATTTCTTATCCTTTAGTGGATTTTGATTTGATTTTGAAATGTGTTTAGTTCTATACATATTGTATTATTGTTTATTATAAGAATAAAATGATGGCATATGATATCTTCAATCAACCTATTATCCTCAATATGATTGAATATAAACAGGAATTTCCAATTGAAATTAGATCCATTTTTTGTGAGTTAATTCATATTCGTAAGGGATATTTATCTCAATGGACGAGGAAAATATAAAAATAAATTATATGGATATTATTTTAGAGTTTAATATTAGATTTCATAATAGTGATACCAGTACTCTCATGAATCAATATATAGTGATTTTAATATTTATCATACCATGTCTTACACACATTTCATTGATTCCGGTTTGAATTTCGTTTATTGGGTGGAATTAACTGAAGTATCTAATCCATGATAAACATGATAATGGATTAATATACCCTATTGTGTCAACATTTTTTCACATATTTTTCTTATAAAAATAAGATATATTAAATATTTTTTTCATTTATTATCATGAACATATAAATATTATTATGAAGAAAAAAGTTCCTCCAACATTTATTTATGATTAACTTGATCAGCTACATTGATATCAATAATTTCATTATATTTAACATCATTCCAAACATTTTAAATTTATGATAAAAAGATATTACCAAGATATCCTTCAATAAGAGATACATTCATTATCATTTTTTATATATATCATATGGAAAAACCAATCTCCCTTCTATCGTGAGGGGTTTGATGAATATTGTACTTAGGGATTAAAATGAATAATTTTTACTAATATTTATTGATGAAATTACAAAATATTCTCTGAGATCTATCGATCGTGAATATAATTTGACAATTTTAATATATACATTAAGAATAAATAAAACCTTTTATAAACTCAACCACTTTGAATTGTAGTTATTGGAAACATCATTCATGTGTCATATAATTTCATTAAAATGAATATACGTGGATCCTACAAAGATAAATATTATAGAAAAGTGTTCCATACCAACCGTGGTGGCTATTATCAATTTTTTCATTTTGATATATTTACCATGGCTCACAAATCCAATAATTATGTTAACATGGAAGGGATAAATGAATCAATGGATTGATTAATATAATGAAAAATTCTAGGAACTGAAGAGATTGTTGGTCAGTGAACCTGTAAAAACACCACCCTATAGTAGATAAGAGATTTTTATCATTAATGATTCATCAAATATGGGATCATGATATGTTATCATGAATAATAAAATATGGATTTCTATTTCCTCAATCCTATTGAAAATTCATGTGAAAATTTTTGTGACTATTTTAATTTTGAGAAGATCATTTTCATTGAAAATATGGGGGAATTGTTTTATACCGAATGATGGGATATATATAATGACAGTAAAATATTGAATTATATGTTCATAAAGAATGTGTTAAATATGTTTCATAAGTGATGTTTTGGATTGATTAAATTTTATTATTGATCAATATGTTACCACCCCGAGAAATAATAATAGGTGGATGATTGTCTATAACAAAAGGTACAAGGAATTATTTCCGGGATTAAAATTGAATAAGATCTAATAAATATAGATTTTTATATGATGGACCATAAAATCGGGGGTAACATAGTAAAATACTATATTTATCAAATGAATGCTCTACCACCCATCAATGTTATTATTAATGAATCATAAAATAATGATCTAAAACTACACTAGTAGGAGATGCATATTCTTGAATTCAAACATGATATTTATTGAATGATAATTTTTTGGAACCATATGTGTGTATCATCAATAATTGATCTAAATATGAAATTTTTTTATGAGGATCATAGTGAATCATTCCCTATTTTCCTCTGATGTATGTGGATATATAAAGACCAGATAGAGTATTTCAAGAGATACAACATGAAAAAAGATTTTATTGAGTATACCTATCAAATAATAGATTTTCATCTTGATAAAAATGAGTAATAAATAACCATGGGGGATTTAAAACCGTTACATATTCCATATTTAAAATAGAAAAACATATTTGTGGATTTGATCATTAAAACCCAAATAAATCTAAAGGGTATATTGATAATTGGGTTGTATTTTATTTAATTATGATGTCTTTAAAATTAATTTCCATGGGTGTATATTTATCTCTTGAACATATCTCTATGATATAAATTAGGTAGTTGTAAGGTTACATGGGGTGTTACATATTATTGTATCTGATTATGATCTTAATATTATTTATAGATATTTCTTCATAATATTTGAATATAGAGTTGAATCGTAGAATTTTATATCATCTTCCAAATGATTTTTAGGACAAGGTTACCATCCAAACACTATAATATATATTTAGAGGAATTTATATCTATTTAAATGTTAATTTGGATTAAGACAATTTTATATTAGATTTTTCTAAAAAAAACTAACATTAAATCAAGAATTGAGATGGATCCTTATGATGAAATATCTGGAAGGAAGCTCAAAACTACAATGTGGTGGGATAATGGTGGACATGAAACATTATTAGGACCTCGTATATTCATGTCAATTTAAAAGAAGGATAAATATATATAACCACACATTAGAATAATTCAATGTCGATTTTTTTTGATTTTTTTTAATGTTTGTGGGATCCTGATTTCGAATATTGTTTCAAGGTATTTTTATGAATATCTACTTATGATAAGGGTATGAGTTGTTATATGAAGTGAATGTAGAGATGTAGATATATTAGTATCTTTGAAATAATTCATCATATCATGATATTTTATAATCAATTGGTATTCCGCACAATCTTTGATCCTCCACATGTACTAAACTCAGTGGTCATACCCCTAGTGTATGATAAATCTCTTGGGGAATAACCATTGAATATTTAGGGTAAAATAATAATACTTTGGAGGAATAAGACCACTCACATTATCATTGTTTCTGTGTGAAACCATAAATTTGAGGATGTTAAAAGCGAAAATGATGATGTGATAATGAGGAATAATATCCTTTAACTTGTATCAGTTGGAAAGAAATTTTCATGAGAAATTTTTAAAGGGGAATATAGTTACACTCTAGGATTTTAAGATATAATTATCTCTAATTATTAATTTACATACCTCAATATTCATGAAACACAGTGTTTTAAAAAACCAAGACATAATATTGAATTTTTTTTCAATGGGAGTATTATTTCTGAGCTATTGGATTAACAAGTTTTAATTGGACTAAATACATTTTGAAATATATTTACTTATTTTTTCTATAATTCTTATTTATCTGTTAATATCTAATAAATAATCATTTAATTTTAATAAAATCATTTCAAGATCAAGAGACCTTTTTCAAGATGAATTTTTTTGTCTAACTGTTATGTATTTTAATTCAAAAATAAATACTTTTTAAAAATAAAAATTTATCTGAAATAAATTTATTGATAATTTATGAATAATTTTTCATTAATTAGTTATCAAGTATATACAGATGAATGAAAACTAATTTAAAGAGGAGAATAATTAATTTTAAAAAGTATTTTTATGTGAGTAATGGATTTTTAGATTAATAAACTATATAAATAAACATCGGGAAATTATATTTATTAAATGTGTATATTATAAATTGAATATATAATTTTACTATTCATCTAATTGTTTATAATAGGCATTAAATTAATATATAAAATAATTTATGTAGAAAACTATGTATCTCTAAAAAATGGTTATCGATGCATTTATCAAATTTTTTTAAAAACATATATACTTTTTTAAATAGTGAATCACATAAAATGGATTTAGTATTTTGAATAATAAAAATTAATTTAATATTAAAGGTTCAAATTATTTCTTATTCATAACTAATAGTAAAAAATTGTAAAAATTCCATAAAACTACTTGGGTTAAAATGGGTTTAACAGGTTGTGGCGTATTAAACTAATAGTTAAGGGTAAAAAATAACATTAAATATATAAATATATTATTTGATGAATACCATTATGCATTATTTTATTCTAATTTAAATTCTTCTGATTTGGATACACATTAACAAGAATGTCTCATTCTATTATTTACGAATTTATGATAATTCTATATGTACCCCTACCCTCACTTATAAAAAGGTACCTCATCTCATCCTTATTATCAATCATTTAGCCTTATGACTTAGACAATTGTAAAGAACCAACACAGGTTTCCCAAAATCCTATCACCCTACCCATTATTTCACATACCTAAATGGAGTTCCCGATCCCCACGGGCTGGTGATAAGCACCAGGGCATTGAACGACAAAACAGAGGGAACGATTTCACCCAACCTGAACCACCAAATGGCATAAATATATAGATTATGAATGTGAAATTATAAGAACAACCAAATATATATGCCATAAAACTATGAAATTGTGGAAAATAAACAACTATAATTTTATCTAATATCTCCAAAAGACATGTCTGGATGTAAGAAACTAAAATCAACAGAAACTCCAATGATGGAATGGACAAACTATGACCCTCTCACCATCATCTACACATCCTTGCTGACATGAACTACACTACCTCATTATAGTGTCTTTCATTTCACTACACTATAATGAAAACAGTGGACTATGCACCACTAATGTAGTGCATAAGGTGTGATCTAATATTCTCAGTATGATCCCACCAAGGTCTTCTATAGTCTGTCTCTATATAAAAAATCATGTATTCTTATTTATAATTTTAAACATAGCATGATAACTAGTAAATTAGTTTTATATAAAACATGGTCAACAATCCCTTTTACAGAGTTCTAAACAAATTTAGGTACATCTATTTCAATGCACATTTTCCATATTATTTTCCACAAGAATAAACATGAATATCAAGGAAAACTCCGAAATCCAACCAATAATAATCAAAATCATAAGTATCACATCACTATGAAATACTAATATTCTGGGTAGCAGACTTCTCATACCAAAATAATCATGTGCAAAAAAATAATTCTAAATAAATGGTCCAAGGAATGGGAAGATAACCCCAAGAGAAATCCACCCATAATGTCAATATCAGTCTTCAAAAACAATGGAACAAAGGAATAATGTAAATAACCATGACAAAAATCTTTTATAATCATTAAATTGATGATGGAATCAAGATAAACCTTTCACTTATTTACCCAAGGTAACTGATGTTGTAAATTTCATAATTCAGTTCCAATTCTTTCAAAACCATTCAAAATCATTTCACAATCAATTTCTCAAAAGCTAATGAAAACCAATTCATCATTTAGAAAATGTATAAACACATTCAAAAATCATCTCAACTTCATAAAAAAAATTATATAGTAATTTCAATCTTTTTCATTATCATAGTCTAGATATAGAACCACCAACATCATAGTTTGGGTCTCACATGCCCACAACGGAATCCAAAAGAAAATAATCCCAACAACAATGTTATCGAAGGCGAAAGTATCAATCCTACACCTTAGTGGATTGATTCAAAATAAGAAACAAGTTGTTAGAAGGAAGAAGAAATCTGACATACCTCATGAACGAATGTATGATGCACCCCAAATATCCATGAAATAGCCTTCAAGACAAGATCTCACAAGGGATCTAGATGTGGATAACAAGAACCATCCAGCATGGATCAACATATCTGAAAAACGAATGCTAAGGTTGTATTGTGATCATCCTCAAGGAAGAATCGAATGGAACAAAAACTCTAATAGATGCACTGTAGATGCAATGACAATCCAAAGAGGATTGGATTGATAAGAAAGAAGACACACCCCCTAAAATCACATAGTGAGTCATCTGGTCTAAGAGAAGAGAGATATGGAATGAATAAACAAGCAAAAATACTAAATTCATTAATTTAACCTTGGAGAAAGCCGGGTCATGAAGTGTACCCCTTGGTAACGACATACAGTCCATGCATGATATGTTATTCCAAAAACCCTATCATTGAAGGTTAAAAATTCATTATTTTACTACTATATGATTTGTACCTCATGTACACGAAGTGTACCGCCACACGATGTGATCACCCGATTCATTGAATGTTCTACGAATCCACGACATCAAACCAATAACAAGTAAACTACAGGTAATTCAGGTACATAGAATGCACCTATTCTATAGTTAGTTGTAAACATAGAAAACACATAAAAAGATTTTAAAACCTGAATTAAACATAATAAATATGAAAACATACCTGATGAATGTAACAATATGTTACAAACTCCACACCATAAGGAAATTATATCCCATAGAAATCATGCAGAATATTTAATCACTAGAAAAATATGAGGCCACTACTCACTCATAAACAAATCGCATTCCAAAGTATCTGGAGAATCAGATCCTTGTAGCCATAGAAATCCTACCAAAAGAATTGATATCCCAGGAAAAAATATCCCATGAGTAAAAATTATCTCCATTGTTTCACCAAAATCAAATTCCTTGGATCTTTTTAAATTTCTTCCCATGTCAAAACATAATCGGGCTCTCGGAGATTCTTCTTGAGCTGTGATATATAGAAAATATCACAAATTATTGTTAACTGACATGACAATGCTAGCTGATCAGTAACCTTTCAAAACCGTTCAATGATCTAAAATGGTCCAACATATCTCAAATCCAACATTCCTTGTTTTCTATGCTGATGGTGACCCATTCGATGAGAAACATTCAAGAAAACATATTCACCAATGAAAAAATCAAATGGACAACACTGTCGACATACATACACATTTGGTCGACTCTATGCTGTAACCAGACTTCATCAAACCTATTGAATCTATACTGATGACTCTTGAACTAGACATGGTCCATACAAAGATATGTCTCCCACATATTCCATACAAAGAGGAAAAATACAGGGTTTTCAATAAAACACCTCAAAATAACCATTTAGATCAATTATCAACAACTATTTTTATAAACAAACTCAACCAAGCCAGATAGCTAAACCATTATCCACTGAAATCCAAGACGCATGAACGATGTATATCCTCTTGGATGTGAATCACATGCTCTATCTTTTCATCAGTCTAGGGGTGGTAATCTTTCCTCTACATGACGTAAGTACACATTTCATCTTGAAGACTACTCTAGAACCTCGAGGTAAACATAAGATCCCTATCTAAAACAATAACCGAAGTACTCCCAAATAACCTCACAATCTCTTGAAAATTTAGATTACTGAGATCATCAATTTAAGTGGTGTCTTTGATCGGAATGAAATTAGCAGACATCTTCAACTGATCAACGACCATCCAAATAGAATTTTTCCCTCGACCTGTCCATGGAAACCCAAAATAAATACATGAAGTCTTCATACCACATCCAAACCAGAACTAGAAGAGGCCAAATGAATCCATAATGTTTCAAGTGATCTTCCATTATCCATTGGTAGGAGTAACATATGTACACATAATCTGCAATTTCTTGCTTCATACCCATGCACCATAAAATTCTTCTCATGTCATGATACATAATTATAGCAACTAGATAAAATCCCTATGAAGAGATATGACAATCAAAAAAAAGTCACCTTCTCACAGTTTCTCTGATGATACATCCAATTATGGAGAGAGTAATTCCATCTAAAGAATGGGACCAAACATGAACTGTCTCCCCAACACAATAGTTTTCTCAAATCATTTAAAACACATCATCATGATACTAACATCACAATATAGACTGCAAGATATATGAAGATAACTGAATGTTGGTCAGAATAGAACTATAGACATCCTTCTTACCATCCATGAACAACTGAGATAAAATCCTCATAAGATTTCACAACCCCTTCGATTCCAGAATAGCCTTTGATGGTGTCTTCTAGCTTAAGGAATCTGCAACTACATTCCCTATCTAAGGTGTGTATGAATTGTCAAAATAAAACGTCTAACGATATACTACCCATAATCTCTATCCTACATTCAAGTTAATCTAGGAAAATATATATATATCAATCTCTTATGATTAGATAATAATTTTAACTTCTCCCCAAAGAGATAGTGCCTCCGGCACTTAAGAGCATGCATCACCACTACATTATCAAAATCATGAGTGTGGTAGTTCTTCTCATGTTTTCAAAGATGAAGAGAGACATAATATACAATATGATAATCCTACATTAGCACACATCCAAAACCAGAACTTGAATGATGACAAAACAACATGCACCACTCATCGAGCACATGTAAGATCAGAAGATGTACATATGTTAAATATATTTTCAGTTCATCAAAATAAGATTGACACATTGCAACCCATGAAAATTTCACCGACTTCTTAGTAAGAGCAGTCACAGGTGACCCCAGCTTAGATAAATCCATGATAGACCATCGGTAGTATGCAGTAAAACCATAGAATCTTCATAACTCAAAGACATTTTGTGACTCCTTCCTGAAAAAAGTTTTTTTACCTTCTATAGATCAACTGATAAGTAATGATCATAAATTATATTCCGAAATAAATTCATTTCTCAAATCCAAAAATATCATTTTCAATGAATTCCATATATAATGTGATTTCTCAGAATCTCCAGAACCATACTCAAACGGACCACATGCTCACACTCGTATATTTAATATACCAGAATACCATCCACAAACACTAACACAAAGGTGATAAGATATTGGTGGAATATATGATTCATCACAGTCATTAAAACTGTAGGACTGTTAGTTATATTGAATGGTATGACATGTTATTCATAAGGTGCTTAGAACCTCCTAAAGGCTATCTTTAGAATATCATAATCCCAAAATATGAGCTGATGATTACCTGAATGAAGTTCAATAATTGAAAATAACTTTTTTCTCTCCAATTGGTCAAATTAACATCAACACAATGAAAAGGTTATCATTTCATAATCATTATCCAGTTTGTATTACGATAGTCCACCCATAACTGATGTAAACTAGCCACTTTTTGGAAAAGAGCATAGGGGATTCCCAAGACGAATCACTAGTGTGAAAACACCTTCTATAATAGTTCATCCAACTAAATCTTTTGTTATTTCACCTCCACTAGCTCCATATAGTATGAAGGAAATGATATTGATTATGTTCCCAACACCATGTAAATCGTAAACTTTACCTCTCTCTCTTGAGGATGATGGGAGAAGTCTTTTGGGAAAACATTGGGAAAGTCATAGAAAACAACAAGAATACCCTTAACAGAAGAACCATCATCAGGACAAAAATAAATAACAACCAAAACCTTCATGAGATCTGGGCGGGACGGTCCTTCATAGCCTAACATCACATCCCACTCTCCCTAAAACACATGAGATCTCCCATCAGAAGTAAGAAATAGAAGACATGGATGATAATAGTCAACATCCTATTGATCAATGAAAATATAATTCATATTTATGATGACATCGAACAGATCCATATCAAGAACGACGAAACCCCAGACCAACTCTATGTCATATATCATGAACAAAATAGGATAGTGAAACCCCTACTCTTTCCTCTTTCCATGAGGTTTCTCTAACACCATTTTAAATAGCATAAGTTCCATTATAAGATTATGTATATAAAAAATGTGCAGATAAATTAGTGGGAAGCAACAATATCAATCAAAGATGTATCCACTGAGGCATTAATAACGAGCACCAATATCACTATTGTCCGACATGCAACAACTTCCATTGGACACTCCAAAACAACATTTAAATGTTTCACTCCTAAGGCTTTGGGAAGGATTTCTATACTCTTTGAAGCATCAGACTAGACTGGACTATCCATTAGAGCCAAAGAACCCTGACTATAATGAGTTGTATTCATAGTGTTACAGAAATGATGTATGTGACTAACACATCAACAGTTGTTGCATGTATTCGCGAGAATAGAATATGAAATTCTAGTGTGACCTCCCTTTCAGTACTGGTAGAAAGTCGGAGGCACACATCATGCTATAAGGGATGTTGTATATAAGGCTCACTGCTAAGACCCACCTACACCACTTCTACGATGATCCTGTGACATCATCCTCTTCCTGTTTGTGCCATCAAATCTATCACCTTTTGGATGAGAGGAGGTGGAAATTGTGACATTTCCTACCCTGTCTATTTCTACCATTATTTCTCTATGCACTTTCTCCACATACGTAGATTTCTTAAACATGAATACATGTCTTCTAATATCAGGTCACAATCCCTGCAGTTAGTTATGCGACTTCATATAGTTATTCCTTACCAAGTTTGAAGAAAAAAATAAATTCCCATTAAACCATTTTCTGTAGGCTCACACTGAACGCTCTACCTACAACAATGATAAGAAAGGCATAGATTTTTCCAACATCAGTGAATCTAGACAAAAGTGATGAAAGAATAGGATTTTAAAAACCTTCAAATCTCATCCCACATGTATATCTACTGGTCCTATTGGGTCTCACCAACCCTTGACAAAACCCTTGAGTATGAACGCTACTACATTCACACGAATATAATCAGGTTTCACAAAGAAGTAAATGATTTGATCGATCCTGTCCTAGAAATCCTCTGTTTCTTGAGATTCAGTCATCCCATTAAAAGGACTATGGATTCTCTCACAAGAACTCCCATGATTGATCAATTTCCCCACCTAATCCTAGTTGTACATCACCCAATGCATTCTGAACTCATGGAACATCTTGATCAATAGAATTGACTACATTCATCATATTCTCGATGAGATTTTGATCCATATGTGGATTTCCATGTGGATCATTTTCTGCACCTTCTTGAGTAACATGTGGATGATGTTTTGAAGGAATACTTCTACATACCTAAATAATAGAATGATTAGTCACAGATCAAATATCAGTTTAAACTATAAATCCCATATGAAAAAACTAATATTTTTATAAGAAAAAAACCAATACTATAGACACATATCCCGACATCCCATGGTATCTTGAGTCTATTTACGATAAAATTCGGCAGGGAACTTAGCACAACATAACTCCCATGTCCCAAAAATCCTATCTCAAATCATACAAATGTCCCAAGAAATATATTCTCAAGTAAAAACCGACATCTGATACTAAACTGTAATGAATCGACACTAGTTTCCTTGAAACCCAGTATCCATCCCGATCTATCACATACCCAAAGGGCTCTCCCGATCCCCATGAGATGGTGAAAAGATCTATGGAATCGAATAAAAAAATTTAGGGAAATATTTCACCAAACATGAACAACCACATGGCATACATATATAAATTACAAATGGGGAATCCAAATACTAAAAATATATATATTCCACAATTGACTGAAAATAGTATAAACAAAAAAACTATAACAATAGACAAAACTAAAAAAGGTATGTCTAAATTATAGTGAATCTCAACCAATAATTACCCCAATGGTGGAATAGAAAAACTCCAACCATCTCACCATTAGATACCCATCCCAACTGACATGAACATCACCACCTCAATATGGTGTTATTTTATTCCCTATTATAGAAGACAAACAACATTCTATGCACCATTAATGTTGTGCATAGGTGGTGAGATAACATGCTTTGTAGGATCTAACCTATGTATTTTATAGAGTATCACTCTACAAAAATTCTTCTATGTCTATTTACAATTTAAAACCTGGAATGACAAGTAGTAAAGTAGTTTTAATAAAAATTTAACTCCAAAAGATTTCATAGTACATTATCTCTTTAATGTAATTCAATAACATGCGCTACACACAACAACGAGTTCGAGCACATCCCGACTTACTAATATAGCCATTAAAAACGAGAATATGAATAATGTAAACTGAATATTGAATTTTATACACTCAATATAATTTTATAATCCATATTATGTGTTTCTTAGACATACTATAAAAATAAATAAATTTATTCAGATAAAAGAAGTATTTATCAAAAAATGCAATTTTACTACCTATTAATGGAGAACCCTTTTAAAAAAATTTATTTGCCAATTTTAAATAGTAAATTTAGTGAAATTAAATTATTCATTAGAAGGGGGAAATATAAATTTAATATGGATATGTTTTTTTCAATTTTCTGATAACATTCATACTTTGAAAAATAGTAAATAATATTAAATTTCAATCGGAAAATTTTTTTAATCAAATTAGTTAATAGTGTTAAATTATTAATTTGAATGATTTGGAAGTATAATTTTATTATAATTTTATCATTTAATTAAATTTATGTCATTATATGTAATTTCACAGTTAAATTTGACATAAAAACTTCTCAATCATTTGATAGTTTTTACATTATAAAACCCTGCTTTTTATTTTTGACAAACAAAATTAAATTTAAAATAAATTAATGAAACTTATATGTATTTAATTTGGTAAAATAGAATACAATTTTTAATTTTAATATCAAAATTATTAGAAGGTGATTTTGTATTATTTTTAAATCATTGAATATTTGATGAATAGTGAAAAACAATGTGTTATTGGTTAAAACCGACTATTTTTTCAAATAAATATTTAATTTATTTAATTTTTATATATCATATTATATATATATATATATATTACCTATATAATATCTATGTAATTAATTATATTAATTTTATAATAAAATTATATGTATAAAATTTGATTGAACTTCTAAAAGTCTTTTACCCACATTATAGGCACATTTCTAAATTTTCAAAAAATTTAATTTTACCACTTATGTGAATTGAATTTAAAAAATAAAAGAGACATGGTTGACATCATTTAGTAATATATGATTTAATAAGATAAAAATAGTTTTTGTTGAATAGTTACTTTTGACTTTTATTTACCAATGTTAAAATTAAATTGTGTAATTAAACATAAAAATGATATTATAATTTTCCTAACACGTGTTATAATTGTACAGAATAAGTTTATTTTGACCAAAACCTATCATAGGAATAAAATATGATCCCTTTTTTCCACTTGTATGTGATTATGAAATTTAATTTTTTATTATTGATATAAGAGGTAAAAATGATAAATTCAATGTTTAATAACTAAACCATTTTTAATATACGGTTATACATAAGATAAATTTGTCTATAAATATTCATTAAAAAGATACAATGATTTCTTACATCATGGTATTCTGTTGATAAACTTTATACATTAAATAATTAAATTTATATATGACATAATGATGATGCAATAATTACCATATTAATGAAAGATTAAAATAATTGGTATTATAAAAATAAAAATAAAATTTAAATGATCATTTTGATTCAATCCACATATTTTCTAAGATAATATGACATTTTAGTATTGAATAATTTTTTTTAAGTGATAAAGTTATTATGACTTCAACAAAAACCAAAAACCAAATAGTTTCAAAATTGACATAAATGAGTTTTTAAAACAAATACTATATTTTTAAGTGATATAATATTTATAAAAATCAATTGTACTAAAAAAGAACATATATAAAGTTACATAAATCAATAATGAACCACTTCGTGTTCTTGTGTATTTTTATAGTAATTTTATTAATCATGTATTATAATAATACAAGACGACATGGTAAAAGTTAAACTATTTAACAAAGTGTTAAATCTTTAAGATATGGTTAATATAGTGACCTAAACATGTCTAAAACCAATTGGTTGAGAGTTTTTCGACCCGTCCCCAACTTATATTTGAAAAAAATTAATTTGGATTCATTAGAAACTGAAAATTATTTTTATAATAAAAAAATATTTCTAACTATTCCTAAATTGACCTTCACCTCTCTTATAAAAGGGTACTTCCCCTTCCCTCAAAATCACACATCCAATGCAATTTGTATTGGCCAAAACCTTACCAAATATCATGAAAACATCTCTCACTTCGACCTAGAGGCCTTAATTTGAGCCAAAAATCCAACCTATGTAGCCATTTATTCAAATCAAATGGAAAAACCCAAAGAAGAGACAATTATTTTATCACCAATTTCAATGTTCTTTTCTTCTTCCACTTTATATGTCTTTGATATTTTCATACCAAAATAATAACTCATATACCTTCTTCATAATATGATGGTATTATAATATGGTAAAACCATACACATTAGTCTACCCATCCTATGAATGATAATTTCACCATGTGTGCATACGTACGACTTACCGTGTCCACACCATGGTGTAATTTTTTATTCAACAATATATTATTTGCGTTGATAAAATGATGAGTAATATGTATATAAATAATGAAAATAACATGGTAATTTCTTTGTAAAATTAATATACCATCCAATTACAGACATTTTAATTATTTAGGAAATTATATTATCGCTCGTGTTTACGTATGACATATTTTCTCCACGAAGCGATGAAATTCAATTCTAGGTTCATCCTCCAATGATGATTATAAAAATATATATTATTAATAAGTATGTAATGTATTAAATAATAATTATACTAGATATATATAAATATATATGTATGTGTGTAGGTACTTACATATATCTTATTCACATACTTCCGTTCAATATGATATGAAATGGGAAATAACGTTTATGAGTACGTACGACCTACCATCTACATTAAGAATTTGATTGTTACTTAAATGTTAATTTAACACTAAAATCAAATTTTACTGGATATTATAATGTCATAAATGAATCATGTATGATATAATAAATATTAATATGGTTTTGTTATAATTCAATAATATACTATGGTCATTATACATGAGGATAAATGTACCCTAGACCAAAGAAATGTACAAGGTAAGGGTTAATTCCACAATCTCATTATTATCCAAAATTGGTTATGTGTAAGTATTTTCATGGAAATATTTATTAGACATGTCAATGTTTCATAAAATAATTTTTCAAAATTATTCTTTTAAAGATGTCTTTAACTAAAACATCATTTTAAATGTTTTAAATATATATTTTTATAAATCTATCTCATTAATGTCAATGTTTTCAAAAAAAATTTAATATTTATTTATACGTACATCAATGTTTTTAAATGTTAATTCCATTAAAATGTTTCAAAGTTGTTCGAGGCACTTTGATTCAAAATTATATTTTAAATTTTATCCATTATAAATTGTACGACATTTAAATGATATCATCTAAAAGGGGTATTTCACTCAAGAAGTTTTATTGATCATTTTCAACTATTTCATCACCCTTTACTCGAAATTATTTTTGAATGAGGTTGATTTATTCTAATAAATTCATCTATATTATATTGAAAAGGCTATGATATTTTTTACTGTGGATGTGTTATTTTTATACCCTTCATGATTTATGGATAATGTATTGATATTTTATATGCTAGTTTTAATATGATTGTTTATGTTATGTTTCTACAATTTCATATGAGGAATTAAGTGGACTTAATAAGTGATGGATGGAGCTCACAATAGCTCTTCGATGCATTGGTAGGTCTCCTGAGACAAACTATTTTCTTGGAACAAGGCCATGAGAAAACATTAATTTGTAGTCTTGGAATGAGGCCTTGACTATTTGGTAATGATGTATGATGTTAGGTATTTCCTCATTATGAAATTAATTATTACATGTGATTTTTTGAATAATATAATATCCATGTTCTTGTTTATATGATATTGTTTCATTTATATTCCCCATATTATGTTCATGTTTATGTCTAAAAGGATATTTCTTTTAATACACATCTTTCCTTAAATGTTTAATTTTTTTGCTAAATTACATACCCTTGCAAAGACTCTGAGATCACCCCTTCCTATGTTTTATTTTTTATAGGATATGAAGAAGAATATCATGATTACACTGCAGAAATAGGATAAGGGATATGATTGTGTTCAAAGGGGATACATTGTTGTTTTTCTTTATTTCATTATGTTGTGTAAAACTTATGTATGTATCTAGTACGTCCAATGCTACTAAACAAATTGGTATTTTGAGAATTGTTCTCCTGTGATCATGACAATGATAGGTAAGATTGCACTGACACCTGGCATTTGGGGTAGGGTGTTACTGTTGGTATCATAGGATGTTTAGAACCAACCTTGGAAATTAGATCTATAAAAACTATGATTATAGAACATTACCCAATGTTAGAATTTGTGTATTAATATAGAATAACATACTATAATTTTGGTAAGGTAGAGATTTTTTGTATTTTACAATCAATACATCCCTGTTTTGATAAGAGCATGTAGAGGCGGCTCTAAAATTGATGTACCTAGGAGTGAAAACTGTGTAAAGGAGTTTCGAGCATGACCCGGGGTATCATGGTACACAACAACAGGACTTGTTTCACTCTTGTTTATGACACTCTCAAATGATATTTTTAGAAATATTCACATTATCATTACAAGAAATTATGAAGGATTTAGGAGTAAATTATTCCTCAAAGAAAACATTTTTATGGGTATAGATTATATGAATAATTATTTCAATTTACATTAGGTATTTTAAATGTCTGGAATTATGTATTGTGATTCATAAACTATCCTACTATATGCCATTCTTTATAAATAGAACCCAATAGAAGGAATGAGAACTCTAGAAATATGCATGATCTAAAGAGTATGAATGATCATATCATTCAGGGTATTAATACAATATTTAAAAGGGAAATAGTCTCCCATGTATTCTCATCATATTAAGAAATAGTATCATGTGTTAATAAGATAAGTAAATAATTCTCAAAGTCTTGTGTCTTGGAGAAAAAGAAGGAGAAGAAATGTATGGTAGAGAGAGAGATAGATAAAGAGAAGAGGGGAAAGAATGTTTTTCCCATATGTGATAACTGTGGAAAGAATCACCTTGGTTAATGATCGAAGTGAAGGGAATATTGTTATAAATGTAGAGAAAAAGGACACCATTTACATGATTGTATGTGTAATAAAAAGGATTTAAATGTACAATGCATCGTTTTTAAGGTGTTGGAAGACAATAAAAATCAATGTCAAAATCATCAGAGTATTCCCCAAATAATGCTATTGGATAATAATCATGTTCTGATTCTACCACATATGAAGAGGTATGACTAGTGTTCTGATATTTTTATTAAATAATTATCTCATTTGAGTGTTGTATCAACAATTTACTAGTTATATGAATTTTGGAAATAAAAAATGATTTCACATCAATACAATTACCTTGATAATTTGAGATTATATAGTTATAAGATAAGTGACTAAATAGAATGATAAACATTTTGGAAAAGAAATGGATGATGGAAAGATAAACATAAATATAATTATGATACTATGATAGTGAATTTCGAATAAGATATGATGGGTTTGGATAAATTATATTTGATATTCCTAACTACTTTGAAACTAATTAATTGGTTGTTTATTCCATTATTGTTAGAGTTTCCAAAATTTTTGGATATAAGTAGTATATCCAATTTAATACAATGAATAATGGATCATGACTGTAATCAATATTGTTTTATAGTAATTTATTGTGTTACTGTGTTTTAAGAGAATACATGATAAATATATTCACATGTTATTATGTGGAAAAAGTGATCTTCATTAGGTTAATCTTCCTTATATATGTTGGACTGTGAGTTCGGACAAAAGTATGTTGGATAAATCTACAGGTTGGAATGAATTATGGTAGACATTGGATAATAATTTATAATGGTAAAACATTTCATATGATTATTTTTAGATTGTTATAAAAAGAACAACCTGGATATCGAGTGACAACATGTCATATACAGAAAGGCCGTGAAACTTTAACCTGCAACTGAATGGTGAAAAGTGTGCATCACCTACAACTATCATACTTGATTATTTGGTTTTTATATTGTAGTTTTTTTAAAAATGCAGAAAAATTAATCAAAAATTCATTTTTTTCGAACCCTATACGACTTGGATATATAGAATATTTTTTTGTTATATTATTTATTGTAGTGAAAGATGAGTTTGTGGTAGAAATTTGTTAAAGGATGGAACTCTACATGTAACGTATATTTTTTTCTCTTATTCAATGAATAAATTAAATAATAAACATTTGGTAAGGGATATTAAAACCAAGATTTTTTATCCTAATACCTTATTTTTTGATAAACCAATGATATTTTAAATCATCTTGGATTGATGGTTTCGAGGCCCTCAATTTGACACTTGTTTGTTCTTGATAACCTCATTCACTCTATATAAATATTTATGTTATTCGTCAGATTTTTTGCCTATAATTACCACATATGTTCTCTTATTTTAATCCCAAATTTTGTGGTGACTTTTTCATTTCCCTTTCCCTCTTATTAAGAATAAATTTTTTTAACCCAATTTCCGATGTGGGTTTTCCAGAAAGTCATTTTTATATTTTGGGCCTTTTATTTTTGAAGATCAATTTCAAATTTTGGGGACAACATTTTTGAAAAAATGGGATAATGTAACACCCCAATATTTCATAGTACGTTATCTATTCAATGAAATTCATTAATTTGCGCTACACGCAACACCGAGATTGAGCGCACCATGACTTACGAAACATGCTATTAAAAAAGAGGATATGAATAGTATTAACGGAATTTTGAATTTTATATACTCCATATAATTTTTAAATTCATATTATGTTTTTCATAGACATAATATAAGAACTAATTCATTTTTTAGATAAAAGATGTATTTTTCAAAAAATGATATTCTAACACCTTTTAATGGAGAACTCTTTTTAAAATAAATATATGACAGTTTTATGTATTCAATGTAATGAAGTTATATTTTTCTTTAGAATATTTTCATAAAAATTTATTTTGCATACTTTTTTGGTACTTTTCTGCTAAGTTTTATAGTTTGATGAATAGTAAAAATGATAAATTTTAAAAAAAACAATTTTTTAATAAAAAAAATTTATAGCGTTAAATTATGATTATGAATATTTTGTAAGTATAATTAATTTATATTTTTATCATCTAATACAATTTAGGTCATTATAAGTAATTTCACATTACAATTTGGCATAAACACATGCCAATATTTTGATAGATTTTAGTTTTTAAAAAACGTGTTTTTGGGTTTTGACTATGGAAAATAATTTTAATTTAATTAATATAGCTTGTATGATTTTAATTTGGTAAAATAGAATTATTTTTAAAATTCCAAATATAAAAATTATCTTAGGGTTAATTTTTGGTATTTTCTGAAATTATTCAAATTTTATGAATAGTGAAAATCTGTGTGTTATTATTTAAAACTGAGATTTTATTTAAATAATTATTTAATTTAATAAACTCTTTTTAGTCACAATATATAAATAATACTTATATAAGTTAAATTTAATTCATCGGAGGTGCTTTATAATAATATTATATATATATATATATATATAATTTTATTGAAGTTTTTAACGTCTTTAACACATCTTTTAGGCCCATTTAGAAATTTGTATAAAACACAATTTTACCACTTCTCTGAATTGAATTTCAAAAATCACAGAGATATGGTTGATATCAGTAAGGAAAATGTGATTCAATAAGTTTAAAATAATTTTTGGTGAATAGTAACTTTTCACTTTTATTTACCATAGTTATAATTAAATAGGGTAATTAAAGGTAATAATGATATTATAATAACCCTAACAGTTGTCCTAATTCTATTGGATAAGTGTATTTCAAAAAAACCAGCCTTATCAATAAAATATGATCCTTTTGGTCCACTTGGATTTGATTATGACATTTATTATTATTTTATTTAAAGAAAAGTTAAAGTGTTAAATTCAATGTTCAATAACTAAACCATTTTTAATTGATGGTTATACATAAGATAAATTCCTCTCTAAATATTAATTATAATGTTAGAAAATTTTCATATATCAAGGTTTTTAATTTATAATTTTTATACATTAAATAATTAATTTTTTATGAAAAAATGATGATGCAGTAATAACCTTATTAATGAATGATTAAAATATTTGATATTATAAGTATAACAATAAATGTAATTTGAGGCTTCATATGACATCCAATAATTTTCTATGTTAATATGACCGGTCAGGGTTGATTAAAAAAAATTGATGTGATGTAGTTGTGATGACTTTACCAAATACAAAATACCAAATAGTGTCAAAATTGACATAAATGAGTTTTTAAAACAAATACATTATTATTAATTGTTATAATATTTAAAAAAATATAATGTTAGGGCCAATAACACATATAAGGTTAGATATATCAACAATAAACCACTTGGGGTTCTCTTGTATTTTTATAGAAAGTTTATTAACAATTTATTATAATAATTCAAGAGGACATGGTAAAAGTTATATTATTTAACTAAGAGTTAAATCAAAAAGGTATGGTTCATATAACAACCTAAAGTTGTATAAAACCAATTTTTTTTGAGATTATTTAGACTCATAACCACATTATCTTCTTGATAAATTAATTTTAAACCATTAGGAACTGAATATTATTTTATAATAAAATAATATTTCAAACATTTCTTAAAGTTACCCTCATCTCTCTTATAAAAGGGTATATCTCATTTTGCCAAAATCAAATCTCCAAAACCATTTGTGTCAGCCAAAACCTCCCCAAATATAATTACAACATCCCTAACTTAAACATAGAAGATTTTCCTTGAGAAAAAATCCATCTTATAGAGCGCTTTTGTTATATCAAAATGAAACACCTAATGAAGAGGTAATTATTTTATCACCTTTTTCAATGTTCTTTTCTTATTCCACATTATTTTTCATTAATATATTTATACCAAAATAATAAATCATGTACCTTCTACATTCTATTATGTTATTTTAAATATTTTTCAACCATACCCATTATTCTATCCATCCTATTAATGATAATATCACCATGTGTGCGTACGTACGACTTAATGTCTCCACATCATGGTGTAATTTTTCATTCAACACTATGACATTTGGATTGATATACATATGATTAATATGTATATAAATAATGAAAATAACATGATAATTTCTCTATAAAATTAATATAACATCCAATTCCAAACCTTTTAATCATTATGGAAATGATAGTGTCACATGTGTGAACGTATGGCTTACCATCTCCATGATGCGATGAGATTCATTTTAAGGTCCACCATTTAATGATGATTATAAAAATCTATTTTATTAATAATTATGTAATATGTGACATAAAATTTCTACTATAGATATATATATATATATGTGTGTGTGTGTGTGTGTGTACTTACTAATATCTTATTCACTTACTTCTATTCAATGCGATTTGAAAACAGAAACAACGTTTATGCGTGTGTATATCTACCATCTACATAAACTATGGTCTCCATTACATATATCACTCTATTATATATATTTATATTATAAATATATAATATATATAAATCATGTTTTATATTCGGGATGTATTTAAATCATGATCTAAATGATACGATCAATAATAACAAAATAAAACACATGTGATAAAGTAAGTGATTATTACCGAAATATTAATTTAACATTGAAATCATTATTAAATGGGTCCTATAATTTCATTAATGAATCATGTTTAATATAAGAAATATTAATATAGTCCTTTTATAATTTAATAATATTATATGATCATTATACAAGAGGTAAAACATACCCTCAACTAAAGGAAAGTACAAGGTAATGGTTAATTCCCCAATCTCATTATTATCCAAGATTGATTATGTGTATGTATTTTCTGGGAAATATTTATTATCCATGTCCATGATTCATAAAATACATTTTCAAATTTTTTTCAAGGTACTCTTTAACTAAATATCATTTAAATTGGTTTAAATATTAATTCTTATAAATCATCCTCAATAATGTCCATGTTTTGAAATTTGTTTTATGGATTTATTTATATGTAAATGAATGTTTTAAAATTTTAATTCCATTAAAAAGTTTCAATGTGGTGTGGGATACTTTTATTTACAAATATATTTTAAATTCTATCCTTTAAAAATTGTTAGACTTTTAAATGATTTCATGAAAAAGGGGTATTTTAGTCAATGAATATTACTCACCATATTCAACTATAGAATCATCCTTTATTGTATATTATTCTTGATTGAGGTTGATTTATTATAATAAAATTTTCCATATTTTATTTTATTAGTGATGATGTTTTTACTGTGGATGTGAAATTTTTATACCATTCATGGTTTTTGGAAAAAGTATTGACATTTTGAATGGTAGTTTTACTAGAAATGATTATGTTATGTTTCAACAATTTCTTATGAGAAATGCAGTGGACATAAAATGTGACGGGTGGAGCCTGTTATAGCTCCTTGATGCATTGTTAGGTCTCATGAGACAAACTTGTGTCTTTGCACAAGGCTTTGTCAAAAATTTTATTTGTTGTCTTGGCCCAAGTCCTTGACTATGTCGTAATGATATCTCGTGTTAGGCATTCCATCATTATCAAATCAATTATCATATGTGATTACTCGACTGTATTAATATCTATGTGCATGCTTATATGGTAATTTTTGATTTATTTTCTCTCTATTATGTTTAGGTTTATGTCTAATATGATATTTTTTTATTACAGAACATGCCTTAAATGATTAGATCTTATTCTAAAAAACATTCCCTTACTGGGCATCAAAGATAACCCCTTACTATGTTTTATTTTTTCTAGGATGTGATGAAGTATAGCATGAATGACCAGAAAGAATTATCTAATAGATATGAGTGCATTTAAAGGTGATACAATGTTGTTTTTCTGTATTTCATGATGTAATGTAAAATATATGTATGTATCTAGTACTTCCATGGCTACATGACTAATCTATCTTTCGAGACTTGATCTTTGTGATCATGCCAAATATATGTAATAATGAACTAACTTTGGGCTTTAGTGGTTGGGGAATTATAGAAAACATGGAAAACATTCCATTTTCAATAGTTCCAATCAAAATCAGGTACATCAGTTTCAAAGAACAATTTAAATAAAATTTTACACAAGAACAAACATTCATATAAAAGCTAACTCAGAAAGGAATGAAATAAAAAAATAGAAGCATTGGTATCCTAGAACAATGAAAACTAGAGGTCTCGGTGGAGGACTACTCATACCAAAATAATAAACATAAAAAAATAATCCTAGTACAACTGGCCATGGAAGCAGAAAATATTCCCATGATAAATCCCACCATAATTTCAATACAGGTATACATGAATAATGGGCCTCGGGAACATAGGAATTCCCCAATAAAATCCACATTGATAATAACAATAATGGACGGTGGCCTAAAACTAATCCTCCAAGATAAGTACCCAAGATAACCCATGTTCTCAATTTCATAATTCAATTCTAATGCTTTAGAAAACATTTAAAACCATCTTTAAATCAATTTCTCAATAATCCAAGGAAACCCCATTTATTCATTTCCCACTTCAGTAGACACACCAATCATGGCTATTTTAAAAATGAATTTATAATTCATTAGTAGTCTTACACATTATCATAGTGTGGAGACGGAACCTCATACCTCAAATTTCTAGTTGCAAATAACCACAATAGAAACTGAAAGCAACGAACCCCATCAACAGTGTCAATGATGTAATTAGAATCAAACAAGCTCCAAAAAGGTTTGATTCAAAATAAGAGACCTGAGGATGGAATATAGATTAAATCCCATGTACTTCATTAATGAATGTATAATGCTCTACAACTACCCCCAGAATGACCATATAAACAATATCTCACAACAGATATAGTTGTGGAAAAGAAGAAACATCTAAGGTGGATCAGCGGATATGATAACACAAGTCAAGGGCACTTCCATGACAAACCAAAATGAATAACCCAAAAGAAAACATCCCCATAGAGACGCACCACAGACGTAATGATGATCCCAAGCCGATTAGATTGACTTAGATGGGGAGGATCCTCTGAAAATCATCTAGGATAGATTAGGTCTAAGAGGAATGATAAATGGAATGAATAGAGGAGGAAAAATACTGAACGTGTGAATTTAACGTGGGTCTGGGCCAAGGCACAACATGTACCCCGTGGTCATGACGTGTAGACCATTCTAGAAATTTTATGTTTGAAATACAAGTCCCCACATGTTAAAATCCTCTATTTAACCACTATATGATGTGTACCTCAGGTACATAGTGTGTGCCAGATCACAGAATTCTGTCCTCATTCACGACGCGATCTCCCAATCACCAACATGAAACCATCACATAGTACAATTCATGTACATTATGTACACAATGTGTGCATATTCTCCAGTCGGTAGTAAACCCAAAATAAATAACGTAATAGAAATTTAAAACCTAAAAGGAACTTACTAAAAGAGAAAACACACCTGATCATGTTAATGGGATGTTACACCAACACCTATGGTAAATTGTTTCATATTCCTTCCCTTTATTATTTATCTACATGAATTACCCCAAAATAATTCCATAAAGGATTAATTTTTATGCCATAGGAGGTCTCCCAAAGAAGAGGTGATCATCTTACCTAACACCATCAATTTTTATTACTTATTATACTTTTTCTAATCTAAAATAACTTATCTAGTATAATAAATATAATTTTATTTTATTATGATTGTTGATCACCCATTTCAACGTACATTTCATCTAATTATAAATGATGGTATAAATAATTGATATGGGTAGAATACGGTATCCACACAGTGATATTATTCAATTTATATCACAATATTTTATGTTTGGTTATTATGATGGATTTAATGATTATATATTACATTTTTTAAAAAGTAATCATCTATAAGTATATGATATTATCTACCATCATACACTCTTTTCCATTTTAAAATGACATTTTTTCTTATGTGTTTTTATGGATGACCACCACATTGGAGTGATGTGATTAATTTTATAATTCTTGTTTATTTGACTGTTAATATAAATAATATTAATGAATTTATATGATTTTTGTGATGTAAAAATGATTTCTGAAATATTAATTATTATTTTCAAGTTTTTGATTCCATCCATCAAAATGTAAAATAACAACTCTTCTGTGTGTATAGCCTACGATTTAAATGGAGTGATGTTTTTATTTCTTCATCACTCCTTAATATGAATATATATAATAATATATATATAACAAATAAAAATGGCCGCTATTTCAAGTTAATGATTCTATATATGATGAAACCATTACCATGGTTCATATAACAGAACCATAACATTAAAACCAAAATATAAAAATACATTTTTTCATGAGAATGTTCATTTTAAAAAATAAATATTATAATTCTAATTTAGTGGTATTTTTATTATATGGACACAACATTTAATTAATGTTGGGATTAACTAGGTAGATGATCTTGTTATAATATCTATGTTATTTCTATGTACTACATATGATGATGATGATTTATCTTGGATTCAATGAAACCCATTTTCTCATATATGTTAATTGGGTTAGGTTGAATCCTTAACTTGATTTTTTTCACTGGATATGATATAAAGAAATGTTTATAAAATACATTTACATTCAATAGATTACAATATAATGAATTGATAGATGTTTTATACTATTATGGAAAACATATATTGTTTATATTGTCCGATGGATGTGACTAAAATTATGTATCCCAACATTGTATTTGGTACTAAATTCTATATAATGAGATAATATATATTTTAATGAGGAGTCATACCAGATAAGTGATGGACTCTGTCAAATATGTTAGTCATGGGAGTGAACCATATGTAATGTAATTATGTAATCGGTTGTAAATGTAATCGACTATTATAGTCTTGGAAGTGATCCTTGTGTATAGATATGGTTTTATAATCTTATATGTATTCTATAAAAACATGCAATATTTTTATGATATGATATCTGGACCAATGATTTATTTTTTATTGTTCCACAATCCTATGAATTTTACCTTTTGATAAGGTAAAACATTATTCAATGATTCAAGATTAATGTTATTTAACAGACTGGGGATAAATTTCTTATTTATTGAAAACATTATAATTCCAATATACTTGTTATAACATAAGTATATTGATTAATTACACTTATGTTTACACTTATTTAGCATCTCATTTGATTATTTATTATTTTTCTATTTATCCATGGTTATGAATAAGGGTTTTAATTATGAAATTTCTATGATGGGTACTATATAAGATTAAATTTATTGGATATATATAATTTATTTTTGAAAATAAGATTATTTTGTAACAAGATTATTGAAAAATAAACATTTGTGTTACTCACGCATGTAATATTATGAAATGAATTGAATATTAAAATAATATATTGAAAAAAATTATGTGTCATGCTTCATTTTCATCATTGAAAGATCAAATGACTTAACTATAGTCATGGCTTGAATCTGAATCTACGTGTAGAACATGACGAAGCTTCGGAAAATAACTATATGTCCATGAGAATAGATTCTGACATTATTGAGTTACTTTATATTAAATTTCCCTCTGAATAACTTCAATATTTTTAAGGAATGTGGATTTTTTATTAAGGGGAAAATTTATAAGGTTGAATTATTTTACATTAGAATGTAATGAATTTTTTAAAGGATGTGATATATAGTTCCCCTGTCTAGTTGAGTAATCCATATCATATAATGGTTTCGATAATTTTATTCATAGATTTCATGACATATGGACTACACAAGGTAACAATAATTATTTAAAAAATAATATTATAGATCGTAAATATTGGATTGTGTTACATGTATGAGGGATGTTGATTGAGAGATTAGTGTTATGTTAAAAATGATAACCTAAAGTGTTTGTATCATGTGGTGACCATTGGCCTTTGTGAGTTGGATAGATAGTCTACTTTTCATTCCTAGGTTGGGAATCGTAATGATTCCTATGTACTTGATCAATGATATGGTCCACTTGTATTTAATTGTTTTAAGATTATTTTGATGGAAAATTGATAACATGTCCACTATAGAATACTATTTTTTTCTAAATTTCTATATAACATTTTACCCATTCACTTTTATTCTTAAATACTTTGAGTGAGGTGATTGTATTATAGTGATTTGATGATCACAAGAGTATTATTTCAGCATGAGATTCAACTTTCATAGAGGATTATTGGATGAGTTTTCCTCATTATTATTTTGAAAAATATCTCACGTATTAGGGGTGAAATATATATGAGTGTTCACTATTCATAGATAGATAGATATATGTGATTTTATTCAATGAATAAATAATTCTATTTTGCGTGTTTTCTATCTTGTGATCAAATTAATTTGTAATTTTTGGACAAAGAATAAATAATTATGACAATTTTGGAATTTTCATTCATATTTCTAACATTAATTCCAAAAAAATTGTTTTTTTGGTTCCACTATTTTGTTTTCAATTGACTTAAATTTATATTTCATAATTAATCCACATCAATCATTATAAAAAACTAATAAAATTTATGATGCTTCACTTTGACAAACACAAGACTCTTTGAGAACACCCAGAGGTTAACTACAACAATATAAATTGGTAATCTATAAAATAAATCTTGACTAATATTAGATAAATATATTCATCTACATTACTTATAATAAAAGAGACAATAATTTATAAATGTAAAATAGAATTATTTTTGAGGAAGTCACAGCTATTTAATATAGTTTTATGATTTTAAACTACAAGGCTCAATGCTCATCCTACAGAACATTAATATAAAACAAATTGGTCTTTCTCACATGATGTAATAATATATAATCCTCATAATTATGACAAATAAAATCTCATTGGTACAAATTTCCATTACATATGAAAATAAGAAACCTCTTTTATGGGCCCAATCCTTCAACCAGAACATTGTTCACCACTAAATATATTTATGTATTATATTTTTACAGGCACTATATATTTTATATACAATAATCATCTAATGTTGAAGAATATATTTCCTCCCACACTAATTTAAACAAATTCGTGGTTTCAATCAATCACAGTCATAGAAATAATTAACTATTTTTTAATTAGGATTGTTTTTATATATTTTTAACCATAATTGAAAGACCTATATTTTGAAATATCAACCTATCTAGGATTATTAAACCTCCAATTCTCTCTATTATAACACTTTTAACCGCAATAAATAATTTAATGGACCCGTTGATTGAAATTGTAGTAAATATAGGTCAAAACACTGAATAGAAACGTGAAAAGAAAATAAATAATATTAAAAAAAATATTATTTTACAAAATCAATATGTTAAATTTTGAGAAAAGTATACTAAATGAAGATTGATATAAAATATGAGTTATATTTAGGTTACATTGAGATTATATGACCATCTGAAACATAAATATTACAATTGTTACATGGTTATTGTAATACTTTCCATACAATTAGAATAATTAACTAATGAATAGAATAATAAAATAATTATTCTAGTAGTAGATGATGTAAAATTTAGTGTAAATTTATCCATGAATAAATTTAATAAATATGAGTATTATATTACATAAAAACAATTACCCAATCCTTTTAAAATTGATTATGTATATACAGACATTTTTTAAAAACATGTATTACAATATTTAAAATGTCTTTTTTTCATCAATAAATTTTTGGATTTTATATTTTATAAATTTATTTTGTGTTTATTAATGGCATTTATGGAATGAAATCTCAACATTATTTAAGAGAAATGTCTTAGTAATTATTATAAATATTGAAATCTAGTGGTGAATAGTAAAATATTATAAAATCAGATATTTTTTATCATAAGATAGATAAATGATTATTTACATCCATTGTGATATAATTCGTATTACATACAATTGAAATTATATTTATTTCATTAGAAAACTCAAATAGGTTTTGGATTGAAATTATTACATTAAAACCCACATTGAAAAAAAACCTTTTAAAAGATTAATATATGTAAAAAGCTAAAGTATAGTGTGAAAAAAACATGAAAAAAGTAAGTGAAGATTTGTAACTGAATGGATAAAATAATTTATAGAATTTTTTTATCAGAAATATGATATTGTATGTTAAAATTTTTAATGTTCATATTATCATAATAAATCTGAAAGATTGTAATGTTTTTACGAAAACATAATACCCCTGATAATATTTAGAGGATGATAAATGGCTATTAAATAATAATATATTTTTTTCATCATCATGAAATTTTTTAATTAAATCAATGATATAAATATATGTAAATTCATAAACTAGATAAATATATATGAATAAATATTATAGAACTATTGAACATTTAAATCTTAAATATGTTCAGAAAAAAGATCAATAATACAAAATGTTTTATTTTATTTATTTATTATTATTGAAAAAAGATTATTTTATATTAACCAAAAAATATAATAAAATATTATTCCAAAATTATAAAAATATTTAGTAAATATTTTGAAAAAATTTCTTTTGAGATATGAAATATCATATAAATAATATTTCCTCATAAATAAATAAATATCGATACATTTGTTATCCCAAAACTTTATAAATTATGATTTGGAGTGTGAAATTTTATATACCATGCTAAACTTTTATCAAACATCAACTATGGATAAATTGAATATAATATAACGGTTTGTTTTTCACTTTTGATTTAAATATAGGATCAAAGGATAGTTCAAAAAAGGAGGATAATATGATTCCCATAATTCTTTGAATGAATGATTGGATTTCTATATATTAATCAATCTATAAACAAATCATATCTAGTTTTGTTAAAAAAATCATATTTAATGTCTTATTATAATGATTTCTTGTATGGGACTATATATAGAGTTTGGATTTGGCCAATTAATGGAAACTAATTATATCTCATATGATGGACTCTCTTCATTCATTTGATTATTTTACCCATGATAACATCATTAATTAATCTCTGTTCATTTATTTTTTAACCATTATGGATGATTTTGATTCAACTATGTATACATTTATTAGATTGACTATTTTTTTATAACATGTATCAATATATTATATAATAGATCATTTAGTTAGTTTATACTAAACTAGATATTATTATATTTACTTCAATGGAAATTAAATATTGAAGTGAACATGATATGTTGTACTAGAGGAAATATAGTTATTGTATTTGTTCAATCATTAGTCCATATATTATGATTTTGGTCATCATGGACTCTAAAATATTTTATTATTCACTGCCATATTCTACTGAAGTGTATCAATAAAATATTAATGGGAAATTATCATTCTATTAAGTGCACAAATATTCTACCATTTTCATCAAAACTGATATTCTATAATGATAAAAATAAGTGGATAATCCAGGTGATTCAAATGTTCTCGCCAGACTCTTATATATTTTGTTCATCTTACCATTATAAATTATATATTACACCAATAATCAATATTAAAATAATGAATTTGATTTAGTAGAGTAATTTTTTCAGATTTTGTTTGAATTTCTTATAATGTTATTTGTCATATTTTGATTATAAAAATGGGTTTACTTTTCATTCCACTATATTCTTTACTTATATTTTGATATATTATTCAAATTCATTATTTTATTGTTTTATTCCCTTCAATTATGTTAGTCGGTTTTGTTTTCAAATCTAAATAAAACCAATTAATTTATATGATGATTCTCTATGATAATGAATGATTTATATTTTTTCTATATATATATTCTTCATTATTTCATATTTGAAGTCCCAAATAAAAAACTATTAAATGAAAATATCATTTCTGGATAATCGTTAAAATCAATCATCCTAGAAGGCGAGGAATGTGGAATCTGGAGGATTACCAAATAGTCACTCTATTTTTTAAGACCATGATTCAATTTAATTTAACAAATAATAGCAAAATAATTAGTATCATGTAATCTTTAGAACGATTCAATCCATCATTCAAAGAATGGAAATATCAAAAGGATGACCAAATATCCTCACGTGGTTTGATGATGACATGTCACAATATACTAATTTTTAATTTAATGACCTGGAATTTCCATGTAAGGTTTTTTAAATATATGATAATTTTATGAGTCTGTGAAAATTGATAGTGCGTGATTCTGGGGCCCAGTGTGCCCAGAATGAATTTTAGAACTTTTTATCAGTTACATTCTGTAAACTTTTGAGCGGGTTTTTGTAACTTATGAACTGGTGCTCGGAATTGAAATCTGAGGACACCGATTAGCTCACAGCGCCAATATTCACATTAATAGACATTCTCCTCAACAATAGTTGGGTGTGGGTGAATGTTAGTTTTGGTTTTTTTTGTGAAAGAATAAAATAAAATAAAAACATTTAATATTTTTATTTTTTGAAACCTCATACATTTGTGTTATGGAGGTGGGTACCATCTAAACTAAAACCTCCCACATTGGTTATGATTTTAGGGACCACCCGAGCCTAAACCCCCCATTTTTATTTCCTAAAGGTGGGGACCACCAGAACCCTCATAATGGCAGAAACTCTTAAACTCTCTCTTTAATGTTGAGATGTCTCTTGAACTTCCTCCACATTAATTATGCAAAAAACCTCTTGATTAATGGTTCCAATTAAAAATAAATTAATAAATCCAAATTTAATTTAAATTTTCTATTATTTTGTTGGGATAAGTATTGGAAAAGATTTTGGTGAATCTTTTACCCTCTCTAATGAAGAACACCTCCAAATGAAGAATGACCACCACAGATCGAAGAACGAGAAAACAAACCCCGAGCCTAATCGAAAACACCTTGTGGAGGTGACCAACATAAAAAATCTTCTACGAAAATGAACCAAGGATCCTGGAAACAATGATGTCACCATCTTTACACCTTCCAATTTCAACATCAAATCAAGGTAGGGGTGTGTTTTAAATTGATCATTGATAATTTTTCCCCTATCATTGATTCATTCCCCTTGAGTCGCATTTTACCACCATAATGCAGAGGGTACTGGCCAATCAAAGATGGCCCAACCCCTCCTCAAACATTATGGTTCTTTGTTGTGTTCTTTTCAATGGTGAAAAAAACTAATGCCGACGTTTGGGAATGGTGGAAAATGATAATGGCGTATGGAACCCCCTCCGGCCGCGACGATGACCCTGGTGCAATCGAGCCGCCCCACGGCCACTGCGTTGCCCGCCACCTCTGCTGCCCCACGTCCACCGTCATCCGTGGCCATCGCTACCCGTGACCTCACGCCACCTGTGCCCCCCCCCCCCCCCCACACTGCTGCCTCACGGCCCCTGCAGCCTCTCCAACATGGGGCCATCTCTAGCCTCGTGGCCTCGCCAACCAATGGCCCTCCGCCACCCATGTGTCCCACGGGGCCACGACGCCTCGCGGCCTTCTACGGCCCTCACGGCCTCGTGGCCATCTCGACCTCCAAGACTCCGTTCTCACGACCTACGCGCCTCCCTCACGGCCTCGCACTGCTCCGCGGCCCCCATGCCGCCCAGCGTGGGCTGGGCCTGACCTAGTGTGCCTGGTCGACCCAAATTGGGTCGGGTTGGCCCTGGCCGGGTCAGTCTGACGGGGTCCGACCGAACTCTGACTAGCTAGGATATTTTCTCACTATTTACCATAACATTGGAACTAGGAATCCATCTGATAAACCATAAATGACGCTATAAACCTTTGAGAAATACGATCCCTTTGGTTTACTGCCACTGGAGTTTTGGATAATGTTGGGCTATGGTTGAGTTCGATTGATCACGAATCCAACTGGGCCCCAGAGAGTAAAATGATTATAACTTACAGATCTGGCATCCAATTCATGCATCTTCTATTGCATTGAGACCCCTATGATGTGGCGGTCCATTGAGATGCTTCTTCGTGGGACTTCATGGAAGATAGAGTATCGACCAGTTGATTATATAACAGACTCTCTTGGAGAAGAGAAAGCTTAGTGCGGGAACCCTATAGCTGGTTTTGAATTGAGAAAGAGATCCTTTGTGGGACTGTGATTGAGGGTCCCACAAGTAACCACTCTAGGATTCCATGTGAGACAACTCTAGGATCCTCTGTGGGTCAACACCAAACGGTTTTGTGTGGTTCATCACCTAGCGACACTGTGAGTTTCAACACCAAGTACTCCTGTGTGGGTTAGCACCGAGCGATCCAATGTGGTTCAGCACCAAGAAATATTGTGTGGGTCAGCACCGAGCGATCCAATGTGGGTCACCACCTAGTGATCTTTTGTGGGTGAGCACTTGGGGATCATTTTTGAGTATGCCTTTTAATAGAGTAAAATGATTTAGTAGTTACATCTAATCATCTCTACTACTGTACCCATGAAATACATGTTGTGATCTGAGTCTGTACCTTGTGGTACATTCCTCCATGAGAATAACTTGGTGTTATTTTTCTATGTGGTGTACCTGTGTGGAACTTACCTTTGTGGTATTCCGTTGTTGAATAGTTGATCTTTGGTCTTTGAGTTCGACTCTATGTTTTCCTCAGGATTGAGGTGGGTATACTTGATAACATAGGTATATGTATCAGCAAATACATAACTAGGGTTAGATAAATTCATGATTTTTGGTTTATCCTTTGTGGATTTTTTGAGACCATGAGGGTGTCAGGTTCCCTACTGAGTATCGTTATACTCACCGTTGCATGGGTTATGCCCGCACTTCATTATGTTTGGTGCAGACGACGAACTACTCTAATATAGGATGAGAGTACTAGGACTAGAGGTAGCTCAGAGGTGGAACATAGAAGAGGCGTACTGCAGATATGATCGATTGAGATTTGTATCTACCCTTAAAGAAGGATCCATGGAAGGTGTTCACAGGAGTTGTTCCAGTTTACATGTACATTTAGTTTTTTGTACTTTAAAGTTGGTCTTGTATTTTGGCCCCATATACATACTTCACTCACTAGGATTACTATTCAGTTTACATGATTTTGTAACTTGTTGTGTTCTTGGTTGTGTGTTCTTACTGGTTGTAAAATCCATGCCTTCCTAGTTTTAGGGAATATGCCTTCGGTGCAAATCCCTAGCCCCTTGCCTATGGTAGGTGGGCTAGGGGTAGTCAGGACACGGGCCCCGGGGGAAGGGTCCTAAAAAATTCGTATCAGAGGAGTCAGTTCTACCATAGAACATATGACTATTATATTTTTAACCACAATATAGTTAAGTGTAGTGAGTATGGTTATCAGGTTTGGGAATCCAGTGTTGTTGCGATGGTCAACGTATCCATTCACCAGGACCATGACTTTTGATTTCTGACTCAGTGCATGAAAACACTGATTGCGTGTGTGTTTTGAAAAGTTTACTTTGTGAACTATTTGAGTCATCTCACAAGATATAACTTATTTACTATGGTGGAGAAGTTTCTTTTCACAATGCCTCCATGCAGAAATCAAGCTAGGGAAACTGATATAGTTTTCACTGATAGCCCACCAGGCGATGTGGCCTTGGTACAAGGCCCTATTCTAGTAGAAGCACCAGCAGAGGAACATTCCTTACCATTACCCATTGGGCCACTGATTCCATCAGCTTTGATAGAAAACTGCGCACGCCACTTGAGCGCTTTGCACGAGTTCCTCCACCAGAGGCCACCCAGGTTCAGGGGAGAGATGGACCCACAGGCGGCTGAGGATTTGCTGTAGGTCATGGTTAGTGTCTATTGACTGGTAGGGACACTAGCTAATCTAATGGTGATCCTTACCACTATTCTACTATAGGAAGAATCAGGTAGATGGTGGATCATGGCGCTCCATGTTGACTATGAGATGACAGTTTTCTGGGCAGACTTCGAGATCCTGTTTCAGGCAGAGTTTGTCCCAATGAATCTACGTGCAGTGAGAATACAAGATATACTTCATCTGTAGCAGGGCATCATGACTGTGTCATAGTACTCAAAGAGGATCACTGACCTCTAATAGTACTCCACTGATATGGTGAGGGACCCATTATTCAGTGAACGAACCATTGAGCAGGAAATTAGACAAGACATTTAGGCTTCGATGATTTCTCTTAGCATCCCGACACAGGCGTGGGTGATAGAGAGATCCCTCTTAGTGAAGAGTTTCCTTGCTGAGCATTCACCAGAAGCAATAACCACCACTAGATGTCACATAGAAGATTCTTCTACAGTTGGCATCAGAAAGATGTCAGAGAGGTGCCAACGGTCAAGACCTACAGGTGGACGACCATAGGATTCAAGGTCTGTTGTGCAGGCCACCCGAGGTAGACCCAGTCATTCCAAGAGCGGGATGTGTTACACATGTAGTGGATAGGGTCAAATGGCTCGTGACTATCCGACCCCCAGTACAGATTATAAGTAGATGGTCGAGGGACCACCCAGGCAGAGACATAGGTTTGACCGAGGAGGTCCGCAGGGAGCAGGCGGGCGTGATAGAGGAGCTAGTCGTGCATCTGGTGGTGGGTGACAACTTGAGATGCTATTGCCACCACTTAAGGAGGACAGGGGCAAGCTCAGCTCCATGTAGCTGAGGCCTACGATCATGTCGCACCATAGATTATACGAGGTATAATCTGTGTCTACTTCACCTTATCTAGAGTACTTATTGACATAGGTTCTAGTCATTCTTTTATTGCCACTACCCTTGTTCTGAGATCAGAGATTTTGATGGAGTTGTTGGCGCGATCATTATGGATAGAGACTCCTACTGAAGTGGATTTGACGATTACGTACTCGTGCTGGCAGTGCGGGTTTACTCTAGGAGGCAAGATGTTCGGTTAGGATCTCCTAGTATCGACGTCAAGGCCTTATTACATTGTCTTGGGTATGGATTGGTTATCTACAGTCAATGCTTAGATTGACTATATTAGGTGCAAAGTGAACTATTTACAGACGAATGGGACTAGGTTTACATTAGCCAGTGAGAAGATATCCTTTGCAGCACAGGATGGACATACCTAGACGAGAGTGCAGCCAATCACTAATCAGTTGGCTATCCTTTCCCAAGGAATAGTTTATGCGGAGAGTCTGGGTTATCCTATATTTGTGGACCAGTATGGGGATTTATTCCTTGATGAAGTTTCAGGTCTACCTCATCGTAGAGAGGTTGACATTTACATTGACTTGTACCCTGGAATGACACCGATATCTACACCAGCATATCAGATTGCTCCTACAATGCTATGTGAGCTATGGGTAGAGCTTGACGACTTCCATGGGAAGGGATTAATTCGTCCTAGTGTTTTTACATGGGTAGACCATATTTTGTATGACAAGAAGGCATATGGGATCTTGAAGATTTGTTTCGTCTATCGTCGCCTAAACCACGTGACCGTGAATAACAAGTATTCACTCATGAGGATTGAAGTCCTCTTTTACCAGCTGAAGGGTGCACGATGCTTCTTAAAGATAGACCTCAGATCTATCTATCACCAGCTCAAAGTACAATATGAGGATGTGTAGAATACTGCTTTCATATATTTGTATGGCCATTACGAGATCATGGTTATTCCATTTGGCGTGACAAACTCTCCAGTAGTGTTCATGGGACTCATGAACAGGATCTTTCAGCCATACCTTGATCTCCTTGTAGTAGTCTTTATCAACGACATTCCGATTTATTCGACTACTGAGATGGTCTACGCAAATCATTTTAGGTGGTATTGGACACACTCTGAGAGAACTAGCTTTATGGTAAACTCTCGAAGTTCTAGTTCTGGATCCAAGAGGTTCACATTCTGGGACATGTCATATTGGGTATTCGAGTTTTATTAGATCCAGCAATGATTGAGGAGGTACTTTCTTGGGATCCACACAAGAGTGTGATGGAGGTATGATGTTTCTTGGGATGGGATGTATACTGCCAGCGGTTTTTTTCTAGATTTCTCGAGAGTTGCAGCACATTTATCATATTTGAAAAATGAAATGGTAACCTATTGTTTTGGTCAGAGAGATTCCAAAATAGTTTTCATGATATGAGGAAGAGGCTGACTAGTGCCCACATCATTAAGCTACTGGGGGTGGGCGTAGGGTACATAGTTTACTATGACACATTAGAGACTGGGATTTTATGTGTGATATTGCAGGAGAGAGAAATTATCACATATGTTTCTTGATAGCTGAGACAATATGAGTAGAAAAACGATACCCATGACTTGGTGTTAGCAGAACTGGTATTCTCCTTGAAGATGTGGCAAAATTACTTGATGGTTGAGAATTTTACAGTCTACTCGGATCACAAGAGTCTTAGGTATATCTTTTTTCAGAAGGACCTGAAACTGAGACAGTGATGTTGTCTTGAGTTCCTCCAATGCTATGACTTAGAGATAGTTTATAATCCTAGGAAGAGGAACAATGTAGCATATTCACTCAGCAGGAGGCCAGGTATATAACTGTTAGGCGAGGCGATAGAGCAGCTGCCTGCTTTGTAGATATCCTTTTTGAATCTGGATGGAACAATTTTTCTTCAGTATCTTACAGTCACTCCCCCAATTCTTCATAGAGTTAGGGAGGCACATCATAAGGATTCTAACATCGAGGCTCAATGATCTCAAATATCTACAGGGCAGGCACCTGATGGATTTTATGAAGGTGTGGAGAACGTCATCCTCTTTAGAGGATGTACCGTGGTACCAGTTTCACTTTGGGAGGAAGTGTTGAGGGAGATCCACACATCCCCTCTAATGGTACATCTATGAGTGGTGAAGATGTAACAGCACCTCCGATGACAACACTGGTGGATGAGAATGAAGAAAGCAGTAGTATATTTTGTCTCTCAATGCTTCACTTGTCAGAAAGTGAAGGGATTGCATCAGGTACCAGCAGGCTTGGTTAAACCTTTAGGGGTTCCAGCGTGGAAGTGTGACAGGATATCCATGTACCTCATGATAGGAATTCCACATACAATCGTGGGTCATGACACGATTTGGGTGATCATCGACCAACTCACCATGTAGGCCCACTTCCAACCGATTAGAGAGAAGGGTTCTTTAGAGAACTCGGGACGCCTCAATGTGCAAAAGATTGTGTGTCTACAAGTTGTACCCTCTACGATTGTCTTAGATCGTGATTCATGTTTAACTTCTTGTCTATGGAAGGGGTTAAAGGATGCTTTCAGGATGCAGCTTCATTTGAGAACCACCTTACATCCTCAGACGGATGGTCAGACTGAGCGGACCATTTGGACCCTCGAGGATAAGCTATGTCCTTTCGTTCTCAACATCAGTCACAGTTGGAAGGATCCCTTTCCATTGGTGGAGTTTTCATTCAACAGCAGCTATCAGTCTACCATTGGGATTTCACCTTTTCAGGCATTGTACGAGAGACCTTCTAGATCACCTTTGTACTCGACTCACCCTGGTAAGTTAGAACTAGTGGGACCAGAGATGGTATGGGCTACCACTGAGAATGTGAAGATCATCCTACAGTAGATAAAGACTACACAAAGTAGGCATAAGTCTTATGCCAAAAGGAGACAGAGACCTCTTGAGTTCGAGGATGGAGACCACGTTTTTCAATGGGTCTTACCCCGACGAGGTTTACAAATATTTGGCCGAGGAATCAAGTTATCTCTGTGGATCATTAGATCTTTTCAAGTCCTTAGCATAGTTGGAAAGGTGGATTACAGATTAGCTATTCCCCTGTAGTTTCACTGGGTGCACAACGTCTTCCACGTATCCCAGTTGAGGAGATACATTCCTGACCCATCCCAAATCATCAACCACGGCAAGAAGGATATCGGTAATGGGGTGAAATTTTTTGAGGTTCCAGTTGAGATTGAGGATCGATAGGAGTGGGTCCTTCGTGGGCAGTCGATACCTCGGATGCATGTTCGCGGGTAGCATGAGACCCTCCTAGAAAGCATATGGGAGCAGGATACTCAGATTCATGCTCAGTACCCCCACTTGTTTTCATAGTTTTGTGATGTGGATTTCGGGGATGAAAATTTCTGAGGTGGGGAGATTGTAAAGACCCTGAATTTATATGTAATTTACATTAAATATATAGTAATTTTATGAGTCCGCAATAAATTAAAGACACATGATTCTGAGGCCCGGTGTGCCTTTAAGGTATTTCTGAACTTTTTTCTGGTACATTCAGTAAACATTCGAGCGGGTTTTTGTAAATTTTGAACTTGTGCTTGGAATTGAAATCTGAGGACACCGTTGAACTCACAACGCCAATATTCGCTTAATGTCACTTTTACCACGATGGTAGTTGTTCGAGGGTAAAAGATAGTTTTTCTATTTTTTCATGAAATAATAAAATAAAATAAAATTGTTTAACATTTTTATTTGTTGAAACCTCCCACATGTGTGTTATGGAGGTGGGGAAAACCTGAAATAAAACCTCCCACATGGGTTATGATGGTGGGGACCACCGAATCATAACCCCCCATTTAGAATACCTAGGGGTGGGGACCACCCGAACCCTCATAATGGGAGAAACTCTTCAAATCCCTCTTTAATGTAGAGAAGTCTCTTGAGCTTCCTCAACATTAATTATGCCAATAGCTCTTCATTAATGATTCCAATTCAAATTAAATTAATAATGCCTAATTTTATTTTTATTGGATATACTTTTGTTGGGATGAGTTTTGGAAAAGATCTCGTAGGAAAATTTACCATCTACAATGAACATCGCCTCCCAATGATGAATGACCACCGGAGATTGATGAATGAGGAAACTGACCCCAAGCCAGATCAGAAGCACCTTGAGGAGGAAACCAATGTAGAACGTCATCGATGACAAAGAACCAACTATCGAGGAAACACTGACATCCCAAACATATCACCTTCTAACATCAATGAGAAAAAAAATGTAGGGGTGTGTTTTAAATTGATCAATGTTAATTTTCCTCTCACATTGATTCATTATCCTTAAGCTGCTTGACACCGCCCTAACGTGGAAGATATGGGCTAAAAAAACTAGGTCTGACCCCTCCATAAACATTATGGTTCTTTTGTGTGTTCCTTGTGATGGTGAAGGTGACGGGTGTGGGCGTTTGGCACCAGTGGAACTCGAGAATGGCGGCTGACACCACCGCCGACTGTGAAGAAGGCGACGGTGCCGCCCCGCGGCCACCGTGCTGCCAGTAGCCGCCACTGCCCACGGTCTCATGCCACTTGTGGCCTCTACTGCCCCATGGCCCTCGTAGCTACGCTGTCCCGCGGCCCTTCATTTCCCCATGGACTCCCCGCCTAGCTACCCTCCATATCCCCCATGGCCTCGCAACCCCACGGCCCTCCACAGTCCTTTTGGCCTCTCCGTCTCGTGGCCTTATCGACCTCGTGGCCTCAGCGCCTCCCATGTAGCCTCGCACCTCTAAGAGGCCCTTGTGCCGCCTAGCACGGGTCGGGCTAGACCCTGCAGTCTGGTCTGGATCCTGCGGGTCAAGTCGACGCAAACCGGGTCTGGTCAGCCCAAGCCGGGTCAGACTAGACTCAGACCAGCAATGAGATGTTCGCTCAATCGGCCATAACATTGGCACTAGGTTTCCATTTGAAAAACTGACTACAGTACTGTAAACCTTGGTGCATGACGATCTTTTTGGTATACCCCCACTAGATCATTTGATAAAAAGGGATACAGCCATTTTGGATCAAGCACGAATCCAACCAGGATATCGTGTCTAAAATTATAATAACATACCAACTGGGCATCCGATTGACGCATTATTTGTTCCATTAAGACCCCTATGACATGACGGTCCATTGTGATACTTCTTCGTGGGACTTCATGGAAGTTGGAGTATCATCCAGTGGCTTAAGATGCGAGCTATCTCGGAGATGAGCAAGCTTAGTTAGAGAACCCTATAGCTGGCTATGACTTGAGAAAGAGATCCTTCATGGGTCTATTATTGAGGGGCCCACATGGAACCGTTGTATGATTCCATGTGGGACTACTCTTGGATCTTGTGTGGGTCAACCCCAAGTGATCCTGTGTGGGTCAGAACCTAGCGATCCTATGTGGGTTAGCATCAAGCGATAATGTGTGGGTCAGTACCTAGCGATCATGTGTGGGTCAGAATCAAGAGATCCTATGTAGGTCAGAATCGATCGATCCTGTCTCAGTCATCACCTAGAAATCATGTGTGGGTCTGCACTGAGAAATCCTATGTGGGTCTGCACCGTGCAATCCTATGTGTGTCAACACTGAGCAGTCCTATAGGTGACAACACTAAGAAATCATGTGTGGGATAGCACGTAGAGATCCTTCGTGGGTCTACCTTTTAACAGATTAAGATGATTCAGTATTTACATCTAATCATCTCTACAATTGTACCTATGAAATACCTAGTGTGTGATGAGTCTGTAGCTTGTGGTAGTTTACATTGTAGTAATCCCATGGTTGTATTTTTCTCTTTTGCGTACCTATGTGGTACTTACCTTCATGATATTATTTCCATTGCGGAACAGTTGAGCTTTGGGATTTGAGTTGAAATATGTGATTTCCTTATTATTGAGATGTGTATACTTGATAACATAGGTTTATATAAGGGCATATACCTAAGCAGTGTTATCAGTTGATTTCATGCATTGTGGTTTATCCTTTGTGGATTTTGTGAGACCTTGAGGGTCTCGAGTTCCTTACTATGTATCATTATACTCACCCCTGCATCGGCTATCCCCGCACTTCGTTGTGTTTGGGGCAGACGATGGACATCGCTGACTGAGGACATGTGCACCAGGACTAGATGTATCTCGAAGGTAATATTTAGATGAGGTGTACCAAAGAGATGACCGATTGAGAGCTGTAACTACCCTTTAGGTAGGATCATTGGTGGGTGTTCGCAGAAGCTATTCCAATTTTCTGGGACTTTCTGTTTCCTGTACATTCTCGTTGGGCTTGTATTCTGGCTCCTTTTAGTTACTTCACTCAGTTTAATATTAAGTTTACTTGAGTTTGTATGTTGTTGTGTGCTTGGTTGTGTGTGCTTGCAAGATGTAAAGTCAATGCCTTCCCAGTTTTAGGGAACATGCCTTCAGTGCTAGTCGCCAGCCCCTAGCCTATGGAAGGCGGGCATGGGGTAGTCACGACATGGGCCCCGGGGGACGGGTCGTGAAATTTAAATCATATTGTTTAATTTTAAAATTTATATACCAATTTAATCTCATATGTTAGGATTTTGTTTATATAATTATCAATGGAGAATGGTTTCAATTAAAATATACACATTATGATTATCAATAATATTATGTGAAGGAATAATCATATACTTCATTTTATAATTTACCTTTTTGAATGAAATTTTCATATTTCAATATCAAATATTGATGACGTAAACAAGTTTATTAGAATGAAGTTAATAAGGATTTGGACCCTTATATGTACATATTTATTATAAATTTGTTATTGTTAAATATATACCTTTTTATGTAAATTATGAAACATAGTCATGGTGTTTATTTGATTTAGAATTATGTGTACTAACATAAAATAATGGAAAAAGGATTAAATATGATAAAATATTTAAACATATGATTAATGATAAATGTATTTAAAATATATTAAAAAAAATTATAGGAAAAACATAACAAGAATAATATTAAACAAAATTTTTATCCATCATAGAGTCGACACTTATGAATTAATAAGTCCCTAAATTAATTTTGTATATAGTGTAAAAATTAATATATATATTTAAAAAAATGAATTTTTGTTACAGTTTTATTCCTACTATTTTCAAATCATCATTAGAATTATAATATCAAAATTTATTCAATTAAATTTTCGAATCAAACTATAAAACATTTTTTCAAATTTTTGAAATAAAATATTTTTTCTGAATGATTAATTATACATGGAGAACAAATATCTTGGAAAATATATGATTAATGAGAGGGAATATAAAAAGTAAAAAAATGTGTTTTTTGGAATGCTTATTTCTAAAAATATTTTAAAAAATTTATACAGTATATATGATATGAATTAAAACAAATTGGGAAAATTATTAAATATTTACTCTACTCAACCATCCATTATATTGATTTTTTTTCTTTTACTTTTATATTTTATATGTCTTGATGGAAAACGGATTTGAAAATGATTTTATGACTCATTTATAAGATTGAAAACTATTTAGAAATGAATCGTTTAAAAATCATTTTGAAGATACTTTTATAGGGTTTCAAGGAATATTATTTTTAAAATTATGACAAGATTATATTATATAATTTCAAGGAATAAGGATTTTAAAAATATTTAATGGGTTTGTTTTATGTGTTCTAGTAAAATGGTTTTCAAAATAATTTCAATCATTCTTTCAATGTTTACAATTTATTTTCAATGGAAATGGATTTAAAATTTTTTTCTGTTTTAAATAATGTTTTTAAAATAATAATGTATATTTTACTTAATTTTTTTTCAAAATATCCTTCCACGTTATTTTCCATCTATAATGAAATATATCATTTTTAATGATTTCCTTTTAGGAAGAAACCAAAAATGGTTCATTGATATTATTTTTTGAGTTGTTTATTTTTTGATATAAGGATTGTTATCACAATCTCTTCCCTTAAACAAGTTATATTCTTTTGAAAACGTTTTTCTTTAAATGATTATTTTTATGATGAAATCATTATAAATTATATACATTATTATATTGGGTATAATATGATTATATGTCCATGATTCCCAATTTATTTCATTTGTTATAATAGGATTGTTTATGATTATTTTGGAAATGTATGAATGTTTTCATTACAAAATAGTGGGAATTATATATCTCACCAATAAATTGGGTTAATATTCATATCCTATGAGATAAACTAATATGGTATTGGAAATTATCCTTGACAAATAAAAAGGACATGGGTGTGATCCATGACAACCATGATGGTATGGGTAGTGAACCTATTCTACAATGATGTATGTTGAATAGATTCATTGGCTACTAAAGAAATCATATTTTATATACTTATATGTCTGAAAAAATTCCATATTTTATTCATATGCTATTATTTCATGAATTATGATCTTTATTTCCATATGATTAATGTATTAATGAATACTATTAATTATTCCAGGATTCATGAATATGAACTTTGATATGCAAGTTATGATCATTGGATATCATGATCTTGTTATGATATAATTATTCTTTAGATTAGGCTTAAATATAACACTTGTTTACCCTTATAGGGCATTTTTTCTTACATATTTTTATGATTCCTTACCACATGATATGAAGATATTTGTTATGTTTGATGTGTATAATAAGGGTTATAGTAAAGAGAAACCTAGTTTGATATAATGTATCTCACATATGTTCCAATGTCAATGTTTTCATATTTCCAAAGGAACTAGTCCATGTACAATTTTTATGCAATTGTTTGTATAATGTTTTATGTATTCCAGAAAAGATAAGTAATGATAATGTATAAACAGTGAGGGTCTCTATATTTGGTATCAAAGAAATGGTTTAGAATATCAGTGGAGACCATGATGAGAACCCTTTAGTGAGATAACAAGGTATATATAATAGGATATGCCCAGGGATGTCTCTAAGGAAAAGAATAATGATGGGTTTACATTTAGGAAAATGTCAAGGAATTTTGGTAATGGATAGAGTAAGTTATTTCATAGAAATTTAACACTATCTAGATACTACATGTGGATGTGGATTAGGAATAGATATAAATATGGATAAAAACTCCAATAAGATGATCAGAGCATGACATGTGGTTATCTAGTACATGAAAACGAGCATTGTTTTGCACATAGTTTGAGAATCTTGAGGGATATGCTTTGGGAATTAAGAAACTATTTATGAACATTCATGGAGGATTTAAATGTATGTTGGATAATAATAACCCATTCTAATCAAATGGTTTCATAGATTGAGTAATGTTTCCTGATTTATAAATCCTATATGTAATTGTTTTGGTGCCTCTGTGGTTTAATGCTATGAAAAGTATTTCTCACACTATGCTTCATGTTTAATCACTACTGAGAACTAGAAGGAACTAGATTAACATTGAATGTGATGGATTATTTTATGATGATAAGTCATGTGTGTTGATCACTGAAGTGAGAGATGATATGATCATGGTTAATTAGTTTTAAAAGAATAGGATTAACAATGTCTACAATAACCAACACTCAGACTCACCATGAATTGAAAGAAGGAGACCACTGAGAGTTCCGATAATAGAGACAATAGATGAAAAAATATTGGATTTCCTTTTTTTCATGAATGTATAAATCATCACTAAAGTGAATGTCTTATATGAAGAAAAATACATTTCGAATGTCACAAATAAGGACACAAAGAATGTAACTGTATGGAAAAAATAAAGAGTTCAATTAATGAAATGGATTCAAATATTTTCCTTTATAAGGCATCATTAAATGTTATGTTTTTTATGTGATGAATAAATAGTCACTATGCAACTCAATGCATCATAAGGAAATATCCTACACTGGATCAGCAATGGGGTATAATGAATGGTAACAATGTTAATGATGAAGTGCCTAAAAATGAATTGTGAATGGAAAGAGGTATTTTTTAGTAGGTTTAGGTATCCTTCCTCATTTAATGTGGATGAATTATAATAATAAATTATTTAATTTATTCTTATTAATGATTTATGTAATTTAAAATGTGAAATAAATAATAATTGTTCAGTTTATTTTTTTTAATACGGATTTACAAGAAAAAATTGAATAGTTATGATGGAATCGAAAAGTGATATAATGTCACGGATATATCGATGAAAAACACATGATTAAGTTAAATATAACACTTAATATGTGTCTTATGTTATGATAATTTGGTATGGATAAAGGAACATGGGATATGAATATGTGATTTTTATTGTAATAATTATATTTGAACTAATTAAGGACATGTTGACATGTAGTTTTTGATATCATGGATGATGTTTGAGACATCCTGGATTTATAGAATATATACAATAAACAAGGTAATAAAAATAATTGATGTTTTCTATAAGTATTTTTTGTAATTTAGTTAATTAGTATGTTTCAGATGAATAAATGATGATCATATTCACGTGTTTAGAAAGTGAAAACCAAGATATACTATGAGATATATAGAGGGATCAATGTTTAGATAATTTCATGACCCTATTTATAAATATTTTTATTTTAATATTCGAGAAGGGAAATAAAGTTAACCATTCATGAAATATTATGTTTAGCATTAGAGGATGTATTTATGCAAAGAGTTTGTGATGAAAACACTGGTTAAAAGGATATTTAGACATTAAACTAATTTTAATGATGTCCATATTATTTATTTTGGAAATTATACTATTTCGGGTATAGAAAATTACATCATGTATTTCGGGGGAAAACCATTCATTTTCGAAAAGGCCATATGTCTTGAAACCATGACCGACTGAGGATTATGGTTTCATGCCTACCACTCATCGATGTGATGTCCTATTTAATGTATAATATATTTTTATGAATAACTATTTTTGATGAAATTGTATCGATTAATGTATTGACCATATATATTTTTACGAATTTTTGTTGATAAATTTTTGTACAATTTATTCTTTAATGGGCCTCCAGATCTTCTAAATTGTTATTTGAGCACTTCAGGCATGAATGCTATTTTTTGAACATCCATTACATGATGGAATAGACGAATTATAATTTGATAAAATAATAATTTTCTAATGGAATTATGTTCATATAAATATACCATTTAATTATATTTATTTAAATTATAACTCAATAAAATAATAACTGAATTTTATGATAATAATAAAATTTAATTTTTTCTCTTCTTACCATAATTTTGTTGAATGAATAGAAATTTTAGTCATCACTGGTATATGAATTTGAGGCCCTCATATATTATTTGATTATTAAATTGTTTTTGATTGATGACCTTAGTCAATCCCTATACATATTTATTATTTTCCCCCATGTCCAGTATTCACTCTAAACCAATATTATTCTATGTGGAAACCCAATTTTATGTAACATTGGGTAACCATTATGGTTAAAATATTCTCTTTAAAGGGATATTTTAGAATTCATTTTATGATGTGGGTTTCTATGATTAAAACATTCAATTATTAAATAGTTAATAACATGGATTTATTTTGAGGAAATAATTCATTTTATTATTAGTAGAATATAACACCGTATGATTTTTTGAATTATTTTTTCGATTATATTTAATTGTTTTGGTATCTTTCATTTTACACAACACTAACAGAAGTCTATTTTATATTTAAGCACAATATATGGATTTCATTACAAAAAACACCATGTTAATCTTACACTACAAGAAATATATATGTTTTCAAACTCTACATAGAACAATGATATTAGCGTTTTTTGTATGAAAGAATGAATTTCCTCGATGGCTTATGTAACATTCTAGAATGAGGATTATTGAATAATAATATAATATTAAAATATTATTATTTAATATAATAATATATAACCTGATAGTTAAATTAATGTTTATGATTAACTAATTTTTTAAAATTTATGATATACACAAATATAATATGAATTCATAGGTTACTAATTAATTAGAAATGAATATGACCCTCGATTGAATATAAATGAAAATACTAATATTTTTATGGTAAAAAATCTATTTTACACCAATAAACTAAATTAATTACAATTAATGAGTAATATTAATTTAATATATATGTTATATATTAAATAAAATATATTTTGTATTCATCAAATATATTCGAAAAACATAATATTATAAAAAACCTTATTTTATGCATAAATACTATAATTTTTTATATAGGTAGTTTTTTACCATTTAATGGAGATCCCAGTTTAAATCCAATATTTAGTAATTTTATTAAATTAATATGTAAATATATATATTATATTTTGAATAGAAATAAAAAAATATGTTTGTATAATTTTTTGGGTATTTTTCAATACGATTTCATTTTTTAAAGAACAGTAAAAAATACAGGATTTTAGTTCGAAACTTACTTTTCACCTAATTTAATTATAATGATAAATTATATTTTAGAATTGTTTAAATGTTTAAATGGATAATATTTTTATCAATAAATAAATTATATTCTATTTGGATCAATTTCATATTAAAATTTGATATAAAAACTATGCAAACATTTGAATGTTTTTACATTAAAAACCAGTAGTTTCATCTCATTAGTAGGATTAAATTGAAATCAATTCCAACCACTATTGTGATCGGAATTTTTAAAAATTGTCTCCATATTTGGAATTATAATAATTTATAATTACTAATAAGTTAAACATAGTTTTTTTTACAAAAATGATATTTAAAGGTTACTAAAATTAATTAGATCTCTTAAGGTAAAATCAAACAAAACAATGGACTAAACTGTTAATTAATGACCCAAAATGACCTTGAAACTTGTTTAGAACCCATTTAATGGACATTATTCATACATTATCTAACCACAATTTATTATTTTTGGGTTTTATTAAATTTGTAGGTTCAAAAGTGGGTACACATGACTTGTTTTCAAAAATTACAATTGTGTCCTTTCCTTTCCCTATAAAAGAACACCACTTATCTGTCTTCTTCACACATATCTATCCACATAGGTTTAGTCACGATATTCCAACACACATCCCAAATATCATCCCTTAATCAATGAATACTTCCCTTTTTCATAAGTAAATCCATGGAAGCCTTTGGGCACGAACCAATAGTAGTAGGATGATTAAGAGGTAATGTCTTCTCTCAAGATAATTTCTTTTATTTTCTTCATCCTTCCCTCCACTATATTTACTACATGATTTAAAAAAAATGTACCATGTTTATACTATGATTATTTTATCCTATTTTTTCACCCTACACATACTCACACCTCTATTTAATTGGAAACTAATATACAATTTAAGTATACGAAAATCATCCACCTTATAAAACGGTTGTTGTTCAGTTTTTAACTCATCTCATGGTGAAAATTATGAAGTAAAAACTATTTATATATATTATATATTATTTTTCTTATATATTTTACCTTATATATACCTTTTATAAACAATATATTTTTTATTTTCCATTTTTTGTAAATAAGATAATTTCTTTTGAGGAAGTGTGGACTACTGTCGCCTCAAAGAGACGTGATTCAATAACACACTACATGGAATTCATTAAAGATGGGTTTACTGAAATGATATTGTATATATCATTGTAGTGATATTTTAAAAATATATATATATATATATATATATATTCCATTTTAATTTTTTCTTTCAATACGATAATAAAAACGAAATCAAGGTTCATGCATACATATAGCTAACACTATACATGAAAGGGGAAGTTAATTTCCTAAATCTATATTATATATATTATTATAATAAAAAAATATTGTCTATACATTATATTGATATCATGTTTTAAAGTCATTAATTAGGGTATATTTTAATGGACCAACGATAAAACAACTATAAACACTTTCTGAGAAAAAAGTGATTATTATCTAAATAGAAACTCTATCATAGCATGGCTAAAAGGTTGGTAATATATGTTTTTAATCAACTAAATTATTGTATTAGATATGTAAATTTAGTCTTGAAGAATTTTTATAATAAATTTATATTTATTATATGGGTTTTTAATAAGAAAAATGAGATTCAATATACAAGGTAATGAGATTTTATCTCATATTTTATTACTGGGAGAAAAATGATATGTTATCCGCTTTTTCAATTTTTATATTTTATTAACTACCCATGATATTATTCTATGAATATTGTAAAAACCATTTTTGGTATTTAGATATCAATTTTAATATCTTTATTTCAATGGGATTAAGAATCAATAGTTACCAAATCGGTGGTATAGTAAGGTCTAATTTTTTTTTGTTGAGTAAAATGTTTGGTTATGAACATAAATTTTCATTCAATGTGTATATACTCGCATTTTACATGTTATATAATAAATTTAATTATTTTAATTATTTTTTAATATTAAGGTAATCTGATTTTCTTACATGTAGTGTCTCATCCTATGTTACATGGTCATAAGAGTTAATTGACAAAATCTAATCACTTTTCTGTATTAGTTATGTTTATAATTCCGTTGATGAAATATTGTGATCAATCCCCCAAAAATAAAATTGAAATTTATTCTCCTATGGTTATTAATGATATGTTCATATATTTATTCCACATATTCCTATAATTTTTACATATGATAAATATGAAAGTGTAAATAGGAAATCCTAAATTTACCCTCTGTCTAGTCGGAAATCTGTTTTCATTTAAGATCACGTTCTCAAAAAATGGTTTCCAAGAATATTCAACTATTCTCTCATGATCATTAAATTCAGTTTTAACATTTTTTATTTTTTCAATGTTTTTATAGGAATATTCTTTTCTCCTGCTCAAAGAGTTATTTTTATATCATTTTTACTATGAAAAATGATTGTTCTTTTTACCTCATGTGATACGTACAAATTTATCTTCCGTCAATACATTGGAGATTTATTTTCTTTTTTAATGGTTATTTTTTTTGAAATTATTTTTAAAACATATTTTAAAATAAATGGTATTCAAAATTTTTTCAATAATATTTTATAATATTTCCTATAAAATAGCTATAAAATTCATTCCATGCCTCATTTATATGTTTTTAATGTATTTTAAAAGAATTGGTTTTCATAATTTATTGCAATATTATTTTATAAGTGATAAAGAAAATGTTTTTTAAAATATTTCCACAATATTTTATATGTTTTAAAGGAAAAATTTTCAATATTTTTTCATGATTATTTTATATGTTTTAAAGGAATTGTTTTTCAAATTGTTTTCAAGACATCTTCCTATTCATTCAATGTATATTCAAATGAAATTGGTATCATAATTTTTTATGTATTAGAGAATGTTTCAGGATGATGAAAGGATATTTTTCTTTATATTATTTTTTCTAGATATCTCGCCATGTAATTTTCTTTCTAAGATGACATATTTTGATGTTACTGATTCTGTTCTTCAGAATAATGCAATGGTTCCATTAATATTATTTAATGAATGATTTTTGTTTTGATTGAATGGTTCTAATGAATCCTATTTATCATTGATTGGTTATATGATTTTTAAACCCACATCTCTTCACAAGTTATGATTATGAAGAAATGATTTTGAAACCTAAATATTTTTTCATAAGATATGAAGTGATTACATGTTCATCACACCCATTTCTTTTCATGGGTTATGATATGATTGTTAGTGATTTTTTATAACATGTATATATGATTCATTTTGAGACTGGTGGGACCAATATCTCTCTAATGCATTGTTAAAATATTTATATCACCAGAGATATACTATGATGGTATTGGGAATGAACTATAACTACTAATATATCCATTGTAGTTAACCATGACATGCATGATCTTATGAGGAATTAATGCATGCTACTAAGATGTCCATGGCAGGGAAACATGACTACCATTATGAAATAGGGTGTGAACCTATACTACAAAGACATTTTTGGTGGTGATTCCTAGGCTACAATGAAAATAATATATTATATTCTTATGTGTCTACTAAAAATAAATATTTTATTCCTATGTAGTGGTTTCATGTATTATGTTCATTATTTCCTTATGATTAATGTCTTATGAACTACCAAGATCTAGGCCATGAAAAATGTGAATGATTTTTGAAATGTATGGAATGATCATGTATTTTTTTATCATGTTGTAACACCCAAATGCTAATGATTATACTAAAATATCTCCCTTTTTTAGCATTATTGAGCATTTAAGCTCAAAAAAAATTATGTTTCTTTACCATTGGTTTTGAAGATATGTATTATGTTTTATGTGTCAAAGAATGGTTCTATACTAGAAGAAACTAGGGGAGATAATGTATCACACTTTTGTACCAGTGCTCATGATTCAATGTTACGAAAGGCACAAGAACAATTATGGAATTTCAGAATTTGTTAGTATAATATTTTAAGTATTCCATAAATTCTATATATTGTTAATTTATGAAAATTTTGGGCCACAATATTGTAAATGAATCATAATGTAATGTCCATTGATGTTTTCTTTCATAGAGTACATTTATGGATTCATTTTTCACCTTTGGATATCATTCCTAAATAATTATCCTTGAAAATAATGATGGCTTTTGGGGTTCATTAATACTTATGACTTATTATAATGGAATCTATTGATGTCAACGATGTTTATAAAAATTGATTCAATTCCATTGGTGGAGCATAGTTTTTATGAATCCCATGAAATGATCAATTATTTTATAAGGTCTTGTAATTATTATGGTAATGTAAAATATCATTATATTTTTCATGAAGATGTTTCATGTATGTTATTTGATTTATTCATTAATATTATAACTCTTTAAATTATATTTAAATAAAAAAAGGTGTAAAAAACCTAGCATTCATATAGGGCCCCAAAAGTAATTTTTAGGTGGGAAGTGTAATCATTTAAACATTTAGGGTAGTGGATAAGTAGATTGAAGGATAAGAACATGCATTGAATGATAGTTGATGCTAAGAACCATTTAGGAGAGAACTCAAGGGATAGAGCATGAAGTGGATTGGAATTCATCTGTATGGATGTAGGATTTGTGGGACAATGTGTGTAGTTTGGTTCTATAAGTGGACATTGGTCAATGTTTATCTTGGCATGTGAAGGAATATATTGTAATAAATTAAACCCCTTAACTGACGATCCATATAATTTTGTAATATAATCACTCATCAATTCACTTATGACAAAGAGATATTCACATATAATGTTGGACTCTTGATCAAATTTACCACTGCCATCGAATCAACACTTGCCTTTTTCTATCCATGAGACCATAATGGATGTCCTCAAATATGCTAAATAATTATACTTCCCAAATCTAAATTATTTTTTTCATATTATATGATAATGTCAACTGAATGAGGTATTCAGGATCAATGTAATACCTTCCAAGAAATTAGACTTCTGTAGGCCTGCGATCATTAGAATTATTTATATTTCTGAATATGATATGAAGATTTAGTCCAAATTTTGAGCATCTAAAAATGATTTAGAATTAAAATTTTCCCACATGATCCTTAGGAGTTCCTTAAAAATATTCCATTATTTATTAATCAACGAGGTGAAAATTAAATATAATTAAACCAATGTACAATGAATATTCAAACACCGATATTTTTACTGATTATAAAAACAATAGCCTGAAAAATTCTATATAGATTTAAAAACATCATTCAAAGGAAATTAATCATATATAATAAGGTAGTATAACCTAGTAAATCATATCTTATAAATAATGAGGTTTTTATGATCCTTTTTTTCATCCATTCTAAATTTTGAGAGAGATAATGTTTTCAATTTCAAAAAAAAAAGTATTATTGGAAACCACTGTTTCATTAAAAGAGATTAATAATTGTATATTATTGTATTGTGATTTAGAAAAAAAAATCTCATATTGACTTACAATAATAGTCTAAAAAATTTATTTATGATGTGGGTTACAAAAAACACCTTAGATGACATGAAAACAATAATCATTTATTCATCATATATATTAATTTTCTCAATGAACTCATATATTGAGATAATTTTATTTGTCATGTTTGGGTGAGATAATAAGACATACTAGAGGGAAATAAAATAACATTGAGGTTTTGTGAGAAATTATAGTTTTGAGATATAGTTTCACAAAAAAAATATTTTCATTGAAACCGATTCAGGTTCATGAAAGGTAGATTGTGGTTTGCATGAGGGTGGTATTGCATGAATGTATTGATAAATCTGGTAAAAATTCATTGAGAACAAATAGAAAATGAACATAAAATAATATGGAAAAAAATGAAAAATTTCATAGAACATACACCATGAATTATTCCAAGCATGAATATGTAGAGTTCACAATTCATGAAGTGAAACAAATGATAGTGTAGAAGACTATTGCCAAAAATATTATTGAAGAATATTTGTTCTTAACTTTCACACATTTAGTGAAGCCTAGAGATCTACATTAGATGGAAGAATTATCATATCATATTTTTAATGAGGAAAGTGGTAATATATAAGGAATAAATATTATTAGAGAAATACCTGAAACTCTGATTATTTGGGTGAAAAGTTTAATGATGTTTACCCAAGCTAGATAAATCCATAAATCTTAGAGAGGAAGAATATAATGTTTATTTTTGCATATTTTTCTATTTTTGGATCAAATTTTAGTAGGAAATAATTCTTCCTACTCATGGTATAAGTAGAGTATATCATTAAATTAGTGTAAATGGGGGAGGGATGTATTTTATCTAGGGTTTGAAGAAGTGATAATGTATTTTAGTTTGTATTGGAAGCAGTTTAATAAAAAATTATATAGCGATGAATTTATAAATATGGATTAGAAAATATTTCATCAAGAATTATTCCTTTAATAATATATTTCAATATATTTTGTTTCTCTCTATTATTATAATTGTAGATGGGATGATATTGACTGATAATATTGAGTGAATAGTTATCTATTACCATTTCATGAGGATAAAATGAAAAAAAAAGAGTAACTAAAATAAATACACTTATTACCCATAATTAAGGGATTAATCCATCAAGGTGATCTATAAAAAATATATCTCTTTCATAAAATCATGGAATAATAGTTTTCCTTATAATAGTTAAATAATATGAATATTAATAAATAAAGTCTTTTTCTTCATTGAGTTTAATTTTAAATCATATTAGAATAATAATAATAGACACATGAATATGAAAAAAAAGTATAAAACTATTATATTAAATGAAATAATGAAATAATTAGAGAAAATTGGAAATGTGAAGGAATGAGTGATAGGGTGTGATAGTTAACATAAATTCACGAACAAAAATAGGGAGAGAATGTATCCTTACCTTATAATATGATTTTCACTAAATACACAAATAAATTCAAGAAACAACATTTTAAAACATTGAATAAATAATCCAAAAGAATATTAATATTTATATTAAATTTGGTACACTATTTTTATAATTTAATATTATTTTATTAAATTTATAGAATCGACATTGACTGTTTTGAGGTTTTTCAATTCGAGGTGACAAAAATATTTTAATGTACATGTAATGATCAAAAATATATTGAAAATGTTCTAAAAACTCTTAATGTTTCATGATATATGTATTATTATAATATATATGTGATGAAATAAAATAGATTTATAAATTTTTATATTTTTATGATTCTTCCTCAGTATTCATTTTTAGACCCTTAAATTTGACTATGATTGTTTAAGTATAATATCATTAATTTCATCTCTATATAATCATTTTAGAATCATATAAAATATATTATTATTTTATTATTTTTTAATCAATAATATATGAAAAAATTAAGAATATTTATTATTGGAATATGTGAAAAATAGAATCTGGTCATTTACATAGGTAAGCTAAATATACCATGAGTGAATGATGTTATTAAAAGAGTTTAAAAAAATGAATAATTAAATTTATTTTTATTCTAAAAACAATATAATATGATTTGAAATATAATATTAAAGCTATTTGTGTGGTCATATATGTTGTATAATGGGTATAAAGTGATAATTAATGAAAAATAATTAATTTAAAATAATAAAAATTCTTATTTAGTATATTTCATTTGATTGAGACTGAACCCTCAATGGGTATTTTTTAAAAAATAAAACCATATGATTTTGTTCATGGGATTTTATAAGGGAAATCCATGATAATATTTTATAACCTAAATATATTATAAGTGGATAGAAATGGAAATAGGATGTGTTTTTATAAATCTATGTGGGAGTAGTAATTTAAAATATTTTATTCAAAAATTTATTAATTTTTATAACAATTTGTTATATATTTGTTTATTTTGAATATTATTAGATACTGATTAAAAAATAGGTGTTGATTTGAATTTTTAACAAAACCAAAATTAAATTATATCATGGAAATATTTTATACAATGTAATTAAACAAATATATATTTTTATTAGAATAAAATAGAATTTTTATTTTCAGAATTAATTTATAATCTTGAAAATTTATTTTATTATTGGAATAAATCATTATTTTAGTCATCAACTACACATCAAGTCAACAAAAGTATTTTATAAAATTTTATGAAAATATTATTATTCCAATTTTTTTATTATAATCACTGTATTGGTAATTTATTTTTCCACTCTTCGAAACATAAACTATTTAAAAAAATACCAATAAATTAAGTTACTTTAATTTCTATTTACTGACATTAAAAATTAAATTTTTTTAATTCAAATTAAAAAATATTATAAATATATATTTTCAAAAAAAATATTATACCAAAAAATCATTCTTAAATAAATTCAATTTCAATAATTATGAGTAAATACATTTAAGTGTATTTTTAATCATAAATATTAATATATTTGATAATTAATTATTTATACATTCGTAATATAAAAATTTTAAAAAATCCATCTTGAAATGGAGTGTAATGTATATTTTAAACACCTAAAAATGAATATATTATTAGTTCAATTAAAACTAAACATAAAAATATATCATTGGACATATTAAATCTGATAACATCATTTCAAAAATATAATAATCATTTTTTAATTTTATGATTATAGATATATGGAAATTTAATATTGTAATAAAAAATAACCTATTTATAGTATTATATTTAATGTAAAAAAAGTTACATAAATATTTCAATGGATATATTTATAGTAACAAAACCAGAACATGGAATATGATTAAGCTAATTTAAAAATTAAAACTGTAGAAGACAATAAATTACTAATAAAATATAGTTATTTTTTGTATAAGAACAAAATTTATTAATTTATTTTATCATATTATGAAAATATAATGTTATATTAATCAATAAATTACAATATTACTTTTTTATAGTTATATGCTATCATAATGAGACAATTAAACAATATATCCTAAATTGTCAAAGAATATATTAGAATTAATTAAATATTCTTAAAATGGATATATGAATTCAAAACTAAGACTAGTTCTGTTATCAAAAACTATATGTATAGTATATGCATGATTTAAATATAAGATAATATATAAAAGCATATTGGTAAATAGAATTCAATTACAATACATGAATTAAAAATAATTTTTTATTATATTTGAAATATATCTTGAAAAAGATAAATATTATTGAAAATAAATTTTAAAAATAAACGTCCAAATTTCTTGATATTATATTGAATGTTAGAGAAACAATTTTTATAAAATAATTTTCATTTTTAAATATTATATAATAATTAAAATAAAATATTTCAATTTAATATATAAATATATTAGGAGGATATTTTTAATTATATTCCATGTTACATTCTTCCCCATTAAAGAAATTGGTTTCTAAAAAATTTATTAAATGGTGAACTTTAATTAACATTTTATCATATATTCATAAAATATGGTATAATACACAATTGTTACCTAAAATCATTAAAAATATAAAAGATATAATATGAATAAAAATAGATTAATTATAAATTATAATCTAATGTGGAAAATATTATTCACACTTGACCAATTATTCATAAGGAAACCATAACTTATCTTAGGATTTATTACAATAAATTTTATCAATAATAATTCGCAAAAATAATAAAACGCATATCTGATAACAATTATAATTACTCAAATATAATATTTTATATGTTAATTCATTTTTCAATAAATTTTTCCTAAATAAATAAAAAAAATTCTAGAGGTATAATGTATTTCGTAAATTAGGAAAATTAAAAGACATAATGAAACCTAATACTGAGTATTTTACCAACTCCTGTATATTAGTTTTATTGGGATCGCAATACACTTATCCTTACATGGGATATCCTAGGGAAATTTTAAAATTATTTTATGGGATATAAATGATAATAAATGTGTGAAACATGATCAATAATGGGTGCGATTTATATGGAATAACAAATCATGGAATGTAATCATAAATGAAAAGGGGCCATAATCCCTCAATAGGATGCTTGAGCTAACAGAATGAATAGTAATTTAATCATAAAATGTGGCACAAAATGAATTTATTTCATCATAAACATATGTAAATGGACAAACCCAAGTTAAAACAATGTACATATCTAAAAACATGAAACACATGCATTAGATTGTAGAAAAATCAAACTGCATCATTTCTACTAATATCATCATTGAAAAGGATAATTACATCAAACCCATGCATATGGATATATTGTGATATAAGTAAATATATAATATATTTTTGAAGTGTATAATTTTATTTCATCCATTCATAATACTATTTATTTCATATGTGTTCCATAAAAAATGATATATATGTATATATATATATATACCATGCTCATGTAATGAAGCCATGTGAAAAGACCAGGTAAGATAACGAATCAAGATATCAAATTTCATCAATTTATCTAGAAGTATCCAAATAAGTATAGGGGTGAATGATTATTGAAAAATAATTATCCAGAAAATAAAAATTTCTCTTAAATATATATTCCAATGAGAAAATTAAATAATAAGAAAATGTGTGAAAGATTTTTTGAAATTGTTCTACTTTATATAACATTTTTAAAAATGGGGAATAATATATAAATGTTATAAGATTTGTGGTTACCAAAAAATAGAAATTAATGATCATATTTTATATTCAAATATATATTATTTCATAAAAAATAATATAATATCCATATGTAACACCCCAATATTTTATATAATTTTTTTTTCACATATATTTTTGTTTTTCGAGAGCATGTGTTACACTGAACTCCATATTTTAATGAATCACAATATATAATTTATATTGTTAATTAAAAATGAAAATTATATCCTAGATGCTAAAAAATGACATATGATTAGTATTAGATTAGTGTTAATTATTAAATATAATTTTTTTTAAGAAACAATACTTATAAAAATGTTAAAAAAACTATAATGTAATTTTTTGCTTCAAAAATACAATTTTATTAAAAAATATTAATAAAAATTAAACTATTATTGTCAATTTAAATAAATTTATTTTATAAAATAAAAAATATTTTGAAATATAAATTTAAAAAATATATTTGATTGAATTTTTTTATATTTTTTAAAACGAATATTTTCTCAATGATGATAAAAAAATATTTTTTTTATTAAAAACACCTATCGTAAAATAATTTAAAAACACCATATTAGAATAATAATTTTTTTAAAGTAAAATTATATCAAATATATATAAATTTATAAAATTTAGTTCATTATAACATATTTTATATAAAATTTTTATATTAAAATGTTTTATACTGATGGACATGTTCTCTTTGGAAAACAACTTTTTTGTCCCATCTAGAGGTTTAATTATAGGTTATATCATTCCACATCATTGAATGAAATTCATAAAAATTTATTATGTATTTGTATTCATAATAATTAATATTATATAATAATGTAAGATCAATTTTTCATCAAAATTAATATTAAAAACATTAACAAATAAATATTATATTTAAGGGTCAAAACTGGTTTACTCGAGGTTAAAATATAACGTTGAAGCATAAAATGACCTATTGTATTTCCATTATCCAATTTTATGGACATATTTATAACATATATCTTTTAATAATTTTTAAATCCTAATTTTGAGCCTTATGGAATGTTTAAAATATGGGTGCACCATTATATTTTACAAAATTCTATGTGTGTGCCCACCATAACATATAAAAGTCCACCAAGTATCCTCTCCTCTTCATAGTTTTGTAATTATATGATTCAAAAAATACCATACAAAACATTAACTACATCTTGTTGACCTCACCTGTTTTGATAATCCCAATTATACTTTTACATTCTTTGATAATCCTCAATAATGTGTATCTATATATTAATTCTTTCATTCTATGATCAAGTTGATACTTATATTAAAATACTATCTGAAATATGGTAATCAATGTTTATCTATGTTTATATGAATTTTGAAATAATTCTAACTCAATCGGATATGTTTTGCATAAAACAGACAAGTGTTAAGTCACTGATATGCCTATAGCTACTGAAATAGACAAGCAGCTCTACCGGTACTTAGACTACCAAAAGACATAGTCACTGATATGCAAAGGTCACCGATACACAGAGCTACAAGTATGTGTAAGTCCCCCGGTAAGCACATTTTACTGATAGATCAAGTCACTGATATAGACAGCTACCGATAGAAGCTGAGTGACCGATAGAATAAGTCTACCAATATACACTTCACTAGTATAGAACATGTCTACCGGTATTAATAAGTCTATTGATAGAACAAGTCTAGTGACACAATGTCTGCCAATAAATGTGGTTTCCGATATAGAGTCCCCGAGACAAGCGAGCTACTGATAGACAAGCGAGCTACCGATAGACTAAGAGCTACCTATATATGGAGTCATCGGTATATAGAGATACTGATACATAGTGTAATAACAACCGATATAAGGAGCTACAGGTACAAGATAAAATAGTTACTGATAGGAGCTCACTACTATACAAAGTCCACCATTACACCAATACCGACTTAAGGATACTAATGAAAGACTTACCAGTCAAACTCTATACACTCAATATTATTTATTTATTAAGCAACTGTAATATTTGATGTTTTTAATGAAATTAATGTTATTTAATTATAGTTGTTGGCATGTCAGGGAACCGTAAATAGTACCCATCAAAATGTAATAATTTTCATTGCCGGAGCTGAAATCTATAAAAGTAAGGACAAAGACCAGGCACAAAAAGCAAAGTGGAAAGTGTGTAGAAAAGTAGTTTCATAAATAGTACATACAATGGGAAAAAGAATGCAGAAAATTGGTTCATACAGAAAGACTACTTCCATACTCAAATATCACTGAACATACACGAAGCCATTCTTCCTGAAGAATAACACAAGCTGCACCTTATCCAAAGAGTGAAGAACTACAATGAAAGTTTTTCATGAACTCAAGTTGATCGAACTGAACATGAAGAAAACAACCCTCTGTTTTTCAGACAAAAACCAGAGAAGGACTTAGAGCTTCATTTACATCAATCCAAGGAGTCGAGAGCTTTACTCAGAACACATATAGAACTCTAAACTCATCTCTATCTATTTAGCTCTATTGTGTTTTATTCATTTACTTTTTGGGAAGTGTATTTACACACTGACTCCTATGCTGAACTGCAGGCTACTATATCCTCACACCAATATTTCCACACTTTCTTGTATCCTACTAAGGATAGTGTTAGAGGTCAAGTAGGACCTGGAAAACCTGTGTTCTATTGCTATAATTTGTTTTCCCATGTATAACATTGGTAGAGGTCTTAGGATCCAGATAGTCTCTTGTACTATTGTTTACCCTGATCCAGGTTGTGGATCAAATTTTTTAAATTGTTTGAGAGGAATCAGACTCAACTTGAGACTGAACCTCTTGGTTACATCTGCTATGTATCTTTGATTAAGTTTAAAGTATACTATATATTTTATATTCCGCTACAAATTACTTTGAAATAAAAAATGTTTTAATGTTACATTGATAGTTAAATTTTCAAGTGTTTATACATATTGTGAACCAGTAAGTTAGTTTCAAAAGTTAATTTAATCTCATGATTAAATTAACTGAGACATAATCAATCATTGATAAACGAAATGATCCTTTACAATCTATATAAATTAACGTCAGTTTAAGTTGTTTTAAATTGGGGGATTTTTTAGAGAAATTTTTATTAACAGAAATTTTAATTGGAACTCAATTCACCCCCCCGCTTCTTGAGTATCCATTCCGACCAACATTTCGTATAAGAGGCAGTTTTGTTTGTCAAGGATTTTCAAAACACTCTATTTTTCCACTGTAATTTTAGTTGCATCTTTAAAGATCATTAATTTCTATTAGTAATAAATGTTATATCATTAAATATTATTTTTTTTAAACTCTATCTATGGATAATAGATTAAAAGTTGCTGCTACCAACTTTCCACCCTTCTTTAATGGTACAAATTATGCCTAGTGGAAGCATAAAATGAAAATTCATTTATAAAGTATGGTATTTGATATCTGGACAGTGATAAAAACTCAATATAAGATTCCAGAGACTGTTAGAACTACTTGGGATGAAGATACAAAAACAGATTACAAAAATAATTGTAAAGCTATGAATTCCTTGTATTGTGATCAATGAGATGAAGAGTTTAATAGAATATCTTTTTGAAAAACTTCTTATAAAATTTGGGACACTTTGGAAATTTCCCAAGAGGGAACAACCAACGTAAAAAAATGAAGTTGAATACTTATACTATTAAATATGATAACTTTATAATGAAGTTTGATGAACCCATTTCTGATATGTATCTCAAGTTCAATGAAATTGTCAACACCATGTGCTCTCTTTGTAAAGATACTCCTACAAAATAACAGATCCTAAGAATATTAATATGTCTTCCAGAAAGATGGAGAGGCACATCTATTTCCATTAGAGAATCGTGCGACATCATCACACTGCCTGTTAAATAATTAATTGGTAAGCTTATGATGTATGAGGAAGAACTCAAGGTAAATAATGAAGAAGATGATGAACCTAAAAGGAAGTCAGTGGATTTTAAATATACTCCTTCAAAGAACAAGGATAATGAGAATGTCACAAACTTACTGAATGATAAACAAGTTAAAGTTCAGAATCTAACAGTGATGCTGAGATGGATCAAATAGCCAAGAGATTCATGAAGATCTACAGGAAGAAGAAATTCATTAGAAAATCAAACTAAAAAGGTAAATATGATAACAAAGGTCATTGTATGAAGTACTGGAAGATGTCTGATGAAGATGATGAGATTATTTTCTATGAATGCAAGAGGAAAGGACATGTAAAAGCAGACTGTCCAGAATTGAAGTTCGAAAAGAAATATGACTACAAGTAAAATAAGTACAAGAAAGATATGAAACCTACCTGGAGTGCTTCAGAAGATAGCCCAAGTGAATCTAAAGTTTCTTAATCTTAAAAGAACGTGCTAACATGTGTTTTATGACAAACACATCTGAGGTAACATTGAACCCTCCTGTTTTAAATTCTTACTATTCTAGAGTTGATTATGATTCTGATTCTGAATTTTAAAATATATCTAGTGAAGAATTTTTTGACTACTGTAATATGATATAAGAGACAAGGGATGAATTTAAGTACATGTATATGTCCTTGATGAAACAGCAAGCTCTAACTAGTTTTTTAAAATATGCACTTGATGTAGAAAAGGAAAAGAATGCTCAATTGCTGAAGGAAAATACTGAACTAAAATTGTACAATGATAAATTAAGAAAGCACTTAGAAAAATTCAAAAATGGAAAAGATACTCTCACTAAAATTCTAGGAAAAAAAGTGGAACTAATGTATACCAGTGGAATAGGCTATCCTCCTGGACAAAGACAGTTTACTAAAACTAGATTCATTTCCAAATCTGGACAGAATGCTGTTTGTTCTAATTCAGGGATATTTTTCTACTTCAAGTAGTAATTCATATGGTTATAGACCAAATAATGTTTATCATTCAAAATATATTTATTCTTTAAATAATATGAAATTCATAAGACAAATTTGGGTACCTAAATCTTTTCTTGTTAAACTTTCTGGACCAAAGAATATCTGAGTACCAAAATCATTTTCCATCTAAATTTGTTTTTTAGCAAAATTGCATAAAGAGTTCTCATAAGAAGATGTGGTACTTGGAAAGTGGATGGTCAAGGAACATGTCTGGAGACTACTCATTATTTAAGAATTTAATCAAAGTTGATGTAGGTCATGTCACCTTTGGTGATAACTCTAAAGTAAAGATCATCGGCCTAGGCCAGATTGGTAACACTGACACCGTTTTAATTTCCATAGTTTTATTTGATGATGGACTTAAATATATTGTGTTAATAATTTCTCTGTTATGTGATGAAGATTTCAATTTTAAATTTGAAAATGATTCTTTTTATGTTTTTAATTCCAAAAATGTTTTAGTATTTTATGCTTTCCGAAATGCAAATGTTTATTCTATTGATATTAATTATTTAGATAAACAAAATGTTACGTGATTAAATTATTTTCATAAAGAATCTTGGATATAGTATAGAAGGATAGGACACTTCAATATTCAGTAACATAGGAAATTGAATCAGAAAAACTTAGTTAGAGACCTACTCAAACTTGAATTCCCATCAGACAAAGTTTGTAATATCTGTTAAAAGGGAAAGCAATATAACATTTCTTTTAAATCAAAGAATTATGTTTCAACATGTCAACATCTCTAGTTGGTTCACATGGACTTGTTTGGACCTTCTATAGTTTCTAGTTTAAATGGGAAGTATTATGTCTATGTATTATTATATGACTATTCTAGATATACTTGGGTATACTTCTTTGCTGACAAAATTGAAGCTTTTTCTTACTTTATTAAATACTCCATGTCTGTAGGGAACTATAGTGGACTGAATATTAAGAACCTGAGAAGTGATCATGGCCATGAGTTAGAAAATCATGAGTTTGAATCTTATTTCTCACATAATGGCTATAGTCCCAACTTTTCTGCCCCTATGACACCTCAGCAGAATGGTGTAGTAGAAAGAAGAAATAGAACCCTTCAAGAAATTTCAAGAACAATGCTTAAAGAGTACGAGATGCCAATTTATTTTTGGGCTGAAGCTGTTAATACAGTTTGTTGTATTGTTAATAGAGTCTTGATTAGACCTATTCTAAAGAAGACCCCTTATGAGTTGTGGAATAATAGGAATCCTAAGGGAAACTACTTATGAGTTTTTAGCTGCAAGATTTTTATTCTTAATACCTAGGATATTCTTGACAAGTTTTCACAAAAAATTGTTAAAGGAATCTTTCTAGGATATTCTATAACTACAAAAACCTATAGAGTCTTTAATAAAAGAACAAAATGTGTGGAATAATTTTTCACATCATTTTTTATGAATCTAATCCACATGAACCTAAGTCTTCTCTTGAAAATTTTGAAGAAGATTTGACTTTTTGGGCCTTAATGATAAAAATAAAGAACCTGTTGTAAAGACATCCAGTTCTAGAAATATTTCAGAATCTTCTCCTAGAGATCCCGAACTGAAAGAATATCTTGAAATTTATAGTACTACCTTCACTAGATCAACTAGGATTCTAAAGAATCATCATGTAGATGTTGTTGTTGGTAATCTTGATTGAGGGACACAAACTAGAGATTTTCTAAGAAACCAGGTTGAACATCAAGATTTTCATTCATAGATAGAACCTAAAAATATCAGTTATGCAATAAATTATGAATTTTGCGTAATGGCTATGGAAGAAGAACTTAATCAATTTGAAAGAAACAAAGTTTGTGAATTAGTTGATAGGCCTAAGGACACTTTGAAAATAGGAACTAAATGGGTTTTTAGAAACAAAGATGATGAATGTGGAAATATAGTTAGAAAGAAAGCCAGGATAGTTGCACAAGGATATAGTCAAGAGGAAGGTATAGACTACGAGGAAGCCATTTTTCATATAGCTTGATTAGAGGCTATTAGGATTCTACTTGCATATGCTGTTCATCTGAATTTTAAGTTATATCAAATGGTGTCAAAGTTCTTTTCTAAATGGTTTTATAATTGAATATGTTTTTCATGAACAACCACCTAGATTTACTAATCCTCATTTTCCAAATTGAGTTTTCAAACTATCTAAAGCTTTATACGGTTCAAAATAACCTCCAATATCATGGTATGATATACATAGTTATTTTATTATTTCAAAAGGTTTTACTAAAGGGATTCCTGATCCAAATCTTTTTATTAAAATAATTTTTAAATATGTTTTGATAGTACAAATATATGTTGATGATATTATTTTTGGATCTTCTAAACATTCTTTTTGTACTGATATTTCAAAAAGTATGAAAAATGAATTTGAAATGAGTTTAATAGGAGAACTATTATATTTTCCTTGATTACATGTTTTTCAAAATGAAAATAGTATTGTTTTTAATCAATGTAAATATACGAAGGATCTTTAGAAATGTTTCGGTTTGCAAAATATTAAAGAATGTGATACTCCTATGAGTACAGTGTGTAAACTGGATACAGATTAAACTAGGAAACCATTGGATAAAACCAACAACATAGGTATAATTGGAAGCTTACTTTATCTTACTGCTAGTCGACCAGATATTATGTTTTGTGTATTTATGTTTTCAATATTTCAAGATAATACAAAAGAATATAATTTACTTGTTGTTAAAATAATTTTCAATTATCTTAAACATACTGCAAATTTGGGTTTGTTTTATCCAAAAGGACAATCTTTTGAATTAATGAGTTATTCAGATGTTGACTTTTCTGGATGCTTGTTTAATAGAAAAAGAACATCTAGAAAATGTAATTTATTAGGACAATCCTTAGTATCATGGTGTAGTAAGAAGCATAATTTACTATCTCTATCTATTGCTGAAGTAGAGCATATAGCTGCTGGTAGCTGCTGTGCACAAATTCTATGGAGGAAACACACTCTTTTGGACTATGGATATGATTTTAAGAATGTTTCTATTAACTATGATAACACTGGTGCAATTAAAATTTCAAATAACCCTGTGTCTCACTCAAGGACCAATCACATTGATGTAAGGCACCATATCTTGAGAGATAACTACCAAAAAGGTGATATTACTCTTGAATTTATAGGTACTGAACATCAATTAGCTGACATTTTTCACCAAACCATTATGTTCGGATTGGTTAAGTTACATTAGACATGAGTTAGTAATGATAAACCTCACCGATTTAATACCTCACTGATAAAACTCACCATTGTAACACCGCACTGATAAACCTCACAGATAATCCTCACCGATAAACATCACTGATGTGATACCTCACCAATGGATGTCACTGATAGATAAACATCACTATTAAGAATTCTCAACGATATACCTTACTGATGTGTTCTGTTCTCAACTTATGTCTATCGCCAAAATCTGAATTGTTTATTCTTATAATATTTTAATTATTTATTTTATGATTCCTAAATGATAAAACTATATTCTAATTACTTTTCGATCCACATCAAACCCTTTTCCCTCAATCCTTAGCTCCCAAATCGCTCTAAAAACCTATGTTCCTCAATCCAGAGATGGAAAAAACAAAACCCCATACTGTTATAGATGACATTGATGAGCCAAATGTGAATAAGTAGAAGATCGGCCAGAAGAATGTGGTGGTGTTGGTCAAAACAAGGTCGGGGAGGAAACCAGTGAACCCTCATTTACAGAATAGAGTTATTGTGATTGAAAAAGTGTTTTATGTGTAATGGTTGGTGTAGATACCCGAAGCTTGACGTACATGGAAATTAAATTACATTAGCAGAATACTTAATACATAACAAAAATAGACACACAAGGACCGTAATAGTTTAGTGTCTTTGGAAACTTGGAACGTAATCTTCTAATCGTGTTGAAATATCTTCAACATCTCCCATAAAGATCTTCCCCCTTTTTTTCTTAACTAAAACCTTTGTTTATTTCCTGGGGAAAAGAATACATAAAAAGGGTGAGCTCAAATTCTCAGTAAGGGTATGCATGGATTAAATAAAACATACCATATATATTTGAAATTAAAAACATGAACATAATGTTAAAACATTAAAAGCTTGAGCAATGACATGAAACATGGAAGTACTCAAGGCATAGATCATAATGAAACATTAAGAATGATAAAATAGAATGGGAATAAATCATTTAATTTTAAAAACCATTAAGCACATGATATTATTTCCATAGTATCCAAGGCATTGCTTCCAAGACCATCTTAGTGGACAAATTCCCTTTCTGAATCGAGATCACTCCTCGTTCCAGTCCTGTATTACTGAACCGGTTTTACATGCCGTTCTAGCCATGTCTATATCATGATATATAAATCTTTACCCAATGCATTGGAGTGAGATATAGTTCCCACACATCTCATAGTGAAATCAATCTTACTTGTGCCACAAAATAAACTTAAAACATTCATCATAACTCAAATAATAAAATTGGTTTCATAAACATCATCCCATCATTTCATAATCCATATATAACAAAGGGATATAATTTCATAATAAGAAAAGTGAAACCATGTAAATAAAATAGACATTATACTTAAAACATACACATATGAAATAATTTAATTTTAGATGTAAAATGGTTTTGATAAAACACTTTAAATGAATTCTGGAGAAAAATATCCTTTCTTATTTAAAATCATTTTTTTTCACAAAATGTCATGAATATTTAAAAGAAAAATATTTTCTTGAAAATAGTCATGAAATATTTTTGAGGAAGCTTCATGAAAATATGGATTTATAAAACCGTAAAAATACTTTCATTCTGTATATGTTAAAAAAACATTCTTCTCGTACTTTTGTCGGAAAAGTCAAAAAGTACCTCATACGAAAAATGACAAAAGATTCCTTTCATAACTTTTACTAAAAACTCACCAAAGGGTAAAATTATATTTAAACAATTGTAGGTGTATGGAAACAATATTACATATTTAGGAAACAGGGATGTGGATGATAAAATACACCCCAGTAATTTCTGAAGTATAAACAATCTCGGATAAAAATGAGATTGTGATATTTCCCTTACCTTAGGTCTGATTTGTTTCATAAGTGTCCGAACCTCCTGTATAATGATTTAAATAATGTCATTGACTTATTCCAGAATCATACTCATTGTTATGATATCATATATGGTTCACTTATGGCTTCATATTACCCGTTCTTTTGTAAATTCCATGTTAAAGAGCGTTTTGGGTAAAATCGTTTCATTTGTCATCTATGTTTTGAGTTTTAATTCTTCATATGATTACATAGATCATGATTACTAAATTACATAATATAAAACATGATTTATATATAATATTTATTCATTAAAAAAATATATATATATAATAGATCAGTAAATAGAAAGAAATACACCGTTCGTGGAGACGGTAGACCGTACGTACGCATGAACGTTGTTTTCTTTTCCTTATTGAGTTGAATGGAATTAAGTAGATGACATAAATATATATACACATAAATCCAGTATCATTATTATGTCATATATTTAATTATTACTTATTATATATACTTTATAATCATTCATGAATGGTAAACGTGGAGATTGAATCTCATCGCGTCGTGGAGACGGTAGTCTGTACGTACGCACGAGCGATGATATCATTCTCATGATTGTGGAATTGTATTAGAGTGTATGTATACTATTTCAGAATCAATATCACTTTACAATAATCATATATAGTTATTATGTACACCATTATACCCATCCAAGTAAGGTGGTGGTGGAAAATAGATTACACCACGGTGTGGAGATGGTATTCCGTACGTACTCACGCGCGGTGAATTCATTTTCTGTAGGATGGATTGATGGTGAAATAAGGTTGTTTCATACTTATAATAACATATCAGTATATGAGTGATACTGATGTTTTTACTTCATAACGAAACAACCAATGAAGAAGAAGTGGAAGAAGAAATAAAGATGAAAGAATCGGTAACAGACATTACCTCTTCTTTGAAGCGCCTCTTTGAGTCTTCCTCTTAGAGAACTAAAATTGGACTTTGAAGAAGACAAGGACCTCTATAATGTTTCTAGGGAAGTGGAGAAGAGAATTTTTCAGGGTTTGGATGAGGATTAAGGCTCAATGTGGTCTGAGGAAGAGAGGGAGGAGGTGCCCTTTTATAAGGGAGGAGAGGGGCACCTTTGGAATAACTAAAAATATTATTTTATTATAAAGAAAAATTCGTTTTTAAATAGCTCCAAATTGATTTATTTCGTAGCTATGGTGGGGATGGGTCGAAATCCTCTTATCCAATAGAATTTAGACAAGTTTAGGTCATTATATTAACCTTATCTTTTAGTTTTAACTCTTAGTGAATTAGATTGACATTTACCATGTAACATTGTATTTTTATATTATATAGTTAATAAACATAACATATACATCCAAGATACCCCCAAGTGTTCCATTAACGATACAACTATCATGATATAAGTATCTTGGCCGACCCTTAGATTTTTAGGAATAAAATAACAATCAATAATATAATATTTTTTATAAAAACTATTTTATGTCAATTTTGTAATTGATTTTTGTGAAAATCATAACAGAATTATTATTTCGAAAAAAGTTAATTAAATCAATACTAACATGTCCTATTAACCTATAAAATTATTTTAATTCATAAAAAGTCTCAAATTACATTTCTTTGGGTATTTATAACATCAATTATGTCAATATTTCATTAATAAGATAATTACTGCATCATCTTTGTGTCATAAATAAATTAAATTATTTAATGTATAAAATTTACAAATAAAATATAATTATTTAGGAAAGCTTTTTAGATTTCTAATGAATATTTATAGTCGAATTTATCTTATGTATAACCCTATATTAAAAATTATTTTCTTATTAAACATTGATTTTAACTATTTTATACCTTCTTTAAATAAATTAATAATAAATCTCCTAATCTAATCCAAGTGGGCCTAAAAGGTCATATTTTATTCCTAAGGTTGTTTTTGGTCGAATTACACTTATCCAATATAATTAGAACACGTGTTAGGGTAATAATAATATCATTTTTATCTTTAATTACCCTATTTACTTTTAACTATGGTAAAAAATTAAAAAGTTACTATTCACCAAAAATTATTTTCATCTCATTGAACCACATTTTACTTACTGACATCAACCGTGTCTCTTGGATTTTTGAAATTTACACTCAAAAAAGCGGTAAAATTGTGTTTTATGAAAAATTTGTTATTTTTTAACAACCACTTAGTTGTTTTACTATTCATCAACAAATGAAAGTTTCAAGAAAAATACCAAAAATTCGGCCTAAGCTATATTTGATATTATGAATTTAAAAATGATGTCTATTTTACCAAAAATTCAAAAAATATTAGTTGCATTAATTAAAATGTGGCTTTAAAAACAAATGTATGAAACATAACGGTTACCCTAATCACTAGGTTTCCACATAAAAGTACATAGGTGAAAATATGGATATGGAAGAGAAATCTAACCATCATGTTCTGATGGAGAGTGGTCGAGAACATGGTTATTAATAATCCAGCAATCACAAAGCCATAAATTTGTGATGATCTAGGGTACCATCTGATTCATCGGATATAAGGGAACTGGGACAACATTTTTGGTTTTCAAGATCATTTCCCTAAAGTTGAAAAATTCCAATTAGAATAAATACTTTATTTTGGTACAATCTCACTATTGTTCATGCTTTGAGCAATTTCAACTTCATCTCTTAAAGATATGAAGTTGAATTTTTTATTCATGAAGTGTTAATAGAACATGTGATAGAATGATGTGTCATTTCATCTATTTCAATCAAAAGTTTAGAAAAAGATATCAAATATACTTATGTCCATCTACGGTGAGGTTAATCATATATGGTTCTTAAATGGACTTATATTTCTTATATTATACTGCTTAATATAATAAAACTAGTTTCTACTAAACAGGGACTTCATGTAGGCCAGTGGTAGGCGATAAAGACCAGTCGCACTTCGGTTGTGGGTTTGATTCCCACAGCCTTGTCTGACGCGTTGGGTTGTCGCTCGTCCTGCAGGGTGTCCTTTTTCTAAAACTACATTACTATAAAATACGATCAGTAATATCGAAAAAAGTTCTATCCTTAAACAATACTAGGATATGTCCAACATAATCCATTCAAATCTTTAGGCTTATCTAAAATACTTCAGTCCAAGCTCATAGTATAAAGAAAATGATTACATGAAATGTCACATAACAATCACATGAATACCATCATTTATCCCCAATATATCATAAGATATATATTGTTGGTCAAATTAAAAATATGTGAATACCTTAATCATGCATTCTCTTAAAGAATAAATACCCATTAATTGAACCATAGTGAAAACATGAATGCAGTTAAAAGTTAACATTTTCCACATACCAAAATCCTCAAAATTCTATATACTCAAACCATGATATCACATAGTCCATATATCAATCATGAGCTCATGAATACTGTTAAACATTTCATTTTCTCCTTATCCCTTCATTATGCGCATATCATCTATATTCCAAAAATATCGGAATAACCTTTAATGGATACTGGTACCATTAATCATACACATTCAAAACTCATGGAAAGACAACAGTGTAACAATCCTTAGATGTCTCTTTGTTCCATAGTACAATGATATTAATTATACAACATTACACTTCATAAAAATGTAATCATTCCACTACCTTGTTAAACAATTGACCGAGCTTCAACAATTCATTCATCTCACATATCATTTGTAGTCTCTTCATCATCATCAACATAAATACTACCCATACGACCGTACTGATTCTCTTCACGAGACATTACCTTAGGGAATTGGTTTGCATAATGCCCGTACATTCCACATTTAAAACATTTAACTATTTTTGATGTCTTAGAAATACCATTATCCTCGTCCATGGTGTTAACTGAACCTTTTCCTTTGTGCTTTCTGGATTAGTGTCATTCTTTTCCACACCCAAAGCATCTTCCAGTTCCCTTGAAACAATCTCATCGATGCCTCTTCTCTCGTGATTTACATGAGGGAAATTGAACTTTTTTTCCTCTATGATCATCATGAAACTCCATCTTTCCCTTATTATCTGAGTCGGGAAACTTACCAAAGTTGAGATTATTGATCATATTATGAGATTGCTGATTAGGCATAATAACGATGTTTGGACTTCCAAATCCCATTTCATTTGGTTTCTCATGAAGAATATCTTTCCATTGTCTGTCATATCCTCCATTATCATGAATCTTCCTGTTTCCAGCCATTTTCTAAAACACAAAAAGAATAGCGTGAGAGGCAAAAATCATGCTAGGGAAAGCAACATAGTAAAGGGGGAGTACCCTAAATATCTAACAACTTAGCTTAAATTCTAATATCTTTACCGTAGTTCTAGAACCATATCCTATACGTATACTTATCCGTAGGGACATCCCAAGACATTCCTTAGAAATATCTCTAGGGATCTCAGTAATGTTTTCGCATCCTAGTTTCCAAAGTTTGACTAAATATTTCCTCTGATACCAACTGTAGAGACCCGAAGCTTGACGTACATGGAAATTACATTACTTTAGCAGAATACTTAATACATAACAAAAACAGACACACAAGGACCATAATACTTTAGTGTCTTTGGAAATGTGGAACGTCATCTTCTAATCATGATGAAAGGTCTTCAACATCTCCCATAATGATATTCCCCCTTTTTTTCTTACCTAAAACCTTTATTTATATCCTACGGAAAAGAAAATATAAAAAGAGTGATCTCAAATGCTCAGTAAGGGTAATAATGGATAAAATAAATCATACCATATACATTTGAACTTAAAAACATGAACATAATGTTCAAACATCAAAAGCTTGAGCAATGACATAAAACATGGAAGTACGCAAGGCATAGATCATAATGAAACATTAAGAATGATATAAAATCAGGGGAATAAAACAAGTAATTGTGGAAACCGTTAAGAACATGATATGATTTCCATAGTATCCAAGGCATTGCTGCCAAGACCATCTTAGTGGACAAAGTCCCTTTCTGAATCGAGTTCACTCCTCGTTCCAGTCCTGTATTACTGAACTGGTTTAACTTGCCATTACTGCCATGTCTATCTCATGAGATATAAATCTTTACCCAATTCATTGGAGGTAGATATATGCTCCACCCATCTCATAGTGAAATCATTCTTACTTGTTCCACAAAATAAACTTAAAACATTCCTCATAACCCAAAGAATAAAATGGGTTTCATAAACATCATCCCATCATTTCATAATCCTTATAAAACAAATGGATATAATTTCATAATAAGAAATGTGAAACCATGTAAATAAAAGATACATTATACTTAAAACATACACATATGAAATAATATCATTTTAGATGGAAAATGGTTTTGATAAAACACTTGAAATGAATTCTTGAGGAAAATATCCTTTCTTCTTTAAAATCATTTTCTTTTCACAAAATGTCATGAATTTTTAAAAGAAAAGGATTTTTTAAAAAATAGTCATGAAATCTTTTTGATGTAGCTTCATTAAAATATGGCTTTATAAAACTGTAAAAATCCTTTAATTCTGTATAAGTTAAAAAAAATTATTTACGTACTTTTGTCGGAAAAGTCAAAAAGTACCTCGTACAAAAAATGAGAAAAGATTCCTTTCATATCTTTTACTAAAAACTCACCAAAGGGTAAAATATTTTTTAAAAAATTGTAGGTGTATGGAAATAATATTACATATTTGGGAAACATGTATGTGGATGATAAAATAGACCCCAGTAATTTCTGAAATATAAACAATCTCGGATAAAAATGACATTGTGATATTTCCCTTACCTTAGGTCTGATTTGCTTCGTAAGTGTCCGAACCTCCTATATAATGATTTAAATAATGTCATTGACTTATTCGAGAATCATACCCATTGTTATGATATCATATATTGTTCACTTATGGCTTTATATTACCCGTTCATTTGTAAATTCCATTTTAAAGAGCGTTTTGGGTAAAATCGTTTCATTTGTCATCCATGTTTTGACTTGTAATTATTCATATGATTACATAGATCATGATTACTTAATTCCAGATTATAAAACATGATTTATATATAATATATATTCAGAATATATATTTATATATAATAGATCAGTAAATGGAAAGAAATACACCGTTCATGGAGACGGTAGACCGTACGTACGAATGAATGCTGTTTTCTTTTCCTTATTGAGTTGAATGGAATTAAGTAGATGACATAAATATATATAAACATAAATCTAGTATCATTATTATGTCATAAATTTCTTGATTACTAATTATATATACTTTATAATCATTCATGAATGGTTAACGTGGAGAATGAATCTCATCGCATCATGGAGACGGTAGTCCGTACGTACGCACGAGCGATGATATCGTTCTCATGATCGTGGAATTGTATTGGAGTGTATTTATACTATTTAAGAATCAATATCACTTTACAATAATCATATATAGTTATTATGTACACCATTATACCCATCCAAGTAAGGTGGTGGTGGAAAATAGATTACACCACGGCGTGGAGACGGTATTCCGTACATAGCCACGCACGATGATTTCGTTTTCCATAGGATGGATAGATGATGAAATAAGGTTGTTTCATATGTATAATAACATATCAGTATATGATTGATACTGATGTTATTACTTCATAATGATGCAACCTATTAAGAATAAGTGGAAGAAGAAATAAAGATGAAAGAATCGGTAATGGAAATTACCTCTTCTTTGAGACGCCTTTTTGAGTCTTCCTTTTAGGGAACTAAAATTGGTCTTTGAAAAAGTCCAGGACCTCTAGGATGTTTCTAGGGAAGTGGAGAAGAGAATTTGGCAGGGGTTGGCCAAGATTTAAGGCTCAAAGTGGTTTGAGGAAGAGAGGGAGGAGGTGCCCTTTTATAAGGGAGGAGAGGGGATCCTTTGGAATAACTAAAAATATTATTTTATTATAAAGCCAAATTCGGATTTAAATAGCTCCAAATTGATTTATTTAGAAGCTAAGGTGGGGATGGGTCGAAATACTCTCATCCAATAGAATTTAGACAAGTTTAGGTCATTATATTAACCTTATCTTTTAGTTTTAACTCTTAGTTAATTAGATTGACATTTAACATGGTACTTTGTATTTTTATATTATATAGTCAATAAACATACCATATACATCCAAGAGACCACCAAGTGGTCCATTAATGATACACCTATCATGATATAAGTATCTTGGCTGAACATTAGATTTTTAGGAATAAAATAACAATCAATACTATAATATTTGTTTTAAAAACTATTTTATGTCAATTTTGTAATTTATTTTTGTGAAAATCATAAAAGAATTATTATTTCAAAAAAAGTTAATTAAATCAATAATAACATGTCCTATTAACCTATAAAATATGTGGAATTCATAAAAAGTATCAAATTACATTTATTTGGGTATTTATTACATCAATTATGTCAATATTTCATTAATAAGATAATTACTACATCATCTTTGTGTCATAAATAAATTAAATTATTTAATGTGTAAAAATTACAAATAAAATATTATTATGTAGGACATTTTTTTATCTTTCTAATGAATATTTATAGTCGAATTTTTCTTATGTATAACCCTATATTAAAAATTATTTTTCTTATTAAACTTTGATTTTAACTATTTTAAACCTTCCTTAAATAAATTAATAATAAATGTCCTAATCTAGTCCAAGTGGTCCTAAATGGTCATATTTTATTCCTAAGGTTTTTTTGGTCGAATTACACTTATCCAATAGAATTAGGACATGTGTTAAGGTAATAATAATATCATTTTTACCCTTAATTACCATATTTACTTTTAACCGTTGTAAAAAAAGTAAAAATTTACTATTCACCACAAATTATTTTCATCTCATTGAACCACATTTTACTTACTGAAATCAACCATGTCACTCGGATTTTTGGAATTCCACTCACAGAAGTGGTATAATTATGTTTTAAGAAAAATTCATTTTTTTAACTACCACTTAGTGTTTCACTATTCATCAAAAAATGAAAGTTTCCAGAAAAATACCAAAAATTAGGACTAAGCTATATTTGATATTATGAATTCAAAAAAGATATCTATTTTACCAAATTAAAAAAAATTTATTTGCATTAATTAATTTAAAAATTAAATCCCATCGTCAAAACAAATAGCACGTTTTTAAGAGATAATAACTATCAAAAGATTGACACTTGTTTATGTCTAGTTTAAATGTGATATTACATCCAATGACCAACATTGTATTAAATTGTAATAATATATTCTAAATATTTTTTAAAACCACTGAAATTAATAATTTATCCCTATTAATTATTTATATTGAAAAAATTTGTTTTTAATTACAATTTAGTAATTTTCACTATTAATCAAAATATGAAAGTTATCTGAAAAGTACCAAAATTTCTCCCTATGCTAATTTAGATATTCTGAATCCAAAAATGAAGTCCATTTTCAAAAATAAAATTTATAAAATTACAAAAAATGGGTATTACTATTCATAATGGCTAGTTTTAATAATATTTTAATAGCATATCATTGTTTAGTGAAACTTGGTATTGCGTACAACACATGCTATCGTGGAAGGTCGTGCTTGCGTGTAATGCAAGCCAAGTCAGCGATGTGTGTTGTGCAAGCTCTTTTTGGTGTAGCGTACAACACAAGACATTAATGAAATTAAAAATAATATTTTTTGTAATATCTTGGGGTGTTACAGCTGGTGTCAAGTTGATCATTAGATCTAGAAGTTTTGGAAGATCAGAAGTGGGTACAATGCTTTTCGAACAACAATGGACCCTACTATCTGAAGCTATTGAAACAATTCTATGAGTTTGTAACCATTGAGAAATCAGAAGACAATAACCAAATTAGTTACATTGTGAATACAAAGGAGATATCTTTTTCATCCGTTGAGTGTGCTGAATGCCCGAAGGTTCCACACGAAGGTGTTCTTGGATATTTCTCGAGATCAGTACAACCTACAAGTGACATTTTCGATTATGAGACTACATTAGAGGAGCACACTGGTGGTGGCAAGTAAAGACATGTGGTGGCTGCCAAAAAGGATGGAGAGAATAGATTGTTTTTCAAGTTTGTTCGGCATGTTTTAATTTCAAGGAGAGGAGAATTTGAGAATTTAAGATATCAGGATATCTATTCTTTACATCATTTGAGACATGGTGTGAAATTGAATCTGTTTAGGCTGTTGATGATTCAAATAGAGGATATGATTAGAACAAAATCAAAAACCAATGCCTTATTCTTTTCCATGTTGATATCAGTGATGATCAAAGTGAAAGGGGTAGCTGAGTCTCAGGATGAGACAGTTGTAGTAAAGAATAATTTTTGTATCACAAGCACTAGTTGAAAAAACATGAAAATAAACTGGAATTCATGGAGTAGAAAGTGGGTTAATGATGACAAGAAGTTGTATGATAAGTTCAATCCTGTGGATCATCCTTCAAGGCCTAAGGATGTGAGGGATCTAGGTCAGAGAACCTGATGAAGAAGAACCTGAGTACAGTGATGAGTCTGATGAAGAGGAGACTATTATGGCTGATGGAAGGGATCAAGACTTCCCCCAAGCCCTATGCTGAAATTATATCTTCTGGAAAGGAAACATTATGATAATAATAAAATCCTATTAATGATGAAGACCATCCATCTCCTAAGAATTAAGAAGAAAGAGAGTTTGAAACTGAGGCCTCTGATTCTGTCTGCTTAAGTATGAGTCCATTAATTGGAAGCTCAGTTGTGCCTGTTAAGGAAGTAGTGGTTGAGATGGAAGGACATGTGCCTAATCTAGAGGAGCCTCCTGCTATTGCGGAGATGGAGTTGATTGTAGAAGAATATTCTGAGGAATAATGTCCAGCTGAGAATGTTGTTGTTATATATGTGAATGCACCAGTTGACGGGGAGCATCCAATCAGGTTTGGAAGTGTTTCAGTGGTAGTTGAAATTGAGGAATAGATAGAAGAACCAGGTTTTGTGGTTTGTGGATTGGATTATCCGTATTCTGATAATGAGGCATCCCTCAATAAGCCAAAAATCAATTATGATATTAAGACTGAGTTATTACTTGAATATGTGGTTAGAATTCATGATCTGGAAAAGCTATAGTCTGATCTCAAAATCAGTTTTGTGGAAGAAATAAGGAAAATGGAAGCCTCACATGTGTCATCCAGTCAATCGATTATGAATGACTCAGTGACCAGTATAGTATCTGAAAGAGCACATGTTATGATTTCACCTGATGTTGTGATTGAAAATATAATCACCAGAGATGATCTTGATTCCATAAAAAATGAGCTGAAAGAGTCTTTTAGTGCTTTTGTTGCTGAATTGGTGCACTGCTTTGTTGAATAGATGAGAAATTTGGAAAAGTCTTTTGAACTCTTTCTTGGATGTAATGTCTCTACCTTTGTAGTAGAAATAGTAAATGAAGTTACATCTTACCAGACTCAGGTATCTAGACTGGAAGAGTTTGTTGATGTTCTAAAGAAATAATTTATCTCTTTAGAATCTTATATGAGTTATAGAACTCAAGTATACAAGGAATAATCTTATGTCAGAAGTGTTGTGAGCAAGATGGTATTAGTATTTGAAGGATTTAAAACCTCCATGTAAGATCATGTTATAACCCAGGATTCTGAAATGAAAAATCATATCAGTGGGTTGACCAAAAATTTCAAGTTAACAGTATCCTTCTCTATTAGTTCTCTTTCCTCTAGACCTTATGTGGATTTTGATCAGATATGAGCTGTGATGAAGGAGGAGCTTGGTTCAGCATCAACCAGTGGCTTTGTGGACTCATCTGATCTGACCAAAGTGGTGACTTCTACTAGAGATTCATCTAGAGAAATAATGAAGATAGTCCAAGACTATATGAGAGAATCTTGTGCATCTCAGAAATAGGTGAAAGACAAGGTATAATATTATTTCCAATGATTTTACAACAAACATCAACTAAATAATAATTTCGAGCTCATGTTAGAGAACATGAAACACCCTCATGTAAATCAAGCCTTCAAAGAATAGGTCAGCAAGCTCAGAGAGTTGACCCCTGCACTTGAAAAATTTATAGAGAACAAGGATGATTTTATATCTTCTATGAAGAGGGGAGGAGGAATCATTATGGATTTTAGAAATATTTTTTTGCCTTTCTTTCATGTTGATGTTTGGACCGTTATTATACCTCCATCTTTAGCTATCTCTGCCTCTACTACTTCTTTTGTTCAGATGACTCCAATCCTAGCTATCGTAAGAACTACTCCCATGAACACTCAGAGAGCTACACAATACAGACCAGGAACAGTTTTAGTAGCTCAGCCACCACTGATCATCTCTAGAATTCCTAAGTCAGTATATGCATCCCCTTCACCTAAATCTTCTTCTGATCCTAAGGGAAAATAGCATGCTGAGAATGTGGATTGAATAGTGGCTTGAATTATTTTATAAGAATCACATGTATTCCTTTTTGTTTCATTTATATTTCCCTTTATAATATGTTTTCTCAAAGGAGTTTTGGTGATCTTACATTATTTTACCATCTGTTACTTCTCCTTTCAGGTGTTTTTCCCTCTTGTACCACTTTTTGATTATCAAAATCGGGGAGAAATATTGTCTAGGGGAAACATATCTGGGAATAATAAATTTTATAATAAACGAGGAGAAATTTATGAGTTTAATTCATTTCTCTCCGATACATTTTTTTCCTATTTTATCAATTATATATGTGCTTTATAATACATTGGTTTCTCTAATAATGCTATATCCTCTGATACATTACTGATTATTTTGAGATTATAATATCATAAGTTGTGATTATAAAAAATGGGGAGATTTTTGACCTCACCTAATTTGATAATCCCAATTATGCTTTTACATACTATGATATTTCGAAATAATGTGTATCTATATATTAATTCTTTAAATCTATGATCAAGTAGATAATTATATTAAAATACTCTTTGAAATAAGTTAATCAATATTTATCAATATTTATATGACTTTTGAAATAATTTTATCTCAATCGGATATGTTTTTCATAAAACAGACAAGTGTTAAGTCACTGATATGCCTATAGATACTGATATACACAATCAAATCTACTAGTACTTAGTATACTGATAGAAATAGTCACCGATAAGAAAAGGTCACTGATACGCAGACCTACCAGTATGTGTAAGTCCGCCGGTATGCACATGTCACAGATAGATCAAGTCACTGATACAGAAAGCTACCGATAGAAGTTGAGCTACCGATAGAATAAGTCTACCGATATACACTTCACTGGTAAATTACAAGTCTACTGGTATGCACATGTCTACTGATAGAACAAGGCTACAGACAAAATGTCTACCGATAAATTTCGTTTCCAATATTGAGTCACTGAGACAGGCAAGCTACTAATAGACAATAAAGCTACCGATAGACAAATAGCTACTGATAGAAGGATTCACCAGAATATAGAGCTACTTATACACAGTGTAACAGCTACCGAAACAAGGAGATACTTGTACAAGATAAAAGAGCTACCGATAGGAGCTCACTACTATACAAATCCCACTGTTGCACTTATACCGACAAAAGGCTACTAATGAAAGACTAACCAGCCAAACTCTATACTCTAAATATTATTTATTTATTATGAAATAGTAATATTTGATGTTTTTAATGCAATTAATGTTATTTAATGATAGTTATTGGCATGTCAGGGAATGGTACCTTGTACCCATGAAAAGGTAATAATTTCTATTGGCAAATCTAAAGGCTATAAAAGGAAGGAGAAAGACCGGGCACAAAAAGTGAAGTGATAACTGTGTAGAAAAGTAGTTTCATGAAGAATACATACAACAAGAAAAAGAATGCTGAAAAGTGGTGCATATAGAAAGATTACATCCATACTCAAAGATCATTGAACATACACGAATCCATTCTTCTTGAGTGATAACAAAAGATGCACCTTAGTCCAGTTGTGAAGAACAACAATGAAAGCTCTTCATTCACTCATGATGATCGAATTGAACTTGAAGAAAATGACCCTCTGATTTTTAGACAAAAACTAGAGATGGACATAGAGCTTCATTTAATCAATCCAAGGAGTCCAGAGCTTCACTCACAACACATAAGGAAGTCTAAACTCATCTCTATCTATTTATCTCTATTGTGTTTTATTCATTTACATTTTGAGTAGTGTATTTACACACTGACACCAATGATGAACTATGGGAAACTAAATCCTCACACCAATATTTACACACTTTCCTGTATCCCACTAAGGATAGTGGTAGAGGTCAAGTAGGATCTGGACAACCTGTGTGTTGGTACTATCATTTTTTTCTCACGTATAACTGTGGTAGAGGTCTTAGCACCTGGACAGTCTCTTGTACTATTGTTTACCCCGATCCAGTGTGTGGATCAAATTTTATAAAATTTTTGAGAGGACTATGTCTCAGCTTGAGACTAAAACTCTTGGTTACATCTATTTTGCATCTTTGATTAAGTTTAAAGTATAATTTATTTTTTATATTCCGCTGATAATTAATATAAAATAAAAATAGTTTAAATTTTTATTTGATAGTTAAATTAGGAAGTGTTTTACTTATTTTTAACCAGCTAGTTAGTTTAAAAATTTAATTTAATATCCTGATTAAATTAATCAAGACATAATCAATCTTTGAGAAACTAATTGAGCATTTAAAATTTTTATAAATTCAATATAGTTTAACTTATTTTAAATTGGGGGATTTTTTAGAGAAATTTTTTTAACCGAAATTTTAATTGGAACTCAATTCACCCCCGCCCTATTGAGTATCCACTCCGACCAACACATCTTTACCCATATCTTTGAATACAATTTTATAATCAAATTACCCTCCCATGAACGCTTTATATATAAAACTATTGGGTTTCTTCGAAGCTGAGGTATAATCGTTAACCACCTCATTTAATTTTCTATTTTCCACTACATACTAAAAAAAATTTCAAACATAATCATATAATAAAATAAGTACATTAAATGTAATGAGATTTTTTTACTAGAGGGTAATTACATTAATTCCCTGACCCCAGAAGTCTGGAGCTGGTGCATTTTCATAATATATTGGCATTATTACAGGTAATAAAATCTCAATGGACCGATCAATTTATTATCCTCGAAAATACATTACTAAAAGGATATTTAAAATAAAATTTCAAACATGAATCACAACATAAATAATTCTTTTGAGAACACCACCATTCTCTTTGATTTACCCCAAATATCAGTCATACAAGCTTCATGGAATCCATGAAAAAAAAATAAAAAAGGTGTGAGATTAGTTGATCAGTAAGAAAAATCATTCAACATAAGCTATTATGAATAAATATTTATTGACATTAAATAAATATGTGTATTTAAAAAACAAGTCCTTTAAACATATTATTGATCATAATATGGAAATAATAAATAATACACTATAAAATAACAATAACCTTTGATATTCTAATAGAAGTATAATCACATGGAATATCCGTAACTAATATCATAATAAGTAATTGAATAATGTGGTATATAATCACAATCAAGTTATATCATCTAGATAGATACTATCATGATCTATCCTCGTCATAGTTTTTGTATTTGGGTAGAAACCCATCTGATTTGTCTCTAGATATATCCCCCTGGAAAGGATAAACTACATGGAAAACAAATGGGAGGGGTTTGTCCCCAATTAAAATTGTCTCATTATAGATACTGATGAATCGACGGTCTATAGTGGGCCCCACATATCACTCACTATGTCCAATTATTTTCTCATATGAATGGGGTAAACCATAACAGTAACATTTATTTTTTAACTATCAAACAAAATGTCAAAACATTAACCATAAACCATGAATGGTAAATAAATAGAACATCCAAATTCAAATATATCATAAAACCTTAAATACAACATGGAATATTGTATCTTAATAAATCAACCTCAATTAAGCATAAAATTCAAAAAAGGAATTTGAAATAGATGAAAATAATCTTATAAAATAATTAAAAAACATTGATAGAAATATCCATTTTTACATTTATATTATTTAATAGTCAGTCAATTAAATAGGAAAAATGACATTTTAAAATCAACTTTTAATCATGTAAGGGATTCATAAAAACGATAATGCGCTATAATGGAAAAAATAGTTTCTCATGTCGTATAAGTGAAAAAATAAATATTTCCATAATTTGTTGAAATCGACCTAAAGTGCCTCCATTAGAAAAGAGACAGAAATATGTCATATAAAATGTTTTATAAAAAATAAACCATGGTTAACAATGAATTTAAAAAATTTCTATAATATTTTGAAATACATTTTTATGAAACATTGAAATGGATGAAAAATGTGTCTCAGTAGATACTTATATATTAATCAAGTCGAATAATAATGTTATTGTGAAATTAACCCCTACCCAAAAATTTCCATTAGTCATGGATAAATCAAAATTTTGTATAATGGTTATGTATTTTAATTAAATTATTATAGAACTATATTATTTTTATGATATCATATATGATTCATTTTTATAGTTTTGTTAATTATATTATGGTATTTTAGTTGTTTTGGGTGTAATATGATTCATTCTCCCCTTCATATTTTGTCATGTATGCCATGTTGTTTTTCATTATGATGTATTTTATTAATATAAAAAATGACATTATGTTTTTAATAATTATTCTTTCTCATTATAAACCTTTTATAATCATTACTGAATAGTTAACATGGAGAATTAATCTCACCGTGTTGTGGAGACAGCAGGTCGTACATATGTATGAGTGAAGGTATCATTCACATGATGGTTAAATGGTATTGAATTGGATGGAATATTATATTAATGAAGAATTATAATGACATATGTTTTATTTAAATGATTTATATTAAACATTATTACAATAAAAATATAGTATAAATGAAAACAATTTTCACTATGACATGGAGACAGTAAGTTGTACGAACACATGGATGGTGATATTGTTTTTTGTATGATGGGTACAAGGATTAATATGGTTGTCTCATGTTCATTATAACATCTTAGAATGTATACAATAATGGAGATATTTATTTATTATGGAAACAACATTGGGATATGAATTATAATATAAAAATGAATTAAATTGAGAAGGTAAACCAATTAACTTTTTTTGAGTGTCTTCTATTGATTTTCAAAAAAGGACTGAATATGTTGGATTTAAGAAAACAAATTCCTCTAGAATAAATTATGGGATGTTTATATTTGAAATGGGTAGGAATTTGATAAATTAAAGGTGATTGAAGGTGTGAATTAAATATAAGGAGATGTTTTCTTTTAAAAGAGTGGTGAAAGGCACTTTTGAATGATCTAAAAAATATTAATTTATTATAAATTATTATTCATTTTTAAATCACTCTAATGTGATTTATTTGTAGTATAATATGAGGATGGGTCTAAATCGCCTCAAACATTGAAATTTAAACATGTTTGGGTTATAATATTAACCTGATCTTTTTGATCTACAACTTTGATAAATAGTTTAACTCTAACAGTGCCTTCTTGTATTTTTAAAATATAGGGTTTATATAGATACAATAAAATAAAAAAAATTGTATTATTTATTTCATATTTAGAATTATTAAAGATATTATCTCACACCATATATTTTTAGGACGTATATATCATTTAAAAAAATAGTGTTTATTTTAAAATATAATTTATGTCAATTTTAATACTATTCAATATTTCCATTTTAAAATTGATCAAACCAACATGATAAATTAGAAAAATACTTCCAATATTTCACTTTAGTGTATAATTTATATATAAAAGACGTATATTTCATTAAGTATGTAAAATTATATTTATTATTAATATTTTATTATAATTTTTTGATATTTCTATTAATAGAATAATTTCTACATAACTATTACGGCATCATTAATGAGAATTATTGATTTTATGAAAATTATTAATATATTTCTATGATGTTGGTAATTTTTTTATCATTCCATGGACTATTTATAATTGATGTTATATACTAGTTAACCCTATATTTTAAATATTATATTTATATGAAATTAGTGTGTGACATTTTGTCACATTGATTTATTTAAAAAATATTCTCGTAATATTCATGGTAAAGGGTCCAATAAATGATTTAATTTTAAAAAATATTTTATAATGTCTGTGTTTAGACATAAATTTGAATTTTTATACTTTTTAGGGTAATTTTATAATAATATTGTTATATTTAATTTTCTTATTTACCCATAGTCATTATAATAAATAAAGAATAATGTTACTATTCATTTTCCCAAAAAACTGAAAAGAACCTATATAAATAATTTGGAGTAACATATTCCAAATATAGAATGCATTTTAAAAATTATAAACATAATAGATTCAGTAATTAATATTAAATTATTCCCATTTATGGAATGAAAAATGTTTATTTAAATGTTAAAACCTTAAAAAGATTGAAATTTTTCTACATCAAAATTTATGGAATGATTAATGCCAATGAACAAAATTAAAATATTTTTTAAACATATATTATATTTTTACTCTAAAACAATTCAATAATATAATTTATATTTATAAATAATTTGGATGAAATAATATTTTCACAATTAAAATTTATAATATTTTTACTATTTATCAAAACATAAAACTTATCAGAAAAAGCCCAACAATTCATCCAAATTAAATTTTTATATCCCACTAAAAATAATATGTTTATTTTTTAGTTATATTACAACACATATAACTATGTTACCAATCATAGTTCGTCTCCAACTCTTGAGCTCAATCACAACCCAGTCCACACAGCAAGTAGAGTCAATCATCACGATGATAATGGTTGAAAGACATGTATCAGCTCATACAGGTATGCCACAATAGTAGAGAGATATAGATGATCAGATGTAGCCACTAGATCATCTAAGCTGTCAGACCCACACATGATACAAGACTAGCTAAGCTATCCGACCCACACAGGATATAGGCCAGCTATCTCGTCTAAGCTGTCGGACCCACACATGATATATGCCATCTATCTTGTCTAAGATGTCGTACAAACAAAGGATACAAGACAGCAATGTCGTCTTTGTTGTCAGACCCACACATGATACATGCCAGCTATTCATTCAGACAAAGGATACAGGAAAAGATGTCATAACTGTCAAACCCACACAAGATTCCGGTATAGTAGTGGTAGTCGTCAATCCCACGAAGGATTCCAGTACAGTAGTTGTCATATTCGAAGCCAGCTCTAGGATTCCTGCACACATCATGCTCGATTCTTGGGAGGTTCTTCTCCTAGATAAATGTGGGTTCTATACCTATACTATCACGAAGTCTAGAGTTGATTTATCCCAGAGTTATGTCTCATCAAAAGAAACACAATGCGACAGACGACACATCAATCAACGCCCGGTCTGAGAGTTATCGGGTTTTCGGTTTCAGGGGCACAGTTGGATTTACGCTTGATCCAAACACGTCCATTTTCCAAATTCATCCAAAACAAACTTAGATAATCGCAAAAGGACCACATCATCGCAAGGGGCCCAGTGCCGTAGACGGCGCATCAATTGGATGCACGGTCTAGAAGTTATTCCCGTTTAAGAGAAATGTGCCCGGCCGTCAAGCCCAGTGGGCTAGTGGGATGGCCCGACACGTTTAGGCGGGGTCAGACCCAACTGGGGGTCGACCCGGCCCGGTTTGGTGGGACTGACCTTGCTGGGGTCGGCCCGAGCTAGTGGGGTATGGCCCACCCGGGGACTAGGCCCATGGATCAGGCTAGTTTGGGGTGCTCGGCAGCGCTGAGCGGCGCCGCCTATCTATGCTCGGCCAGCCGACGCCAGCCGATTTTGACCGGTGCGGGTGGACTGCACAACGGGCCACTATTCCTCCCATGAGGCACCAAGGGGCTCTGCAGATTCTATAGACCAACCATTAGGCGGCTGGCCGGTTCGCCGACGAGCGATCTACAGTTGCAGGCCATGGTTTCCCCGCCGCGCAGTGCCCGTGCCGCGGTCCACAAGCCCGGCCTGCAGTAGCAGGCCGGTTCTTCAGCCCGAGCAGCCCGCGGATGTGTGCCATGATTTTTCTCCACACGGTCGTCGCCCCCTCTTCTGTCCACCATGTCCTGCATGTCCATGGAATCCTTATATCGGCGGGGTGTGACAGCACTGTACCCTTCCAGATCCACCTCCATTGTCAACCCAAACAAGAATCAACGGAGGGTCATCGGGCTGTGTTTTTTCGGACCAAACCCACCGCGTTCAGCGTTATAAAAAGTTCAAGGAATGAACCATTGCATTCATCAAGAACGAGGGTATAATTTTATTCGAAAAAAAATATACCAAACTCCCTACCTCTGAATCGGTATTGTACGTTGATGAGTCCTGGAAGATGGGCGTCTCGGAAGATGGGCGTCATTCCATCAACATCGGAGGAAGTGGAGCTCGAAATGTAATGTCGAGACGATGAATTCAGTTTTCTTCATGGGCGAGGGTGCCTCATTTTCCTTGCTCTGGTTGAATAGGTGGAGGTGATGTTGATTCATGCCCTTCAGAGATGCGGATCATTCTTCGTCGAGAGGAAGATGTTCTTCGTGTTCATGGGAAGAACACTTTCTTTTTAATTCCTTAAAGACTCTTCCAAGAGCTCCTCCCAAGATTATGCCAACACCCCCAACAAATAAATAAAAGCTCTACCATTATTTTTTTATTTCCATGAACTCTATAAGGATTCAAAAGAATTGAAATCCTTTCAATTTAATTAATGAAGACATTAATTAATTGTGTTGGCACAATTAATGGGAAGGGAGGTGGAGAGTTCACCAAAAATATATTAGGAGTGCTGGACTTAATAAATTTAAGGGCATTTATATAGTTAAAGGGGGTTTCAAGAGGATTTGAGAGGGTTGAACTCGTGTGGGACCCACCAAAAAATATCCCCCCATGGGAAGTTATGTGGGGTGTGGGCCCCACCTCTAACTGCTCTTTGGAGGAAATAACAACCACCTAAAATACAATTATGTAACACATAAATTATATGGAAAATATTAAGAATCCATAAAATTAACATACGCTCTCGACCAAACGCCACTGCGATAGAGTTGTCCAGAAGAGAATATCGGCACTGCGAGTTAGTCGGTGTTATCGGATTTCAATTTCGAGCACTGGTTCAAAATATGGAAAAATGCGCACATATGGTTACTAAACGTAGCCGAACAAAACTTCAGAAATTGATTCCATGCACATTGTACTTCCGAATAATGCTCCATCAAAAACTGCAGTCTCATAAAATTCAAAGGAATTTATGAATAAAAATTCCCATGATGTTTGCGGGTCCTTACATTACCCCCAACTCAGAGATTTATGTCCCAGTAAAACAACAACACACACTAGAAAAAAAATGGGGGTACTGAGCACACATATGAGCCTCCCACTCCCACGTGTTCTCTTGGAGGTTCATGTGCTTCCAGCGAACGTGCACTAGAGAAATCGACCATCCACGTAGGAACCGCTCTGGTCAATCCTCAATCTCCACTGGAACCTCCTTGAAAGTCACCCCATCATCAACTTCCATCTCCCCGTGGTCGATTATGTGGGACGGGTCATGCACATATCTCCTCACCTGAGATATGTGGAAGACGTCGTGCACCCGGTGCAAATGAGGTGGAAGGACCAGGTGGTAAGCCACCTCACCTAATCTGCTAAAGTCCTTGAACGACCCGATAAAACATGGAGATAACTTGCTGCCTCAGCCAAATCGTCATAGACCATGTCGAGATGAGACCCGTAGAAAGACGTGGTCGCCATCCCTGATCTCCAGTTGTCTCCATATCCTATCAGCATATGACTTATGTCTACTCTGTGTAGTATTCATATGCTTTTGGATGATCTGCGCCTTCTTCGTCATAGAATTCACCATCTCTGGTCCTACAAGAGCTAACTCCCCTGGGTCAGTCCAACACAAAGGTGATCTTCCAGGTTGGCCATACAATGCCTCGTAAGGGGCCATCCTGATGGTGGAATGGTAGCTGTTTTTGTACGTAAACTCCGCCAAGGGTAAGTGATCCATCCAGCTACGACTAAAGTCAAGGACATATATGGACGGAGCATGTCCTCGAGAGTTTGAATGGTCCTCTGGGTATGACCATCCATCTGAGGATGGAAGGCAGTGCTCAAGAAAAGATTCATCCCAAAAGCCTGCCATAACCCCTTACATAGCTGGGAAGTGAAACGAGCATCTCGATCGAAGATGATAATCGATGTCACACCATGAATCCATATGATCAGCTAAACGTAGAGGCATCCCAAGATCTCTACTGAGCCCGGCTCTCTGATCAGAAGGAATTGGGCCAACTTGGTTAGTCGGTCTACGATCAACAAGATAGAGTCATGTCCTCTGGTGAGTCGGTCTACGATGACCAACATATGAGCATTTCCACTCCTAGATGTACATCTAGTGGTGAAGTGTGAAACTCCCTCAACACCTCCCCATGTAGTGCAACTGGTACCATGGTACGTTCTCTAAAGAGGATGACGTGCTCCCCACCTTCAGAAAATCCATCACGCACCTTCCCAGTGGATATCTGAGCATGGCGCATCTCCAAGTCAATGTAGCCACATAATGCCACCCTAACTCACTGAAGTAGTGGAGGAGTGACTGTGAGAGACTGTAGAAAGGTTGTTCTATATTTATTCAGAAATGATATCTGCAATGCGGCCAGCTACTCAGTTTCCACTCCTAGCAGCTGAATGTATGATCTTATGCTGAGAGAATCTGCTAAAACATTCCCCTTGTGAGGAGTATAGACTATCTCAAAGTCATAGTCCTGGTTGTACTCGATCCATCGCCACTGTCTCAAGTTCAGGTCCTTATGTGATAAGATGTAACTGAGACTCTGGTGGTCCGGGTAGATTGCAAAACATTCGCCCAAAAGATAGTGTTGCCACATATTCAAGGCGAAAACCACTGCTGAAAACTCTAGGTCATGGGTAGCTTATTTCTTCTCATGCTGTCACATCTTCCATGAACCATTGGCGATCACTGCTCTCTCCTGCATCAGGACAGATCCATGTCCAGTCCCTGATGTGTCGCAATAAACTACGTACCCAACAGCCTCCTCCGATAGCCTCGATATGGGCTCTCTAATCAACCACTGTCTCATCTTCTGAAAGCTCTACTAGAATCTCTTGGACCACAAAAGGGTTACCCCTTTTTGTAACTGCTAAAAGCAGTTCTACAATTCTTGAGAATTCTGGAACAAAGGTAAGTCTCTCCGACTCATGAGTGATCGACTGCACTCTCTTATGCATGAGTTTATCTTGTTCTACCAGGGTCTCCCTTTTTCGTCGACCAAGTAAAACCCCCATCCCAATGTTGTAGATAAACCACAAACATTTTTCCTAATATAGTCAATCATTGTATGAAATGTGGTTTCCCAGTCCATACCCAAACAAAAGTCATACGGCTGCGATGCTGCCATCAAGAGGTTTCAACCAAAACTCTCGCCTCAAAGGTAATATCACACCGTCGATGTAAGTGTGATTATCGAGTCTCCTCACAAAGTTACCTTTAGATGTGAGGTTCATGTAAATGGTTTTAAATGGATCCTTAGGTATGGGAAAAGATTTGTGGAAGGATGGAATGATTGATACCTATATCTATTGATACAGAAGCTAGTGGTAGACACAGACCATACCTCAAATCATTCCAAGTGCTCTTTGGTCACCCTCCTTAACCGCAAGCAGCTACTCTCTTCCCTTTCCCTCCTGCATCATGAGCCTAGTATAGACTACAATGGCGGGTGGTTGTAACCTATCGAAAGGTACACCACCTCATGTTTCACACCTAGTTCTGCTTCCATGTCTACTGCTCTAAAGATTTATTTGTCCTTAACACTTCCTCTTCATGAAACATTTTTCCTTCCCATGTCTCTGATACTGGTGCAAATTTCATTCTTCCCAACTGCAAACATTCACTGGCTGTATCCGCTTAGCCACTAATCATTCAACCACAAGGCTTCTATCTAGAACCCTAACCTGATTAGTAATGCATAGAGGAAGAAATGATTGCTCGGTTGTTCTTAAACACACCTTTCCCAGAGGTCCGACCTCTAAATCTATGATCATATCATATTCATCGAGTACAATGGAAGATAAGTATGCCTCGATGAATACTCAGCTACCAACACATCTTCTTGCTGATGTTGAATAGGCTCTAGAAAACTCTCACACACCTCCTCAAGCCATTCCTAAGCCGCCTGTGGGCCAGGCATGCCTCAGAACATGAGGGGTATCTGTTGCTGAATCACATGTAAGGCACTAATCATACATGTGTCATCTACTGGTACATCCGGCTGTAACTTATAACCAATAGGTAGTGATATAGCTGGCATACTAACCGAAGTTACTAACATAGGAATCAGTCTCTGTAGCGAAGCCCCATCACTATGCGGACCAAACCCAGGGTAACTCACTGAGAAAGACTAGTAACTATGATCAATATCTGCTCTACTAGTGTCTCCAATAAGTGGAAAAATCCAATAATCGCCTCCATACAGCCCTCTAATGCCTGTGAATCTGTCTCACCTCGTAACATCGAATGCCTCTACTGTTGGAAGTTGTGAAACGGGCTTTTTCAGCTTGCACCGCCTGCTAGTAAGGCTGGTGGGATCAACTACCCAATGGGTGGTGGTGCGGCTGGTACCCCACCAGAAGCTACCAACATAGTAAGAGGGCCCTATAACGGTGCATCATCGCTCGGTGGGCCGTCATCGTGTACTCTCTCTCTTGGGAAACCTAGATAGCTATCTTCGAAGTGGCATCCTGATAAGGAACAGGTGCACCATGGTCAATAAGTTATACCTTGTGAGCTGACTCAATGAGACCGCAAAGGAAACTCCTGAAACACACACACAATCAGTGTTTCTGTGCACTAAGTCAGAAATCAATGGTCAGGGTCCTGGTATAAGGATACATCGGTTTCCTCACTACCACATGACTCAATAGACTAAAAACCATACTCAATACTATTAACACTATTTTTTCATAGAAAATAAAGATCAGTATCATATGTTTTATGGTAGAACCAACTCCTCTGATACCAATTTGTCACGACCCAACCTGGGGCTCATGCTTTGACTACCCCAAGCCCACCTTCCATAAGCTAGGGGCTGGTGACTAGAACCAAAGGCATATTATTTATAAAATGGGAAGGAATTGCCTTTAAAAAAAGTAAACAAAAAAACAATAGAGTACCCTTCTGGAAGTAAACACTAAGTAAATATGTATACAAATGGAAGGGCTGAACATAAATGGGATTGAAATACAATCCCAACATTAAAGTACAAACAACTAAAAATTTAGTAAAACTATAGAAAGATAAAATAGGAACCACTGAGTCATCTTCCAAGAATCCCACCTTAAGGGTGGGTACAGGTGGCCTCCTCAGCACCTCAGGTTCATCCGTCCACTCCGTGTACATCTTGCCAAGTTGTCAACCTCTGGGTACCGTCCAACTCTGCAACTCTGTACCTCGATCAATGATGTCCATCACCTACAACCAACATAATGAGTTGCAATAATATCTCGTGCAGGGGTGAGTTTAACAATACTCAGTAGGGACCCCGAGACCTGCAAGGTCTCACAATATCCACTAAGGATAAAAAAGAAGAATGATAAAATCAAGAAGTATGAACCAACCCTACTTAGGTATATTCCCATACATATACCTAAGTTACTATTCACAGTTCATCTCAAACTCTCCAGCTCAAGCACAACTCAGTCCACACAGGAGGTAAAGCCAATCACCACGAAGATAATTGTTGAAAGACATGTGTCAGCTCACAAAGGTATGCCACAATAGTAGAGAGATATAGATGATCAGATGTAGCCACTTGATCATCTAAACTGTCAGACCCACACATGATATAGGACCAGATAAGCTTTTGGACCCACACAGGATACATGCATGCTATCTCTGCTAAGATGTCATACCCACATAGGATGCAGGCCAGCTATCTCGTCTATGAAGTCAGACCCACATAGGATACATGCCAGCTATCTTGTCTAAGCTGTCATACCCACACATGATACATGCCAGGTATTTTGTCAGACCCACACAGGATATAGAAATAAAAGATAGAACTGTCGAACCCACACAGGATTTTGGTACAGTAGTCATCGTCATAGAACCAAGAGAGGATTACAGTATAGTAATTCTCACAGTCGCAGCCAGCTCCAGAGTTCCCACACACAGCACTCTCGATTCCGAGAGTGTCCGCTCCTCGAGCAAAGGGGGTTGATAAATCAATTATCATGAAATCCTTATTTGATGTATCCTGATGTTTTGTATCATAAAAAAAACCCAATTTAACTGACGACACGTCAATCAGACGCCCGATCTGATAGTTATAGGCTTATCCATTCCAGGGGCCCGATTGGATTTATGCATGATCAAAACCCAGTGTGTCGATCAGATGCGCAGTTAGAAGGGTACTAGTTCCACATACGGCATGTCGATAGAAAGGGTACCAGTGCCATAGACTTCGCGTTTATCGGACGTGGGGTCTAGAATTTATTCATGTTTAAGCGAAACTGGCCCGACCCGTCAAGCCCAGGGGGTTGGCGAGTCAGCCCGACATAGTTCGGCGGGTCTGATGCGGCTGGGGGTCGCCCCATCCAAGTTTGGCAGGCATGACCGGGATAGGGGTCTACCCAGCCCAGTGGGGTGCGACCCACCTACGGACCATGCCAGTGGAGCCGGCTGGTCCGGTTCGCCTGGCGGCGCCGAGCGGCGCAGCCTCTCCCTGAACGTCTAGCCAAAGCCGGTCGGTTCTGTCCGGCCCACACAGCCGGCCACTGTTCCTCCCACGCGGTGCCAAGCGGCGCTATGGTTTATTCAGCACGGCCAGCAAGCGGCCGACTGGTTCACCAGCAAGTGGCATGCGGTTGTGGGTCATGGTTTCCCTACCACGATGTGCCCGAGCCACGGTCCACCTACCCGGCCGACAGTATCTGGATGTTTTTTCAGCCCGAGCAGCCCATGTATGGGTGCTGTGATTTTCCCCCATGCGGAAAGCGTGCGGCCGCCGCCTCCAGTCGCTGTAGCCTCCTGTCACCACCGCCTCCGGTCGTCGTCGACTCCGATTGCTGTCGCCTCTTACATCTGTCGCGTCCTGCATGGCAGCAGCCTCCTTCTTCTAGCACAGTGCGACGACACCACGCCCTACCAGTGCTACCTCCATTGTAAACGCAAACAAGAATCAACAGAGGGTCATCATGGTGTGTTCGTTCATCCCACTCCATCTGCGTTAGGCGATATCAAAAGTCCAAGGAACAAACCATAGCATTCTTCATGAATGAGGGTATAATTTTATTCAAATAAAAATTATTAAAAACTCCCTACCTCATAATCGACATTGTAAGTTGGCGAATCACAAAATATGGGCGTCACAGAAGACGGGTATCATTCTGACAATGTCGGAGGAAGTAGATCCTGAAATTTCGTGTCGAGATGATGTCTTCGGTGTACTTCATGGGCGAGGGTGCCTCAATTTCATTGCTCCAGTTGAATAGGTGGAGGTGATGTTTTTTCACGTCCTTTGGAGACATATAGTGTTCATATTCGAGAGGAAGATGTTCTTCGTGTTCTTCGTGGGAAGAAAACATTCTTTTTAATTCTATAAAGACTCTCCCAAGAGCTCCTCCTATTATTATGCCCACACCCCAAACAAATAAAATATAATCTCCTCCCATATTTTTCTATTGCCATGTAACCAATCGTGATTCAATGGAATTCAAATTCTTTCAATTTAATTAATGAAGAAATTAATTAATTATATTGGCACAATTAATAGGAAAGGAGGTAGAGAGTTTACCCAATAAAAATGAGGAGTGGTGGCTTTAATAAATTCAAGTGGAGGTAAAGAGTTAAATGTGGTTTCAAGGGGAGTTGAGAGGTTTGAACTCCCCCCAACACAAAATATCATCCCATGGGAAGTTATGTGGGGTGTGGGACCCACCTCAAACATTCTTTGGAGGAAATAACCACCACCTAAAATAAAATTATATAACACATAAATTTTATTTAAATTATTAAGAATATCAAAAATTAACTTCTGCTCTTAACCAAATGCAACTGCGGTAGAGGTTTACATAAGAGAATACAGGCATTGTGAGTTAATCAATTTCCTCATATTTCAATTCCGTGCACCGGTTCAAAATATAGAAAAACCCGCACGTACATTTACTGAACGTACCTGAACAAAACATCAGAAATAGATTTCAGGCACACGGGGCCTCGGAATCTGGCCCCGTCAGAAATTGGGGACTCGTAAAATTCAAAGAATTTAAGAAAAAAAATTTCCTTCAAAAATCTACATCTTTACATGGTGGAATAAAATACCAACCATATATAATATTGAAATATGGATGGAAACATCATGGGAATTTATTTAATGGAACATTGATGTAATTATAATTTTTATGGGTGGGTCATAAATCCTGTGTAGGTAGAAATTCAACAGAATAGATTGGTTAAAAAAGTTGAAGTGAAGAAGAAACCCACGAACACATTCTAGAAGATCCAATGATTCAAATTCATTGGGTATGGTAATTATGATAAAGAGTGATAGTGTAAAAGTACAACAATAATTATTAAAATGAAAAACAATTTAAATAATTAACATAGTGACATTTAAAGTGATAATTATTTCTAATAATGATTACGATGACGACATTGTCAAATGTAAACAAACTCTCTAATCTAGAACTACTACTGTATTTTTTAATCTATATTGACTGACACATTAATGACTAAATACATTTATTATTGTATTAATGTACTACATAAATTATTAGTTGTTGAATTAATAGTATAACCCCGTAATATGATAATGATATCATCTCAATAATTTGATTCTTCTCTTGTAGATGTTTATCTTAATATTTTTCCTACAAACGCAATTATTCAACCTCGATTTGATATCTTTACAATATTAGGCTTCGATTTGATTTTGAAATATTAATTCAACATCGATTATTGAGTAGAGGGAGTCACATTTGATTTTCAATCAGACATATGATCATTTATCAGCGTGAAGATAATTATATACCTCAAATAGAGATCACATCCACTATATGGGCATTGATATCAATTATAAGGGGATGTATATCTCAGATGGTTTGGGAGATAATAAACATCGATGATATTAAAACTATACAATAGTTTTTAGATGTCTCTCAAAATGATATTCCTAGTCTTCCACAACCATATTTAGTTTATTTCTCAATAAAATACATATTGATTTCCAAATCCATTTCAAAGCCTCATAATATAATGGACATGATTTTGTTATAGAAATTAAATAATAAAATCTATTTAAATATTATAATTGGTTTAATTCATCCATGTTTATCCATATGTAACAGAGTAGTTATTTTTCTATTAATAAATATTTTTTATGTTACTCTACATTGATTATCAGTAGTTAGAACATATGACGATCAATAAAATGTATCTACTACCATGTATTGATGTTAGAATTGATCAATTGTGAATATCTCAAAAAAATTATATGATTGAAATTCATTCTTTATATCACTAATATCGGGTCAAGAAAATTATATATACCTAATAAAATGTTATGTACAAGGTAAGAACACTATAAGATTAAAATGATAACATTCAATTATACATATTATTTAATATATTAATGAAATTCATAAATAGTTCTTTAATTAATTACCATTATTAGTTTTGGGTAGAATTTATGGATTATATTATTATCTATTAAATTATAATGTATGGTATTGAATATCATTTGATAATTGAACTAAAGACCTATGGGATAGAGTTTTTGTATATAAAAATTCATAACTTGTGATTTTCTCATACAAAATGATACATTTTTTGGGTTATATAATCTCTTGTGATGGTGTTTTTATGGATCAATCATTAAAAAAATTCCTTTACCATTGGCCATGATGAACCATGGTATCATAGATAATTAGTTTTTTTTTGTTTTTTCTTGATATTATCAATGTTTTGTAGATATTTTCTCATGACTATCTAATCCACTCACCTTCTTATGATGGAAGGGATCCATGTTCTTTAGGACTTATGAATGTTTTTAAAATTCGAAGAATCGCGATAGAAGATTACGTAAAACTCATGTTCTTTCATTACCTTCCATTGGAGAATTTTATATCATATATATTGATGAATCAATAAATAGATTCGGAATAATTATAATGAAAAATTATATGGTGATAGCTTATGCCATATAACACTTGATGAATCACGTCAAAAATTACCCAACTCATGATTTGGATTTAGTTGTGATTATTTATTCACTAATGATACTGTTATAATTATATTAATATGGAATTTTGTGATATATATACTCATCAAAAAATAAAAAATGATATATAATACTTGAAACTGTTGAATAATAATAATTTATGATGGATGGATATGATAAAATATTATGAATACCCAATAATCTACAAACCTCAGAAACCAAATAATGTGGTATATTATCTGTGTTGAAGGGATTATTCTATTAAATCCATGATGAAGATATAAAAGGATCCATAGTTTTTATATTTAAATTTATTATATCATTAAATTATAGAGTATGGAGAAAATACTATTTTCCTATATTAGATTTTAAACTATATATCCATGTGATGATAAAATATTTACTAATATATGATTTGGGGCCAAAAAAGGTGAGAATGGTTCTTTTGTTCAACCTATATTTTTAGTGAATGATATACTTTATGAAACATTTATGTGTTCCATCCATGCATTTTTTTGAAAAATGAACTGTTATAATTGGCCATAGTTCTTCATTATCCATTTATCCTAGATGTCAAAATATTTACCATGATTTGAAACTGTATTTTTAGATGTATAGAATACATATATGTAAAAAAATGTTTGTATATAGGTGATTGGTATGTCAAAAAGATACGGCTAGTCGACCAATGGTTAAGAGTACGTAACAGTCGTTACCCATACAAGAATTTAAATGGGAAAACATCAACAATTATTATAACTTTAGACTAAAAAAATAACCAAAGGGAATAATGATTAATGATTTTTAGTCAATTTTCCTACAAAACTATTAAATTTAATCAATATAAGATAATATTTATCCCCAAATAATCTCTAAAGTATATATACTATGGATGTTATATGGTATCATGGAGTACCACATTCTATTGTGTCTAATAAGAATTTGAGATTTTCATTGACTTCCTAGTGATGAATTCAACATGATCTAGATATGGGATTGAATTTTAGCATTGTGTATGATGCATAAGGATATTGTGAGTTATAGAGAACATCTTGAACAAGCTTGATATATCTAGATATAATTATATGTATTTTAGTTGGGGTTGGGATCAATACATTCCTCTAGTTTATTTATCATACAACAATAGAATTCACTCGATCATTTAGATGGTTCCTTATCAACCAAAATATAGAATGAAGTTAATATATCCAAATTTATGGGATTAATTATGTGAAATAATGTTATAAAGACATGATATATCCAAATAAATTAAAAACAAGGCTATAAAATTTAATACCACATAAGGGAAGTACAAACTCAGTAGAAATGTTATGCTGATATTCATCAGTATGATCTACAAGTTGATGTTCAAGAAAAGACATTTTTCATAATTTATCATTGAAATAATGTAATGAGATTTTTAATAAAGGTAAAAAATCCTTTATATATATCTATTCTATTTATATTTCGTATCATATCAGGAAAATACCTTATGGATTAGAACTTCTACCAAACCTCCTCAAAGTCCACATTGTCTTCATTGTATATTTCTTAAGAATTTATATAAATGATTATTCAAAATAACAAAACATTGAGATCATACCACTGTAAAATGTTATATTTATCAATTAATAACTATTAGCGATTCATGATCATACAATTAAATATCTATAAGAAAATACCACAATGTTGATTAATGTTTCTTAGTGATACAACTAGTATGAGGAAACAATGCGAGAACCTGTTGATGTAATGATACAAAATAACATCAGTTGTGTTTACCAATGTAAAGAATTTCAAGGGTAAAATTAATATTATTTTGTGTATAATGTAACACTAATATATTTTAAGAATTTTTTTTCAAATAAAATATAATTTCATTAATAGATTACATTACATAAAACATTGAGTTCATACAAACCCTGATATATTATTAATTTATTTTTAAAAATAAAATAAAAATTATAACCTATACATTAATATTTTTTGTATGAAAATTAGTAAAAACACTATAATTATTATGTTTTATTTTTTTATATAATTAAAAAATATTTATTAAATGTTAATAACTTATATTAAAGTCCTCATATCATTTGAAAATAAATTTTTCTAAATAATATTTCAATAAAAAATAAAAGTATGTTTTAACAATTTTATAAAATTTATTTTAAAATATAAATTTCAATTTTGATATCTAAACTTAAAAATTATGATTGAGTTAATTTTTTAATGTTCTCAGAAGTGGAATATTATGTTCAATAGTAAAAAATTATAATTTAAATGAATAGCCAATTTTTTACAATAATTACATAAATTATTTCATTCTATGATTGTTTTAAATGTATCATTAATTAAATTAAAATTTTATTATCCCACTTTATTTAATTGTAATTAAATTCATATTGAAATTTTATATTAAAAGGTTATATACTTGCAAAATAATTTCTCATTATAAAAATAAATTTTCATTGAATTTTCTAGTTTATTTTTAAATAAAATTTCACCACATTAATGAATAGAATATAGAAAAAGTTTTTATATGTTTTTATAAATAATAATTAATATTATATAATACTTTCAACAATATATTTGGTCATAATAAATAGAAAAAACAATAAAAATTAATTACAATGGTTATTGTTAAAATTTGTTTACCGAGGGATATAATAAAATGATAATGTGTAAAAAGACCAATATACTTGTCAAAATCCCATTTTATATACATTTTAGACCATATCTCATCTTATTTTATTATCGATCCATTTTTGATCCATTTAGATGTTTAAAACATGGGTTCGATTTTTTTATTTTCAAAAATTCCTCGTGTATCACATCCCCACATATAAAAGGCTACCCCTCTCCACTCAACCTCGCACATCTGAAACCCTTTGAGTATGCCAACACTTAAAATAATTTATACATTAAATATAATTACACATCTTATTATTTATATTTTGATTAGAAAATATATTTTGGAATTCATTAGTTTTAAATCTTAAGTAGTCCTCCAAAGAAGAGTTATAGTCTATAACCATGTTTTTTATATAATTTATCCCTCTATGTCATTAGAAACATATTGGGACATTCTAATATAATAAAATATTAATATAAAATATAAATAGATGAAATTAGGTAACTTTAATTAACTATATCTATATTCTATTTCATCAATTAGGAAACAAAACTATTGAACGACTGTACAGTGAACTACCACCAAATGAATAAATGAAATTTTATTCTAGATCAACCTCTAAAGATAAGATACAATTCTGGATTTAATATATTAATATTATATTAGTGGTATAATTTTACATTTTAAATTAAAATATCACAAAAACCTTCTAAAATTCAATTTTGTGGGAATATGATATCATCACTCTTGTGTGCGGTGGACTACCCCCTCACAACGCACTGAGATTCATTATTCACATACATATTATGTGTAAGATAATGATTCTAGGGTTAATGAACATATATGATATATGTTATATACAAAATAATCATTGAATTTAATATTTTATTTACCATTCATTTTTTTATCTGTCAAAATATTGGAAACAACAGTCATGCATACATATGACATACTATCTCTATGAAAGTAGTCATTAATTTTATATATATAATATTAATGGATTAATATATATATTTATATTTGGAATTTATATTTAATTTTTATCTTGTTTTAAATTCTACATATGGTGGAACCATGATCAATGTAAATTGAATAAAAATTCTAGACCAAAACATTCCTGAAAAATGTAGTAATTATTACACAGAAAGAGATTTTGAGAATGAATTTTTAATTTATTGGTAAAATCATAATAATTAAACCATGCATAGAATGATAAATATTATTAATCATCTCTAATATATTTATTAAAATATTATAATTTTTATATAGTAATATTACACATATATGTAATATATCAAGACATATGTTAATATATTTTTATATCACTTTTATTTACATGGGAAACATGTATTATAAACCAATTATTTCCATTCTTGGTGTATATAGTTTACATTAATTTCATTTATGATTCATAAAATGATGATTATGTTACATAAATATCTATATAATTATCTATCATTCTTGCGTGTTGGAATTCAAATGATACAAAAGTGATGATGGTATTATTGTAAAATCTCATCAGTTAGTGGGATTGTTTTTTATTATGCTTATAATGATGAGATTTTATGGACCACATCTCAAGAAAATAATTAATTTTATTAACCTATGTTTGTTTCATGGAATTAAATGTTATTATTTTGTATTTCATTTTTTGGGTAATCATGATTCAAGACAAACTTTTTATTATATTATACTATGGATCTTGAACAATGGAAACATCCTTATTCATTAAAACCGACAAACATTAGTGTTTTTTATATTTTATTGTGGATATTGACCAATGGAGACATCCTTATTAGTTTATTTAATGGTTTATTATTATTATTATTAATATAAAAACATCATTGTGAAACTCATTCCTTTTCCTCAGGTTATGAATTGATGAATTGATAAATGTTTTATGAAACCAATTTCATTCCACATGTTTTCCTACGATGAAATTTTTAATAAAATCATTTCCTTTATCATGTGTTTTAACATTATGAATTGTTTGTGATCATGTGGAAACTAATTTATTGATAATGAGATAGGTTGAATTGATACCTCCCTCCAATTCGTTTGGGTTTTTACATATAATGAGATCATTAATGGATACAAGACAATGTGCTAGATCAGTTATATGAAATAGAAGGATGTCCTTGATCCCCTATGGGGAATGTGTGATGATGTCTAACATATTATGAAATGAGAAACTAGTATATTTTTTGGATCTAATAAAATTTAATGGTCGTGGTTTATAACTATTTCGGAAAAATGGTTTCTATAATTTTAATAACTTCACACATATATGATACGAAATTATTGTTCATTAATTATTTATGATGAGTTTTCCACATTATATATTTTATAATTTGTAATTATAATGTTTTATTCCTTTAATTATGATAATGATCCATGATAGATTGGGTAAAACATTTTATATTATATCTATTATATCATACCCTCATTTTTATCTGGTTATATTTAATGATCATCTATTGTTATCTTTCATGGATACCCTAATCGAGATTCATTATTCAACCATTATTATGATTCCTTCAACTACGTTATAATATAATTTTAATGAAGTGTATCTTTTTGTAGAGTGTTGAATGAGAATATCATTATTTCTTATATTGTAGATATTTCACAAAAAATGGGATTATGTTACTAATCTCAAAAGACAGTAAACAATTTTAGTCTACAAGAATTTATTTTTGGAATGTATTGAATATAAATAAATTAATATTTAATGTATATGTATAAAATTCGGTGGTCACAATACTATTGTCTATTTTAGAGAGAAATTTGAATTATATGAAATAATTTTTTTTTCTACTTCATAAAAAAATTTAATTTGAAATTTCTTAAAGGGAGATGAAGACAAATGAAAAACCCAATAAAATGGAAAGAAATGGAAAAAAAATAACATAAAGGAAGAGTATGAGAGACTCGTAATAGATGATGATAAAGGTAAAATTAATGATAAGGAACACAACTTTTTGAACAACGAGTGGGAAATGACTCATTCTATTGAGATTTACATTATTGAGATAGTACACTAACTTCATGACCATTAATGTCCCATTTATAAATTATATTCATCATTAGTTCTTTTAATCATTACCTCTTCTCTATCAAAACATCCATATTATTTATTAATCTTTTTTATATTAACATTTCTCACATAGACTACTAGGATGTTATTAAATTAAATTTTCTAGAACCTCTTTGGTACTAGGGTAATGGTCGAAGGTAACTGTCGAATGGATCCAAAAGTACAATATGATTTATTTAATATTTTTATTTTCATTTACAAAATGCATTAGTTATATATTTTATTAAACAGTTAAAATTTAGATAATTCCCCTTTGTATAGTTGTGGGAGACACATAAATGACAATTATTGTTTACTATTAATGTCATTATTATTATCTCTATTTAATGGTTTATGTATTATAATTATTTTTTAATATAATGTAATTTTAAATCATGATATAATTTTTTCATAATATCACAAAAATGAAAATGTAAAAAATAATACATTACGATCCACTTAGGTTTTTTGAAACAACTTTAGCTAAATGGTTTTAGAGATATTTTTAGAATATTGGATAAGCCAACATATATTACATTTTTATAAATAATTTTTTTAATTATTTCACTATTTTATTTTTTTATTCTATGATTACATATGTTATTGGAAGTGGAAAAAGAGCATTGAATGAAAAACACTGGTTTTGAAATCATTGTATTTCTATTCATCTCATGTTGATCCGACTGATCATAAAATATTATATGAGGGACTTTAAGAGAAAAAATTGAATTAAGAACATGGATATGTTATTGTAGAGATGAATCATTAATATCTTTTAAAATTAGAAGTGCATTGGAAGTGAAATTATAGCGGTGGAGTAAGTGTGTTTTTATAACTACTGGGGAGTGGTATCTTTGAATATTGTATTTATTATTTTATTATTTAGCCCACTGAATATGAATAGTTCTAATGTATTTGAATATTATGATTTTTAGGATCATTTTCTCATGATTGTATTAAAAATATCATGATATTAGAAAAATTAGTATATATTTCATGATTCAACAAGAAGTGATATTTTACAAAAAAATCATTCTATTATACACTTCAAAATAATATTTTTATAGTATAAAAATTGAACAAATGATATTTTATAAATAATTTATTCTCCAAATTTAAACAAGACGATAATTTAATAAATAATTATTTTTTTTGTGAAAATTTTAATTTTATAATTTATTTTATTAGATTATAAACATAAAATATATTGTTTCCTATCAAATTATTAAATTATATTTCAATGGTTATATGTTAAAATTAATTAATAATGAAATCATGGATAATAAATTTTTAAAAACTATATTACATTTAATTGATTATTATTAAAGATTAAAAAATTGAAACAAAATTATGGTTACTCTATTTATCAAAAAATAATTTTGGAAAAAACATTTAATTTCTAAAATATATTTAAAGAACCATTTTGTTAAGTAAAATATATATTATGATACATTTATTTAAAAAAGTTATATGATAATTATACAACATATTTTTAAAAATATATATATTTTTAAAAATATATTTTAGTAATTAAATTGGTACTTTCTTATTGTTTGGATGGGAGAATAAGAAATAATACTTTTTTACAAAAAAATTTTATTAGACTTTTATATTTAACAAAAAAATAACAATCTTCCATTTTATTTTAATATTATTGTGAGAAATATTTTTTAAAGTATATGATAATATATAACCGCATTGTAAAATATTAGAGAAATGTCTGTAATTTGATGATGATATTCTGATTATCAACTATAAATCATTTTTCTATTTGTATATTTTCTCGTTAATTTATGGACACCAATATTCTAGATACAGAAAGATTATATCAGTATTTTATTATTACAGGAATTAAATATTTAGTGTTTCAGAAACTCATAATAATACTTTGTTTTTATTGGGATTTTTGTGAGTAACTAGAGGTGACCATATTTTAATTTACACTTATGTTTGTGAATGATAAAAATATAAAATCAATAAAGGGTTTTATTTAACAAAAAAACATGTCCCATATAATTGAGATGAGGTGGAATTTAGTAGGAATCATCTATATGAGAGATGAATTGAGATTCATTTACTAAAATTAAAATTTCATTGAAAATTCACATTCAAAAGTAAATGAAAATAATGAAATAATCAATGTGGTGGAAAAAAGAAATTAAGAATAAATATATTTTTTTGAATCAATTTGAAAATGTATGTTTAAGATAAATAATTAAAGACATCACATATATTTCCCTCTGATTTGAAAATAAATTTTTTAATAATGAAAAATAAATTATTATAATGATGTTAAGATAGAAAATAATAATGATAAAACTATAAAAGACTATTAGTAAATATCCATGATTACCCACTGGATATAGTCATAAACCTTAAGAAAAGTCAATGTAAAAATATATTAAAACCCAAAATTAAAAGAAATAGTGAAAATAAATCCCAATGAATTAACATTAAGAATAAAGAAAATTTTAAGGATCTATGGTATATGAAATATGTATGACATATATTTTGTAATAAGTATTATATTTTATCCCCACAACATTATCTATCTCAGGTTAAAGTGTAAAGATGCTACAATTCAATTACTCAAAAAAAAACATTAAGGTCATTTTGATACCAAATTATAGTTACTATTTGCACGTCCTTATACCACCACAATTCATTTATATATAATCAATAATAACAATTATAGATACCCTATAACTTAATATATAAACAATTGGATGTGGGCATGTCCCTATCCATCTAGAATTCATTAATTACATACAAGCTAAGGATTATGACAACCCAATGAAGGTGTTCTCTATTCCAATTTTTTAAATACAAGTTCAAAGGATAAGGAATTACAAAGATAAATAACAAATCAAAAAATATTAAATCTAATCCTATATAAAAAACTAAAAACACCTAACCCCATATACAGATAAAAGTGGGTTAAAATGAATCTATACATATACACTAAATCAAACCAATATCTAATATTATACCCCATGTAACCTAATTAATAACTGATACCCTACCTTCCATAAATACTTAATCCAAAAATGTAACGCCCCAACCCCAGTTACCCAGAGTTGGTGTATTATCACATAACATTTTCTTGATATAAGGAATCATATCCCGAATGACTGATCGGTGTAGTAGGATTGGAAGTACTAGATAGACTCGTAAATTTTACATTACATCATGAAATAAAAACATCAAAAACATCTTGTCCCCTTTTTAAACACATTTATATCCATAGACTATCCATACATGTCAACCATAATATACTTCTTCATATCCAGGGAAATATAAAACAAAGAATGGGGTGAGCTCAGATGCTCAGTAAGGATAACAATATAGCACAAACTTTCATAAATAAGAATAAACATTTAAGGAAATGTATAAGACTAAAAAAACATTTTACACATAAACTTCAACATAATATGGCAATGATAAAATCAAATAATGACATTTAAATATTCCCGTGGATTTTATAATAGTATAATAATCACATGCCATATTAATAGCTACATTCAAAATGATGGAATGCATAATGCCAGACTTCATAACTAAATAGTTAAGGCATTGTGCCAAGACTAAAAATGATATTTTGTCAAGGTCTTGTTCCATGACACTAGTTTCTCACATGAGTCCTACCGATGCATCAATGAGCTATATTAGGCTCTACCTATCACTTCATAAGTCCAATTCATTCTTAATATGAAAATGTTTGAAACATAATATGAATATTCATATTAAAAATTGCATATGAAATTCCAATATTTTAACCATAAACCATGAATGGTATAAAAATAGCACATCAAAAGTCAAACATAACTCATTAAAGAAATGGATTATTGTATTATAATAGATCATTCTAAATTGTTAATATTGATGGATATTGATAGATGAAAATAATCATCAAACTATTTGAGAGAATATCCCCCATTTTCTTGAAAACATTTAAAAGTCACACTATTTATCAACAAGCCTTCTAAAATAGATTTTCAAATCAAAGTGTCTCGTACCAAATTGAAACTTTTAAAAAGAATTTTAATTTTAAACCAATAATTTACATATAAATTAATCCATTAATCCTTTTTTAAAACATGGACATTAATGAGAAAGACTTAGAATAAAAAATATATAAAACATTTGAAATGATATTTTAGTTAGATTTCATAACAAAAAGGGAGACACATGAATAAAAATAATTGCATTAATCAAAACATTATAATATCATGAGAAGAAAGGGATTCATGATATACTATGTCAAAGTACATTATATATACCATATAAAAGTGAATTGGCATATAACAACAAAGAAGTCTCAATGGAATGTAAATTGAGATAAAATCTCTTATAAAGACTGAATCCTTATGTTAAGGATAATTCAACGATATAAATAAGTATGAAAAATATAAATACACTCAATATGATTTTATATTAAGTTTAAATTAATCAGATGATATTCACCCATATTCCTGTAAAAAAACATCAATGTATTAGATGTTTAACTCATTAAATGGATATTGAGTTAAAAATACTCTTACCAAGTTCATATCAATGACATGAGAATTTATCAATGGAGTGATTATTTGTATAAAAATTATATCCACATAAAGGGGAGTGAAAAATAGTTCACAAATACTAAATAGTGATTCCACACATAATCTTGGAGAAAAATTATCAATGAAGTACGTGTAATGCCCAAAGAGTGGAAATTGAAATTTGAAATTCCCATACTGATATTGTAACTTTTGATACATACACCTCAAGAAAGAAGTATCATACAAAAAAGATGTCAATACCCATATATTAATTTATATTAAAAAAATAATACAATCACCGTAATTACAAACTCTACACAAAAGGAAATAGTGGCCAATTGAGCATGAATCTCACGGGAATAAAATTGAGATGAAAAACCCTTAATTCTTTATAATCAATCAAGTCATGTGAACAAATGTTAATAACCACCAAATGAATCATATAATTACATTAATATAAAGTGAATCATGATAATATATATCAAATGGAAGTACACAATACACCACTTGCAATAAATAAGTAGGGAATAATAGAAATCTCACAGACTTAAAAGTGAGATAAGAAACCCCTTACCATATACTTTTCATTGGTCAAGGGTATGTCAACCTCCTATATAATGTTGAAATAATTATTATTAAATTATAAAATAACCATATACATTAATATGATATCAAATATGATATTCTAATATTGCTTTGTTAATGATATTTCAGTAGTATCATCGTTTTAGGTTTTAACTGATTCGTTTTCCTCTATATTCTACATTATGTAAGTAATGTTTGTTATGGATAGGATGTATCTTATTCATATTATGAATTATATTAAGTCTAAAAACATTATTTGTAATCATCAAATTAAAATTATTCTTGAATAGATACGATGGGTAATGAATCTCATCACGTTCGTGGAGACTGTAATCCGTACGTATGCATGACTAACAATATCATTTTTTGATATTAAAATCTTATATAATTGGATTTTATATCATATAAATAATAACTATATTGTTATATATAGATATTAAATCATTTGATCTCATTATTATACCCATCCATGTTATGATGTGTTTGAATAACAAACTACACCATGACATGGAGATGGTAATCCGTACGTACACAGTTACTGTGACTTTATCGTTTATAGAATGGATAGAATAATGAATATGGTTGTACCATTTTTATAATAACAACACAGTATGTAGAAGATACAGGAGTTATTATTCTATAATTTAATCCACAATGAAAGAGGAAGTGGAAGAAGAAAATAACATGAAAGAGGTGATCAAATATTTACCGCTTCTTCGACATATTCCTTTTTATTTGTTAAAAAGGGATCCATAGGATGGCTTTCTGACTAAAGGAAGGATACTAGGATGAATGGAGGATAGTTGGGAGGATATTTGGCCAGGGTTTGGCAGATCTAAATGGCTTTTATGTTGTGAATTTGAGAGAAGGGGAAGTGCCCATTTATAGGAGGGGTGAGGGGCACCTTAGAAAAAGATTGAAATATTATTATATAATAAAATATCTTTAGGTTTCCAATGGATCAAAAATGATTTATTTAAAGTCTAGTTTAGGTATGGGTCTAAAATATCACAAGAAAAAGGTTTTCGACTGGTTTGAATCATTATATTAAACTTATCTCTTAGATTTAACTCTTAGTAAAATAGTTTGACATTTATCATATCTCATTGTATTTTAGTATTATATGGTTAATAAAAATACCTAAAACATAAAACATATCCACAATTGGTAAATTAATGATACAACTATCATTATATAAGTCTTTTGCCCTATCCTTATGTTTTTAGGATTATTATATCGTCTAATAATATTGATTTTTTTAAAACTCATTTAGGTCAATGTTGACATTATTTAATAATTGATTTTTGTTAAAGTCCTAAAAACTTTTATACTTCAAAATTAATACATTCAATCACCCATAAAATTTTATATTAACCTATAAAATTATTTTAATTCATTATAAGTCTGAAATTATATTTATTTGGAAATTTATAATATCAATTACTTTAATCTTTCATTAATATGTTAATTCTGCATTATCATTGTGTCATAAATAAATTTAAATATTTAATGTAAAAAATTATAAATAAAATACCATTATGTTGGAAATATTTTTAGATTTCTAATTAATATTTATAGTCAAATTTATCTTGTCTTAATCTCTGTACTAAAAATGGTTTTGTTATTAAACATTGAATTTAACACTTTTAACTATTCATTGAATTAAATAATAATAAATGTCATAATATATTAAAAGTGAACCTAAAGGATCATAATTTATTCCTAAGGTTTTTCTTATTCTAATTAAACTATCCAATATAATTAGGACATTTTTAGGGTAATAATAATATCATTTTTACCCTTAATTACCTTATTTACTTTTAACCGTGGTAAATAAAAGTAAAAACTTACAATTCAAAAAAAATTATTTTCATCATATTGAACCACATTTAACTTACTGATATCAACTGTGTCTCTTGTATTTTTGAAATTCTACTCACAGAAGTGTTATGATTATGTTTTAGAGAAATTTGCAAAAGCTCCTACTTTGTGTGTAAAAGACGGTAAAATGTTCAATAAAGTTTTATATATCTAAACTTATTAAAAAATGAATCCAATGAATTATGATGAACATATTTAGTTATTATTTATCTATTTTGTCCAAAAATAAATTATAATAAAATAACTAATTATTTATATGAAAATTTTATTTAAACCAATAACATAGTGTTTTTTCACTATTCATCAAAAATTGCAAGTTTCCAGAAAAATACCAAAAAATTATCCTAAGATAATTCTGATTTTATAAATTCAAAAATTAATTCTATTTTACTAGATTTTAAACATAGAATTTTCATTAATTAATTTAAAATTAATTCCTGTTGACAAAACTGAAAAGCGGGTTTTTAAAAAGTGAAAACTATCAATAGATTGACACGTGTTTATGTTAACTTTAAATGTGAAATTAGTTATAATGTAATAAATTGTATTAAATGACAAAAAAATAATCCAATTATACTTATAAAACATTTAATTACATAATTTAACACTATAAATTATTCAGATTAAAAAAAGTTGGTTTCAAATAAAATTTATTATTTTTCAGTATTCATCAAAATATACAGGTTATCAGAAAAGTACCAAAAATTAATCCAAAATAAATTTTTATGTACTGATTCTAATGAATAATTTAATTTCATTAAATTGAATATATAAATGTATCAAATATTGGTATTGAAATGGGTTTTCAATTAAAAGGTGGTAAAATTCCATTTTTTGGGAAAACACTTCTTCTATCTGGAAAAAATGAATACGTTCTTATATTATGTCTATGAAACACATAATATGGATTCTAAAATTATATAGAGTGTATAAAATTCCAAATTTGGTTAATACTTATCCATAAACACTCTTTAATAGCTAGTTGTGTATGTCGTGGTGCGCTCGAACTCGCTGTTGCGTGTAGCGCAAACTATTGAATTTAAAGAAAATAACAAACTATGAAATCATGTGGTGTTACATTCTTCCCCCTTTTGGAAATTTCGTCCTTGCCATTTTAAAATTGGGAATGGGAACATTATTAAAATTCCCACATCGGAAAAATATTCAATAAAAATATCTCTTTAAAATAAATAAAGAGAAGTACAAAGGTCACCCGAAATAACCCATTATAGGATTCCATGTATAAAAACATGGATATAGAAGATAAACTAAGTGACATGTTCTGGTGGAGAGTGGTGGAAAACAAGATCAGGATAATGTTAACAATAAAAAAACCACAAACTTGTGATGGGATAAAGGGACATTAGTTTCCAAGTAGGATAAGTAAAGAAATAACATTTTTTGTTTTATTTTCGGTTTCATAATGTTTAGGAATTTATTTATTAGATTGACAAATAAATAAAGTGATATAATAACTTTTTATATTGTTTTTTATCATTTAATTAATTTCTAACACTAAATCATCTTTTTTTTCAAATGATAAGTATTCAAGAGTACTTGGTCACACTTGAAGTGATAGAATCAACTTCTAGAAATTCACATAATCTGCAAAGGAAAAACTATATATATTTACCTTGTCTTTAGAGATTAAGTAATACCAAAATGGTCATTACAAGATCAGATAACCCCAAAAAAGTTTAATACTTTATAGAATGAAATACTAATCATAATTTCTAATGTTTAACCAACAATACCCAAAGTTCAATAAATACCATTAAATAAACAATTGTCCTTAAAATCCATCAATACAATCCAAACAAATATTGAAAACCAGAACATAGAACACTTTGATTACATATTATACCACATTAAATTGTATCTCCAAATAACAAAGACTACTGACGCACGCCTGTCGCGGGGCGTGGCAAAACAATTATTTCCTAAGTTAAAATGTAGTAATGTGGTTGACCTAGGATGTCTTCCGAAGAGGAGTGCACACAAAATGAGTTGTCACTTTAAAACGGGGGTAAAAATGTTGTGAACGGAAATTTGAAATTCAAATGATTGAAAAACAATGAAATTTAAAAAGGGTGATTAGGTCGGGGTCGGTTTCCTAATTATAATGCTATCCTTGTTCAATTTAATTCAAACCTCTTCTTCTTAGTTGATTAAAGTGAGTTTCCACAATCGTTTCCTCTCACTTCCTTGGTGAAATTATTATTGTGAGAGAAAACCTTACCAAGATCTCGGTTTGGTCAACTCTCCTTCCATGTGTAAAATAGTTGTATTGAATATCCTTAATTGAAATGGGCAATTCCCGATCGGGTTTTGTTTATCCCAAACAATCAACAACATTCACTACACCTTTTACACGTACTGACGATCGTCGAGTACTTCACCACTAATTCCTAGTTTATTCCATCGTATATAAACCAGAAATTAGTGGAGGGAGATATTGATTATTTTACCAAGGCAAAAATAAATAACGGAATTAATATTCAAGAACGATCGCACTTGATTATAAAATCCGCTATAAGAATTTGAAAACAACTTTGAAGAAGAAAGAAATTTATTCAATTGTGTCCAAGAACTCAAGCATTACAATGTAGAAAACCAACCCTTCCCCAATCACTTCAAATGTTTACCCCACCATGGTAAGGGTAATCGAGTTGAATGGGGAAGAAGAAGGCATTACAAAACTATGAAAAAGAAAATAAATAAAAGAGAAAGCCGAAAAGTTCTCCTTCTTGGTGTCCCGGAAGGAATGGGATGGAGATGGATGGCTTGAGAGGGTGGAGCTCTCCTCCTTTTATAGACAGAATTCTTCACCCGACTGTCGACGCGTTTTATCCCCATTAAATGACATCTTCACGCGTTGGGCCCTTCTTGAATGTTGTTCATAATTCCCTTGGCCGTGTCCTCTCAAAATTGCAGCGGATTTGGACATGTATTCCGAGAGTTATGACCGTTTTACTATGAGCATTTATTCTGTCTAGTCAGACTCTCCAAAACGACATCCGCCGGATTAAGGTGCTTTAATGGCCCCATAAACGGCCAATTCACTCGGGGCTTCCTTCATAAAAGATTCTCCCAAACTCCTTTCGCGTCCACCCACCGAATTTCACAAGCTTTGGGCCCACATTGGTCGAGTTATGGATCCCACATCAAAACTAGGCAGAACTGAAAACAGTTTTCTTGAGCCAACTTGTGAGCTTTTTGGAGCTTCCATATGGCCGATTCAGATTTTGGTCCAATTATATTACATGAATCCCTGGATGTGTAGAATCTGAAAAAGAAAGAATTTCGCAATTTGGATCAGTGTATATAATTTTATGTCCAATATACCGAAATAATTTAAAACTGTTAAAAAATCCAAAATGGCTAATTTTTACAATTCAGCTCAAAATAACACCATTATCATAAAAATGAAACAATTCATCTTAGAAGAACAATTTTGTGGGTTTAAAACAATGATATTCAATATAAATTAATTGAAAATATTTGCTCTATCAATTCCCCCACACTTAGCACTTGGACTCCTGGACAAGTAAAAATCAAATCAAATCAAAATCAAAACACATATCAATGAGATCAATCAAATCAATTTCAAGAAACAAAAAGATATCATGCCTCATCAAAAACTGTTATTTCAAGTTCTCCATTTATGATTTTAATATATTTCCACTTCATTTCTTATCCCATGCACACAAAACACCTACCTCACATGAATTTTCTCTCATCTCACAAATGTAAAGGCTGAACAAGGTTTTTCTCATCCAAACTCACACAAGAGTCACCATAGCTTTGATAAATTCCTAATTCTCCACCCGATGTGAGTCAAGAACATGTGTTTCTCATGAGGACTTTTCAGGGTTGTTCTGTGGCTTCCGGTTGGTAGGATTTAGATGTTAAAAGTTCTGAGGCCAAAAAAGGAAGGCTTGGCTCTTATTGAAGCAAAATTACAAGATTCCAGTTTTCACTCAAATATGGTCTCCTTCACTTCCCCTTTGTTGAAAATAGGCTCCATCATCATTCAATCAGCTCAGCAGCAAACATTTCAATCTTTTCAAACATGATTTTTTTAAAGCTCCAGATAGGCACAACTTTCTTTTTACATTGGAAGCTCCAGAAAGGCACAGCTTCTCTTGTCATAAAAGCTCCAGAAAAGGCACAGCTTTCAACAGAATAATTTTTCAGCATCACACACATCTCTTCCACAATTTATTTTCCACCCAAAGTATAACCAAATGAGGTATTACACCACAAGACATCTTCCCCCACACTTAAGTTCAACAAGATCATGCAATTTTACTTCAAGAGCAGGTATGATAGGGAAAATTGTCTTGTAATGTGGCTAACCTAACAGGCAATTCATGGATACTAGGGGCTACAATGAAGGATAAATGTAATGGTGGGCCATAATGAAAAGGATTATTTTGAAAAGGGGGCTTCAAACAAAATAAGTGCCTCAATCATTTAAAACACACGTACCCCAACCCTCAAGTTTTGAAAGGAATAAATCAAATTCTGGTTAAAGCAAGCATGGTCTGGTTCTCTCAAGAAATGAGGTGAATGAAAAGAATATGACAAAAATGGTTCAGAAGCCTCACAGGAAAGTTATTTCAATGATATAGACAGTGAAATATGGCATGGGATTTAAAAATCAGTGTACTTTTCATGAATTTCCAAATGATTTGAACTTGAAACAAAGTTATTTCAGCATTCATTTAAGCTCGGTTTCATGAAATAGATTGGTTCACTCATTGACATGGGTTTTGATTATGGTATTGATAATCTTTTCAGCTCAAAAGTTTCAGAAACACACCAAAAATTGAAAAATAAACACACAAAAATTTGAAAACACACAATTTTTTTTTATTTTTGAAAAAAAAACATCAAATAAAAATCCTATACTACAAAGGTTCCCTCCCCCACACTTAAACGATGCAGTGTCCTCGATGCATTCAAGTGGATTTAACATGTGAGCCAATTTTCAAATTAATCAAAACATCCAGAAAGTGTGAAAGAGAGGTACAACCTGATTTATTCATAGTGCAACATTGAGTTAAGCTCCTAAGTGTTTCACTTTGAAAACCTACAAATAAAAGAAGAAAAGTAAACATAAGATATTTATTGAAAGAAATAAAATTAGAAGTAGGATGAGAATAGAAGGATAAAACTTGGTTTAATCCCCCAAGTGGGCCCTGGGTTTTGACTGCCTCCAGAGGGGCAGTTGTAATTGATTATCCCCAATCTGATGGTGGATGAGGTTTCTTTGATTTGAACCACCACATGTGGCTCTTCCCAGCTTTCATTTCATTGTTCTTGTTGAGGAGGACTCCATAGATAGAGTACACCAGATCCACCCCCTTCTCAATGTGGTACACCGTGCATGGTGTGGGTAGGATGAAGTACAGAGCCTCCTCCTTCTTGGGTTCCGCATGAACAACATCATCTTTAATCTCTAGTGGTTGATGAAGGTATGATACATCTGGGGAAAAATCAAAGGGAATGTCAGAGTTTAATTCTATTTGAAAAAAATTAAAGCATGAAGAATCAATATCATATTCTTCTCTTTCAAAGTAAGTATCTTGTGTCTCATTTTCTACCAAAAAATCCACTTTGATCTTCTCTTGTGCTCCCTCCATTAAATGTTCAACAGGTTTGGGGAGATCTAGATGTTTCTCTTCAGATGCATATTCTCCCTCCAAGGAAATACAAGTGTTGGATGAATCTGAAAAATTAAAACAAGGGGAGGTAATACTCAATTTAGTATCAACAAAATCAAAAGATAATGAGTTTATGAAAAGATTAACTCCCTGATCTTGTTTGGCTTCAATTGGTTCTTCAATGGGAGGTGGCTCTTGAAGTTGAATTTTCGTAGATAGAGGTAGATAGTCAGACTCCTCTATCTTCTCTTCAAATTCCACTGATTGGTTGGTTTCTTCCTTCAATGTTGCTGAATCATCTACATTATGAGGAATAGTTGGCTCAAGAAGTTCCTCGCACTCATTCCAGAAGTTATCCAGATCGTTTTGATCTCCCATATGTATTTCAATAGCTAAATCTTCTTCGTCAATCTTATCCAACATTGATTGAGATGGGCTCAATGGATCTTCTTTTAATTTCATCAAGGCCTCCATGGGTTCTTCAACTTGAAGGATTTGTGAGGATAATTCTTCCATAAATTGTTCTGGTTCTGGTTCTGGTTCTTGTTCTGGCTCCAGTTGTGGATCCTGGGATGCATGTACTTGTTCCGCTATCCACTGTATTGAGGTCTCTAGGTTTTGAACTTTTTGACTAATTCTTTCAAATTGGGATTCAATATCCTTGTGAACTTCTTCTTCTTGGTGTTGTACATTGATCATTTCTGGATAAAAATCTGGAAAATACTCCTGAAGTTCAATTAATTCTTTTGCCAAACCCTCCAACACTGGGTATTCGAGGTTCTCTTTAAGGTTTTCAATGAGATCCTTGATTTCTTCCTCTATGATGATTTTGATTCGAGCTCCTCGAATTTGTCTGGCCAAGAAAGAAACTTTATAATCTATAGACCAAGGTGACTCAATAATTGGTTCTCGCACTGGTGGGTAATTGTTCCATGAATTAAAAAAATAATCATTTGAAAACAACATGGTAAAAGATTTTTTTTTAATTGAAAAAGTCAAATATTAACAATTAGTTTGTGGCACTACCTCCCCGGCAACGGCGCCAAGTTTGACGCACGCCTGTCGTGGGGCGTGGCAAAACAATTATTTCCTAAGTTAAAATGTAGTAATGTGGTTGACCTAGGATGTCTCCCGAAGAGGAGTGCACACAAAATGAGTTGTCACTTTAAAACGGGGGGTAAAAATGTTGTGAACGGAAATTTGAAATTCAAATGATTGAAAAACAATGAAATTTAAAAAGGGTGATTAGGTCGGGGTCGGTTTCCTAATTATAATGCTATCCTTGTTCAATTTAATTCAAACCTCTTCTTCTTAGTTGATTAAAGTGAGTTTCCACAATCGTTTCCTCTCACTTCCTTGGTGAAATTATTATTGTGAGAGAAAACCTTACCAAGATCTCGGTTTGGTCAACTCTCCTTCCATGTGTAAAATAGTTGTATTGAATATCCTTAATTGAAATGGGCAATTCCCGATCGGGTTTTGTTTATCCCAAACAATCAAGAACATTCACTACACCTTTTACACGTACTGACGATCGTCGAGTACTTCACCACTAATTCCTAGTTTATTCCATCGTATATAAACCAGAAATTAGTGGAGGGAGATATTGATTATTTTACCAAGGCAAAAATAAATAACAAAATTAATATTCAAGAACGATCGCACTTGATTATAAAATCCGCTATAAGAATTTGAAAACAACTTTGAAGAAGAAAGAAATTTATTCAATTGTGTCCAAGAACTCAAGCATTACAATGTAGAAAACCAACCCTTCCCCAATCACTTCAAATGTTTACCCCACCATGGTAAGGGTAATCGAGTTGAATGGGGAAGAAGAAGGCATTACAAAACTATGAAAAAGAAAATAAATAAAAGAGAAAGCCGAAAAGTTCTCCTTCTTGGTGTCCCGGAAGGAATGGGATGGAGATGGATGGCTTGAGAGGGTGGAGCTCTCCTCCTTTTATAGACAGAATTCTTCACCCGACTGTCGACGCGTTTTATCCCCATTAAATGACATCTTCACGCGTTGGGCCCTTCTTGAATGTTGTTCATAATTCCCTTGGCCGTGTCCTCTCAAATTTGCAGCGGATTTGGACATGTATTCCGAGAGTTATGACCGTTTTACTATGAGCATTTATTCTGTCTAGTCAGACTCTCCAAAACGACATCCGCCGGATTAAGGTGCTTTAATGGCCCCATAAACGGCCAATTCACTCGGTGCTTCCTTCATAAAAGATGCTCCCAAACTCCCTTCGCGTCAACCCACCGAATTTCACAAGCTTTGGGCCCATAGTGGTCGAGTTATGGATCCCACATCAAAACTAGGAAGAACTGAAAACAGTTTTCTTGAGCCAACTTGTGAGCTTCTTTGGAGCTTCCATATGGCCGATTCAGATTTTGGTCCAATTATATTACATGAAGCCCTGGATGTGTAGAATCTGAAAAAGAATAAATTTCGCAATTTGGATCAGTGTAGATAATGTTATGTCCAATCTACCGAAATAATTTAAAACTGTTAAAAAATCCAAAATGGCTAATTTTTACAATTCAGCTCAAAATAACACCATTATCATAAAAATGAAACAATTCATCTTAGAAGAACAATTTTGTGGGTTTAAAACAATGATATTCAATATAAATTAATTGAAAATATTTGCTCTATCAACTACTCTTAAAGACACATACACAAAATTAATTAACCTAATCACATATTCTCTCAGATAGGTTAATAATTTCCATAAATAACCCAAATAGATATAAATACACAATAGAAACATAGATAAGAATCCACTATTAGTCTTGAAATGTAATCCCGTAGTATTCAATTTTACTTAGGCATATAGTATTCCCAATAGAGAAAATGTCTTCCAAAATAATATTTATCAATTAATCACCAAATCATTTTCCTATACTAAGGATATACATTTGATAATACATAAGATCCAAAATTAACTTATTATTGATCAATTAAATATGGTTGTGGTAAATCTCAATCACACTATGGTAGGTAATAAATATCAATCACAATATGGTTGTGAGTTCGATTCTTGTAGCTTGTTCTGACGCGAAGGGTCATCACACGTTCTCTGTGTTTTCCATTTTCCAAAACAATATTTTTTAATGTTCCAAAAAAGAGATAAAATCCAAAACATAACTATGAAATAATTTCACCACAAATGTTATCTCATACCTCACATTTTCATCCCAAAATTTAATAACTTGTAATTGCCTCAAATTCAAGGATCATATAAACCAAAATGGGTATTTATATCTTTATCAACCATAGAAAAGACAATTCCTCATAAAATATCATTTTCACATAACGAGCTTCATGGTTAAACATACAAGACAAAATTATTCCAATTTAATCCCATAAACAAAGAGCAGTACTACTTTTAATCATTCCACCATTCATTTTTATCCAAATAGTTTCTTCTTTGACCATGTGGTTGCCCTATAGAATAATGCATTCACTCGGGAAATTTACATATCCCTAAATATACAATGAATGACTGTAGATGGATTCTTTTTTATCTTCATCATTTGAACTCCTCATTTTTCCTCTGCAATTATTTAATTTATGTCCTTTTTTAGAACACATAAATCATTTTTTTGTTCCATTGAGACACTTACCTAGGTGTTTATTTGTACATTTCTGGCAAGATGGAAATTGAGATTTCTTTTCTCCATGGTCTCCACTACTGGGGCTCTTATAATTCACCACCTTTATCTTCTATGTTGAGTTTGATAGTTGGTTAATATATATGTTGTTGATCATATTTTTTGGAAAACTATTCCGACAAGAACATGATATCTTTTCCCCCTATCAACATTCCATTTTGTTGCTCATTTCCACTACCATTACCACCTTGTATAACATGTTCATTGTTACTATGACATCCTTGGAATCCATCCATTGATTGACACAAGAAAGTATTGTGTGAGTTATAAAATCATTTATAGAATATCATTACACATTATTTTCTATCTAAAAAACCTTTATATTAACCATGGTTATTTATTCTCTACTTATATGAAAATTATTCAAATCAGTTTGTAAGGAAATTTGAATTATCCAAAGCATATGCCCCAGGAGTTTCATTACCAAGAGTGCAGCAAGGCCTGTGGTCATGTACCAAGATACCCCCTGTCAAGCCCGAATCATCTTTTCAGAGTTTTCACTCATAGGTACATCTGTGCCAGATCTTCCTTTACCTACTCGTATCCAGATACATATGTATTGCTTGGAAAACCCACATAAGATTTACATTACCAATATTCTTGGATGTTATTATGTACTATTCCTCAAGTTCTGTCTTCGGGTGGTGTTTTCTTATTAATGTTTTTTTAAATCTAGATTCCATGTTTTTTAGTAAACTGTTTCTAATAGAAACTGTAACACCTCGACCCCAGTTACCCAGAGGTGGTTCATTATTACATAACATTGGCATCATACAAGTAATCATGTCATGAAATACCAAACAGTTTATTAGCCTTGGAAGTACTAGATTTAGTTATAAGCATTACATACATAATGAAATAATAATTTCAAAAACATTTTTTCCGCTTTTTTAAACTGACTTATATCCTTTCCCTATCCCTTCAGGTCAACCATAAAATACAACTTCATATAATGGGAAAAAATAGAATGGGGTGAGCATAGATGCTTTTTAAAGATGAAAATATAGCAGAAAATTTCATAAATAAGCATAAACATTTAAGGCAATGAATAAGACTAAAACAAAAGCCTTTTAAACATAAAATTCAACATAATATAGAAAAGATAAAATCATATAATTCCATTTACATATTCCCATGGATATTCAACAAGTCAAATAATCACATGCAATATTAATTTATTCATTCATAATTATGGAATGCATAATGCCAGACTTTATAACCACATAGTCAAGGCCTTATGCCAATACTACAAATATGATTTTGTCAAGGCCTTATGCCAAGGAATCGGTTTGTCTCATGAGTCATACTGATGAATCAAAGAGTTATCGCATGATCCACCATCACTTACTAAGTCCAATTCATTATTCATATTAAAATGGTTGAAAAATCATTTGAAAATTCGTATTAAAACTAGCATACAAAATGTCAATATTTTGACCATAAACCATGAATGATATATAAATAGCACATCCAAAGTCAAACATAACTCATTAAATAATATATAAAAGATTTTATTATAATAGTTCAACCTCAATAGATAACAATGATCGATAATTACATATAATAAAATAATCATCAAAACTATAGGAGAGAAATATCAACCTTTTTCTTGAAAACATTTAAATGTATCAATATTTATCAAGAAGCCGTTTAAAATATATTTTTGTATCAAAGTGTCCCATACCAAATTGAATTTTCTAAAAGGAATTATAATTTTCAACATTAATGTCCATATAAATAAATCTGTAAAAAAATTTTAAAACATGGGCATTAATGAGAAAGATTTAGAATAATAATTCTTTAAAATAATTAAAATGATTTTTTAGTTAGATTTTCTAAACAAAATAGAGACACTTGAATACTAATATTTTAGGTAATCAAAACATTATAATATCATGTGAATAAAGGGATTCGTGATATACTATGTCAAAGTACATTATATATATCATATAAATGTTAATTGGAATATAATGACAAATAAGTTTCAATTGAATGTAAATTGAGATGAAATATCTTATAAAGACAGTATCCTTACGTTAAGTATAATTCAACAACATAATTTTGTGTTAAAAATATAAATACACTCAATATGATTTGATATTCACTGTAAATACATCATTGTACATTCACACATATTCATGTAAAAAGAACACTAATGAATTGGATGTTTAACTCAATAAATGGAGATTGAGTTAAAATTACTCTTTTCAAGTTCATATCGATGACATGAAAATTTATCAAAGGCTTGATTATGTGTATCAAAATTATTTCCATATAAATGGGAGTGTAAATTAGTACACAAATAATAAATAGTGACTCCAAACATATTCATGGAGGAAAATAATCAATGAAGTATGTGTAAAGCCCAATGAGTGGAAATTTAAATTTGAAATTCCTTTACTGATTTTATTACTTATGAAACATACACCCCAAGAAAGAAGTTTCATAAAAGGAATATTTAAATAACCATAATTTAATTTATATTAAAAAAAGAATACAATCATCGGCAGTACATACTCCACACAAAAATAAATAGTGGCCAATATAGCTTGAATCTCAAAGGAATAAAAGTTAGATGAAAAACACTTACATCATTGTAATCAATTGAGTCATGTGAACATAAGTTAATAACCACAAAATGAATCACACAATAACATGAATATAATGTGAATCATGATAATATATATCAAATGGCATTACACAATACACCACATGAAATAAATAAGTGGCGAATAATGGAAATCTAACAGAATTAAAAGTGATATAAGAAGCCCCTAACATTTTAATTTTCCTTGGTCGAGGGTAGGTCATCCTATTATATAATAGTGAAATAATTTTTATTAAATTATAAAATAACAATATACATTAATATGATATCATACATGATCTTCTAATATTGATTTTTAATGATATTTTAGTAGTATCATCGTTTGAGGTGTTTCCAGATTCATTTTCTATTATATGCTTTGTTACGTAAGTAATGTTTGTTATGGATAGGATGTATCTTATTAATATTCAGAATGATATTAAGCCATTAAAAACAATATTTTTATCCATAAAATAAAATTGAGTCTTGAATGGATACGATGGAAAATGAATCTCATCGTGTTCGTGGAGACGGTATTCTATATGTACGCACGAGCGACAATACCATTTTTTTAACAACCCATACTTTACATACATTTTTATTACTTCAAAAATGAAGCAAAATTATTACAACATATAACAAAACCATGAATGGACCGTATTGGTATAGTGTCTTTAGAAACTGGAAAGCATAATCAACTGGTTGATAAAGCATCTACATTGCCTCTCATTTATTTCATCATATCTAGAGTCCCTTTTTGGCATATTCTACTTAATAACCTTCTTCCTGACCTGGGGAAATAAAACATACAAAAGGGTGAGCTCAAATGCTCAGTAAGGGTAAACAAAAGAAATATCAATCACATCATATACATAAGCACATAACTTTTGGAAATCTTAACCATCAAAAGAGATCATAAATTCATAACATCTGATAAATCATAGTAGTGAAATGTAATCCCAATAATCACAACATAAAACATGAAACATTGTGTCATACACACATACTCATTTAGAATCATCCCTTGTTAGTCATTACTCATTTCCAAGACTATCTTAGTGGACAAAGTCCACTTCTGAACCGAGTTCACTCCTCGTTTTAGTCCTGTTTCACTGAATCAGTTTAACCTGCCGTTCCAGCCATGTCTATATCATGAGAAATAAAATCATTACCCAATGAATTGGATGGAGATATACGTCCCACCCATCTCATAATGATACCATTATTATGTGTTCCACAAAATCATAAACCATACATCATAGCATAACCCATGTAATAAAAATGGGAATCTTAAACATCATGACATCATTAAACAATTCATATAAGATAAAGGAATTCATAAATATAATTCCATCACAACATAATCAAATCAGTGTAATAATATGGATAGAAATAGAACCCTTTATTATCTTAGATGGAAAATAATTTTTATAAAACACTTGAAATCCATTCTTGAGGAAAATATCTTTTTTGCTTCAAAAACACTTTTCATTTCTTAACATGTCGTACAATTTCTAAACTAAAATAAGTTGATTAAAAATAAACATGAAAACTTGTAAAGGATTCTTTTTGGGAATAATGTTTTAAAAATCCATTCATGTAGTATAAGTTAAAAAAACATTCTTCGTACTTTTGTCGGAAAAGTGAAAAAGTACCTCGTACAAAAAACGACAGAAGATTCCTTTCATATCCTTTACTAAAAACTCACCAAAAGGTAAAATTGGATTTAAAAAATTGTAGGTGAATGGAAATAATAATACATATTGAGGAAACATGGATGTGGATGATAAAATACACCCCAGTAAATACAAAAGTATAAACAATCTCGGATAATAGTGAGATTGTGATATTCCCCTTACCTTAGGTCCGATTTGCCTCGTAAGTGTCCGAACCTCCTTTATAATGACTTAAATAATGTTATTGACTTATTCCAGAAACAGAATTATTGTTATGATATCATATATGGTCATATTATTATCTTCTTATTAGTAATATTTAATTACAACTTGTTATTTGGGTGTTTATTACTTTTTGTTGTTATGCGTGTTTTGTCGAATAAATTATAATTCTTTTCTTTAGGTTATATTTACCTCATTTCCAGAATCTTATTAGTGTAATATATATCATATTCATTCATTCAATTCATTTATATAATCATTATGCAATGAAGATCATGTAGAACGAGTCGCATCACATCGTGGAGACGGTATTCCGTACGTACGCATGAGTGATGATATCGTTCACATGATCATGGAATTATATTGGAGTATATGTATACTATTTCAGAATCAATATCACTTTACAATAATCATATATAGTCATTACTTACACCATTATACCCATCCAAGTAAGGTGGTGGTGGAATGTTGATTACACCACGGCGAGAAGACAATATTTCGTACGTAAGCACGCGCAGTGATTTCGTTTTCCGTAGGATGGATAGATGGTGAAATAGGGTTTTTTCATACTTATAATATCATATAAGAATATTAGTGATACTGATGTTATTACTTAATAATGAAAAAACTAAAGAAGAAGAAGTGGAAGAAGAAATAAATATGAATGAATCGGTAACTGACATTACCTCTTCATTGAAGTGCTTCTCTGAGATTTCCTTTTAGGGCACTAAAATTGGTATTTGAAGAAGTCAAGGACCTCTAGGATGTCTCTAGGGAAGTGGATAGGAGATTTTGGCAGGGGTTGGCCGAGCTGGAAGGCTCAAAGTGGTGTGAGGAAGAGAGGGAGGAGGTGACCTTTTATAAGGGAGGAGAGGGGCTCCTTTGGAATAACTAAAAATATTATTTTATTATAAAGCCAAATTCCATTTCAAATAGCTCTAAATTGATTTATTTCGAAGATAAGGTGTGTATGGGTCGAAATACTCTCATAAAATAGAATTTAGACATGTTTAGGTTCCTATTTGGACCGTATCATTTAGATTTAACATTAAGTTAAGTAATTTTACTTTTACCATGTCTTCATGTGTTCTTACACTATAAGGTTTATAAACATTCTATAAAAATCCAAACGAACCCCAAGATGTTTATTATTAATATATATAACCAAATCTAAGTCATTTGGTCGAACCTTAGATTTTTAAGAATAATATAACACATAGTAATATAATATTTGTTTTAAAAACTATTTTATGTCAATTTTGACACTATTTGGTAATTGATTTTTCTGAAAATCATAACAGAATGATTTTTTCAAAAAAAGTTAATTAAATCAATAATAACATGTCATATTAACCTATAAAATTATTGTAATTCATAAAAAGTCTCAAATTACATTTATTTTGTTATTTATAACATCAATTATGTCAATATTTCATTAATCAGATAGGTACTGCATCGTCTTTGTGTTATAAATAAATTAAATTATTTAATGTCTAAAAATTAAAAATAAGATACCATTATCTAGTAAATCTTCTCAGATTTCTAATGAATATTTATTGTCGAATTTATCTTATATATATATCCTTATATTAAAAATTATTTACTTATTAAACTTGGATTTTAACTATTTTAACCCTTCTTTAAATAAATTAATAATAAATGTCCTAATCTAATCCAAGTGGGCCTAAATGGTCATATTTTATTCCTAAGTTTTTTTTGGTCGAATTAAACTTATACAATAGAATTAGGACATGTTTTAGGGTAATAATAATCTCATTTTTACCCTTAATTACCCTTTTTACTTTTAACAGTGGTAAATAAAAGTAAAAAGTTACTATTCACCAAAAATTATTTTCTTCTCATTGAACCATATTTTACTTACTGGCATCAACCGTGTCTCTCAGATTTTTGAAATTATACTCTCAGAAGTGGTAAAATTATGTTTTATGAAAAATTCTGTTTTTTAACTACCACTTAGTGGTTCCACTATTCATCAAAAATTGAAAGTTTTCAGAAAAATACCAAAATTTCACCCTAGGATAAATTCGATAATCCGAATCCAAAAATGAAGTCCATTTTAAAAAATAAAATTTATAAAATTTCAAAAAATGGTTATTACTATTCATAACGGATAGTTTTAATAATATTTTATTAGCATATCATTGTTTAGTGAAACTCGGTATTGCGTACGACGCAAGCTATCGAAGAATGTTGAGATTTCGTGTAAAGAAAGCCAAGCAAGTGTTGTGTGTAGAAAAAGATTCCTTTGATGATTTATATAACATAAATGTCTCGGGTGTTACATTCTACCCCCATTAAAATGAATTTCTCCCTCGAAATTCGTCACTTTGTAACAAACAGATGAGGATACCTCTCCCTCATCATATCCCAAAGCTCCCATTTAGCTTCTTCTAGTTGGTGGTTACTCCATAAAACTTTCACCAATCGAGTGGTCTTCTTTCGTAAGACTTTTTCTCTATGATACAGAATCTCTATCGGATGTTCTTCATAAGAAAGATCCTGCTCCAGCGGTACAACTTCTGAGATGAGTACATGTGAAGGATCAGGTATGTACTTTCTCAGGAGAGATACATGGAACACATAGTGAACTTGAGAGAGATTCGGTGGAAGCGGCAATTAGTAAGCTACCTTCCCAACACGATCCAATATTTCGAAAGGACTGATATATCTAGGGCTCAACTTCCCCTTCTTTCCAAATGTCATGACCCTCTTCCAGGGAGATATTCGTAAGAACACTTTATCACCCACTTCAAACTCTAGGTATTTTTTTCGGTTGTCGGCATAACTTTTCTGTCGACTCTGAGCTTCTCTTATGTGTTGTTGAATAGATCTAACCTTTTTTTCCATTTCATTAATGAGATCGGGTCCTAATAGATTTCTTTCCCCAACTTCATCCCAGCAAGTTGGAGTCCTGTATTTAGTTTCATAGAGAGCTTCATAAGGAGCCATCTGAATACTGGAGTGAAAGCTATTATTATAAGAAAATTACACTAAAGTTAGGTGTTGATCCCAACCACCTTTCAAATCCATAGATCAAGCTCTCAACATATCTTCTAGAGTTTGAATTGTTCTTTCAGACTGACCGTCTGTCTGAGGATGATAAGCAGTGCTGAAACTCAACTCTGTATCCAGAGTATACTGAAGACATTGCCAGAACATCGAGGTAAATCTCGGATCCCAATCAGATATAATATAAAGTGGTACTCCAAGCAATTTTACCACTTCCTTTACATATATCCTGGAAAGCTGATCCAGAGAGAAATCCTCTCTAATAGCAATGAAGTGTGCAGACTTTGTAAGACGATCCACTATGACACAGATAGCAGTATTTCCTTTGGATGTTTTAGGAAGTCCTGTGACAAAGTCCATAGTGATGTTTTCCCATTTCCATTTGGGTATGGGTAATGGTTGTAACATCACCATAGACTTCTTTCTCTCAGCTTTAACTTGTTGAAAAACCAAGCATCGGAAGACATATTCAGCAACATCTCTTTTCATGCCATCCCACCAGAAGTACTCTTTCAGGTCCCTATACATCTTCGTGCTTCCAGGATGAATAGAGAATGAAGAACTATGAGCCTCATCCAGCAGCTCCTTCTTTAATTCGGGGATGGGAGGAACACAAAACCGATTCCTGAACTTTATTATCACATCACAATCAAGGTTTAATTCAGGAACATTTCTCACCTTGTTTTGTAACTCGACATCTTCTTTATGTGCCTCTTTAATCATCACATGTATATATGGTTGAACATTCATTTGAGAAAAATACAATTTTTCCCATTTCATTATAATTCCAAGATCCATATTTTGTAAATCCATAAATATTAGATCTTTTGTGATCCTCATCATGGATAAACTAGCATGGTCTAGTCGACTTAATGCATCTTCCACCTTGTTTTCTTTCCCAGGGTGGTAATGAATTGAGCAGTCGTAATCCTTAATCAGCTCCAACCATCTTCTTTGGCGCATATTCAGCTCCTTTTGTGTGAAAATATACATTAAACTTTTATGATCAGTATAAATATCACACCTCTCACCATAAAGGTAATTCCTCCAAATATTTAATGCAATGATTACCGCAGCTAACTTCAAATCATGAGTTGGGTAATTTTTCTCAAGTATTTTCAACTGTCCTGAGGCATAAGCTCTCACCATATCATTTTTCATAAGAACGCACCTCAATCCCTTCTTGGATGCATCACTGTAGATCATAAACCTTTCTCCACTACAAGGCAGTGTGAGCACAGGTGCACTAGATATCCTTCTTTTCAACTCCTTGAAATTCTCCTCACATTCCTCCATCGAAACAAACTTAACTCCTTTCCGAGTCAACTTGGTGAGTGGATTAGATAATCGTGGAAAATCATTCACAAAATGTTGATAATATCCAGCCAAACCAAGAAAACATCGGATCTCAGTTACTTCTGTTGGTCTCAACCATCTTTCGATAACCTCTGTTTTTGCTGGATCCACAGATATCCCCTCTTTTGAGATTATGTGACCCAAAAATGAAACTTTTTGAAGCCAAAATTCACACTTGGTAAATTTGACATAAAGATTATAGTTTATCAGGGTCTTCAATATAATTCTCACGTGATCTTCATGTTCATCCTTCCTCTTTGAATAGACAGGAATATCGTCTATAAAGGCTACCAAAAATTGATAGAGATAGTCTCTAAAGACTCTATTCATTAGATCCACGAAGATAGCAGGGGAATTAGTAAGAACAAATGGAATCACTATAAATTCATAGTGTCCATACCTTGTACGGGAAGCCGTCTTTGTTATATCCTCCCTTTTGACCCTTAATTGATGATACCCTGAACGAAGATCAATCTTGGAAAAGTATTGAGCTCCGCGTAGTTGGTCAAATAGGTCATCAATGCGCGGGAGATGATTTTTGTTCTTGATAGTGATCTTGTTATGTTCTCGATAATCAATACAGAGTCTCATTGATCCATATTTCTTCTTAACAAATAGAACAAGTTCTCCCCAAGGTGACGCACAAGTGCGTATGAACCCCTTATCAAGATTCTCTTGAATTGCTTCTTCAATTCCGGAAACTCAATTGGGGCCATTCTATAAGGTGTCTTTGAAATAGGCAAAGCATCCGGTATGAGTTCTATTGAAAACTCAACTTCACGATTCGGTGGAAGACCTGATAATTCCTCCAGAAAGACATCAACAAACTCCTGTACAATGGGCATATTATTAATCATGAGTTTCTCACCAACCATTTGAGATAAATAACCTTCATTTAGTGGAATCAAGACCCATAAAATGGAAGAAATTTCCACTGGAAGGTTATGTTCATCCTTGCATCGATCGACGATCATAGATTGATCTGGAATATGAAATGTGACTTCCCTTCATTGGAAATTGATATGAGCTCCTTGTAGTGAAAGACAATCCATGCCAAGAATCACATCAAATTCCACTATAAGAAGGATCACAAGATTATCAGGAATCACTTTCCTAAAAACTTCAATCGGAGAGGAATTATAAACTTTTGATGCGACTGTTGTGCCATTAGGGGTTGTCACAGCTAACTCAACATCTAAATGTTGAGGCAATACGGTGATATCCTTAGAAAATTCTTCAGAAATAATTGAGTGGGTGGATCCAGAATAAAATAATACATTTTCTACTTTGGAGTGGATGGTATGTGTACCTTTCACCACATCGTTATCGTACTTCACATCACTGATAGAAATTGCATGTGACTTCCCTTTGTCTTTAGCATTAAGAGTTTGTTGACGTCGACCATCATCATCAACCGTTGGATTTGGTCATTGATTGGCATAAAGCCCCATCTCCTTGCACTTGAAACATTGAAGTGTAGTAGGGTCATTCTGTGTATCCCTTCCCTTGTTTTAATCATTAGACGTCTTCTTCCCATCATTGCGGCATTCAAATGCCCGATGACCTTCCTTTCCACATTTGAAACATTTACTTGTCCCTTTAAGACAACTCCCTCCATGTTTCTTTCCACACTTTGAGAATAAGGGAAAGCTCATCTTCTTTTCAGTGTGCTCTTTAGATTTTCCATTGAATTCCATTTTCCTCTTCTTATCAAACCCATATGACTGATGGGTTACTCCAATATCCATCTCGAATTTGAGAGCACATCGAACGATTTCCTCGTAGCTATTTAAGTCCCTTATGTCTAACGCCCTTCTAAGACTTGGTTTTAATCCACTAAAGAATCAATCGATCTTACTCTCAGGTTGGATAATAAAACCAGAAGTGTAACTTACAGGTATTGTAAAATTTGGTTCATATGTACCAACAGATTCATCATCCTTTTTCTTCAGTTCAAAAAACTCTTTCTCCATCTTTGTTCAGAGAATACGAGGGAATTACTTATTGAAAAATAAGTTCTTGAACTCGTCCCATTCCATGGACTAAATTTCATCCCTTTGCCTCGTATTCTTAATAAGATTCCACCATTTATCAGCATCTACTTCCAAACGATACACTGCTATGATAATTTTATCATGTTCAGAACATTGAAGAACTGAAAATATCTTTTCAGTAGTACTAATCCATTATTCAGAAATGAATGGATCAGTAGACCCACTGAAAGAAGGTGGACGCTGCCTCATGAAGGATTCAACAGAATGTTGCTCCTTCTTTTTCTCGTTTGGAAGTCCTGCATTATTCATATATTGAGAAAGTTGTGCGAGCATGGCTACAAGATTTCGCATTCCATCTCCCATAACGTTTAGTTGCTCCGGGGGACCATCATTGCATTTCCTGTCGCATTCCACATTAACACGGTTCGTTCGGGTTCCATCCATTGACTAAAACTAAGAAGAATAGTGTGAGAAACACTAATTATAATAGGAAACCCACGTAATCAATAATAAAATTTCACACTTAAGGTCTTACGCTAGGTTATTCATGGTCATTTCTAAAACACTAAGATTGTGTTCTATGCTTAGAATTATCCTTAGGGTTCTTACTAAGGCTTTCACATCCTAGTTTCCAATGGTTGACTATACATTTCCTTTGATATCAACTATAACGACCCATACTTTACATACATTGTTATTACTTCAAAATTGAGGCACACTTATTACAACATATAAAAAAACCATTAAAGTACCATATAGGTATAGTGTCTTTAGAAACTGGAAAGCATAAACAACTGGTTCATAAAAAATCTACTTTTCCTCCCATTTATTTCATCATATCTAGAGTCCCTTTTTGGCATATTCTACATAATAACCTTCTTCCTGACCTGGGGAAATAAAACATACAAAAGGGTGAGCTCAAATGCTCAGTAAGGGTAAACAAAATAAATATCAATCACATCATATACATAAGCACATAACATTTGGAAATTGTAACCTGCAAAAGAGATCATAAATTCATAACTTGGGATAAATCATAGTAGTGAAATGTAATCCCAATAATCACAACTTAAAACATAAAACATTGTGGAATACACACATAATCATTGAGAATCATTTATTTTTAGCCAATACTCATTTCCAAGACAATCTTAGTGGACAAAGTCCACTTCTGAACCGAGTTCACTACTCGTTTCAGTCCTGTTTCACTGAACTGGTTTAACCTGCAGTTCCATCCATGTATATCTCATGAGATATAAAATCTTTAACCAATGCATTGGAGAGAGATATAGGTCCCATCCATCTCATAATGATACCATTCTTATGTGTGCCACAAAATTATAAACCATACATCATAGCATAACCCATGTAATAAAAATGGGAATCTTAAATATCGTGACATCATAAAACAATTCATATAAGATAAAGGAATTCATAAATATAATTCCATCACAACATAATCAAATCAATGTAATAATAGGGATAGAAATAGAAACATTTATTATCTTAGATGGAAAATAATTTTGATAAAACACTTGAACTCCATTCTTGAGGATAATATCATTTCTGCTTCAAAAACACTTTTCCTTTGTTAACATGTCGTTCAATTCTAAACTAAAAGATGTTGATTATAAATAAACTTGAAAACTTGTAAAGGAAGCTTTTTGGAAATAATTTTTAAAAAATCCATTCATGCCGTATAAGTTAAAAAAACATTCTTCGTACTTTTGTCAGAAAAGTAAAAAAGTACCTCGTACGAAAAATGACAAAAGATTCCTTTCATATCCTTTACTAAAAACTCACCGAAGGGTAAAATTGGATTTAAACAATTGTAGTTGAATGGATATAATATTACATATTGATGAAACATGAATGTGGATGATAAAATACACCCCAGTAAATACTAAAGTATAAAAAATCTCGGATAAAAATGAGATTGTGATATTTCCCTTACCTTAGGTCTGATTTGCCTCGTAACTATCCGAACCTCCCGTATAATGATTTAAATAATGTTATTGACTTATTCCATAATCATAATTATTGTTATGATATCATATATGGTCATATTCTTAGCTTCTTATTAGTAATATTTCATTACAACTTGTTAATCGAGTGTTTATTACTTTTTATTCTTATGCGTGTTTTGTCGAATAAATTCTTATTATTCTCTTTAGGTTATAGATAAATCATTTCCATAATGTTATTAGTGTAATATATATCATATAAATTCATTCAAATCATTTATATAATCATTATTCAATTAAGATCATGTAGAACAAGTCACATCACATCGTGGAGACGGTATTCCGTATGTACGCACGAGCGATGATATCGCTCCCATGATCATGGAATTGTATTGGAGTATATGTATACTATTTCAGATTCAATATAACTTTACAATAATCATATATATTCATTATTTACACCATTATACTCATCCAATTAAGGTGGTGGTGGAAAGTAGATTACACCACGGCATGGAGACGGTATTCCGTACGTACGCACGCGCAGTGATTTCGTTTTCCGTAGGATGGATAGATGATGAAATAGGGTTGTTTCATACTTATAATAACATATAATGATATGAGTGGTACTGATGTTATTACTTTATAATGAAACAACTAAAGAAGAAGAAGTGTAAGAAGAAATAAAGATGAAATAATCGGTAACAAACATTACCTCTTCTTTGAAGTGCTTCTTTGAAACATCCTTTTAGGGCACTAAAATTGGTCTTTGAAGAAGACCAGGACCTGTAGGATGTCTCTAGGGAAGTGGATAAGAGAAAGTGGCAGGGTTTGGCTGAGCTTGAAAGCTCAAAGTGGTGTGAGGAAGAGAGGGAGGAGGTGCCATTTTATAAGGGAGGAGAGGGGCACCTTTGGAAAAACTAAAAATATTATTTTATTAAAAAGCCAAATTCGGTTTTAAATTGCTCCAAATTGATTTATTTAGAATCTACGGTGGGTATGGGTCGAAAGACTCTCATCCAATAGAATTTAGACAAGTTTAGGTTCCTATTTTGACCTTATCATTTAAATTTAAAATTAAGTTATATAATTTTACTTTTTCCGTGTCTTCTTGTGTTCTTACACTATAAGGTTAATAAACATACTATAATAATCCAAACGAACCCCAAGTTTTTTATTTTTAATATATATAACCTTATATAATTCATTTCGTCGAACCATAGATTTTTATGAATAAAATAAAAATTAATAATATAATATTGGTTTTAAAAACTATTTTATGTCAATTTTGGCACTATTTAGTAATTAATTTTTGTGAAACTCATAAGAGAATGATTATTTCGAAAAAAGTTAATTAAATAAATAATAACATGTTATATTAAGCTATAAAATTAGTGTAATTCATAAAAAGTATCAAATTACATTTATTTGGGTATTTATAATATCAATTCTGTCAATATTTAATTAATAAGATAATTACTGCATCATCATTGTGTCATAAATAAATTAAATTATTTAATGTCTAAAAATTACAAATAAAATACCATTAGGTATAAAATATTTTTATCTTTCTAATGAATATTTATAGTCCAATTTATCTTATATATAACCTTATATTAAATTTTTTTTTACTTATTAAACTTTGATTTGAACTATTTTTACCCTTCTTTAAATAAATTAATAATAAATGTCCTAATCTAATATATGTGGGCCTAAATGGTAATATTTTATTCCTAAGTTTTTTTTGTTGAATTACACTTATCAAATAGAATTATAACATTTTTTAGGGTAATAATAATATCATTTTTACCCTTAATTACCCTATTTACTTTTAACCATGGTAAATAAAAGTAAAACATTACTATTCACCAAAAAATTATTTTCATCTAATTGAACCACATATTTCTTACTAACATCAACTGTGTCTCTAGGATTTTTGAAATTCCACTCACAGAAGTGGAAAAATTATGTTTTATGAAAAATTCAGTTTTTTATCTACCACTTAGTGGTTTCACTATTCATCAAAAATTGAATGTTTTCAGAAAAATACCAAAATTTCACCCTAGGATAATTTTGATATTCAGAATCCAAAAATGAAGTCCATTTTGAAAAATAAAATTTATAAAATTTCAAAAAGTGGTTATTACTATTCATAACGACTAGTTTTAATAATATTTTATTAGCATATCATTGTTTAGTGAAACTCGGTATTGCGTACGACGCAAGCTATCGAGGAAGGTCGCGATTTTGTGTAAAGCAATCCAAGCAAGTGTTGTGTGTAGAAAAAGATTCCTTTGATGATTTATATAACATAAAAGTCTCGGGTGTTACATTTTTTATATTAAAATCTTATATAATTGGATTGTATATCATATACCGAATCATTATCATGTTATATTTATTTTCTACACCATTTATACTCATTATTATACTCATACAGGTGATGAAGTGTTTTAATAACAAACTACACCATGACGTGGAGACGACAATCTGTACATACACACATATGGAGACTTTGTCATTTATAGGATGGATAGAATAATAAATAGAGTTGTACCATTTTTATAATAAAATATTTTTATATATAATATACTAGAGTTATTATTTTATAATTGAAACAACAAAGAAAGAGGAAGTGGAATAAGAAAAGAACATGAAAGACTGGATGAAATATTTACCTCTTATTCGGGTTATTCATATTGATTTGATAAAAAGGGATCATTTGGTTGGATTTTGACTAAAGGAAGGCCTCTAAGATGAATCTAGGACAGTGGGGAGGATATTTAGGCAGTGGATGGATGAGCCAAATGGCTTTGAAGTTGTGAATTTGAGAGAAGGGGAAGTTCCCTTTTATATGAGGGGCAAGGGCCACCTTAAGAAAGAATTGAAATATTATTTTATAAGAAAATCATTTTCTATTTTCAATGGCTCTTAAATAAATTATTTAAAGGATAAGTTTGAGATGGGTCGATTAAGTCTCAACCAACAGGTTTTTAATAGGTTTGGGTCACTATATTAACCTTATCTTTTAGATTTAACTCTTAGATAAATTGTTTGACATTTATCTTCTCTCTATTATTTTTATATTATATGGTTAATATAAAAGCTATAAAAATCCATGAAATACCCAACTAGTTCATTAATGATACACCTATCTTTATATAAGTATTTTTCCAAACCTTAGATTTTTAGGATTATTAAATAAACCAATAATATGTTATTTGTTCTAAAAACTCATTTTTGTCAATTTTGACATTATTTAATAATTTATTTTTGTTAATGTCCTAACAAATTTATTAATTCTAACTAGATAAATTTAATCAACTACAATATGTCATATTAACCTATAAAATTATTTTAATTCATTAAAAATCTCAAATTAGTTATCTTTGAATATTTATAATATAAATTATTTTTATCATTCATTAATATGTTAAGTACTACATCCTCATTGTGTCATAATTATATTTAATTATTTATGTATATAAATTATAATTAAAATACTATTATGTGTGAAATATTTTTTAGATAAATATTTAATATTTATATTTGAATTTATTTTATGTGTAACCCTATATTAAAAATGGTTCATTTATTAAATATTTAATTTAATCCTTTTAACTCTTCTTTGAATTAAATAATAATAAATGTCCTAATCTAATCCATGTGGACCTAAAGGATCATATTTTAATTCTAAAATTGTTTTTGGTAGAATTATACTTATCCAACAGAATTAGGATGTGTGTTAGGATAATAATAATATCATTATAATCTTAATTACCCTATTAACTTTCAACTGTGGTAAATAAAAGTAAAAAGATACTAATCAACAAAAAAATTCATCCTATTGAACCAAATTTTACATACTGATATCAGCCGTGTCTCTTGGATTTTTGAAATTCAACTCAAACAAGTGGTAAAATTATGTTTTATACAAATTTGTAAATACTCCTGAGAGGTTGGTAAAAGACGATAAATAGTTCAATAAAATTTTATATATCTAAACTTATTATAAAATGAATCCAATTAATTATATTGAAAATATATTGGTATTATGTATCTATTTTGACATAAAATAAATTATAATAAAATAACTAATTATATAAATAAAAATTCAATTTAAACCAATAACGTAGAGTTTTTTCACTATTCATCAAAAATTGAATGTTTTCAGAAAAATTCTAAAAATTTACCCTATGATAATTTAGATATTCTGAATTCAAAAAAGAATTCTATTTTACCAAATTCAAAACATAGATGTTTCATTAATTATTTTAAAATTAATTTCTTTTTCAAAACTGAAAAGCTGGTTTTTAAAAAGTGATAACTATCAAAATATTGACACGTGTTTAAGTTAAATATAAATGTGAAATTACTTATAATGACCTACATTGTTATAAATGAAAAAAAAATATTATCTAATTATACTTCCAAACCATTCAAATACATAATTTAAAACTTTAAATTATTTTGATTAAAAAATATGTTTTCAATTAAAATTTAATATTTTTTAGTATTCATCAAAATATAAAGGTTTTCATAAAAGTACAAAATATTAATCCATAATAAAGTTTTATGCCCCGATTATAAACTAGAATTTAAATTCATTAAATTTAATATATAAAAGTGTCAATAATTGGTTTTAAAAATAGTTTTCTATTAAAAGGTGGTAAAATGAATTTTTTGAAAAATAATTCTCTTATCTAAAAAAAATTTATTCTTAAATTATGTCTAAGAAACACATAATATGGATTCTAACATTATATAAATTATATAAAAATCCAAATTCAGTTGATATTATTCATAACCGCTTTAAAATGGATAGTTTGGTAAGTTGTGGTGCCCTAAATCTTGGTGTTGCATGTAGCGCAAGCTATTGAATTTAATGAAAATAAAATACTATGAAATCATGGGGTGTTACATTCATCCCCCATTTTGGAAATGACTTCCTAGAAATTTTAAAATTGGGACGGGAACTTCATTAAAAGTCCCACATCAAAAAAAGTCAATAAAACTATTTCTATATAATAATAAAGAGAAGTACAAAGGTCATCCGAGATAACCCATACTAAGATTCCATGCTGGAAAACATGGATATGGAAGATAAACAATGTTTCATGTTCTGGTTGATAGTGATAGGAAACAAGATCAAACGAAAGTTGACAACAAGAAAACCATTATCATGTGATTGGATAAACATTCATTAGTTTCCTAGAAGGAAAATTAAATGGATAAAATTTTTGTTTTTATGTTCCATTTCCAAAAGTTGAGGAATTTATTTATTAGATTGAATAAGAACATAAAGATATATAATTAATTTTTATGCAGAGTTTCATCCTTTAATAAATTTATACCACTAACTCATCTATTTTTTCAAATGTATAGTATTCAAGAGTAATTGGTCACACCTGAAGTGCTAGAATCAACTTCTAGAGAATCATATAATCTATAAAGGATAATATATATATATATTTACCTTGTATTTAGAGATTATCTAATACCAAAATGGTTAGTACAAGATCAGATGATCCCCAAAAAGGGTAATCCTTTAGGGAAAGAAATACTAATATTAATTTCTATAATTAAGCCACCAATATGAAAAGTTCAATAAATACCATTAAATAAAAAATCGAATGTAAAATCTTTCATTATAATCCAAAATAATATTTAAAAACAAAAATTAGAAGAATTTGATTACACATTGTTCCATGTTAAATTGTGTCTCTAAATAACATCGACTACACTTAAATTCACATACTTAAATTTAATTAACCAAATCACATATTCTCTATGATAGGTTAATCATTTCCATAAATAACCCAAATCACTATAAATCCACAATAAAAACATAGATATGAATCCACCATCACTCTTCAAATGTATTCCCATAGTATTCTATTTTCCTTGGGCATATAGTATTCCTAATAGAGTGAATTTATTTCAAAATAACATTAATCACTTAATCACCAAATCATTTTCCTATACTAAGGATATCCATTTTTTAATAACTAAGATCCAAAATTAACTTATTATTGATAAATAAAGTCATTTAACTAAAATGAATTAGTCACACTAACTAGGGACTTCACGTAATCTAGTGGTAGGTGATAAATCACAATCGCCCTATGGTAGTGTGTTCGATTCCCATAGCTTTGTCCAACGTGAAGGGTTATCACACGGTCTGTGTGATGTACTTTTTCAAAAACATTATTTTATGACGTTCCCAAAATGAAATAAATTCCTCAAAATTACTATAACATAATTTTGCCCCAAATTTTATCTCATATCTCACATTTTAGTCCCAAAATTTAATAACTTGTAATTGCCTCAAATTCAAGTATCATATAAACCCAAATGGACATTTATATCTATATCAACAATAGGGAAGGCAATTTTTCCAAAAATAGTATTTTTACATAACAAACTATAGGGTTACACATAGAAGAGAAATTTTTTCCAATGTAATCTCATAAACAAAGAGAACTAATACATTTAAACATTTCAACATTGATTTATTTCCAAATAGGTCATTCTTTGACAAGATTTTACCCTATAAAATAGTCCATTCTATCAGTTAATGCCCAAGTCCACTACAGTTACAAAAAATGATTGTAAATGTATTCTTTTTATTTTCTTCTATATTACTCTTCATTTTTTCATGGAAATTCTTTACTTTATGTCATTTTTTCCCACAAAAAAATCATTTCTTTCTTCCATTGAGACACTTCCCTAGGTGATTCTTTCAAAATTTCTTGCATGATGAAAATTGATCTTTCTTTTCTCCATGGTCACCACTACTGGAGCTCTTATCATTCACCTCCTTTCTCTTCCTTGTTGTGTCCAAGAGTTGGTTAATATATATGTTTTTGGTCATATTTTTTGGAAAAATGGTTCATCATGAACATGATATGTTTTACACCTATCAACATTCTATTTCGTTTCTCATTTCCACCACTATGCCCACCCTGTATATCATGTTCAATATTACTTTGACATCCTTGGAATATAGTCGTTGACTAACACCAGAAAGTATAATGTGATTTATAAAATCATTTAGAGAATATCATAACACCTTATTTTCATTCTAAAACACCTTCCAATTAACCATGTTATTTATTCCAATCTTATATTTAAATCCTTCAAATTTGTGTGTAATGAAAATGTGAATTATCCCAAGAATATCCCCTAGGAGTGTCATAACCAAGAATGCAGAAAGGCTTGTTGTCGTGTACCAAGATACCCCGGGTCAAGCCCAAAACTCCTTGTCATATTTTTCACTCCAAAGTATATATGTGACAGAGCTACCTATACCTGTTCGTATCCAGACATGGATGTATTGCTTGTAAAACCCACATAATAATTACATTACCAATAATTTTGGATTTTCTTCCATACTATTCCTCAAGGTCTATCATATGGTAATGTTTTTTAAACAGGGTTTTTCTAAATCTAGCGTCCAAGGATTGTACTAAACTCTCTATGATACCAACTGTAATTCCTCAAACCCAGTTACCTAGAGTCAGTGCGTTATTACATAATATTGGAATGATACAAAGAATCATGTCCCGAAGGACGGATAAGTTTAGTATCCATTGAAGTACAAGATAGAGTCATAAGTTTTACATAACATCATGAAATAAAACTATAAACAACATGTTTTCTCCTATTTGAACATACTTATATCCATAGCCTATCCCTGAAGGTCAACCATAAAATATTTCTTCATATCCGAGGAAAACTAATACATGGAAAGGTATGATCTCAGATCCTCAGTAAGGATAAAAATATAGCAGAAACATTCTTAAATATGAATAAAAAATTAAGGCAATGTGTATGACTAAAACAAAAGCCTTTTAAACTAAAACATTAACATAATATAGAAAAGAAAAATCAAAAATATCCATTTAATAATTCCCATGAGTATTCTAATAGTCAAATACTCACATGAAATATCAATAACTAATTTAAAATTGATGGAATACATAATGCTAGACTTCATAACCACGTAGTCAAGGCGTTGTGCCAAGACTACAAATAATATTTTATCAAGGCCTTGTGCCAAGACACTTGTTTTTCTCATGGGACCTACTGATTCATGGAAGAGCTATAGCAGGATCCACCTATCACATAATAAGTCTAATTCATTCCTCATGTGAAAAGGTTTAAACATTATCTGAACATTCGTTTTAAAACTATCATACAAAATGTAATTATTTTAACCACAAACTATGAATGGTATAAAAATATCACATAACAGTCCAACATAACTCATTCAATACAATATGGAAGATTTTATTATAATTGATCGACCTAAATAGAGAATAATTAAGGATATTTCCATAGATTAAAATAATCATCAAATATATTTGAGAGAAATATCCCCCTTTTTCTTGAAAACATTTAAATCCTACACTATTTATCATGAGGCCGTTTAAAATATTTTTTTTGAATCAAATTGTCCCATACAACTTTGAAACTTTTAAAAAGACTTTTAATTTATAACATTAATATCCATATAAATAAATCCATAAAATAATTTTTAAAACGTGGACATTAATGAAAAAGATTTAGAATATTAAATCATAAAAACAGTTAAAATAATATTTTAGTTATAGATATAACAACCCATAATTTAGATACATTGTTATTAAATCATAATTTAAGCACACTTATTACAACATATAACAAAACCAGGAAAGGACCGTATAGGTATAGTGTGTTTAGAAACTGGGAAACATAAACAACTGGTTCATAAAGCGTCTACACTGTCTCCAATTTATTTCATCATATCTATAGTCCCTTTTGGCATATCTTACTTAATAACCTTCATCCTAACATGTGGAAATAAAACAAACAAAAGGGTGATCTCAAATGATCAGTAAGGGTAAAATAAATAAATATCAATCACATCATATACATAAGAACATAACTTTTGTAAATCTTAACCTGCAAAAGAAGTCATAATCTCATAACATTGGATAAATCATAGTAGTGAAATGTAATCCCAATCATCATAACGTAAAACATGAAACTTTGTGGCATACACACATAATCATAGAGAATCATTTCTTATTAGTCAAGGCTCATTTCCAAGACTATCTTAGTGGACAAAGTCCATTTCAGAACCGAGTTCACTCCTCGTTTCTGTCCCGTTTCACTGAACCAGTTTAACCTGTAGTTCCTGCCATGAATATCTCATGAGATATGAAATCTTTACCCAATACATTGGAGAGATATATAGGTCTTAAACATCTCATAATGATACCATTCTTATGTGTTCCACAAAATCATAAACCATACATCATAGCATAACCCATGTAATAAAAATGGGATTCTTAAACATCGTGACACCATAAAAAAATTCATATAAGATAAAGTAATTATAAAAATATTTCCATCACAACATAATAAAATCCATTTAATAATAGGGATAGAAACAGAACACTATATTATTTTATATGGAAAATAATTTTGATAAAACACATGAACTCCATTCTTGAGGAAAATATCCTTTCTACTTCAAAAACACTTCTCCTTTCTTAACATGTCCTAAAATTATAAAATAAAATAAGTTGATTCAAAATAAAAATAAAAACTAGTAAAGGAAGATTCTTGGAAATAATGTTTTAAAAATCCATTCAAGTCGTATAAGTAAAAAAACATTCTTCTCGTACTTTTGTCGGAAAAGTCAAAAAAGTACCTCGTACGAAAAACGACAAAATATTTCTTTCTTATCATTTACTAAAAATTCACCGAAGGGTAAAATTGGATTTAAACAATTTTAGGTGGATAGAAATAATATTACATATTGAGGAAACATGTATGTGGATGATAAAATACACCCTAGTAAAATACCAAAGTATAAACAATCTCAGATAAAAATGAGATTGTGATATTTCTCTTACCTTAGATCTGATTTGCTTCAAAAGTGTCCGAACCTCCTGTATAATAAATTAAATAATGTTATTGACTTATTCCAGAATCATACTTATTCTTATTATACCATATATGGTCATATTATTAGATTCTTATTAGTAATATTTCATTACTACTTGTTTATTCGGGTGTTTATTACTTTTTGTTCTTATGTGTGTTTTGTCAAATAAATTCTTATACTTATTTTTAGGTTATAGATAACTCATTTCCAGAATAATATTAGTGTAAAATATATCAAATTTTTCACTCAATTCATTTATATAATCATTATGAAATGAATATCATGTAGAACGAGTCGCATCACATCATGGAGACAGTATTCCGTACGTACGCACGAGCGATGATATCGTTCCCATGAATGTAGAATTGTATTGGAGTGTATGTATACTATTTTAGAATCAATATAACTTTATAATAGTAATATATAGTCATTATTGACACCATTATACCCATCCAAGTAATTTGGTGGTGGAAAAATAGATTACACCACGGCGTGGAGACAGTATTCCATACGTACGCACGCGCGGTGATTTCGTTTTCCGTAGGATGGATAGATGGTGAAATAGGTTTGTTTCATACTTATAATAAAATATCAGTGTATGAGTGATACTGATGTTATTACTTCATAATGAAACAACTAAATAAGAAGATGTGGAAGAAGAAATAAGGTTGAAAGAATTGGTAATCGGACATTACCTCTTCTTTGAAGCGCCTCTTTGAGATCTCCTTTTAGGGCACTAAAATTGGTCTTTGAAGATAACAAAGACCTATAGGATGTCTCTAGGTAAGTGTAGAGGGTAAATTGGCATGGTTTGTCCGAGCATGAAGGCTCAAATTGGTGTGAGTATGAGGGGGAGGAGATTCCCTTTTATAAGGGAGGAGAGGGGCACCTTTGGAATAACTAAAACTATTATTTTATTATAGAGTCAAGTTTGTTTTTAAATAGCTCCAAATTGATTTATTTATAGATAAGGTGGGGATGGGTCGAAATAATTTCATCCAATTAAATTTAGACAAGTTTAGGTTCCTATTTTAACCTTATCATTTAGACTTAACATTAATTTTAGTAATTTTTCTTTTACCGTGTCTTCTTGTGTTCAGATACTATAAGGTCAATAAACTTACTATAAAAAGCCAAACGAACCCCATGTTGTTTATTATTAATATATATAAACTTATCTAAGTCATTTGGTTGATCCTTAGATTTTTAGGATTAAAATAACAATTAATAATATAATATTTGTTTTAAAAACAATTTTATGTCAATTTTGACACTATTTAGTAATTGATTTTTGTGAAAATCATAAAAGAATTATTAGTTCGAAAAAAGTTGTTTAAAGAAATAATAACATGTCATATTAACCTATTAAATTATTGTAATTCATTAATATATTCAAATTATATTTAGTTGGGTATTTATAACATCAATTATGTCAATATTTCATTAATAAGATAATTACTGCATCATCTTTGTGTCATAAATAAATTAAATTATGTAAAGTCTAAAAATTACACATAACATATCATTATGTTGGAAATATTTTTTATCTTTCTAATTAATATTTACAGTTGAATTTATCTTATGTATTAACCTATATTAAAAATGATATACTTATTAAACTTTGATTTTAACTATTTTAACCCTTCTTTAAATAAATTAATAATAAATGTCCTAATATAATACAAGTGGGCCTAAATGGTCATATTTTATTCCTAAGGATTTTTTTGGTCGAATTTACCTTATCCAATAGAATTAGGACATGTGTTAGGAAAATAATAATAAAATTTTACCCTTAATTACCCTATTTACTTTTAACCATGGTAAATAAAAGTAAAAAGTTACTATTCTCAAAAATTATTTTCAACTCATTGAACCACATTTTACTTACTGACATCAACTGTGTCTTTCGGATTTTTGAAATTCCACTCACAGAAGCGGTAAGATTATGTTATATGAAAAATTCAATTTTTTACTACCACTTAGTGGTTTCACTATTCATCAAAAATTGAATGTTTTTAGAAAAATACCAAAATTTCACCCTACGCTAATTTCGATATTCTGAATCGAAAAATGAAGTCAATTTTGAAAAATAAAATTTATAAAATTTCAAAAAGTGCTTATTACTATTCATAACGGCTAGTTTTAATAATATTTTAATAGCATATCATTGTTTAGTGAAACTCGGTATTGCGTACGACGCAAGCTATCGAAGAAAGGTCATGATTGCGTGTAAAGAAAGCCAAGCTAGTGTGGTGTGTAGTGAATGATTCCTTTTATGATTTATAAAAACAAAAATATTTCTCATAAAACTCTCGGGTGTTACATTCTACCACCCTTAAAATGAATTTCTCCCTCGAAATTCATCACTTTGTAACAAACCGATGAGGATACCTCTCCCTCATCATATCCTCAAGATCCCATGTAGCTTCTTCTAATTAGTGGTTCATCCATAAAACGTTCACCAAGTGAGTGGTCTTGTTTCGTACAACTTTTATGCTACGATCCAGAATCTCTATCGGCTGTTCTTCATAAGAAAGATCTTGCTCCAGAGGTACAACTTCTGAGCTGAGTACATGTGAAGGATCAGGTATGTACTTTCTCAGGAGAGATACATGGAACACATCGTGAACATGATAGAGATTCTGTAGAAGTGCCAATCGGTAAGATACCTTCCCAACATGATCCAGTATATCGAAAGGACCGATATACCTAGGGCTCAACTTTCCCTTCTTTCCAAATCTCATTACTCTCTTCCTAGGAGATATTCATATGAACACTTTATCACCCGCTCAAAACTCTATGTATTTTCTTCGGTTGTCAGCATAACTTTTCTGTCAACTCTGAGCTGGTCTTATGTGTTGTTGAATAGATCTGACCTTTTCTACCATCTCGTCAACAAGATCAGGTCCTAATAGCTTTCTTTTCTCAACTTCATCCCAACAAGTTGGAGTCATGCATTTCTTTCCATAGAGAGCATCATAAGGAGCCATCTGAATACTAGAGTGAAAGCTATTATTATAAGAAAATTCCACCAAAGGTAGGTGTTGATCCCAACCACCTTTGAAATCCATAGAGCAGGCTCTCAACATATCTTCTAGAGTTTTAATTATTCTCTAAGACTGACCGTCTGCCTGAAGATGATAAGCTGTGCTGAAACTCAACTCTATATCCAGAGTATGCTGAAGACTTCCCCAAACAATGAGGTAAACCTCGGATCCCGCTCAGATATAATAGAAAGTGGTTCTCCATGAAATCTTACCACTTCTTTACATATATCCTGGCAAGCTGATCCAGAGATAAATCCTCTCAAATAGAAATGATGTGTGCAGACTTTCTAAGATGATCTACTATGACACATATAGCATTATTGCCTTTGGATGTTTTAGGAAGTCCGGTGATAAAGTCCAATAGTGATGTTTTTCCATTTCCATTCGGGTATGGGTAATGGTTGTAACATCCCCTTAGACTTTTGTCTCTCAGCTTTATCTTGCTGACAAACCAAGCATCGAGAGACATATTCAGCAACATCTCTTTTCATGCCATCCCACTAGAAGTACTCTTTCATGTCCCTATACATCTTCGTGCTTCTAGGATGAATAGAGAATGAAGAACTATGAGCCTCATCCAGAAGCTCCTTCTTTAATTCGGGGATGAGAGGAACACAAACCCGATTCCAGAACATTATTTCCCATCAGAATCATGGTTGAATTCCGGAACATATCTCACCTTCTTTTGAAACTCGACATCTTCTTTATGTACCTATTTAATCATCACATGTATAGATGGTTGAACATTCATTTGAGAAAGATACGATTTCCCCCCTTGAATTATAATTCCAACATCCGTCCTTTGTAAATCCATAAATATTGGATCTTTTATGATCCTCATCATGGATAAACTAGCATGGTCTTGTCGACTTAATGCATCTGCCACATTTTTTGCTTTCCCAAGGTGGTAATGGATAGATCAGTCATAATCCTTAATCATCTCCAACCGTCTTCTTCGGAGCATATTCAGCTCCTTTTGTGTGAAAATATACTTTAAACTTTTATGATCAGTATAAATGTCACACCTTTCTCCATAAAGATAATGCCTCCGAATCATTAATGTAAAGATTACCACAGCTAACTCCAAATCATGAGTTGGGTAATTTTCTCATGTATTTTCAACTGTCGTGAGGCATAAGCTATCACCATATCATTTTTCATAAGAACACACCCCAATCCCTTCTTGGATGCATCACTATAGATCAAAAACCTTTCTCTACTACAAGGAAGTGTGAGCACAGGTGGACTGGATAACCTTCTTTTCAACTCCTTGAAATTCTCTTCATATTCCTCCATCCAGACAAACATAAATCCTTTCTGAGTCAACTTGGTGAGTGGATTAGATAATCGTGAAAAATCATTCACAAAACATCGATTATATCCATCCAAACCAAGAAAACTTCAGATCTCAGTTACTGTTGTTGGTTTCGACCATCATTCGATGACCTCTGTTTTTGCTGGATCCATAGATATCCCCTCTTTTGAGATTATGTGACCCAAAAATGCAACATTTTGAAGCCGAAATTCACACTTTTTAAATTTCCCATAAAGATTCTCCTTTCTCAGGGTCATCAATATAATTCTCAAGTGATATTCATGTTCTTCCTTGCTCATTGAATAGACAAGAATATCGTCTATAAAGACTACCACAAACTGATCAAGATAGTCTCTAAAGACTCTATTCATCAGATCCATGAAGATTGCAGGGGAATTATTAAGACCAAATGGAATCACTATAAATTCATAGTGTCCATACCTTGTACGGAAAGCCGTCTTTGGTATATCCTCCCTTTTTACCCTGAATTGATGATACACTGAACGAAGATCAATCTTTGAAAATTATTGAGCTCCGCGTAGTTGATCAAATAATTCATCAATGCGTGGGAGAGGATATTTGTTCTTGATAGTGATCTTGTTAAGTTCTCGATAATCAATACAGAGTCTCATTGATCCATCTTTCTTCATAACAAACAGAATAGGTGCTCCCAAAGGTGATACACTAGGGTGTATGAATCCCTTATCAATATTCTCTTGGATGTTCTTCTTCAATTCCTGCAACTCAATTGGGACCAATCTATAAGGTGTCTTTGAAATAAGCAAAGCACCCGGTACGAGTTCTATTGAAAACTAAACTTCACGATTTGGTGGAAGACCCGGTAATTCCTCCAGAAAGACATCGTCAAAATCCCGTAAAATGGGCATATTCTTAATCGTGAGTTTCTCACCAACCATTTGAGATAAATAACCTTCATTTAGTGGAATCAAGACCCATTAGATATAAGAAATTTCCACTGTAAGGTTATGTTCATCCTTTCATCGATAGACGATCATAGATTGATCTGGAATATGAAATGTGACTTCCCATCTTTGGCAATTGATATGAGCTCCATGTAGAGAAAGCCAATCCATACCAAGAATCACATCAAATTCCACTATAGGAATGATCACAAGATTTGCAGGAAGAAGTTTCCCACAAACATCAATTGGAGAAGTATTATAAACTTTTGATGCAACTGTTGTGCCATTAGGGGTTTTCACAGCTAACTCAACATCTAATTGTTGAGGTAATATGGTGATACCTTTAGAAAATTATTTAGAAATAAAGGAGTGGGTGGATCCAGAATCAAATAAAACATTTGCTACATTAGAGTGGATGGTATGTGTACCTTACACCACATAATTATCATACTACACATCTTTGATAGAAATTTCATGTGACTTTCATTTATCTTAAGCCTTAAGAGTTTGTTGACATCGACCATCATCATCAACCCTTGGATTTGCGAATTGATTGGCATAATGACCCATCTCCTTGCACTTGAAACATTGATGTGTAGTAGGTTCATCTTGTGTATCCCTTCTTTTGTTTGCGTCATTAGACATCTTCTTCACATCATTGCGGAATTCAAATTCCCTATGACCTTCCTTCCCACATTTGAAACATTTACTTTTCCTTTTAAGTAAACTCCCTCCATGTTTCTTTCCGCACTTTGAGCATAATGGAAAGCTCATATTCTTTTCAGTGTGCTCTTTAGATTTTACTTTGAATTCTATTTTCCTCTTCTTATCAAACCCATATGACTGATGGGTTACTCTAATCTGAATCTTGACTTTGAGAGCACATAGAACGATTTCCTCGTAGCTATTGAATTCCCTTATGGATAACGCCCTTCGAAGACTTGTTTTTAAGCCACTAAAGAATCAATCGATCTTACTCTCAGGTTTGATAATAATACAAGAAGCGTACCTTGCAAGTCTTGTAAAATTTGCTTCATACGTACCAACAGATTCATCATCGTTTTTCTTTAGTTCAAGAAACTCCATCTCCATCTTTGTTCGGAGAATATGAGGGAAGAACTTATTGAAAAATAACTTATTGAACTCGTCCCATTCCATGGACTCAATTTCATCCCTTTGCCTCGTATTCTTAATAAGATTCCACCAATGATCAGCATCACCTTCCAAACAATACACTGCTAAGATGACTTTATCATGTTCATAACTTTGAAGAACTGAAAAATTCTTTTCAGTAGTACTAATCCATTGTTCACCAACTAATGGATCAGTAGACCCGCTGAATGAAGGTGGACGCTGCCTCATTAAGAATTCAACAGAATTTTTCTCCTTCAATTGCTAATTTGGAAGTCCTGCATGACTCATATCTTGAGAAAGTTGTGTGAGCATGGATACAGGATTTTGAATTCCATCTCTCATAACGTTTGGTTTCTTAGTGGGATAATCATTGCACTGCCCGTCGCATTCCGCATTAACACGGTTCCTTTGGGTTCCAGCAATTGAATAAAACCAAGAAGAATAGTGTGAGCAAAACTAATTATAATATGAAAACCACATAATCAATACTAAAATTTCACACTTAAGTTATTATCCTAGGTTATTCATGGCCATTTCTAAAACACTAAGATTTTCTTCTATGCTTAGACGTATCCTTAGGGTTCTTACTAAGGCTTTCATATCCTAGCTTCCAAAGGGTGACTATACCTTTCCTCTGATACCAACTATAACGACCCATACTTTAAATACATTGATATTACATAAGAATTGAAGAACACTTATTACAACATATAACAAAACCAAGAAAAGGACTATATAGGTCTAGTGTCTTTAGAAACTGGGAAACATAAACAACTGGTTCATAAAGCGTCTACATTGTCTCCAATTTACTTCATCATATCTATAGTCTCTTTTGGCATATCTAACTTAATAACCTTATTCCTAACCTGGGGAAAGAAAAAATACCAAAGGGTGATCTCAAATGCTCATTAAGGGTAAACAAAAGAAATATCAATCACATCATATACATAAGAACATAACTTTTGGAAATCTTAACCTGCAAAAGAAATCATAATCTTATAACATGGGATAAATCATAGCAGTGAAATTTAATCACAATAATCATAACACAAAACATGAAACTTTGTGGAATACACATATAATCTTAGAGAATCATTTCTTATTAGTCAAGGCTCATTTCCCAGACTATCTTATTGGACAAATTCCATTTCTGAACCGAGTTCACTCCTCGTTTCAGTCATGTTTCACTAAACCAGTTTAACGTACCGTTCCATACATGTCTATCTCCTGAGATATAAAATCTTTACCCAATGCATTGGAGGGAGATATAGGTCCCACCTATCTCATAATGATACCATTCTTATGTGTTCCACAAAATCAAAAACCATACATCATATCATAACCCATGTAATAAAAATGGGAATCTTAAACATCGTGACATCATAAAACAATTCATATAAGATAAAGGAATTTATAAAAATATTTCCATCACAACATAATCAAATCCATGTAAAAATAGGGATAGAAACAGAACCCTATATTATCTTATATGTAAAATAATTTTGATAAAACACTTGAACTCCATTTTTGAGGAAAATATCCTTTCTACTTCAAAAACACTTTTCCTTTCATAACATGTCATAAAATTATAAAATAATATAATTTGAATAAAAATAAACATGAAAACTTATAAAGGAAGCTTCATGGAAATAATGTTTTAAAAATCCATTCATGCCATATAAGTTAAAAAAAATTCTTCTCGTACTTTTTTCGGAAAAGTCAAAAAAGTACCTCGTACGGAAAATGACAAAAGATTCCTTTCATATCATTTACTAAAAAATCACCGAAGGGTAAAATTGGATTTAAAAAATTGTTGGTGGATAGAAATAATATTACATATTTAGGAAACAAGGATGTGGATGGTAAAATACACCCTAGTAAAATAACAAAGTATAAACAATTTCAGATAAAAATGAGATTGTGATATTTCCCTTACCTTAGGTCAAATTTTCTTCGTAAGTGTTCGAACCTCCTGTATAATGATTTAAATAATGTTATTGACATATTCCAGAAACATAATTATTTTTATGATATCATATATGGTCATATTCTTAGCTTCTTATTAGTAATATTTCATTACTACTTGTTTATTCGGGTGTTTATTACTTTTTGTTCCTATGCGTGTATTGTCGAATAAATACTTATACTTATTTTTAGGTTATAGATAACTCATTTCCAGAATGGTATTAGTGTAATATATATTATATTTGTTCACCCAATTCATTTATATAATCATTATGCAATTAAGATCATGTAGAACGAGTCACATCACATCGTGGAGACGGTATTCCGTATGTACGCACGAGTGATGATATCATTCCCATGATAGTGGAATTGTATTGGAGTGTATGTATACTATTTCAGAATCAATATCACTTTATAATAGTCATATATAGTCTTTATTTACACAATTATTCCCATCCAAGTAAGGTGGTGGTGGAAAAATAGATTACACCACGGCGTGGAAACAGTATTCCGTACGTACGCACGCGCGGTGATTTCGTTTTCCGTAGGACGGATAGATGGTGAAATAGGGTTTTTTCATACTTATAATAACATATAAGTATATGAGTGATACTTATGTTATTACTTCATAATGAAACAACTAAAGAAGAAGAAGTGGAAGAAGAAATAAGGTTGAAAGAATTGGTAATCGGACATTACCTCTTCTTTGAAGAACCTCTTTGAGATCTTCTTTTTTGGAACTAAAATTTGTCTTTGAAGAAGACCAGGACCTCTAGGATGAATCTAGGGAAGTGGAGAGGAGCAATTGGTAGGGTTTGGAAGAGCTTGAAGACTCAATGTGGTGTGAGGAAGAGGGGGAGGAGATGCCCTTTTATAAGGGAGGAGAGGGGCACCTTTGGAATAACTAAACTATTATTTTATTATAAAGTTAAGTTCGGTTTTAAATAGCTCCAAATTGATTTATTTCGAAGATAAGGTGTGGATGGGTCTAAGTCCTCTCATACAATAGAATTTATACAAGTTTAGGTTCCTATTTTAACCTTATCATTCAGATTTAACATTAAGTTAAGTAATTTTACTTTTACCGTGTCTTCTTGTGTTCTTATACTATAAGGTTAATAAATTTACTATAACTATCCAAAAGAACCCCATGTTGTTTATTATTAATATATATAACCTTATCTAAGTAATTTGGCCGAACCTTATATTTTTAGAAATAAAATAACAATTACTAATATAATATTTGTTTTAAAAACTATTTTATGTCAATTTTGACACTATTTATTAATTAATATTTGTGAAAATCATAACAGATTGATTAGTTCGAAAAAAGATAATTAAATCAATACTAACATGTCATATTAACTTATAAAATTAGTGAAATTTATAAAAAGAATCAAATTATATTTATTTGGGTATTTATAACATCAATTATGTCAATATTTCATTAATAAGATAATTACAGCATCATCTTTGTGTCATAAATAAATTAAATTATTTAAAGTCTAAAAATTACAAATAAAGTCACATTATGTAAGAAATCTTTTTATCTTTCTAATGAATATTTATAGTCGAATATATCTTACATATAACCTTATATTAAAAATGATATACTTATTAAACTTTTATTTTAACTACTTTAACCCTTCTTTAAATAAATTAATAATAAATGTCCTAATCTAATCCAAGTGGGCCTAAATGGTCATACATTATTCCTAAGGTTGTGTTTGGTCGAATTTCACTTATCCAATAGAATTAGAACATGTGTTAGGTAAATAATAATAACATTTTCACCCTTAATCACCCTATTTACTTTTAACCATGGTAAATAAAAGTAAAAAAGTTACTATTCACCAAAAAATATTTTTATCACATTGAACCACATTTTACTTACTGACATCAACCGTGTCTCTCAGATATTTGAAATTCCACTCACAGAATCGATAAAATTAAGTTTTATGAAAAATTCAATTTTTTAACTACAACTTAGTGGTTTCACTTTTCATCAAAAATTGAAAGTTTTCAGGAAAATACCAAAATTTCACCCTAGGAAAATTTCTATATTCCAAATCCAAAAATGAAGTCAATTTTGAAAATTAAAATTTAATAAATTTCAAGAAAAAGTTATTACTATTCATAACAGCTAGTTTTAATAATATTTTATTACCATATCATTGTTTAGTGAAACTCGGTATTGCGTACGACGCAAGCTATCGAGGAAGGTTGCGATTGCGTGTAACGAAAGCCAAGATAGTGTTGTGTCTAGTGAAACATTCCTTTTATGATTTATAAAAACAAAAATATTTCTCATAAAAGTCTCGGGTGTTACAATAGTTCCTAACCAAAAGTGCGAAACTTGAATAAATATAATTGAGGAAATAAAAACAATATAATATCATGAGAATAAAGGGATCCATGATATAATATGTAAAATTAAATTATATATACCATATAAAAGCGAACTTGTGTATAACTACGATGAAGTCTTATTTGAATTTAAATTGAGATAAAATCTCTTATAAATACAATATAATTTGGTTAAGGATAAATCAAAAACATAATTATGTGTGACATATATAAATACACTCAATATTATTGGATATTCAGTGTAAATCAATCAGAGTATATTCACACACATTATTGTAAAAACAACACCAATGAATTGGATGTTTAACTCAATAAATGGAAATTGAGTTAAAATTACTCTTATCAAGTTCATATCTATGACTTGAGAATTTATCAATGGAGTGGTTATGTGTATAAAAATTATATCCATAGAAAGGGGATTGAAAATTACTACACAAATAATAAATAGTGATTCCGCACATAATCATGTTGTAAAATAATCAATGAAGTATGTATAAAGGCCAATGAGTGGAAATTAAAATTTGAAATTCCCTCAACAATTTTGTAACTTATGAAACATACAACCCACAAAATAAATATCATACAATGAAGATTTAAATAAAAATAAATTAATTTATATTATAAAAAAATACAATTATGGGTAATACATACTCAACACAAAAAAAATAGTGTCTAATATAGCATGATTCTCACATGAATAAAAGTGATATAAAAAACCCTTACTTCGTTGTAATAAATTATGTTATGTGAAAAAAATTTAATAACCCCAAAATGAATCACAAAATACCAAGAATATAAAGATAATAAAGATAATATATATCTAATGGTAGTACACAATACACCACATGAAATAAATAAATGTTGAATAATGGAAATATCATAGAATTATATGGTAGATAAGAAACCATTTACCTTGTACTTTTCTTTGGTTGAGGGTAGGTTAATCTCTGATAAAATGGGGAAATAATTGTTATTAAATTATACAAGAACCAAATACATTAATATGATATCACATATGATCTTCTAATATTTCTTTGTTAATGATATTTCAGTAGTATCATCGTTTCGGGTGTCAACAGATTCATTTTCCTTTATATGATTTGTTACGTAAGTAATTTCTGTTATGGATACGATGTATCTTATTCATATAAAAAATGATATTATGTATTTAAATACATGATTTTAATCATCAAATGAAAATTACTCTTGAATGGATACGGTGGGGAATAAATCTATTCGCGTTCGTGGTGATGGTAATCTGTACGTACGCACGAGCGAAAATATCCTTTTTTGATATTAAAATATTATATAATTTGATGGTATATCATATACAGAATCATTATCATGTTATATTTATTATTTAAATCATTTATACTCATTATTATACCCATCCATGTGATGATATGTTTGAATATCAAACTACACTATGACGTGGAGACGATAATCTGTATGTACACACGTATGGTGACTTCGTCATTTTTTAGATGGAAAGAATAATGAATAGTGTTTTACCATTTTTATAATAACATCAAACTATATATATGATACTGTATTTATTATTTTATAATGTAAACAACAATGAAAGAGGAAGTGGAAGAAGAAAAGAACATGAAAGGGGTGATGAAATATTTACCTCTTCTTCGGGTTCTTCCTTTTTATCTGACCTAAATGGATCAATAGGTTAGATTTGCGACTAAAGAAAAGCATCTAGGAATAAGGGGGGACATTTTGGTGGATATTTGGTCATGTTCGGACGATCCAAATGGTTTGAAGGTGTGAATTTGAGATAAGAGGATGTTCCCGTTTATAAGAGGGGTGAGTGGCACAGTAGGAAAAGATTGAAATATGATTTAATATTAAAATTATTTTTGGTCTCCAATTGCTCAAAAATAAATTATTTAAAGGATAACGTGGGTATGGGTCTAAAACCACTCAATATGTTTTATATAGGTTTGGTTCACTATATTAACATTATCTTTTAGATTTAACTCTTAGTTAAATAGTTTGGCATTTATCAGGTCTCTTTGTATTTTTATATAATATGGATAATAAACATAATAGAAACATCTAATAGAACCTCAAGTGGTTCATTAACGATACACCTACCATTATATAAGTCTTTTAGATGATCCTTAGATTTTTAGGAATATTATATCAACAAATAATATTGTATTTGTTTTAAAAACTCATTTATGTCAATTTTGACATTATTTAATTATTGATTTTTGTTAATGTCCAAATAAATTTATTAATTCAAAATAATTACATTTAATAAACCCCAAAATGTTATATTAACCTATAAAATTATATTAATTCATTAAAAGTATCATATATGATTTATTTGGATATTTAAAATATCAATTATTTTAATCATTCATTAATATGGTAATTACTGCATCATCATTGTGTGATAAATAAATTATAATATTTAATGATAAAAAATTATAAATAAAACAAAATTACATAGGAATTAATTTTATATTTCTAATGAATATTTATTATCTAATTTATCTTATGTTTAACCCTATATTAAAACTGGTTTTTCTATTAAACATTGAATTTAACAGTTTTAACTCTTCTTTGAATTAAATAATAATAAATGTCCTAATCTAATACATGTGGATATAAAGGAACATATTTTATTCCTAAGGTTATTTTTAGTCTATTTAAACTTATCCAATATAATTAGAACATTGTTTATGTAATAATAATATTATTTTTACCCTTAATTACCCTATTTTCTTTTAACTGTGGTAAATAAAAGTAAAAAGCTACTATTCACTGAAAAATTATTTTCATTTTATTAAAACACATTTTACCTAATGAGTTCAAGCATGTTTCTAGGATTTTCTAAATTCAACCTACAAAAGTGGTAAAATAGAGTTTTATAGAAATTTGAAATTGCTCCTAAGAGGTGAGTAAAAGATGGTAAAAATTTCAATAAAAATTTATATATCTAAACTTATTATAAAATGACCCAATAAATTAAGTTGAACATATATAGGTATTATGTATCTACTTTGACCTAAATTAAATTAAAATAAAATAACTACTTATTTAAATAAAAAATCGATTTAAACCAATAATAATGTGTTTTCACTATTCATCAAAAATTGAATGATTTCAGAAAAATACCAAAAAACTACTCTAAGATAATTGTTATATTCTGAATTCATAAATGAATTATATTTTAAAAAAATAAAAAACATATAAGTTTAATTAATTAATATAAAATTATTTCTCATCGTCAAAACCAAAACGCGGGGTTTTAAAAAGTGTAAACTATGAAAAGATTGACATGTGTTTATGTCAAATTTAAATGTGAAATTACTTATAATGAACTACGTTGTATTAAATGATGAAACCATAATCTAATTATACTTCCAATCCATTCAAATAAATAATTTAACACTATAAATTATTTTTATTAAAAAATTTATTTTCAATTAAAACTTAGTATTTTTCAGAATTCATCAAAATATGATGGTTATCAGAAAAGTTCCAAAAATGAATCCAAAACAAAATTTTACGTCCCAATTATAATAAAAATGAATCCAAAAAGGAATCAAAAATTAAATTTGGTAGTGTATATGAATTTTATTTTTTAAAATTAATAAATGACTATGGATGTACAGATCGAGAAGCCACCATTAATCCCTATGTTTTATCATTACAGACAATATTGACTAAAACTACTCTGAATAATGTTGATGTGTAAATCCTTGCCTCTATAACCACACAATATTATGTTATGACACTAATATTTTGTTTTAAGAACATAGATAATCCATTTTTAAAAAATTTATTACGTTCAATTCACAAGATCAAGTCCTTATAATTTTATTGTTAGTAATACATTTTTTCCCAAAGAGAAAGTCCAAATAAATATTCTAGACCTAGAGGATGAATACTAACATCCTAAGAAATCTATACAGGATCAATGTATGCATCCAAGAATTTTTTTTCCAAGTAATTATATATAAAATAGGTTTCACATCTTAATCCTATGGGATTCACTATGGTATTCTTATTGTATTTGTATCGACATCCAAAATACTATGTTACTGGACAAAGGAATAAAAAATATAATAAATTCTAGAATCCCAAAAAACAACATAGGAATTAAACATAATCTATCTAAGGAAATTATCACATCCTATATTATCACATACATGGTATCTCATGTGGGTTGTAAAAGTATACATTGAATTTAGATAATTTTCATTATATTTTAATGATTTTTAATGAATTTAACAATCATATAATCAATGGTTATTTAATTTTTTAATATTATCTTCATTTCTCATCATATATGAAATTCACTTGTATGAAGTATTAATCGGGTCCCTACTAATGATCTGTTTATATAATAGCTTATTTTGAGTAGTTAATTTTTATATTTAAGGATATGATTGGTTAAAACTGGTTTAATTGTTTTCCTTTTATAACTTATGGATGAATCATAATGGGAGAATAATTTTTAATTTTTTCATGAAAAATAATATCGAAAAAAAAATTGTTCTTAGTCCCATAATTGAAGAGAAAATTTGATTCAAATATACATTAAATTATAAGGAATTATTTTTAAACATTTTCAAAAGCTAATTGATAGGTCCTCAAGGGGATTTATGTGTCAAAATTAGAAGTTTAAAATATTGAATATGTTTAATTCCTCAAAATTTGATTCCACATTTTGATCAACACACTCAAATAGTGCATTAAATTGGGATGTAATTTTTACTTATAATATATAACATATGGGAAAAAAATTCTCCTATATTACCTTATCAAATTTTTACATTATCATTGTCTATTTATAATTTCAATTAGAGTTATGTAAATTTTCAAATTTCTATTGTCAAAGATGAAATGTCTATATTCATTTTTTATACATAAACATGATAGTGATAACTAATTTTAAAGACAATGAAATATTGGGGATTTACCCATGTCTCCTAAAATTCATACTTAAAGTAGTGCTATTTAATGAATAGTTTTTTATGTATTTTCACTCAATTTTAATGTTAAAATATTATTTTATAAGCTGTAGAATATTTTTATCTAAAATGTGAATTAAATATCCCTATATTATTACAAACATTTTTTTAATCTTCCCTATTAATAAAATATTTCTGAAAATTTTTGAAAACTTTCATAATGATATGAATAATTTTACACAATAATGAAAAAAATTCAATAAAGAGGTATGTTTTCTAAGATTTGATGTTATATTAGGTTCCTTAAATATATAATCAGTTCAATTTTTTATGTCTCTTTAATGATATATCTTCTTATATTCTTCTATATTTTTGTTAAATATGCATTTTGAGCACATGTATAAGTCAGTTCCATAGAGTAATCATAATATTGATCTTAAAAAGTTAAAATTACATTATATATGAAATTTTGTTGGAATTAAACAAATTAACAATATTGGGGACTTATTTAATTAATTTGATAATTCAAGAAATAATAATATGGAATTTTCTATTAAAAAAATTCTAATCTATCATTTGTGAAAAAATGGATTGCATTATACATCCTCAAGGTTTTAATATAAATAAATTATTGTTAAATATATTTAATTAATTAAATTTTTTGTCAAAATAAACTTATTCTAAATAGTTTTACTCATCAAATCTAAGACACCCAACAACATTTAGTTTCTCAAGGATACTTGGTTGGACTATATGTCTCTGAATCATACTTGTAATATTATAACTACATCTACTTGTTGGTTAAATTTCGATGAGACCAAATTTTAGAAACTTTTCTATAAATCCAATTATGAAATTATAGAAATTCATTTTATTAGAAATATATTTTAATTTATTTTTTCCCATTTTTACTAGTGCATATACTTTTAAAACTATGACCATTAAAACTACTTATTTGTTGTTTGAAACATTGGTTTGGGAATTAATATAAAACTAACAGTCCTATTTAATTAGATTTTAATCACAATAAAACATAAAAAAGTAAATATTAGTCTACTAGAATGGATTTTCCCAAACATGATTTCATAATAAAATTGAGAGATAGTAAAATTAGAAATTTTAAAATAAAATACTTTTAGTTTAGTTGTTTTCTTGATCAATCCTTATGTGATTACCACAAAATTCATGGGATGTAAAAATTTTGAGTTAATGAAATCCTCAAGGATAAAATTATATCCATCTATGAGGGTCCAAGAGATAGTAACATAGGATGTGAATGAAGTTCAAAATGATCAACATGTTTATAATATTTGTTAATAACATGAAAAAAAGAATGACAATTTACCAACCATTATGTTAATAAAATATTTTATTACAGGATTATAATTAATAGTGGATAATTCCTATTTTTTCAAAATTATATAAACTAAAACAATTTTGATCTGATGTACAATTACAAACCATGAATTTATTGGTTTGATTTTTATTTTCGATAACAGATTCATGATCTGAATCCTAAAAATATAGAAATATTTAAAAAAATGACCAATAAAATTAATAACTAAGTCAAACTACTATAAAATTTGTTCCAAATAAATTATTTCAAAAATAATAGAAATAATATAGAAAATTAGTTTGGAGAAATCATCATTAATATTTGTAATAAAATTTATTGAAATAGTTTTAAACTCATGGATTATTAGTTTCTACCATCATCAACATTGATAGGATAATCTTGTTACAAACAAGCATATAATGAAAAAATCATAACTGTTAATATTTCCATGAGTGAAAAATGTAATGAGAAACACGATTCAATGAATCCTAACCCATAAAAAGAATTAAAATATGGGGAAAGGGATAAAGTATCATCTATTAAATATAATATATTAGAGTACGATTATTAGTTTATTTGTTAAGGGAATATTGAAATTCAACAAGAGGAATAATATAATCATTTGAAGTGTGTTTATGTTAATATGATATTTTTTATGCTCCCAACATGGGAATTTAACATCATGTATTGAGTTTCTTGAATATTTATCTATTATTGATTATCATTCACTGAAAATAATTAAATCATTTAGAAAATCCAAGAACTATAATACTTTACAAACCAAAAACAATGATATGGGAAATTTGTTGGATGAAACATATTTTCATAAATATTAAATATTTTATTAATAGTTTATAAATAGGATCAAATTTTGATTGAAATTCCAAATCATATTTTGGAAATTTCATCCAAACAAATGCCAAACTGAAAGTAAATCCCTCCTTCAAGAATTTCATTATGATGTATAGTTAAATAATGTATTTCTTAATTTCATCATAATTTAATGATAATGAATAGATAGTCACCCATGAATTATTAGGAAATAATATTAATGAAATTGGATCAAAACATATAGATAATACATCGATTATCCTACTTATTGGAACACAAAAAATTGTACCTAAAAATTAATAATTAAATGATCAATAGCAATATAATGTAAATGGGTAAACATAAACTCTGTAATATGTTCAATGCTTTTATTAGGTTTGTTGGGGTGATTCATATGAATGTAATTAATTTTAAATAAAAGCATTATTATTGGAAATCTAATTCATTTCATGTTATTTTCTCTCTCCTTTTTTTTTTCTCCCGTTATAAATCATAAATAAAATGATTTTAAAGAATTATTTTTGTTGTTTTTTTTGTAAAAAATATTTTTTTGACAACTATCCATAAATGTTGTTTATTTGAGTTCAAAATTTATACTATCAAGAGGTTGAGTATTTTCAATGGCCTAACATGATATTTAGAGCTCAATGTTATTCTTTTGTTGTCTATGAGGATATAACACATTACATGGAACAAGATTGAACAATTGCATACTATTGGGTATTAATCTTCAAACAAGGTTATTTTTCTCTAGTATTTCCCTCTAACTACCATTATTCAACATCACTCCCATGTATTTATTCTATTTATAAATTATTGTTTCTCTTATCTCTCAATAGCGAGGAAATGTTTTATATATTGTGGGTAGGAGGGGGGAGTGAAATATGAAAAAAATTATAATTTTTTTTAAAAGACATTGTATTTTTTATATATTAAATTTATTTATCATCTAACGTGATAATGTTATATTTCAATATTAGATACTGAATTTTAAATGATTTTAGATTCATTGATTATTTGTAATGCCCCGACCCAAGTTACCCAGAGTCGGTGCATTATTACCTAACATTGGCATGATCACAAAAGATCAAGTATCGAAAGACCGATTATTTTAGTAGCCTTGGAAACACTAGATATATTCATAAGTCTTACATTACATCATAAAGTAAAAAATTACAATAACATGGTCTCCATAGTCCACACTCATATCCCCTTCAGACTATCCCTGCAGGTCAGTCATAAAATATTTTTCACATCCTGGAAAAAATAAAACATAGAAAGGGGTGAGCTCAGATGCTCATTAAGGATAACAATATAGAGGAAACTTTCATAAATAAACATAAACATTTGAGGCAATGTATATCTAAAACAAAAGCCTTTTAAACATGATCTTCAGCATAATATGGAAAAATAAAATTAAATAATTCCATTTACTTATTCACAAGGATATTCTACTAGTTGAATAATCACATGCAATATCAATAAACACTTTCATAATAATGGAATGCATAATTCCATGCTATCATAACCATGTATCCTAGGCCTCGTTCCAAGACTACAAATAAGATTTTGTCAAAGCCTCGTTCCAAGACACTAGTTTGTCTCATGAGACCTACCGATGCATCGAGGAGGTATAGCGGGCTCCACCCATTACTTATTAAGTCCAATGAATTCCTCATATAAACAGGTTTAAACATATCATAAACCATAACATAATCATATCACATAAAACATGCATAAAGGAAACATAACATTTCCACATTTCAATCACAAGATACCAATAAAACACATTTATATAATAAAAAACATTATCAAAACAATATTCAATACCAAAATTAAAGAAAAGTAAAACATGGTATTTATTTTTCATTAAAAACATTATGGCTTGTAGAAGAAGCCAAAACTAAAATAATGGTCATGGCGGCAGAGAATTCGTTGTCGCCGCAAATGTGATACAAAATATTCCTTTTGTTGTTTAGTAAAAATGCTTCGTATAAAAAGATTCCTATTGAATAAAACTAAAAGTCAAAGGGGTTTATACACTATATAAAACAAAATATGCCTCAATGAAAGTAGATTGAGACGAAGTCCCTTACAAAGATCATTTTTAAACAAAATAGATCTATTATGTGTATTAACTATAATTAAATATGAAGAAAGTACAAATAAAATATAGGACATAATTATATCAGGACATAATTTGAATGTAGGATATTGACCTAATTAACGGAAATTGGGTTAAGAAGTTCCCTTACAAAGATCATTTTTTAAACAAAATAGATCTATTATGTGTATTAACTAAAATTACACATTATTAAAGTACAAATACAAGATATGACATAATAATATCATGACATAATATGAATGTAGGAGATTAACCCAATGAACGGAAATTGGGATAAGAAGTTCTCTTACGTCGTGTCCGACTTGACTCGATCGATCTTTATCCTCTTGAAAAATAAACTAGGGTTAATTTATAATTGATTAAGAACCTTTTCAAGTTCATTATTCCTTTTATATCACTTATTACAATGTTATTAACATTATGTAAATATTTAAGTTAATAACGGCCATTTTGTTGATTTTTGGAACTTGAGTCAAAAATAAAATTCTTATAATTACAAGTTGTTCATGTGGTAAAATATAAATTATATCCAGAATTATATTCATGATGTAGATATCATAAATATCATATATATCCAGTATATACATTCATTTATAATATTACATAACATTTAGAGGTAAGGGATGAAATGCATCGTTCATGGAGACAGTAAGCCGTACGTACGCATGAACACTAATTTCATTTCTATTTCGTATTTATGGAATGAAATAATAATGATATAAAGGTATATTATAATTACATTATAATATCATATATAATATCATTAACTCCATCCTTTATACATCCCACATATGGCATTAACGATTCAAATCAATTTGAGGGGGCGATAGTCCCCAATTCCTAAAATGAAATTATCGTGTTTACCAATAATAGAAATCATAAAGGTATTCCATAAATGAGAAATACAAAAGAATAAAGAAAACATAAAAATAATATATATCAAATATAAATATAGTTACATCTTAATGTCCACCATGAGAGGTGTTAAAAGAAGATTGAACAATCATCGTTTCGCGAGGCAGTAATTCGCCACCCACAGAAACAATATGTTCTTTAACCATTAGACGAATGTATGTGTAAGTGTAAATAAAATAATTCTTATAGAAACAACATTGTATATTGATTATACTGGTTTTGTTAAAAACTAAAGGAATAAAAAGATTTTAAGGGGTTGTAGAAGCAAAATAAAACATAAGAACATAAGAGAAGACATTACCTTAAAATCGGGTAGCTCTGTTTGATTTGACCAAAGGCTTCCTTGGGAAAACTTCTGCCCAAATTGAGGCTTCTATGAGTAAAAATGGGGTGTTTAGAGAGTATTTGGGTAGCCTTTAGCTGAGCCAAGTGGATTGATGGTGTGAATAAAGTGGTAGAGGTGGGGGCCTTTTATAAGAGGAGGGGAGGGGAACTCTTGGAAAGTCATGAAATGTTACATTATTATATAATGAGTTTCAGATTTTATAGGTCACAAATTTATATATTTCTAGGATATGGTGATACGGGTTCGAAATATACCAATCTAATTGGTTTTTGAAAATTGTAAGGCTTAGATTGTACATTATCATTTCATTTTATTTAAATCGTTAATTAATGGGGTAATCGCGGCATCATCATGGTGTCATAAAAAATGTAATTCATTTATTGTCTAAAAATTATAAAAAAATATCATGATATAGGAAATATTTTTATTTTTCAAATTAATATTTATAGTCGAAATGTTAACTTATATAACCCCATGTAATAATTGTTTTAGTAAAACAACACATGTTTGAGTCAATTTTATGATTACTTTAAATAAAAAGTTATTAATGTCATTTTCTTAACCAAGTGGCTCCGTGGGGTCCCCATGTTGACCCATGGATTTTCTTGTTTGGCCATGACTCATCCAATAAGATTAGGACATGTGTCAAGGTAAATTTATATTATTATAACATTATTTTTACTTAAATTACACTAATTACATTTAATTGCAATTAATAAAAGGTAAAAGTTAATATTCACCAAAAAAATATTTTCATCTCATTGAACAATATTTTAATTAATAATATAAACCATGTTTGTTAGATTTTTTAAATTCAATTCACAAATTTTGTAAAGTTTCATTTAAAGGAAAAATTAGATTTTGAACTACCACTTAGTGGTTTCACTATTCATCAAAAATTGAAGTTTCTCAGAACAATACAAAATATTCACCCTAAGATATAATTGATATAATAGATTAAAAAATGAAGTCTATTTTACAAAATTACAAACATATAAGTTTCATTAATTTATTTAATAATTAATTCCCACTGTCATAATAAATAGCGTGTTTTTAAGAAATAATATATATGAAAAGATTGACAATTTTTTACGTCCAATTTCAAAGTGAAATTAATTATAATGAACACCATTCGATAAAATGGTAAAAAAATTATTCTAATTATACATTAAAACAACTCAATAGTATAATTTATCACTATAAATTATTTTGAATGAAAAATTTGTTTTTATGTATTTTTTCTATTCATAGAAAATTGGATGTTCTTAGAAAATTTCAAAAAATTCAACTTAGGATAATTTCTATATTATGAATAAAAAAATGAAGTCCATTTTGAAATGTAAAATTTATATAATTTCAAAAATTATTTATTAATATTCATAATGGCTACTTTTATCAGTCGCGGTGTGTTAGAATCTCAAACTTGCGTACAGTGCAAGCTATTGCATTATTGAAAGAGAAGCGTACTGTGGAAGCATGGGGTGTTACATTCTACCATCCTTCAATAATTTTCATCATCGAAATTTGAAATTGTTCTTCAAAAATAAAAGGTTGAATGTATAAAATACCTTTGTGGAAAAACCACATCAGAAATAGGGTTAATAAAAATATAACTTCAAGAGAAAAAAAGATAAGTAAAAAGGTCCCCCGAGATAGCCAAAACTAGGATTCTATGAAAATATAGATATGGAGAAGAAACAAACCATAAAGTTCTGATGGAGAGTTGTAGAAAATAGGATTAGGAGAATGATAACAACAAGAAAATCAAAAACATGTGATTGGATAAATGGTCATTCTTTCACCAGTAGGTAAAGTTAACCGAAAACATTTTTGTTTTAAGTTACCTTTCATATAGTTGAGGAATTTATTTAGGATATTTACTAAGAATGTAAGGAAATATACTTACTTGTCTTGTAGATTTTAATTCTTTAAAAAAAATTTACCACAAACCCATCTTTCACTCAAAATGGTAATATAACTTAAAAATATTCTATTTATCTTAACCATATAGCTTTCCAAAAATAAATTTATAAATCATCTATCATAACTAAAAAAACATTATACACTCTAGGGACTTCACGTAGTCTAGTGGTAGGAGATAAATCCCAATCGCATTATGGTTGTGGGATAGATTCACACATATTTGTCTGACGCGACAGGTTTTGACATGGTCTAAGTGTTTTCCTTTTTATAAATATAAAAAAATAACCTTAACAATAGTATCCAATGTAAAATATAATCCATTCCAACCTTTATTTTTATCCAAAATACTTATGTCCAAACTCTCTCTCTAAACGGTTTCTAAATTACAAAATCAATTGTAACATCAGATTCCCCAAACAAAGTAATGATTCTTATTTTCACATACTAAAAATATGATTACCTTTAACATATCAAAACCTTAATGAAAACAATAAGTAATGTAGTACAATCCTTATATATCACATTATTCTTATAACCAGAATACAATCCTTGAGTCCAAAAACAAAAATATATTAATTATTAATCTTCATTTGTAGTAACAACATAAGCATGGCCTTGATCCCTTATCCTTTTCTGAGGTAAGTTTCCTTGGCTCTTAGGGCATTAATTTTCATAATGCTCCATTTCTATACAATTATAGAATTCAACATTGATATCCTATTTCATTACCTTGCAATCACGAGCATGGTGATATTTTTCTCCACATTTATAACAAACTCCCATTCCTTTTAGGCATGTACTGAGGTGATTATTCCCACAATTATCACATAATAAAAAATACTTCTTTAACTTTTTACCTTTATCTTTCTCTTGTTCCACCGTTCTCTTCTTCTCATGCTTTACTTTGGTGTCATAAGACTTAGAGAATTCCATTTTTGACTTGATAGCACATGAGACAATATCTTCGTACGATGAGATGGATTGTGATACTAAATCTCGACAGAGAAATGGTATTAACCCATCAAATAAATGATAAATCTTACTTCTTGGGTTATGTATATAATCTGTAGCATGTCTTGCTAACCTTGTAAAGGTGGCCTCATACTTTAGGACATTCTCATCCTCCTTTTGTCTCAGACTCTGAAATTGCCTTTCCATATCTGCTCGATGGCCACGATGAATGTATTTTTCTATGAAAAGCTCATTGAACTCGCTCCATTCCATATTCTATACTTCATCATCTTATTTTGTGATTTGAATCAATGACCACCATTGATCAACATCTTTAGTGAGGCGGTATACTACCATGATAACCATCTCCCTTTCACTACTCCCCATGGAATGGAATATTTTCTCTAAAGAATTTATCCATTTCTAAGATACTAAGGGATTTGTACTCCCTTTGAATGTTGGTGGTTGTTGCCACAAGAAGCGGTCTAATATTTATCCTCCATGTTGCAGATCAGGGTGATCCATACGAGAAATGTTATTATTCAGAACCTGAGTGAGTTTTCCCAGTATAGTGAAAAGATGATTAGCGCTGGTTGTTCACCAGCTCAAAAATAATTATCTTGAGTAGGAGATAAATCCCTACTTGGAGCGCATGCAATGATATGGTTTCCATTCCTTCCACTAGGTTCCATTTCTAAACAGTGGTATAAACTAGATTAATTTATGAATCAAAATACATAATTCCATACTTGTAAAACAGTTAACATAAAACGAACTGTTTATTGATATTATCCAAAAAAAGTTTTCATTGAGGAACTATATACTCATAAACCATTAATAATGGTTTGTAAAGAAATCGTGAATTATCCTAAGCATATCCCCCATGAGTATTGTAACAAAGAGTGCAGCAAGGCCCGTTGTCGTGCACCAATTCCCGTTCGATTCTAGCTCAAAGCGGTGTTTTTGGATTTTACCCATAACTACATTTGTGCCAAATCTGCCACTACCTGCTCATATCTAGATAGGGATGTATTTCTTGAAAAAAACTCACAAAATATCTACAATACCAAAATTATAGGATGTTCTCCTATACTAATCCTCAAATTCTATCTTAGGATATGCGCTCTAATCAGAGTTTATCTAAATATAGCTTCCAATGTTAGTACTAAACTGCCTCTGATACCAACTATAATGCCCTGACCCCAGTTACCCATAGTTGGTGCATTATTATGTAACATTGGCATGATCACAAATGATCAAGTCTCGAATGACTGAATAGTTTAGTAGGCTTGGAAACACTAGATATATTCATAAGTATTACATTAGATCATAAAGTGAAAAAATACAATAACATGGCTTCCATAGTCCACACTCATATCCCCTTTAGAATATCCCTGCAAGTCTGTCATAAAATATTTTTTCACATCCTGAGAAAAATAAAATATAGAAAGTGGTGAGCTCAGAAGCTCAGTAAAGATAACAATATAGAAGAAACTTTAACAAATAAACATAAACATTTACGGCAATGTATAACGGAAACAAAAGCCTTTTAAACATGAACTTCAGCATAATATGGAAAAATAAAATGAAATAATGTCGTTTACTTATTCACATGGATATTCAACTAGTCTAATAATCACATGAAATATCAATAACCACATTCATAATAATGGAATTCATAATTCCAAACTATCATAACCACGTAGCCAAGGCCTCGTGCCAAGACTACAAATAAGATTTTTTCAAGGCCTCGTGCCATGACATTAGTTTGTATCATGAGACCTACTAATGCATCGAGGAGCTATAGCGGGCTCCACCCATCACTTATTATGTCCAATGCATTCCTCATATGAATAGTTTTAAACATATGATAAACCATAACATAATCGTATCACATAAAACATGCATAAAGGAAATATAACATTTCCACATTTCAATCACAAGATATCAATACAACACATTGTTATAACAAAAAACAATATAAAAACCATTTTCAATACCAAAATAAAAGAAAAGTAAAACATGGTTTTTATTTTTAATTTAAATAAAGTTATGTCTTGTAGATGAAGGCGAAACTCAAATAATGGTCATGGTGGCGTAGAAGTCATTGTGGCCGCAAACGTAATACAAAACATTCCTTTTGTAATTTAGTAAAAATGCTACGTAAGAAAATATTACTTTTGAATAAAAGTAAATGTCAAAGGGGTTTATACGCCATATAAAACTAAATATGCCTTGATGAAAGGAGATTGAGACTAAGTCCCTTACGAATATCATTTTTTCAAAAAAAATAGATCTATTATGTGTATTAACTATAATTACAATTAAATAAAGTGAAAATACAAGATATGACATAATAATATCATAACATAGTTTGAAGTAGGAGAATAACCCAAAGAATGAAAATTGGGTTAAGAAGTTCCCTTACAAAGATCATTTTTTATACAAAATGTATCTATTATGTGTATTAACAATAATTACGCATAAATAATATACAAATACAAGATATAACATAATAATATCACAAAATATTTTCAAAGTAAGAGATGAACCCAATGAAAGGAAATTGGGTTAAGAAGTTCCCTTACCTCGTGTCCGACATGACTTGATCATTCTTTGACATCCTGAATAATAAAATAGGGTTAATTTATACTTTATTAAGAACCGTTTTCAATTTCATTATTCCTTTTATATCACTTTTTACCAAGTTATTAACATTATGTAATTATTTATGTTAATAATGGTCATTTGGTCGATTTCTGGTACTAGAGTCAAAAATAAAATTCTTATAATTACAAGTTGTTCATGTGGTAAAATATCCATTATATCCAGACTTATATTCATGATTTAGATATCATATATATCATATATATCCATTATATACATTCATTTATAATATTACATAACATTTAGAGGTAATAGATGAAATTCACCGTTCAGGGAGACGGTAAGCCATACGTACGCATGAACACTACTTTCATTTCTATTTCATATTTAATGGAATGAAATCATAATGATATAAAGTTTTATTATAATTCCATTATAATATCATATATATAATATCATTTACTCCATAATTTATACGTCCCACATATGGCATTAACGATTCAAATCAATTTGAGGGGGTGGTAGTCCGCAGTTCCTAAAATGAAATTATCGTGTTTAACCCTAATGGAAATCATAAGGGTATTCCATAAATGAGAAATAAAGGAGAATAAGGAAAACATAAACATAATATATATCATATATAAATATAGTGGCATCTTAATTTCCACCATGAGAGGTTTTAAAAGAAGATTGACTGATCATCATTTCGTGAGGCAGTAATTCACAACCCGCAGAAACAGTATGTTCTTTAACCATTAGAAGAAGGTATGTGTAAGTGTAAATAAAATCCTTATAATTAAAACATCATAGTATATTGAAGATACTGGTTTTTTTACAAAATAAAGGAATAAAAAAATTTAAGGGGTTGGAGAAGAAAAAGAATACAAAAGAACAAAAGAAGAGACATTACATTAAAATCGGGTAACTCTTTTTGATTTGAGCCAAAGGCTTCCTTGGGATGACTTCTGCCCAATGTGAGGCTTCTACGAGTAAGAGAGGGAAGTTGATAGAGTGTTTGGGCAGATTTTGGCCGAGCCAAATGGCTTGAAGGTGTGAATAAAGTGTTAGACGTGGGGGCCTTTTATAAGAAGATAGGAGAGGCACTCTTGGAAAGTAATGAAATGTTACATTATTATATAATGAGTTTCGGATTTTAAAGGTCCCACAATTATATATTTCTATAATATTGTGATAAGGGTTCTAAATATACCCATCCAATTGGTTTTTGATAAGTTTTAGTCTTATTTTTTACATTATCTTTTCATTTTATTTAAATCGTTAATTAATGAGGTTATCGCTAAATCATCATGGTGTCATAAAAAATTTATTTTATTTAATGTCTAAAAATTATAAAAAAAAAATTCATGATATATGAAATCTTTTTATCCTTCCAATGAATTTTTATAGTCGAAAATTTATGTTATATAACCCCATGTAATAATTGTTTTATTAAAACAACACATGTTTGTGTCAATTTTATTTTTTACTTTAAATAAAAAGTTAATAATGTCATTTTCATACCCAAGTGGCTCCATGGGGTCCCCATGTTGACCCATGTATTTTCATGGTCGGTCATGACTCATAAAATAAGAGTAGGACATGTATCAAGGTAATTTTATATTATTATAACATTATTTTGACCTTAAATTACACTAATTACCTTTAATCGCGATTAATAAAACATAAAAGTTACTATTCACCAAAAATTATTTTCATCTCATTAAACCAAATTTTACTTACTAATGAAAACCCTGTATGTTGGATTTTTGAAATTCAATTCACAGATGTGGTAAAGTCTCATTTAAACAAAAAATTAGTTTTTTAACCACCACTTAGTTGTTTCACTATTCATAAAAATTTGAAGTTTCTCAGAACAATACAAAAAATTCACCCTAATATATAATTGTTATGCCAAATTCAAAAATGATGTATATTTTACAAAATTACAAACATATAAGCTGAATTAATTAATTTAATAATCAATTCCCACTGTCACAACAAATAACATGTTTTTAAGAAACAATATATATCAAAGTACTGACAATTTTTTATGTCTAATTTCAAAATGAAATGAATTCTAATTTCCACCATTGGATAAAATGGTAAAAATATATTCTAATTGTACTTTAAAACCACTCAAGAGTATAATTTATCACTATAAATTATTTTAATTTAAAAGGTTGTTTTTAAGTATTTTTTCTATTCATAGAAAACTGGAAGTTCTTCGAAAATTACACAAAATTCAACTTAGGATAATTTCGATATTACAAATACAAAAATGAAGTACATTTTGAAATATATAATTTATATAATTTCAAAAGGGGGTTATTACTATTTATAATGACTACTTTGATTGGTTGCGGTGTGTTAGAATCCCGAACTTGCGTACATTGCAAGCTATTGCATTATTGAAAAAGAAGCATACTGTGGAAGCTTGGGGTGTAACATTATTGATTATATTCATGTATAACATTAAGAACATAAATTGATTGGATTGAATTGTTTTCAATTTCATTTTCATAATCAACATTTTCAACCATTTAATAAAAATGAATCATTTCATGTTCATTGTATTTTGGGTGAATATTGGTGTTACTATGATCTATTATATAATGATTATGATTATAGATCACTTTTGAATATGATTTGAGTATCCAAAAAACATAAAAAAATAATCTCTAAACTGACTTGTTATAGAAATTTTTCTTTCCTAATATATCACATCTGACACAAGGGTACCAGGAATAGATATTTCCATTCACATATTTATGCTACACATCCCAAATATATAAATAATTTAAATGAAGTAACATATGTTGTTCGACTCCTGGGGATAGTCAAACCATTTCTTCCATCTAATAGTTTGTCTTTTCATAATTATTATTGTTGAAAAAAACAGAAAACAGAAAACAAGGAAACCATTAAAAAATGATTCTTATATTATTAGTGAATGTGATTCAAACCTAGTTCATTTATTTTTTTTCTCCTAGAAAAAACACAATGTTTTTTGTGTTTCACAACACATATACATTCTCGATTAACATTTGATAATGGGTAATAGTGTGTCTAAATAAATAAATAGTTTATGGATTCAGATATTATTTTATAATAATATTAATTTAAATAATTTTTATGATTTTCATGATTATTTTATGTGAGGTAATTGTATAAAATATATTTTCTTAAAATTTGTTTCAGAATGTGATTTGAATTTTGTTCTTTATGTGAAGTAGTTGATTAGATAATAGAAATACTAATGAATAGGGTAGTATTAGGCCCCAAAAAATCATAATTTTCACAATATTTTACTTATATTTCGTGGGATTTATTTTCATATAATCCAAGATTATTTTATTTTTGAATTCAAACATTATTGTTCATCATAGATGCAATACATGGTTAATGTGTATCAATTTGATCTTGACTAATAATATAGTTAAGTAATACATTATTTTAACTATTTAAATTTTATATTTTATTATACAATTGATCACTTTTTTGGATGAATTTTAATTTTTTACCAATTTATGAATCATAAGGGGATTTTCAGAAATTTTTCCACAGACAAAAATTCTTCAAAAATATTATCATTATTTAGAGAAAAAATTTACCTAGAACCCTATATTCATTCCCAGTAATGATAAAATTATAGTGTAAATTTTGGAAACTATGGGGAATATTTCATTATACATTGTCAAAATAAAATATTTATATTATAAAGGGGATCTAGGTAGCCAATGTTGATTTTAAAATTGTTATATAGATTTCAAGTCGTATAATTTATCCCACCATTTAGATCATAACATCTTACTGACTCATACAATTTGCTTGAAAATTTTCTATAAATTATAAGACATATTATATAACAAATACATCTTCTAAAAACATTAATAAATTGGACTTCTTCAATGAAAAATTTTCATATTCATTACGGGGACGATTTTTTTTAGTTGTTAATGGTTAAAGGTCTAATTTTTAGTTTCCCCACTATCCTATGGATATCGTAATATGTTAATAAGGAATTTAATAATAGATGTGTAACCCAAGGCTCTTACAATTCATATTTATTGTGGTTATTGGGATGGAATTAAGATTTAATGATTTCATCTTTCAATTGTAATGTTAAACAATCATTTTGCAATCACATTCAAATTTTTCATATGTATTGTGTTTACAGCACACTATATTGTTAATAATGTATAACTGATTTGTCACTTATTTTATACTTTGTAAAGACCTGAAAAATTCATGGGAAATTCTTTCATAATTTTTTTTGGGATTTTACAAGAATGCAGTTTCTGACGGCACCTGATTCCGAGGCCCGCTGTGCCCGGAATCATTTTCCGATGTTTAGCTCTGGTACGTTTAGTGAACGAACGAGCGGATTTTTCTAACTTTTGAACTGGTGCTCGAAATTTAATTCTGAGGGCACCGATAGAATCGCAGCTCCAGTAATTTCTTAGAAACAATTTTTTGAAGTTGCTTTTGCTCGTGTGTGGTTTTTAAATTTTGGGGTTCAATAAAGGATTAAAATAAAAATTGGACGCACAATTTTTATTTTACTTCAAGTTGTTTAACCTAATCTAAGTGTTTGGAGTGGGACCCACAATATCCTACGCACATGGTAGGATATTGGTGAGGTTGGTCCCACACGATCCACATCGTTTATTTTCTTCCTAAACCCACTACTTTAATTATGTAACGCACCCGCACCCCCATTATTAATGAAGTCAACCCTTGCGTTTATTCTGGTAAATAAACACCTCATTAAATGGGCGGTTTAAAACTCCTAAATTAATTATTTTAATTGATTGTTTCTTTTATAAATTCAAACGTTGGCTTGTGTTAATAAAATAAGACAACTCTTATTTTATTAGGGGTTGGTTGTGCAAGGGGGTTTGGGGAGAATTCTCTCAAGCCGTGAAGTTCTTCCTCCTCGATGAAGAACACGAAGAACACAAGGAACACCGACCTCCGATGAAGGTCAACAAGAATGCTGGATCCTCAGAGATCGACGATGCGATCCCGAAGAATCCTTTCTCCGCGACGCGACAATCCTCCTTCCACGATTCCTTCTTCCACGACCGATAATTCTGCGATGAATCCTCACTCATCGAATTCGACGAGGTAGGGTTTTATTTAAATTGTTGTTCGTGAATTCTTCTATGGCCTTTCTTCATTTATATTGGAGCCGCCTGATACCACAATAATGGGAGGGGGTCTAACCACAAAAACACGGTCGTCCGTCCTCTCCTCTTTGGTTGTTTGATGTTGTTTGTGGCACGAACAAGGCAACGTGGTGCCGAAGCACCTCGCGGAAATATTAATGAAAGGGGGAGAAGCGGCACCGTCACTTCGCGCCGTTGATGACGAACCAAAGACGCGTCACCGTCGTGCCATGCCGGAGAACTACAAATGCTCCGCGGTTAATGCGGGGCCACAGTGGAGGGGCGCGGCGCCGGCGCGCAGCACCAGACGGACCAACGCCGCGGCTTAGGCCGCGGCGGAGCGGGGAGACCGGCAGCCGGTTCCGGGCCGCCGGCGTCGGAGTAGTGGGAATGGACAGCACCGGTCTCGTGGCGGTAGCAGCCGGCCAGCCATAACGGGCTGGCCAATTAGGGGAAAACTGGGGGTTCGTAACCCCCAGTTGGTCAGCATGTGCAGCCCCCCACATGGGGGCCATAGGTTCTCTGCGCGGGGGGGGGGGGGGGGGCAGCCCCCCCCCCCCCCTCTTCGCTCGTCCGTCACGGCCGAGCCGCATGGCCGATTGGCCACCTGGCCAGCGCCAGCGCGGCGGGCCGAGCCGCCCGGTAGGACCGCCAGGTAGGGCCGCGCCATCCGGGTCGGGCCGCGCCCATGCCGGCCAGACCCGGACCCCGTTCGGGTCAACCCGGTTCGAGCCAACCTAGGGGGTACCGGGCCGGGTCAGACCGGGCCCGAACCCCCTAATACCGGACCTCTCACTGTCTTTTTCCTATAATGTGGGATGTGGACCTCTGATCGATGCACCTTCAGCGGCGATGAGATCCTTTGATCGAGATGGTCGTTTCGGTATATCACACTCATGGTTTCAGAGTACTTTGGGTTTGGTCGGGTTGGTTTGTATACGAAGCCAATCGGGCCATCGGAGAGGAAATGCTTATATCATGAGATCCAGACATCTGATTGTCGTGTCGTCGACATTGTTGGTTTCCTCCTGATGAGACGGAACATTTGGAATACTTTTCATGAGTTTTGGACGCATTTGGATAGTGGCCGGGTTGGATTGTACCCAAAATCCAACCGGGCCCCTGGAACGGAAAAGCTGATATCTTTCAGACCAGACGTCTGTTTGACGAACTATCAGCAGCGTTGGTGATCACATTAAGAAATGATCCATACGAGTATACCCTGTGAGAGTTTGGGGTATAGTTGAGATACGGCTGGGTTGGTTCGCGCACAAAACCAACCGGACCCCTAGGACAAAATTGATAATAACTCACGGACCGGGCGTCCGTTTGACGCGCCGTCTGTTGCGTTGAGACCCCCTATGACAAGGAGGCCCTTTTTGATACTTATTAATGGGACTTGAGATGGGTCAATTGATAACTTAGGTATATGTATGGGCATATACCTAGGTGGTGGTTATCCGTTGATTTAATAATCATTGTGTTTCCTCATGATTGAGATGGGTCACTTGATAACATAGGTATATGTATGGGCCTATACATGGGTGGTGGTTATCTGTTGATTTCATAATATTTGTGTTTCCTCATGATTGAGATGGGTTACTTGATAACTTAGGTATATGTATGGGCATATACTTAAGTAGAGGTTATCTGTTGAGATTTTTCTTGTGGTTATCCTTGATGGATTTAGTTAGACCTTGAGGGTCTCGGGGTCCCTAATGAGTTTGGTATACTCACCCCTACACGGGATATGCTCGTACGTCGTTGTGTTGGTTGCAGACGATGGGCAGCGATGACAGAGGCTGAGTGTTCGAGGGCTGGACGGTACCTGGAGGTGGACTACATGACAAGTCAGTATCCAGAGGTGGACATCACAGCGAGATGACATTAGGAGGAGGTTCACTGGTGAGAGAATTGTGGAGGCTATCTGTACCTACCATTTAGGTAGGATCCGAGGAGGAAAACCCAGGAGCTGTTTCCTTTCTTCCAGCTATTTGTCTTTTTCTATTGTACTTTCGTTCTGTTGTAGCTGTAATTTTAGATGGGTTTGTATTCTGGCCCATTTACTTTTCATCACATTCTTTTGCAATTAGTATTTTACATCCGCTTGAACTCTGTGGTGATTAGTTTACTTTTATAAAGGAAATGCCTTACAAGTTATCGGGATTTACGCCTTTGGTGATAGTCGCTAGCCCCTAGCCTATGGAAGGCGGGCTTGGGGTAGTCACGACACAGGCCCCATGGATGGGTCGTGAAAAATTGGTATCAAAGGAGTTAGTTATACCGCAGAACTTATAACTATGATATTTTCTTTTGTGAAGAAATTGTTTTAAGGTTATCGAGTGTGGTTTCCAGTTCAGGGAGTCCAGTGTTGGTGTGGGCGGCTGGCGTATCCATACACCAGGACCTTGACAACTTATTTCCGACTTTGTGCATGAAAACACTGATTGTGTGCGTGTTTTCAATGTTTTTCCCTTAAAACAGCTCAAACCATGTCAGCTCACCAGGTATAAATTCTTTTACCATGTCACGTTTGTTTCTATCAGGATGTGTCCCCGCGGATGACCAGCTAGAGCCCCGAGAGTTGAACGTACTAAGAGCCTGCTAAGCGATGTGGCCTCAGAACAAGGCCCTTTTTTAGTTGAGGCACCAGTATTAATACCACACGATGGGCCACCGATGCCACTAGCCCCATTAGTAGAGGGTGCACGTTGCTTGAGTGCACTGCACGAGTTCCAGCGCCAAAGGCCACCTTGGTTCAGGGGAGAGACGGACCCTCAGACGGCTGAGGATTGGCTGGAGGCTGTGGTGAGAGTCTTCAGGCTAGTGGGGACGCTAGCAGACTTCATGGAGATCCTTTCTGCCATCTTTCTTCAGGCAGCAGTAGCCAGATGGTGGAGCCTAATGCTCCAGATACATGACTAGGTGACACTTCTCTGGGCAGACTATGAGAGCCTGTTCTGGGCTGATTTTGTGCCAGCCACCCTTCGAGCGGTGCGTATATATGAGCTACTACATCTACAACAGTGTAGCATGATGGTGGCGCAGTACTCAGCAAGGTTCATAGACCTCTCGCGCTACTCCACATATATGGTACGAGACCTGTTTTTCTGGGCCCGAACATTCGAGTAGGGGCTCAGGGGAGAGATTAGAGCTTTTGTTGTTCCTCTCAACATCCCGACACACACAGGGGTGTTGGAGCGATCCATCTTAGTGAAGAGTTTCCTTGCTATGCATACTCTAGCAGCAGAACCCACCACTAGCCGGCATGCTGCAGGGTCTTCTGTAGCAGGCAGTAGACAGATGTCGCAGAGGTCCAAGAGGACTAGACCACTAGGTGGTTGACCGCATGACTCAGGGTCAATAGTGTGTGGCACCAAGGGGAGTGACAGAGCCAGACCTACCATGCAGTGTTACTCATGTGGCAGGATTGGTCACATGGCATGTGACTGTCCAACCCGCCATGCAGATGACCAGCAACTAAATGAAGAAACACCCAGGCAGAGGTAGAGGTTCGATCGAGACGGACCGCAAGGAGCAGAAGGCCGACGGGTAGGAGCTGACCGTGCAGCTGGAGGTGGACGACGCTTTGAGGTATTGCCACCACCACCACCAGGAGGTCCACCCCAACAGCAGGGAACTGGTGGACATGGGAGAGCTTAGCTTTATGCAGCTGAGCCCTATGATCATGGAGCTCCAGGAGAAGATGGACAAGAGCGGGACAAGCTCTCGACCTGGAGAATTTTGTTTATGCTGCTTCTAGCTTTGTTGATGTTTGTTGTAGATGCTTTGTGTCTTTGTTCTTTGAGCTGTAGTAAAAAAATACACCTTTTTTATGGTGTTTACCTTCCTGTCCTCTATTTATGTTGTTACTACGAGGTTTCGGTTTAAAAAAAACTATTGACCTGACCCTCACTTTGAGATACCTACTGGAGGAGACCTAGTGACCACACACTGATGCCAACAGTGTGACTCAACCCCTGGAGGCAAGTGTAACGGTTGGATCTATTGGTAGTAGCGTCGAGGCCTTACGACGTCATCATTGGTATGGATTAGTATCATTCATATCAGGATTGACTGTATTAGGCAACGAATGTGGTTCATCTAGGGGATGAGACCAAATTTCTCTTATCCGCAAAGAAGAAATATTAGCACCTCTTGCGGGACCAGAGATGGTCCAGGCTATAACAGAGAAGCTCTAGTTCATCCAGGAGCGGATGAGGACTGCTCAGAGTCGACAGAAGTCTTATGCTGATAGGAATTGGAGGCCTCCTGATTTCAAGGATGAAGATCACGTCCTTATACGGGTCTCACCTCGACGTGAGTTACGGAGATGTGGCCGAGGCAACAAGTTGTCTCTAAGGTTCAGTGGACCTTTTCAGGTCCTCAACAGGGTAGGTGAGGTGGTTTACCGCTTGACCCATCCACCTCATTTACACCAAGTGCACGGCGACTTCCACGTATCATAACTGAGGAGATACCAGTTCGACCCTTCGCATATCATCCACCATGAGGAGATGAACATTGGCGATTGGGTGGATTTTGCAGAGGTGCCATTGGAGATTGATGATCGACAGGAGTGGGTCCTATGTTGATGGTCGATTCCTCTAGTGCACATCAGATGGCAGCACGGGGACCTCCTGGTGAGCACATGGGAGCAGAAGGATCAGATGTGTGCTCAATACCGCTTTTGTAACTCTAGTTTGTGATAAAGCTTTACGAGGACGTAAATCCATGAGGTGGGAGTATTTTAAAGACCCATAAAATTCAAGGGAAAGTATTTCATAATTTGTTTTTGGGATTTTACAAAAATGCAGTTTCTGACGGCACCTGATTCCGAGGCCCGGTGTGCCCGGAATCATTTTCCGAAGTTTAGCTCGGGTACATTCAGTGAACGAACAAGCGGGTTTTCCTATGTTTTGAACCGGTGCTTGGAATTGAATTCCGAGGGCACCGATGGAATCACAGCACTGATAATTCCTTAGATACACATTTTCCAAAGTTGTGTTTGCTCGTGTGTGGTTTTTAAATTTTGGGGTTGAGTAAAGGAATAAAATAAAAATTGGATGCACAATTTTAATTTTACTTCATGTTGTTTAATCTAAGATAAGTGTTGGGAGTGGGACCCACAATATCCTACCCACTTGGTAGGATATTTTTGAGGTGGGGCCCACATGAGCCCCATCGCTTCTTTTCTTCCTAAACCCCCTCCTTTAATTATGTAACGCACCAGCACCCCTATTAATGAAGTCAACCCTTGCGTTTATTCTGGTAAATAGATGCCTCATTAATTGGGCGGTTTAAAACACTTCAATTAATTATTTTAATTGATTGTTTCTTTTTGAAATTCAAATGTTGGATTGTGTTAATAAAATAAGACAACTCTTATTGTAACATCCCAAGTAAGTAATTAATAATTGATATTTTATCTATGTCTATTAATTATTAAGATAATGTTTTAGAGGCTTAAAATGAAAATAAATACAATCTTATGCATGGAATACACTAATATTTTTAAAAGATTGTTTTAGTGCCTTTTGATGGAAAACCATTTTTAAATCTATATTTTGACAATTTTATAAGCTATGTTTGTCAAAATAAACATATTCATTATGATTGGGACTTTTAAATTTACATTGGATAAATTTTTGGTATTTTTCTGACAATGTTCATTTTTTTAATGAATAGTGAAAAATACTGCATTTTACATCAAAACTGCTTTTTAATCTAATTTATTTATATGATTAGATTATCTTTTGAATTTGTTTTAAAGTGAAATTAGAATATAGTTTTACCATTTAATCCAATAGTGGTTATTGGAATTAATTTCAATTTGAAATCGGACTTAAACTAGTGTCAATCTTTTGATAATTATTGGTTTATAAAAACACGCTATTTGTCATGACAGCGGGAATTAATTATTACATTAATTAATATGACTTATATGTTTTGAATTTTGTAAAATAGTCTTCATTTTTGAATTCAGAATATCAAATATAGCTTAGGGTAAATTTTTGGTATTTTTCTGAAAAACATCAATTTTTGATGAATAGTGAAACCACTAAGTGGTACTTATAAAAACTGATTTTCCATTTAAATGATATTTTGCAACCTTTGTGTTTTTAATTTAAAAAATCCAACATACATGGTTGTCATTAAGAAGTAAAATGTTGTTCAATGAGATTAAAATAATTTTTTGGTGAATAGTAACTCTTAAGTTCTGAATCGCGATTAGTGGTAATTAGTGTAGTTTAAGGAAAAAATAATGTTTTAATAATATGAGATGAGCTTGACACATGTCCTAACCTCATTTGATGTGTCATGGACTACCAATACAAGCCATGGGTCAACTTGGGGACCCCATGGAGCCACTTTGGTTGGGAAATGACATAGAAAACTTTTTATTTAATGATAAAGTAAAAATGACAGAAACATGATATGTTTTACAAAAACAATATTTACATGGGGTTATACAAGTCAGATTTTTAATTATAAATGGTAATTATAAAGATAAAAATATTTCCTACATCATAGTAGTTTTTTTATAATTTTTAAACATCAAATAAATTAAATTATTTATGACATCATAATGATGCAGCAATGACCTCATTATTTAACGATTTAAATAAAATGGAAATATAATGTAATATCTAAGACCTAAACATTTACAAAAACTATTGGATTGGTGGATTTAGAACCCTTATTACCTTACCCTTGAATTATATCAATTTGGGACCGTTTTAATCCGAAACTCTTTTTAAAATAGGGTAACTTATCTTTACTTTCCAAGAGTGCCCCTCCTCTCCTCTTATAAAAGGTCCCCACCTCTACCTCCTTACCCACACTCCCAAATCCTTTGGCTCTTCCAATCCCTGTCCATTTTGTCTCTCCACTTCCCTCTCTTACTCCTTGAAGCCTCACATTGGGCATAAGTCTCCCCAAGGAATCCTTTGAGCTCAAAACAATGGAGTTACCCAATTTTAAGGTAATGTCTTCACTTGAGTCCTTTTGTTTTGTTTTGCTTCTCCAACCCCCTAAACTATTTTTATTTATTTCATTTGTAAAAACTACAGTATCTTCAATATACTAGGATGTTTTTGTAATAATTATTCTAGCTACAATTACACACACCTACATCTAATGGTTAAATAACATACTGTTTCCGTGGATGGTGAAATTATTCCTCCCGAAACGATGATTGTTCAACATTCTTTTAACACCCTCAAAGGTGTCCATTAAGATGTCACTATATTTATATATGATATATAATATGTTTATGTTTTACTTAAGCTTATATATTTTTCATTTTGGGATTACCTTTATGGTTCCCATTATGGGTAAATGCGATATCTTCATTTAAGTAAGTGCGGACTACCGCCCCCACAAAGTGATTTGATTCGTTAAATACCATATGTGGGACGTATAAAGGATGGAACCATGATATTATATATGATATGATACTGGAATTATAATATACTTTTATATCATTATGATTTCATTCTATAAAATACGAAATAGAAATGAAAGTAGCGTTCATGCGTACGTACGGCTTACCGTCTCCATGAACGGTGCATTTCATTTCTTACCTCTAAATGATTATGTAAAATTATAAATTCACATATATACTGGATATATATGATATATAATTCATGATTATAATCCTGGATATAATGGATACATGATCAACATGTAATTATAAAGGGTCTATTTTGACTCAAGTACCAATGATCGTTAAAACGACCATTATTAACTTAAATAATTACATAGTGTTCATGGCATGGAAATAAGTGAAATAAAAGGAATAATGAACTTGAAAAAGGTTCTTAAACAAGTAGAAATTAACTCAAGATTATTATTCAAGAGATTAAAGAACGACCGAGTCAAGTCGGACCCAAGGTATGGGACTTCGTCTCAATCTCCTTTCATTGAGGCATATTTTATTTTATACACAACTTTCTTTTATATGGTGTATAAAAACCTTTGACTTTTACATTTATCCAAAAGGAATCTTTTTTATACGAAGCGTTTACTAAACGACAAAAGGGAATGTTTTTTGTCGTACGTATGCGGTGACAACAACTTCTCCGCCGTCGTGACCATTATTTGATTTTCGACTTCCTCTACAAGCCATACCTTCTATTTAAAAGGAAAATAAATACCATGTTTTAATTTTCTTTTATTTTGGTATTGAAAATGGGTTTCATAATATTTTTATATCAATTTGTTTTATTGATATCTTGTGATTGAATAGTGGAAATGATATGTTTCCTTTATGCATGTTTTATGTGATACGATTATGTTGAGGTTCTTGGGGATTATTATGATGACGGGTGGTTTCGTGATAAACTATGGGTGGGTGAGCCCGATATAGATCTCCAATGCATTGGGTAACGCGAAGGAGTGAAACATTAAGGTTTCTTCGAAGAGATTTTGGGAATATACTGTGATGGGTATTCCAAACGTAACCAAGAGGGTTACGCCCTACGTTAGAATGTTATGAATGCCTCAAGTTACCTTTATGTCTTATGATTTCTATGGTTTATTCATGATTTGATGAGGTATGTTAAAGTGCTTATGTTTTATAGGTAATGTATGATTTCATTCTTTTGTATATATGTACCCATGTTTCCTTTCCATGTTTCTATAACCCATACTGAGCTTTTTAGGCTCATCCCAAGTTTTTTTGAAATGATTTTCACAGGTCAAGGGAAAGGTACATGATATGATGATAGTGTTAAGGAAGTGTCAAGAAAGAATCCATGTTTTATTTTAAATATGTTTCCATTGATGGGAATGAAGAATACTATCTTTATGTAACCACTTTGTTTATATGTGGAATGTAATGCATGTTTTATGATCTAATTCTCTAAAACTCTAAACCCGAAAAGATCCTCAATGTGTAATCTTGTAATAACTCAAGATTAAGTAATGTTTAAGGCTGGGGCCTTATAGTTGGTATCAAAGGTTGGTTTAGATAACTTTAGGAGTTAGAATTCTATTAAATTATTATCCAAAAATATTTTTTTGAAATTATATAGCATTTGAAGATTACCATGTTGCTTCATCTAAGACATGTTTGTTCAGAATGGTTTTCCACAGAGGAAACAGGGAAGTAGTGCTAGGAAGGCATACAAAAGGAAATAACCTTCCGAATCATCATCTTGAGATGGTCGGAATTGGAACTGAACAGTTTGTCGCAATGATGGCATAGTTGACTCAGGCTATAAATGGTGGTGGTGTCCATGCACGAGATCAGCCAGATCAACTGCAGTGGAACAATTCAGTGGTGGAACATTTCATGAGGCAACATCCCCCATAATTTAGAGGATCATCTGACCATGTGTTAGCTGAAGGGTGTATTAAAGCACTGGAGAAGATTTTCGATGCCATGGGGTGTTCCAAAAATCATAAGGTTAGTCTTGCTATTTATCGTTTGGAGGGTGAAGCAGATCAGTGGTGGTCGATGGTTAAAAATATCAGGGATTCTACTGAGATTGATGCTTTTGACTGGGATGAATTCAAAGGTATGTTTCATGAGAAGTATTTTCCTAAGGCTGTTCGACATAGGATGGAAAAGAAATTCTTGGAATTGAGGCAAGAGGAAGACTCAGTGGCTACCTATGAAGAAAGGTTCACTCGATTGGCAAGGTATGCTCCCAATTTTATCCGAGACCTTGATAGTAAAATCAATCGTTTTTACTCATGATTAAAGCCAAAATATCGAAGGGTATTAGCTTCTCGTGAGTTTTAAAGTTATGAAAAGCTTGTTCGATGTGCTGAGAAGGTGGAAATGAAGTTTGACGATGATCAAGTGTTCTATAACAACCAACAGATGAAGTGACCGAGGTGGCAGGAGAAAGGTAAGAATTCTTCAAAAAAGTCTGATGGTAAGAAAACTAAGTTTCCAGTTTGTGATAAATGTGGCAAAAGGCATGCTGGGGAATGTCTTCTGAATTCTGGAAATTGTTACCGATGTGGTAAGATGAGACTTAAGGCTCGTGATTGCACTAAAAAAGATCAGTGTGATGGTAAGACCAAATTTAATTTATAGTTAGTGAAATGTTATAAGTGCAATGAGATGGGTCACTATTCAAACGAGTGTCCGACAAAGAGCTTGAGTGATGGGAAGCAGTTAGACTACAAGAAGAAAGGGGTGGTGAAATCCTTTGCAACTACTTCAGTGGACTTCAGGCCATCAAATGAAGTTGTATCTTGTACTTTGTTTGTTTTTTCAGATTATGCCAGTGTGTTGTTTGATTCGGGGTCTACACATTCTTTCATCTCTGAAAACGTTTCTAGTAAAATGGGAATACCATCTCATGAAATGACTCATGAACTTGTGGTAAAAACACCTGGGGGAAATGTTGAGGCAAAAAGAATTTATAAGAATCTTCCTATCCTTATCTGTGGAAAGAACCTACTTGAAAACCTTATTGTTCTACCTCTAGTAGATTTTGATGTTATCTTGGGTATGGATTGGATCTCTATTTACCATGCTATGATTGACTATAGAGATAAAGAAGTTTCTTTTCAAAAAGACTTTCAGTTTGTGTACAAGAATGAACCCTTACTGTTGATAACTTATCAAGAGGCCACGAAACTTGTAAAAGATGGAAATTAATGTTACCTTGCACACATCATTGAAAATAAAGGAACTATTCAGATTAATGATGTGCCAGTGGTAAATGAGTATCCTGATGTTTTTCCTAATGAGTTGCCTGGAATAATACCAGATCGGGAAGTTGAGTTTACTGTTGACTTAGTTCCCGATGCTAAGCTAATTTCAAAATCCCCTTATCGAATGGCTCAAATTGAACTTTTAGAGTTGATGGAGCAATTGCATGATTTATTAGAGAAAGGTATCATTCGACCTAGCACATCACCATGGGGTGCTCATGTTTTATTTGTTAAACAGAAAGATGGTTCTATGAGACTTTTAATTGATTATAGAGACTTGAATAATATCACTGTTAAGAACAAATATCCTTTGCCTCATATTGATGATTTGTTTGATCAGCTCCAGGGAGCTCAGTTTTTTTCAAAGATTGACCTGAGATCGGGGTACCATCAGCTGAAGGTAATGGAGGCAGATATTCGGATGACCGCGTTTCATACAAGATATGGCCATTATGAATTTTTATTAATGCCTTTTGGGCTAACCAATGCACCTACTATATTCATGGACTTAATGAATAGAATTTTCCATGAGTTCTTGGAAAAGTTTGTGGTGGTTTTCATTGATGATATTTTGGTGTTTTCTAAAAGTAAAGAAGATCATGAAAGACATTTAAGGGTTATCTTGAAAACCTTAAAAGAAAAGAAACTGTATGGAAAATTCAGCAAGTGTGAGTTTTGGTTTCAACAAATTTGTTTCCTTGGACATATTGTTTCTAAAGATGAAATAACTGTTGATCCTGCAAAAACAAAAGTTGGGGAAGACTGGCCAAGACCCACAAATGTAACCAAGATTCGTAGCTTCCTTGGTGTGGCAGGCTATTACCGAAGGTTTGTTAGAAATTTTTCACGGTTATCTAGTCCAATGACTAAGCTAACTCGGAAGGGTGTTAAGTTTATCTGGAAAAAAGTATGTGATGATTGTTTTCAGGAATTGAAAAGAATATTGGTGAATGCTCCAGTTTTGTCACTACCTTCTAGGAATGGTGAGTTTGTTATATACAGTGATGCTTCATTGAAAGGACTTGGTTGTGTCCTAATGTAGAATGATCAAGTAATTTCTTATGCTTCACGACAGTTGAAAACTCATGAGATAAATTACCCTACACATGATTTGGAATTAGCTGCTGTTGTTTTTGCTTTAAAAATTTGGAGGAATCAAATTTATGGAGTAAAGTGTGAAATATATACCGATCAAAAAAGTTTAAAGTATATATTCACTCAGAAATAATTGAACATGAGACAAAAGAGATGGCTAGAATTAATCAAGGATTATGATTGTACAATTCATTACCATCCGGGAAAAGCAAATAAAGTGGCTGATTCTTTGAGTCGAAAAAGTAATGCTTCATTAGCAATGTTGCATTTGGAACGTGATCCTTTGGTTAAGGATTTGATGACCTTTGACATAGAAGTTGTTGGTGCAGGAAGTTCTTCTATTTTGTTTTAGGTATCAGTGAGATCATCTCTATCAGACAGAATCAAGAAAGCACAGAAGCAAGACAGTGAGTTGTAGAAAAAGGTAGAGCAGGTTCAGAAAGGTATGTTTCCTGAATTCAACATTGATAATGATTGCGTTTTGAGATTTGAAAAGAGATTGTGTGTGCCTTGTGATTCACAGTTGAAGAGAGTGTTGTTATGTGAAGCTCTTAGTTCTCTGTTTTCTGTTCATCCTGGCATTACTAAGATGTACAGAGATCTACGGGAGTATTACTGGTGGGATGGAATGAAAAGAGATATTGCTGATTTTACTGTGAAGTGTTTGACATGTCAACTTGTTAAAGAAGAGTGGCAGTTACCGAAATGGATGCTTCAGCCATTACCAGTGCCAGAGTGTAAATGGGAGAATATATCCATTGACATTGTTGTGGGATTACCGAAGACATCTCGAGGTAAAAATGCAATCTGGGTTATTGTTGATCGCTTGACCAAGTCTGCTCATTTCCTTGCTATACAAGATACTTTTTCCCTGGATCAACTTTCTCGTTTGTATCTTAAAAAGGTATTCAGGTTCCATGGAGTTCCTCTCTCCATTGTATCTGACCATGATCCCAGGTTCACTTCTAACTTTTGGAAAGGCCTTCAGAAGTCGTTGGGTACTGAATTAAATTTTAGTACAACTTTTCATCCTCAATCATATGGACAGTCAGAACAAACAATTCAGACTTTGGAGGATATGCTATGAGCTTGTTCGATAGATTATCAGGGAAGTTGGGACCAACATCTTTCTTTGGTTGAATTTTCATATAAAAACAGTTTTCATTCTAGTATATAGATGGCACCATTTCAGGCATTATATGGGAAGCGGTGTCGAACTCCAGATTTCTAGGATGAAGTGGGTGAAAGGAAGTTTATGGGACCAGAATTGGTAGAAGAGTTGGTAGAAAAAGTTTAGCTGATACAAAAACACATGAGAACAGCTCAGAGTAGACAGAAGAGTTATGCGGACAACCGGAAGAAGGATCTCTCTTTTGAGATAGGTGATCATGTTTTTCTCAAAGTCTCACCATGGAAAAGTGTGATGAGATTTGGTAAGAAAGGAAAGCTTCATCCAAGGTTCATAGGACCATATGAAATTCTAGAGAGAGTTGGATCAGTTGCTTACCGAGTGTCTTTACCCCCGAGTTTATCTCAGGTACACAATGTTTTTCATGTTTCGATGTTGAGAAAGTATATGCCAGATCCATCTCATGTTTTGAGTCCAGAGGTAGTTCAGCTAGAACAGAACCTATCTTATGAGGAACAACCGGTCCAGATTCTTGACCACAGGGAAAAAGTGTTATGGAATAAGGTTATTCACTAGGTAAAGGTTTTGTGAAAAAACCACATGATTGAAGAGGCAACATGGGAATCTGAAAAGGCAATGAGGGATAAGTACCCTCATTTATTCGATAAATAAATAAATTGCGGGGACGCAATTTTCTAAAGGGGGGAAGGATGTAACATCCCAAGTAAGTAATGAATAATAGATATATTATCTATGTCTATTAATGATTAATATAGTGTTTTAGAGGCTTAAAATGAAAATAAATACAATCTTATGCATGGAATACACTAATATTTTTAAAAGATTGTTTTACTGCCTTTTGATGGCAAACCATTTTTAAATCTATCTTTTGACAATTCAATAAGCTATGTTTTTCAAAATAAACATATTCATTATGATTGGGACATTGAAATTTACATTGGATAAATTTTTGGTATTTTTCTGACAATGTTCATTTTTTTAATGAATAGTGAAAATACTGCATTTTACATCAAAACAGCTTTTTAATCTAATTTATTTATATGATTAGATTATCTTCTGAATTGGTTTTAAAGTGAAATTAGAATATATTTTTACCATTTAATCCAATAGTGGTTTTTGGAATTAATTTTAATTTGAAATCGGACTTAAACTAGTGTCAATCTTTTGATACTTATTGTTTCATAAAAACACGCTATTTGTCATGACAGCGGGAATTAATTATTAAATTAATTAATGTGACTTATAAGTTATGAATTTTGTAAAATAGTCTTCATTTTTTAATTCAGAATATCAAATATATATTAGGGTTAATTTTTGGTATTTTTCTGAAAAACTTCAATTTTTGATGAATAGTGAAACCACTAAGTGGTACATATAAAAACTGATTTTTTCATTTAAATGAAATTTTTCCACCTTTGTATTTTGAATTTCAAAAATCCGACATACATGGTTGTCATTAAGAAGTAAAATGTTGGTCAATGAGATTAAAATAATTTTTTGGTGAATAGTAACTCTTAAGTTTTTAATCGCGATTAGTGGTAATTGATGTAGTTTAATGTAAAAATAATGTTTTAATAATATGAGATGAGCATGACACATGTCTTAACCTCATTAGATGTGTCATGGAAGACCAAGACACGCCATAGGTCAACTTTGGGACCCCATGAAGCCACTTTGTTTGGGAAATGACATAAATAACTTTTTATTTAATGATAAAGTAAAAATGACACAAACATGATATGTTTTACTAAAACAATATTTACATGGGGTTATACAAGTAAGATATTTTATTATAAATAGTCATTGGAATTATAAAACGATTTCCTACATTATAGTATTTTTTTATATTTTTTAGACATCAAATAAATTAAATTATTTATGACATCATGATGATGCAACAATGACCTCATTATTTAACAATTTAAATAAAATGAAAAGATAATGTATTGTCTAAGACCTACACATGTCCAAAACCTATTAGATGGGTGTATTTAGAACCCTTATCACCTTACCCTCGAATTATATCAATGTGGGACCTTTTGAATCTGAAACTCTTTTTAAAATAAAGTATCTTATCTTTACTTTCCAAGAGTGCCCCTCCTCTCTTCTTATAAAAGGCCCCCACCTCTACCTCCTTACCCACACTCTCAAAGCCTTTGGCTCGGCCAAACCCTGTCCATTTTTTCTCTCCACTTCCCTCTCTTACTCCTTGAAGCCTCACTTTGGGCAGAAGTCTTCCCAAGGAAGCCTTTGAACTCAAACAAAAGAGAGTTACCCGATTTTAAGGTAATGTCTTCACTTGAGTCCTTTTGTTTTGTTTTGCTTCTCCAACCACCTAAACTCTTTTTATTTATTTCTTTTGTAAAAAATCCAGTATATTCAATATACTAGAATGTTGTTATAAGAAGGTTTCGAGCTACACTGACACACACCTACATCTAATGGATAAAGAACATACTGTTTCCGTGGATGGTGAATTTATGCCTCCCGAAACGATGATTGTTCAACATTCTTTTAACACCTTCAAAGTTGGCCATTAAGATGTCACTATATTTATATATGATATATAATATGTTTATGTTTTCCTTAAGCTTATGTATTTTTCATTTTGGGCATACATTTATGGTTCCCATTATGGGTAAATGCGATATCTTCATTTAAGGAAGTGCGGACTACCGCCCCGTCAAAGTGATTGGATTCGTTAAATACCATATGTGGGACGTATAAAGGATGGAACCATGATATAATATATGATATTATACTGAATTATAATATACCTTTATATCATTATGATTACATTCTATAAAATATGAAATAGAAATGAAAGTAGCGTTCATGCGTACGTACGGATTACCGTCTCCATGAATGGTGCATTTCATTTTTTACCTCTAAATGATTATGTAATATTATAAATGCACATATATACTGGATATATATTATATATATGATATATACATCATGATTATAATCCTGGATATAAACGATACATGAAAAACTTGAAATTATAAAGGGTTTATTTTGACTCAAGTACCAATGATCGTTAAAACGACCTTTATTAACTTAAATAATTACATAGTGTTCATGACATGGAAATAAGTGATATAAAAGGAATAATGAACTTGAAAAAGGATCTTAAACAAGTATAAATTAACTCAAGTTTATTATTCAGGAGATTAAAGAACAACTGAGTCAAGTCGGACCCGAGGTATGGGACTTCGTCTCAGTCTCCTTTCATTGAGGCATATTTTATTTTATACACTATTTTTTTTATACGGTGTATAAACCCCTTTGACTTTTACGTTTATGCAAAAGATATCTTTTTTATACGAACCGTTTAGTAAATGAAAAAGGGGAATTTTTTTGCCGTACGTATGCTGCGACAACGACTTCTCCGCTGCCGTGACCATTATTTGAGTCTCGGCTTCCTCAACAAGCCATACCTTCTTTTTAAAAGAAAAATAAATACCATGTTTTACTTTTCTTTTATTTTTGTATTGAAAATGGTTTTCATAATGTTTTTATATCAATTTGTTGTATTGATATCTTTTGATTGAAGGTGGAAATGTTATGTTTCCTTTATGCATGTTTTATGTGATACGATTATGTTGAGGTTCTTGGGAATTATTATGAAGACCAGTGGTTCCGTGATAAACTAAGGGCAAGTGAGCCCTATATAGCTCTCCAATGCATTGCGTAATGCGACGGAGTGAAACGTTAAGGTTTCTCCGAAGAGATTTAGGGAATATACTGTGATGGGTATTTCAAACGTAACCAAGAGGGTTACTCCCTACGTAAGAATGTTATGAATGCCTCAAGTTACGTTTATGTCTTATGATTTCTATGATTTATTCATGATTTGATGAGGTATGCTAAAGTGATTATGTTTTATGGGTAATGTATGATTTCATTCTTATGTATATATGTACCCATGTTTCCTTTCTATTTTTTTATAACCCATACTGATCTTTTTATGCTCATCCCATGTTTTTTTTAAATGATTTTCACAGGTCAAGGGAAAGGTACATGATATGATGATAGTGTCAAGTATGTGTCAAGAAAGAGTCCATGTTTTATTTTAAATATGTTTCCATTGATGGGAATGAAGAATACTATCTTTATGTAACCACATTGTTTATATGTGGAATGTAATGCAAGTTTTATGATCTAATTCTCTTAAACTCTAAACCCGAAAAGATCCTCAATGTGTAATCTTGTAATAACTCAAGATTAAGTAAGGTTTAAGGCCGGGGCCTTATACATATTTTATTAGGGTTTGGTTGGGCAAGAGGGTTTGGGGAGAATTCTCTCAAGCCGTGAAGTTCTTTTTCCTCGACGAAGAATGCGAAGAACGCGATAAACGCGAGGAACACTGACCTCCGACAATGGTCGACAAGAATGCTAGATCATCTGAGATCGACGTCGTGACACTGACGAATCCTTTCTCCACGATGCGATGATCCTCATTCGATGACGCCTTCTTCTGTGAGAGTTAATTCCGCGATGAATCCTCGCTCATCGAATTCAACGAGGTTGGGTTTTATTTTAATTGTTGTTCGTGAATTCTTTTGTTGACTTTCTTCATTTCTATTGGAGCCGCCTGATACCGAAATAATGGGAGGGGGTCGAACTACACGAACATGGCCGACCCTCCTCACCTCTTTGGTTGTTTGATGCTGTTTGCGGCACGAACAAGGAAACGCGGTGCCGAAGCACTGCGTGGAAATATTAATGAAAGGGGGAGAAGTGGCGCCGTCGCACCGCGCCGTTGACGACGAACCAAAGACGCGACACTGTCGTGCCACGCCGGAGAACTACAAAAGTTCGGTGGAAAAAGCAGGGTTGTGGCCACGGCGCGCGGCGCCGTCGTGCTGCACTAGACAGACCATGGTAGCGGCGGAGCGGGGAGACCGGCGGTCGGTTCCGGGCCGTCAGCATCGGAGCAGGGGGACTGGCCAGCACCGATCTCGTGGCGGCAGCAGCCAGCCGGCCAGAGTGGGACTACAGGTCAGAGGAAATAGGGGGTTTGTAACCCCCGGTCGGTCAGCAGGTGAGGGTCCCCACATGGGGGCCGCAGGTTCTCTATACAGGGGGGTGGGGGCAGAGCGCCCCCCCCCCCACCTCTTTGCTCGTCCGTAACGGCTGAGCCGCCTGGCCAGCGCCAGCGCGCCGTGCCGAGCCCCCCGGAAGGACTGCCAGGCCGGGCCGTGCCCAGGCCAGGCCGGGCCACAGCAGCCGGGCCACGACACGCCCAAGCAGGCCGAACCTAGACCCAGGTCGGGTCGAACTGCTTCGGGCCGACCCAGTGGGTACCGGGCCTGGTCGGACCGGGCTCGAACCCCCTAATACCGGACCTCTCATGGTCTTTTTCCCATAACATGGGCTGCAGACCTCCGATCGATGAACCATCAGTGGCGATAAAATCCTTGGATCAAGATGGTCATTTCAGTATATCACACACAAGGTTTCAGAGTACTATGGGTTTGGCTGGGTTGGTTTGTACACAAAGCCAACCGGGCCCTCGGAACAGAAACGCTTATATCTTCTGCTCCGGACATCCGATTGACGTGCTGTTGACATTGATGGTTTCCTCATGATGAGATGGAACTTTTGGCATACGTTTCCTGAGTTTTGGCCACAGTTGGATAATGGCCAGGTTGGATTGTACCCAAAATCGAATCGGGCCCCTAGAACGGAAAAGCTGATATCTTTCAGACCCGACGTCCGTTTGACGAACCGTCAGCAGCGTTGGTCATCACGTTGAGAAACGGTCCCTATGAGTATACCCTGTGAGAGTTCGGGGTACACATGAGATACGGCCAGGTTGGTTCATGCATGAAACCAACCGGGCCCATGAGACTAAAATGCTAATAACTCACAGACCGTGCATCTGTTTGACGCGCCGTCTATTGCGTTGAGACACCCTATGAAAATGTGGTCCTTTGAGATACTTCTTTGTGGGACTTGAGATGTGTCAGTTGATAAATTAGGTATATGTATGGGCACATACCTGGTTGGTGGTTATCCGTTGATTTCATAATCTTTGTGTTTCCTCAGGATTGAGATGGGTCACTTGATAACTTAGGTATATGTATGGGCATATACCTGGGTGGTGGTTATCCGTTTATTTCATAATCTTTTTGTTTCTTCATGATTGAGATGGGTTACATGATAACTTAGGTATATGTATTGGAATATACTAAAGTAGAGGTTATCTGTTGAGATAATTATTGTGGTTATCATTGTTGGATTTAGTGATACCTTGAGGGTCTCGGGGTCCCTAATGAGTATCGTATACTCACCCCTGCATGGGATATGCCCACACCTCGTTGTGTTGGATGCAGAAGACGGGTAGCGCTGACAGAGGCAAAGTGTTCAAGGGATGGACGGTACCCAGAGGTGGACCAGACGACGAGTCAGTATCCAGAGGTGGACTTCATGGCGAGACGACACTCGGAGGAGGTTGACTGGTGAGAGAGTTGTGGAGGCTATTTGTACCTACCCTTCATGTAGGATCCGAGGAGGATGAACCAGGAGCTTCTTCCTTTCTTCCTGTTGTTTGTCTTTTTCTGTTGTACTTTCATTCAGTTGTAGCTGTACTTTCAGTTGGGTTTGTATTCTGGCCCATTTACTTTTCATCACATTCTATTGTACATTGTTTTTTTACTTCTGCTTGTACTCTATGGAGTTTTGTTTACTTTTATAAAGGAAATGCCTTCCTAATTATCGATATTTACGCCTTTGGTGCTAGTCGACAGCCCCTGTCCTATGGAAGGTGGGCTTGGGGTAGTCACGGCACGTGCCCCGAGGACGGGTCGTGACATACTTTTCCTAAAATAATTTACAAAATTTCTGTAAGGATTGAATTTAATTACCCAAAATTTCAAGAAATACATTTCACAATTATGGAGTAATCAATATGTCATTATTTTTAGTTCTTTCACCACCTTCTATATTTTTACTAGGGTCTCCCATTATGTGACTTTCATTAATTAAATAAAAAAATATCAATTGATCATATGGAGTTTTATTTAGAGGGATTTTTTTAATTTCACCTCAATTCAAAATATAATCAATTAATTAATTTTAGAGATCTATTTAATGATTTATTGTCTACATATATTACCAAATTTAATCAAATACAAATTTTGTGTTTTGGTATGATAATATATAATTTAGTTCGTAAGAAATGATTCCCTCAATGTTAATTGGTGATTATCCTTGAAATGATGGTGTAATTAAATCAGCACTTAATGTGGTGGAACTTGTCTAATTGATTGGATTATTCTTTAATGAACAAGTCAAAACATTCTAAGAGAAAATTACATTACATTTTTCCATTGTGAAAGCATTTAACCGACAAAGGATTCATGATTTTTTTAATTTAATATTTGAGTATTTTATTTGTTTTTTTTAAATAAAATCTTTTTTTCTTAAAATAGTCAAGATCAATATTGTTGGAAACAACATATCTATAACCACCAAAAAACTAAAATTTTATCATGGGTATTTCTTAGGTCACTATGTATTTGACCCCTACATATACTAAAACGACCGCATCAACATGTAGTGGAAATTTTGGTGACACAATTTGATATCTTCTTAACCCATCACACATATCAAGTGTCATCCTATCATTATAGGAAAACATTGTAAAAATTAATTTATAAGTATCACATAATTGTTTTGGGTTATAAATAGACATCCAAAATCAATAAAACCAACTACCATATAGACCCTATATAGGGTCAAATATCAACTGGGAATCCTTTTGGTTTCCCAAGTCATCACTATTGTACAGATTCTTCCCATGGATTCCTTGGTCTATGTATCACCTATTTGGTCATCACCCACCACATAGAGGGAATCAGATACCCTAGATTAGTCATGAACATATCAAGGCCTCATTGTATTTCTATCCTATAAATTTAGGCACCACACTAGATATTTTTGGAAAATATAATTGTAATTTTTATGTTCTCCATGGATTTTTTTTAGAACTCAATTTTATCCAAATCTTCCCAGGCATAACTAACTACGTGCTCATAATATTATCGGTGGAGGATGACTCATTACTGTCTCAAATGATCTATCATGATGGATATAAGGTCTCTCAATCTCCCATGGTGGGATTCCTCTAAAATTATATTCAATCCATAAAATATTCATTTTTAATTTAGGTATGTTACCCTATATTAATCCATTACATTCTCTTAATGAAATTAATTCAATCCCTTCTTGGTATAAATACCATAAGGAATCAAATTTATGATAATTTCCCTAAAAATCAGTAGACGATTAATCAAACAAATGAATAGGGTCCTATCAGGGCCTTCAAAACATTGTTCAGTGTATTAATATGTTTTAAATTTTAAATAAAGGATTATTTTAGGATAGATTTGATATTCCTTGGTGATGAGACTACATATCAGGTGAATATAGAAAAATATTTTGTAAAAGTGGTGTATAGTTAAGGACAACACACCACAATCTAGAGTTAATCCCTTATTAATTTGTTGAGTGACTGTCACCCAATATCACAAAATCATTTCATCGTCTCACTAGGATATATCTGACAAAACAACATAAAATTATTACATAATGAAAATTAATAATTAACTACAAAAATAATTTTTGTGTATATTGTGATTTAGTCCAATAGTCAAATTTGGAATAAATGGCTCAAAAATACATGTTTAAATCATCACCAAAAAACATAAATATTCATATCATAGAAGGTTTATGGCATTCACATAACAAAATCTATGAAAAAATACATCACATATGATAGTAATTCCATTTATATTTAATTTAATCAAATAAAAAACATTTTATAATTTCATACAATGATGTACCTTCAATGAAATAGAATGAAACTCTCTATAATTAACATCTAGATACATATTATATCCTTCACATGAAATAAATGTCATATGAGGATGATTACACAATTATCAAGAGGAATATTCAGCAAAATCAAAAATAGGGACACCCCTTAGGTTTTAATTTTTTAGGTCGTGGGTTCGAATCCCCCAAATGACATTCTATTATAGATCACACCAGCAATGATGGACCAAATACCTTTAGAACCAAAGTAGGGACACCAAAAATTAATGTGGAAATTAAAAAAATAGCAATTTAGATGGAAAATTGGATAGGATCACCTTGAATTACAACAAAAAAATTATAATTAAAAATTTTAATCAAAGGGGATAAAAAGGAGAAAAAGGATGAGTACTCTCCATCAAGATACCCTTGTTCGTTATGCATAATGGAAGAAGAGATAAGTGGTCAGGGATTATAAAATAAAATGTTTAAAAAGGGGTTCCTCCATTTTAAAAAAAATATGGAATGTGTTGTCTTACACAATGAAAAAATATACAGTGTTTTATTCCTCTAGAAAGCCCCTTGAGAAACCCTTAACATGCCTGAAGGCCTACAACCCTCACCATTTTAGATCCCAACATTGTATCTAGTGTTCCACAGTGGTTCTCTCCCATTCCTATAGGGGAGGCACCATACACACCAATCCCACATAAATTCCCCATGTCATGGATCTATAGAGGGTGGACATTCCGTAAGTGTCCCCTAATCCCCTAACACATCCAATGAAATTTCTGATCTATATACAAATTCACCTTTTAAAATTGGGAGCATTCCCTCTAACCACAAATATTTCTTTTCCATAGTGGACATATATAGGATACTATATCCATTAAAAAACATAAAATGATATGGAACATTCCAATCCTAGGATTTTCACCCATTCTGTTTCTCATATAAGGCAACCATCGGGTGGTAATTTCACTAAAACATCATACTATAGAATTTATACATGGAGTCATCACAAAAAAATTAACCTGAGGTAATATATTCCCATGAGATCATAGTATTTCATCTATTCAGACATCTGAAACACCTATCATGTATAGATATACATCCAAAACATCACCTTAATATTTTCTATAGCATGTAAATTACATCAAATTCATGGTTCATGGATGAATTATTCATAAATGAACCAATATTAAATTTCCCCAATATGATTTCATCCAACATGGATGTGTGTCATTATAAACTCTCCACCATATCACATTCCATTCTTATCATTCTTTAACAATCCTTAACAAATATTATTGGCCTCAACAGATCACTAAATCCTGACAAATTCATTAAAATATAATTCATTATGAAAACAATGATTTCCGAAATATATGCTATTAATTATGAATAATCTCCATAAAAATAACCTTATATCACTGATAATTTTAACAAAAAAATCTTAGGTAGAACTCTAAGACAATGGAATATTCATGGACACCATAGTGACATCAATCAATTTATCCTCCATCTTATAGTGCTCTTCACTATATGACTTATCTCATAATTGATGATTCTATTCAATTGTGATCCCCAATAATTAAATACCATACTAAATCAAAAATATTTTAGTACAATGGAACATTCTATATAGTTCTCGACTCAACTAACTTAATCATATGAAAAAACTTATTATGTTTTTTAGATGATACTCTAAAAAATTATCAGTTGCACCTAATGACACACTATCACATCGCCTTATATTAGTTACTTAACCATTATAATAATATTAAAATCATTATTAATCCTTGTAGATGTAAAAACCTTACATCACGTGGAATTAAAATGTTGGATCATCATTCACCCACACATTCGATAACACACAGTCCTAGAGCACTGGTGAACTATCAACATAAAGGAATCCATGATAATGTCAAAACCATCACATAGAGAATTAAATGCATGGAAACTATAAAAATTATATCAAAATTTCTTATATTGGATCCACTATAGAATCTGATAAATTTATCTTTTCAGAAACAGAATAATCAAAAGGACACCTTAACTACTACTCAACCAGTATTATTACAACCACAAACCATACCATATATGGATTGTTCCCTCTTATCATGCACACCATCAATTATGGCACGTAATAGTGATATGTGGTTATTAAACTCATACATTAGAATGAAAAAGAATCATTTTATGATACCCATTAAAGAACCACAAGAATAAACACCCTATGTATCCGCAAAAAGTGTTCCATAATGATGTTAATTCAATAATATAACTAATGGTGATATGAATACCATATTTAATCCATTATACTACCTATGTATTGAAATCAATATAGGATCCACCATCACACATGTTCAAATATTCTGGATCCATTATCATCACATCCTAAGAAAAAAAATTAGGATTTACCCTCTGATCGATCATCCCACCGAACTAAATCCATTTCTAATGTCATCTATCACTATAAAGGGAAATAACTCATTTCCCTTAAACCATGGGTAATAAATACCGAAAAAATATAAATACAAAACATTGACCCTTTTTCTATTCAAATTCATTCTCCAATCAAAAAATAAATATAACCACATTTTACTAGTGTGTACTATATTGAATTAGTTTGATGGAAATGGGTGTATTCAATTTTTTCACCCAATCACATAACTGAACTAACATCCTTCTGAGTATCACTTCATCAATCCTAGTATCAATAACATAATCAAATTAGCAAGAACCCAAAATATGAAATCTTTTCTATTTTAAACAATCATCGACACTCCTCCTCAAAATTAAATTATATCACTCATGACAATGTATGTCCCCACATTTCCCAGAAAACAATATAGTTCTAAAATAAAAATTATCTACCCATTCTATATCTCTCATTTATCTATCCATATAGGATAACATTTGTCTATAAATTTTGGGAACATTTTTGAAAACATTTGGATTATGCTTCTTATTGATGCTACCCTTGAAATTGAACTTGATACCAAAACCCCTTAATTTCAATTAATCCTAAAATCTCAATTAATAGGCATAAATTCACCATGTAAAATGTAAAAAATATGATGCATCAAACACTAACCCAAATAACCTCTTGATTATCCCTGTATCTAAGTCACTTTAAAAACAAGTCTAACCCCTCTATCGGTTAACCCTCATATAACAAATCTCATAAAAAACAATGTACTTGTGTTACTGATACCCAGAACCACATATCAATAAGTTATGTTCACTAATCAAGCCCATAAATTTCATCTCATCGAGGTTAACGTTCAGGGGTAATATATCTGTCCCTATCTCAAATATGTTTAGAAGGTGCATGTTCAAAAGGACCCACCATGGGTTCTTATATATACAGATCATGTATCATGTAGAAAAATACTAGCCAACTAGGGAATAAATCCTCAAAAATAATCCCCATATAAGTAAACCCTTTCAAAACCCAAAACCTCATCCTAGAAAATTCATATATATATATATATATAATGACATTACTCCAATAGGATACATTATGAATAATCAATATCCATAATTCTAATTTATATATAAATCCACCAATAATATATATAGTAAGATACTATATTGGTTGTTTCTAAAAAATTAAATAACATAACCCATTTTCTTTTCAAAACTAGTATAATAATCACACACATGGGTTTTAACGTTAATGCATAAAATGTATGTTTTTCTCTCTAGTTTCACAACAAATCAATTAAAATTAGTTATTTTATAGTATTTATATTAGGTGTTTATATTTTTTTATATGACTATTACATCAATTTTAAGAAAAATAAGTCAATAGAGATACAAATCTGGTATCCAATGTTTTAGTGTCTTGGGAAAATTAGGGTCATATATAACTCGAACCAAATAAAGAAAAAAAATTTACTTATATCCTAATTCTCTATCATTATAAAAACATTCATACCCGTTATTAAATTAAATTACCTTATGAAATACATCAATGTAATGGGTGAGTTAAAAGTCTATTAATATGGGGAATATGGGACATTTTTAAAAATTATATGTCTGAGCATAATTAACATCATTTTAGCATAATAATATGTTCATTATAAACTACATGAAAGAGTCATTTTATAAATTCCTAAAATGTGGTGATGCATAAAGATGAAAAATCATGACATAGTTGTTATATGGAACAAATAGTTCTGTTTGAAGCTATCATAATGTCAATTCATAATATATGTTCATAAATCCAAAAAATCACAATTGTTAACTAATATAGAATTGTGTTAACTGATAATACATATAATCTCATGAGGTATAACATCTTAACATATTAATTAAATGTTTATATAATTCTGGTATCACCGATAGCATCATAATATTTATATATTCTTGAATTCCACAGGGATAGTATTGTAATTGTAGTCACGAAATAACACATGAAAATCGATGGGTTTCATAAGTATTTTATAATAAATGATTTAAGGAATAAATATGGGGTTCCAAAATGAATATGTTAAAAAATATTTTCCATAATAATGGTCCATATTTAATTAAGTATAAATAACTCAAGATGTGTAATTGATGTGTTTGGGAAATAATGGACTCTTTGGAAAATCATTTTATATGTCTTATAAATCAATGTGGTGACATGTGTTTCCCTAAAATAACATGTATGAATATTTAATGGAAATTTATGAATCAATATATGAATATCCACCTAGAAAATTACATGAAAGAGGTATAACTCAAAGAAAATTAGTGTGTTTGTAAATCGTCTTACCTTAAATACCCCTTTTTTCCTATTTATACCTCAAGAATTATTAAAATAGATTTATTAAAAAAAATTAAAAATTGTTTATTTATGTTAATTTAAGACAATATTTATAATTAATAATAATTTTACAATATTTCTTGTATTTATTTTATTATTTTTAAGCGTTTTTATATGTTTTTTCTTTAAAATTTCGAATTTCTCTTTGATTACAAAATTTTATTCAATGTAATTTATATAAAAGTATAATATATTCCATAAAAACTTAATAAATATATAAATACATTTATATGTAAAAAATATTATATTTTATCCATTTATAAGGCTGGTGAGAAGGAATGAAGTTGGAAGCCTCCTCGATGGTGGTTAACCGATTGTCATGTTTAACATTGCCCAAAAGTGGAGACAGAGAGTTACCAAATATAAATAATTTAAAAATATAAATTTTTTACCGCAGGATAAAATAAGTAATATAATTTATCATACATCCTGATATATATTATAATATAATATATTGAAATAAACTTGTAAAATATAGAGATGATGATGGAAAATGCAGAAGAATTGAAAAAAACACATTCCTTAGTGTCGATTCTATTGTTCTATGTGGGAATTTCTCATTGAATGTAGTTAGTTTAGTCTATAAAATCTATAAAGATGATAAGGGTTAAATAGAGAGTATTTTCATATAAATTTATTATTCTCAAGGGTTAGAGGGGTTTATTTCCATGAGGAGGGGGAGTGGTTATTCATAATTGAGAAGAGGGGTATTTATTGGATAAAATAGTGAATAAAATATTATATCAAGTGTAAAACATGAAAATATTAATTTTTGATAATATAAATATTATATAAATATTAAATAATGGGTTTTTACTTCAAAAAAAAATTACTTTTTCTATTCACGCTGTTAATTAAAAATTAGAGTGGAAAAAAGAAAGATTAATATTTTAAGGAATCAATTTTGACTTGAGGTTTTGGAAAATTATTTTTAGGATTGAAAATTAATTTTTTTTTATTTTAATGAATATTATATAAATTATATATTATATTTTGTAACATCGTGTTCTAGAAATTATGTGTTCATTATATCATCATTAATGATGTAATTCAAGATAGATAGATAACATGAAAAACTATATTTATTAATATTCACCTGAAAAATGTTGTATTCCCAAAAAATAAAAAAATGTTACTGTGGAAAATTTAAATTTCATTATTTAAAAATGATAATAATTTATTTTAAAAAATCTAATAATTTTTTTAAATAATTTTTTTTAAAAAAAATACATTAAAATAATGTTTATAGAATACGTGGTTATGATATCGTTGTGTTTCTAATCCTGATATTTATTTTAAGTAATATAATAAATATATTAATATAAATTACTCTTCGAAAATATAATTTATATTACAACTTTTAATTTGATTTTAAATTACTATTCCAAAAGTCAAGTTATCTTTCCCAATAGTCATCTTACAATTTCCAATGGTCATGTTACTATTCCAATTATCCCAATACTATTCACACGGTCACATTACATACTATAAATACATATTAATTACTTAAATTAAATATTCACTTCAATTTTCCTCATGGTTCTACATTTTAATTTTCTATAATATTTATTTCTATACTAATATTTTGTTTCAATTTCATAGTCTTGTTCATGGGATGCATGAACTTAGCCGAACATGGGGGTCCATATTTTCTAATTATAGTATTTTAATTTTCTATTTTTGGTTCCATTGTAATAATTATAATTGTAATGTGTTTGGTCTTGGACAAATGTAATGATTTCCATTAATTAATTAAAATTATGCATTTTTTCTCTATTCTCTATTTTTATTATACATATATAATATTACATAACATATATTTATTTATAAAAAAATTATCATTTAAAATTTCATTGGTGTTATATATCATCATGTCATTCCTTTAATTGAATCAAGATGAAGAGTTACTATAAAAAAATAAACCATGGTTCCATTGCCTAGAATTCCACATACACTTTATAATTGAAAACACCATATTGGTTTTAATTAATCATTAAATAATTTAATTCTACTCAATATTTATATAATTCATAGACAATAGTGTTAAATTTTAAAAATGATGCATAAAAACCTCCAATTTTTGTAGGATAATATTTATAGACAAAATAAATCATGACTCCAAAACCGAAGTGTGTAACAGTTGGTGGTATTATAAAATTGTAAAAGTAAACATTGATAATATAAATCTCATATCCCTTGTAACCAAAACATTCCGCCTATAATGGTTTTCAAGATACACTACTCCATGGCCTATCGTAGACATAGAGAGATTTATATTTACATTCAACCACCTCTAATAAAACAATGAAAATATGATCTAATTCCCCATTATAACATCATGGCACCCCAAACCACTCAACATGTTATTTTTCTGGTGGTCACAACCTAAATTAATGCATTTTTACCATACACAAAATGAAACTAAATTATAGTGAGTGAGTATGGTGTTAACATGAGGTGACTATACACTCATTTAAAATTAAAATAATTAAAATAACAAAATTTTATAAATTTAATAAATACTCATAGTACAAGAGATAAATAAATATCAAAATTCATTTTTAATATGTAAATAATTAATAAATACATGACACAAATTTATGATCATACAATAATAAAATATTTACTACCCTTTAGGATGACATGGAAAATTTGATAAATGAATAAATAAATACATAAGGCTCTAATACATCCCAAATATCCACCTGAAATATATTTTAACTCCTTCCAATATATCATGATTAGTAGACTAAATATGAGACTTTTTTCTATTTAAATGATCAAACTATGATGTCTACTCTAGAATCAAAATTCTATGGAAAATCAAAAAGGGTGTGAGTATAACATAAAAGGGAATCACTAGAGTTGTACCATACATAACTAGTAAACATAGTGCATATTCTTGTGATATGATCAGAATTAATATATAACTATATAATTGAAATGAAATATATTACCATTAATCCTTGTGTATTAATGTTACACTCTTGAATGTCTATACATACATCAGTGTGTTCAAAAGTGGCATTGAGTATGTCATATGATAATAACAACCAATATTTGGACCATTAAACCTAAAAGAATATATAGAATATCCTATTATTATGGGATGACCCTATATAATTAAAAATTCACACCCTAACAATGATTTATTTTTTAAAGAAGAATCTAAGAAATGAAATTAAATGTATACAACTGATTCGAAGTAGAATGTTTATTGAAATTCTATAGACCCAATGGTAGAATCCCATCATTACATGCAATACATATAGATCTGAAGGATCAATCCAAGGGAATTTATCAAGGAATTATATTCCAAATATAAAGTACATAGTTTTTTACAATATTAGGCGCAACAACCAAATGTTACGTGATCATCCATATCCATTTTATATAGAACAGATGATCGAATCCCTGGTAACCACTAATGAATTACACTTAAAGGAAATTAGGTAGTGCTTACATTTTATAATATCTCACACAATATATTTCATCAATGATTTATTTTTACCCAATTCATTTCACATATTTTGGATTAACAACTCCTGCTCATATCCTAATATCATTACTATTTCCAAATCTGACTCATTTTATCGATTGAGGTTCAATGGTGTCACCCAAAATCAAAACTACCCATTACATCAAAAACCCTCTTTATAGAAAAATATAACACTGAAACCCTCTAAGGACCTCATGGAATAATCAGTTTACATATGAAAATCATTTTTTCCTAATAAATAGTCTTAAGTATTAGGTCATCACCCATCACATATATGATGTAACATGCCTGATTTTAGTCGTAAACATATCATGTCATCATTGGTATATTAGGAAATCCATAAAATTAACACTATAAAGTGATGGTATAAATCAAATCTCAAAAACAATGTTATACCCGGTTAGTCCCCACACACCTACCCTCCTATGTTCATCCTAGGAATACCCACCCAGGTTCTGCCTAGCTATTTGGTAAGGAATACTCACCCAACTCTCTTATATGATAGCCTAATGACTATAAGGAATCTTATATTCCCATCTTGGACTAATTGAGAAGATAATTATAATAGCTAAAACATCCCTACTTATAAGATCCAAGGGAATAAATAAAGGTCCACTATATTATCCTATGGAATTTACATCATTCCCATAATGCCATGAATACCACAAGGCGTCACATTTATAATTAAGGGCATCACCATTGTTGACCAAGGCATCATGAAAGTGTTCTTGTTCCCATCATCACCCATGATACACTATTCAATATATTCTTAAGAATTATATTACAAAAAAATTATTTAAATAAAAGGCTCATCTTCCATGGTGATGAGACCATATATCATGCATTTATAGACAAATTCATAAAATAATTGAGTGCTTTTATGGGCCACCAAACTCAATTTATTGAAAATAAATTTTTATGAAGCATAACGACTCTCACATAAGCTCATCCAAATGTCACATTGACTCCCATTCATCTATCTCAAGGAATGGATAAAATAATAATTAATAAGAAAAATTATATTTAATAAATCAATTTATTTATAAATATTTATTAATTAATTAAGTTAATATTAATTATTAGATAATTTCATTAAATTCACTTGTCAAACACATCACAACATAATGTTGACTAATGTTACTCTCGAACCTGATTCTCCTAGTTTAAATTAGAGATCCATATATCTTCATATATGACATCACATATTCTGGATTTTTTCTTTTATTTGTGATGGTATAATGATACTTAGTGAAATTATATTCTATGTAATGATGTAAATCACCAATAACTCAAAGAAAAATATGTACCAAATAATGATTAAATTATAGGATAAACAAAACATGAAAAATAGATTTTATGAATGGTCATTCACGGATTATCTGACAGACCACTAAAGTGGAGGGTCAGAACAATCTACAGGAAAAAACATAAATAAATAATCCAGAAATAGTCCAATGTAAGTCCAAAAATCACCTATGACTCCAATTCTCTCCCTGTATTATAGGTTCATTATACTTCTCTAGATCCCTCATCATAAAATTTGTATCCTCACTGAGATTCCATTGAAGGGTATCAATATAACATAGTAGGAAACCACCAATTAATCTATAATTGGAGTGAATATATAAAAAGGGGGATGTGAAATGATAATAATTATATTGAAATATATAAAATAAATACCTTATTAAGTGTTCATAAACTAACACATATACTAGGAACCTCTGTCATCCTTGATTCAACTCCAAAGTAGAATAATATAAGATTTATTATGGGAACATCCACCATGAATAATCCATCCATAAGGTTTCATAATTGAATCACATACCCTAGACCTCTATGATAGTCCTTATATAGCCATCACACCCTATAATTTTTTCTTAGGTTAGATAATTAAACATTATCATTCGCTACTATTTTATTTTAAGCCATATTAAGTAAGACCATCATGTTACACTTTCACCCCTCATGATAAATCACATTGGAAGTCAATTTCCATATGCTAGGATATATAAGGGCCTAATTCCTTGTCATATAACAACATCTTATCATCGTTTCACATGAATCATCTGAACATGACCGATATCTAGGTCCCCTAACCAACAATGGGCCCATAATTTACTTTTGTACTATGAATATTATGAATAAAAATTTAAATAACATCTCAGGGATATAGTGTTATCATATAAATTAATATATCATGTAGAATAACATATTAAATATTGTATCACATTTTATAGATGCACATATTTTTACACCATATCACAAACTGATCCTATTTTCAATTTATACACAACAACTAACATGTCATGTCACACATTGAATCTATGGTTATTAATGAAAAAAAACAAAATCAATAATAAGGCCATATATTGCAAATTGTTCTTATATCAATGTTATCTACATCAATGTCAATATACCACAAGACTCGACACCAAAAATCGAATCCTAACACTAATAAGAATAAGGCATTATGGTAAATCAAATAATAAAATCTCAATTTATCCAAAAATATTTTACATCAAGATCTTATAATGGAATAGTGACATAGTCTTAGATATGATGTCTATCATAATTGAATGAATAAAATAAGGAATGTGGAAATAAATCATGTTGAATTGTTACGAGTCGATCCTCAATCAACAAGAATGGATCTGAGATCATAGTGACTAAAGTAGAACATATTAAATTCTTACATCTCCACTTTTTCTATGTGTGAAAGATTATAGATGGTTGGGCTTGATGGTACTCTTTATTTATTGACAGTTAGAAAAAATAGGTGACCAGGATAGACTATTAGGATATACTAAAATGCATCCTAACACATTAACGACAGACATGAAATATTTTTAGCCATGTAGTACTAATCCCTAGTCAAAAGTGCATCCAAAATATATTTCATGGTCGAAGAAGAGATCCCTATACCAATGAAATGAACAGGATGTAATGAACTCCACTATACGATATCCTCTATGTCCGAACTAGGATACTCCACCACAACCATCATTTTATAGCATAATAAACTAAAATTAAAAGAACCTCCTACACCACACCATAAAATCTCCATTCCACATCCTTCACTCTACGCTATAGGTATTCCAAAAATAAAAAAAACCCAAAAATTTGATGATATATAAATAATTCAAAACCATTCTTCAACCATACCCTATATGAATTGAATCATACACCATTCCATAAGACCTTTTTCAGTATAAAAAGTTAGTTCAACATCTATATTTTATTCTATATTCAAATATTAATCATATCATAAAAATTTTATGGTGTTATAATTAACCCCTCATGAATGCTATGTTTATTACACAAGACACCATTATGTGAGAAAACCCTAACACATGACAAAAATTAAATTTCAATTTTTATGTAATATAATCAATAACTATGAATAATTTTTTTCAATTATTTACAATCAACTGAATAATGTGAAATGAAATCAAACCATCATCTCATGACATCAACTCTTTATCAGTCAAAAAATTACCATCATATCAAGAAAACTATACCACGACTTTGTGGAATCCTAAACAAAACACCATGTCTGATTTCTAAAATTTATACAGACAAAAAATTGGGATGGAATGAAGAAAAAAAATTGGGTTGATCCCCATGAACTACCCCAAAAATATCATCAAAACCAACCCCTTCTAGAATATGATTCCTTGATGAATATTAAGTGTAATCTACCTTAACATCCCGTGGTTCATTATGTCAAATGGGGGATTATTGGAGAGACTATGGGTTTTTAAATAAAAGCTGGAAATATGTTGTTTCCCATTTTTATAGAATTTTTCCACCCCATATATTTCAAAATGAAATTCCCTAAAATATGTTATACTTCTCTATATCACCCTTAGGAGCTCCGAGCATAGTCATATTCCATTAACCCTTTTTATTACGATACCCACCATGACACGAACTCTGTCATGGGGGTTCTCCCAAAATATCTGGATGAATATCCAAAAAACTAATAAAAAATAAAACACATGGTATTCTGGATATATAACAATGTATACCTTATGCAGGTAACCTATAATCACCTAACATTCTCTAAAAAATCTCATCATCCACCCATGTTTGATAAATTTCACATTGATATACCCCTCAAACAACACTCTATATTATATCATGGTGGATATACCTGATAAATTTTTTCTATCACCTCAATAAAAATGACAAAAAATAACTATAATGGGAAATCAATGAAACATATTTATTATAGGCTGTGACTTTTAAGATCCACACTCATAAAAACACTTATCACGGGGATATCATCTTGTCCATTTCATACCATGAGGCATCCAACGTTTCATGTGCTCACCTGAAAATTTATGGAATTCTAATCAATCACAATAAACACCTATTGGGAATAGATTAATATGAAAAATTATTTCCTAGATACATTACAAATATCATCGACTAAACACATGTCACTATTTTAAAATAAACTCTAATTCTATTAAAATAATAAAATTCAAAAAAATGTATCGTCTAAAATGAGAATGGGTCTTGTTAGTGAAAATGTGTATATAAATTATAATTTATGTATATATATTATATAATATATGCTTATTATACTTATCTATCCAAAATGGAACCCCAATAGATAACAAAACCTATATAATGAAACTATGATGACCTAAAATCCAACAAGTATCATAGTCTCTAATAAAAGATTAATCAAATGTTTTTATAACATGTATGGTATTTGTGTGATGATTCTATTCATGCTAGAAATTAGAATGTAGTTCTATTGGAAAGAAGATAAAACAATAAGATCTAGACATCATGTCATATATGGAAAATTGAACATGATAATAACCAAATTCATATGGAATTAATTTTCAGTCAATAAATTCTAATATAGATGAAGGCCTAATCACCAAATATTTAATCATCCATTTTTTCCATCAATGGGATAAAATATGATTAATATGAAAAATTAATATTAATATTTATCTTATATATTATATATTATTGACTATAAAATAAAAATGTAATGAAGCTTATTTTAATGATTCGACTTGGGGATCCATACATGGAAGATTTTAATATTCTCTTATAGAAATAGTAGAAATATAAAAGAATTATAGGGGCCTTTATTATATATTTATTTAATGTACAAGATAATATAGATAAACTTTTTATGAATTCCCAAACTAGTAACTCAATATCAATCTATATTGGAAAATCCATAATGTTTTACATAATCTAATCACATATATAATTCCTAATAGAAGAGAAAAACTAATACTACCCACTTTCATCAGTATAATATTACATTATAATAAATACAACAATGTCTATTATAATTAATAAATAATATAATCTGACATAAATTAATTAAATAAAATCCACAAATTTAAACACATTTTCTATTCCATTTCCATATAATATAATGGGAGATCGATTAGTCAATCAATATTATTTGTAGTTTGTAGTTGTTTTATAAAATCCACATATCTTTAAAACACAACAATATCTTATATTTTATTTGGATGTTCAATTATGTGTAACCCGTAATCAAATTTTGGGTTTTCGGTATTTATGTATCTTTACCAATACAAGAGGTTTAATTGATTTTAATGGAGTGAGTTTAAGTTGCAAGATAAAAAATAGGTGGACCTTATAAATTATATTACATTGTTGTAATAGACATTATAAAAATCTATAACTAGATGATTTTACAGTTTCATTGGATTATAGTCATTATAATGATTTATGAATATATATTTGTGTGAACATTAAAATATTTATCTATTATTAATTGTTTATATGAAATCTACCAATAGCATGAGTTTATTATTTTAGAATCAATAATGTAAAATATTATGTTGATTTTAAACATGAAATTTGAAAATAATATAATTAGATTAACAATGGATTAATTTTATAATCATGGGATGAGGAATGAATTTTATAATACTCAAATAGTAATTGGTTATTGAAAAAGGGTTATATATTCTCAGATATTGATTGATATTTTTTTGGATATTGGTCAAGTAAAATCAATTAGGGATTATTTATTTGAGGGATTCCAAGGATTTCATTTGATATTGTTTTTTGTTTTATATATATTTGAATTTAGGTAGGTCGAGTTCATAGGACTCACACATATTATAGAAAAAAATAATTTTTTACACCATATATATGAGGATGAGTTATGATTTATTATCCCTCCCACCCAAAGTGACCACTTAATTCATGGGACTGGTCATTTATTTTTTATCCAAGGCTGGAATCTATGAGTTTGACAAATATATTCTTCATGAGTGGGAATCCCATGGTGGATTCTACATATTAATATTTTGTAAGGCATTTTTATAATAATAGATTTCTTTAATCCAAAAATAATTATTGGTTTAAATGTATAAAAAATTAATATATTTCATAATAATGGATTCAATTTAACTGAAATATGAAATTGATTTCAGTATTAAAGTTTATGAAAATGAATTCAATTAATTTTATTTCAATGTGTGGAATATATAAAACTGATAAGAACTATAATCATTGGTATATATTTTTCAAAATTCCATTCAAATTAATTTTTTCCAATTATTACCATTTTCCAATGTATTTTTTTATGAAATAATATTATAAAATAGATAATGGCCACATTTTTATGAATCCAAGAAATATATTTTATTTAAAAATATATTATAATCAACATAATAGTAGGAATTCTAGAATATAATTTTCTATGTCATATATAGTTTATTCAATTCCTGTTTTAGAAAATAAAAAAAATTAATTATGTATATATTAAACAAAAATTACTATTATATTTCATAATACTGAAAACAATCATATATTATCAAATTAAATTAGATGAAGATTCATATCTTATTTCAAATTATCAGAAAAATATGTTCTATAGTTCATAGAATTAATAGGTCACACATATATTTTTTGATTGTTTGCAAACAGATAATGTACTGAATAATGGGCTTATTCTGAAATATGATGAAATAATTTCATCAAATGTTCAAAATATCATTTTTAATAATATCACTGAAATATTAATAATGACTTTTGAAGTAGAAAAATTTATTTTTACATATTCATTAACATAATATATTTATAAATAAAAAATATATTCTTGTTGTCACTACTATTAGTTGCTTCTAATAATTATATATTTTTATAAAAAATTAAAATGGGTATATAAATGAAAATTAATGGAAATAAATTATCATTAAAAATAAGATAGAAAATTCTATATGGAGTACGACATTAAATTTATTATAATTTTCATTTTAAGTTTATGATTTGAAATATTGAAAGTATTTTTAACTAATACCATGATTAAATGAATTTATATTATATTATAATTTATATTAACATCTAAATTTTTTTGAATTAATATTAATATCATGGATTATCTATAATAGATTCCTAGAATCAAATTATCTTAATTAATATCGAATTTTTGAATCATTTTCTATTAATTCATTCTTTTCCATGTTATGTGTAAAATATCCAATTGTATATTAATTCTATATGTAAAACCCATTTATTTGTTGTCATATTCAAAAAATTATAATATTTCTTTCATATAGATTCTAAAAAATGATCTAGTTTGTTTTAGTTTAACTAGAAATTAATTTTAGAAAATCATGATGGTAATTTATAAAAATAAATTAGTGTTAAACTCTCCAAGATTAAATTGATTGATGGAAAAGTGGACTGTGATATTGTTTTAAACACGAAAAATCTATATTAAATGTTTCATATTATTATTTTAAATTCTAATTTTTCTATTGGTTTGGATTAATATTAATATAATATTAATAAAAAAAATTAATTTACATCGATGTTGGTATAATTTTATGTGATGGAATCACCCCCACTCCCTAAATTTTCCAATAACTTATAAAATCAATAGTTTAAATGATAAAACATAAGTTATTACCCATAAAAAGATGAAATTCATTATATATTTTTCTAATATTTACGATCTAAAAGGATATAATACATTCTTATAAGGAACCATTTTATTGGATAATGTTTTGTCTTTTGAGATGACTAAATTACCAAAAAAATTCTGATGGACCATTTATTTAAAAAATTATAATTATTATAAGATTATTATTACTGATATAGAATTATATATATATTTTTATTTAAAATTGAATAATATTATAGTTTTAAATATATAACTGTAATTTTCTTTTTTCATGTTTTGTTTTGATTTTAATTAATTTCATAAGAGTGTTTTTTCTTATAAAATTTGATAAATTATTATTATTACTCATTACAGAAATAATAATGTAAGAGATTTTTGATATGATATTATTATAAAAATAATATATAATTTTATAATTCATGATATTAAAATAAATATTAATTATATGAGTGGGAGGATAAATTATTTTATTAATATTTTTTTCCACTAGATTTTTTAATTATATAATTTGATCCTAAAATAAAATTGATGATTTGTTTTACTTTAAGGTAGAGATGAATTTCAAGTAAAATTAAATAATTTAAATTGATCATTTATCTTAAAATAACGAATCAAATTGGAATCGTGATTCCATAAGAATTTGGAAAGGTCACATGATGTTGATTTTTTAAATGTATATAAGAAAATGAAAATTCAAATAAATAATATATAAAATAATTATAATTCAAACAAAAATGAAATAGAAATTCATGTAGTGATTTAGATTGTAGTCCCTACACGGGAAATGAAATATCTCAGATAGACATAATATTTTAAATTATTTAAAAAAATAAAACTACGTTTCAGAAATATTTACATGAATTTGAAAAATCATAATGAATATTTTAAAAAATTAAAATAATATTAATAAAAAATAGGAAATAGAAATATAATATCTATAAAATGATTCAAAATATGAAAATATATATGTTTTAAAAGATCCAATTGTACTTATTTAGAATAAATAAGATATATTTTTTTATTTTGAATCCAAAAGTCATCAAATGTTACAATAGAATCCATATATTCAATATATATATATTGGAGATTTAGATTTATTTTTCCTTAATTAAATTAATTTATCAATTTCCGAATTAGTCATATGACATATTTTTCTGAATAAAAATAAATAAAAATATATTATAGAAATATAATAAAACATATTCATAAAAATATTCTCGAATAAATAGAATATATTATAATAAAAATATATGAAATCGTAGGTAAATATAATATTGTTATATTCGTTCATTATATGATCATAAAATTTATAAAATTATATATGTGATTAAATATATAATGTGGGTATTTATTAGTTTTACTATGGTGGTAAACTTGAAATAATTTAATGGTAATCAATATTTTGTAAGTGGAAAAAATATATTTCTCCAATTGGTTAGGATTGTAAGATATAATATATTATTTTTAAATATCATTTAAAAAAAATCTATTATGAAACAGATTAATTTTAATATAATAATTAAAGACATAATTATTGAAATATGATAATTAATAAAAATGATAATCAAAAAAAAAAATTATTGTGATTTTTAATTTATTCCACATGATAAATATACTATCATAATAAATGAATTTAAGGATTCCGAATATCTACATGATCAGACATATAGAATCAAAATTATGAATTTACAAAAAATAATGTTATTTAATATTTTCCAATGAAACATATCTAAAAAAAATAATTTAAAATCATTGATTTAACGTGGTTATTCATGACATATGAGGTGTTATTTTTCAAAAAAATATTATAACATTAAAAAATAATAGAGTAACTATAAATTTTAGAAAATATAAGAAAGAGATAATTACTTTCCTTGATATTAAGAGAATTATAACGACAATATTAATAAATAAAATACATTAATTTCATGTGAAATAACACAATATGATAATTACCACATATATTATAAAGGAATGGTATAGCAATAATTTATTAATAATTAACTTCCTCTTAAAAAGAATAATTTAATTATTTTTCAATTACATATAGATGATGAAAATTATATATTTGCATCTTGGTACAGACTATATATGCACTGTTATTAATTTTTAATGATGAAATTAAAAGATCATTGGTATTTCAAAAGTATCATGGATAATATAACACTTTTTTCATAAATTTATTTATGAAAAATAATAGTTTTCATTTACCTAATATTAAATATGATGAAAAAGTCAATATATTTCATCTCAAGTGGAGAAAAAATATTTATTATTATTTAATGGTTCATTACCTTATATTCTATTCTATTGTGATTCGAAGAGTTCAAAGGTGTTCTGGAGGGTAGAAATATTTTGGTCATCCTATGGTACATCACATTATATAAGAGGTTTTGGTTTCAGTTGATTGAGTTCCGAAAATCTACAAGAATGGGGTAGGCCATTTTTTGAGTGTTTTAGAAGGCTGAGAATTTTTTAGATAACCATGTAGTTTTCATAGAACTGTGGTGATTGAAACCACGATGTGGGATATTTTGGTGGGTCTATCCCAATGTATAGAGGTAACCTTGACATTTGTTCAATTTAAAGGTATATCTATTTACATTAATCTGAGTTATCAATGTATAAATGTAATACAATTTACCTTTTTGGGTGATTCCTATTTATGTTCTAGAGCCCCTAGGAAGTGATAGATTTTAATGAAATGTTTTTGAAGTAGTTTTAAATTAAGTATCCACCTCTTAGGGATAAGGGGAATTAAAATTACAACTATTTTGTAGTTTCATAATTGTGGTGGGTGTTTTGGTGAATGTCAAAGATCAAATGTGTTTCATTTTAGAAGAGAGGAAATGGTTTGAAGGGTGTATATACATTATGGTCTTCAGTGTTGTAAGTTCACACTGCTAGGATTTGTGCACTATGTCATAGTGTAGCCTTTTCATGTATTCATAAGTTTATTTTTGAAGATCACATTAGGGTGAGATATGTGGTTGTTAGGTTGTGGTATGCAATGTTTTTGGACCGTTCTAAATAATTTTTTCTTATATATACTATTTGTTTTTGTTTTTAGATATAAAATAATATCCTTCGCTATAATTAATCATCAACACAATTGATGGGAAAATGTAAATTTAAAAGAAAAACTTGGAATACAAATTATTTATGGTGAAATTTGAATGAATTATAAAATGTGATAAATTTTAGAGATTTTAAATAGTTCATAATAGTTAATTAAATATAAACTAAATTAATTAGAATTAAAATTGAATTTTTGACATATATTCTATTAATATCTAGGTATATAATTATGACTCTTTTTGATAAAATAGTATTCCTCCATTCATTCTATAAGTTTTCTTTCTTCCATTCTCTTGATCCTGGATTGCCTAATATCACTATCTAGTCCTTGTGATACACTTTTAATTTCATCTATGGTCTCTTCTATGAAATTCATGACTTTATATCTCATTTATCTTTTGTGATACAATGTGTATATTATTATGAGGTAGAGAATTCTTGATCATCTAATTATTTTTTGTGAAAATTCTTTTTTTATAATACCTTTGATTATTAAAATAATTGATACTAATTAAAAATGGATATATAATAATTCAATTATTAGTAATTCAAATTATAAGTTTATCTTATGTATTTTATTTAAATATCCTTATTATTAAACATTTGGTATATGGTTATACTATAATAGGTAAAATAAAATGAATAAATATAGAAAAATATGATAATAATGGTTATGGAAAATACATGGAAATAATGTTATGATGAAGATTGTATTTTTTATATGAATTATAAGGATTTTTAATTCGAAGATTACTTGTGATATGTTTTATTTGTTAGAGTATGATATATTATAGAATTGAATAAATTATCATTGAAACTATTAATTGTTGTAGTGTTTTATCAAGAAAAACCTTGAATAAAATAATAATAATTTAAACTCTCAATTAAATCGGTTGTCTGAATTATAATTACATTATTGATGTTAACATTGGCCCATATTTGGTTTATTCATATAACAATATATATTTGAAATTTCCATAGGGTTTTTTATAACGTGAGGTTGTTGGTATATAATGTATGGTTATATATAATAATTACACTATTAGTGGGAGGAATTAACTAATTAAAATAGATAGATGTGGTTGTATTAATGTTATTAGTATGATCTTAATTTAAATAAGAATGTTTAAATGATTAAATAAATATATACATGATATAATTTGAATATAAATGCCTAAAAATAATGAATAATGAAAAAATATATGTTTTTTATTGTATAGAGTCTGATGTTATTAAATATAGGAAATAAATGACACAATTAATTAAATTTTTACTATATTAGGTTATAGGGGATGCAGTGGTGGTGGTGAAATAGTATGTTGGATGAGTTGTTATATTACTTGTTTTGGGTTCCCTTGAGTTGGGATATGTGTATGAATATACTTTCTATAATTAATATTATTATTTTTCAACAAAGCCCATATTAGTCAAGTAAATCATATAAATGAAATTTTATTCCCATCGGTTTACTCCAACATCACTATTGGTGAGGTTTGATTATTCAATTAACTATATTTGTCACTCTACCATTTGTAAGACACTGATTACGGTGGGATATGGATGGTATAATCAGTAAATTAGTGGGTGTGGAATGTGGTTTACATGATCAAGTGGTTCAAATGGGATGATTGTTTTTTTATTGTTTGTCTTTCATGTTAGGAGAAATTATTCTGGTTAATTACCTTCATTTACATTATACCCAACTATTATGGTTATGAGTTGATTTATTTGGATGTTGTGTAGTTATATTTTTATAATCATATATTTAGATTTCTTCCCTGATGGAAACACAATATCTGGATCCTTTCTTAGTTTGGGGTATGTATGTTTAAAACATAAAATAGGTCATGTTGGTATCAATGTGACAAAAATATATTTGTTTTTAGGGTCTGAGAGTTGATATACTATTAAGATGAAGTTGCGGGGAGCATATGATTATATTCTACCTGTTATTATCGTATTAATATGGATTTGATCCTTGGTGAATGAGCCTTGGTGAGTCTTGGAATGGTTGTTTTACCTAATACAGGCTTCTTGGTTGTAATATATACTCTCTACAATAGTAGTATGATTTTAACACCTTTGAATGAGAGAAATAAAGGTGTATATTTCAGTGTATACATATTATTATAATCCATAATTATATATATATGAGGTCGTCATGTAGTGTTTTGAGGACCAAACAAGATGAAGATACAACCAAGTTAGAGATACTATTTTGATTCTATAATTAATATTTTCTTTAGAATATTATTTTGTAGATTAATTTTGTATGAAAATAAATGATTTAATTTATCAATTTTAATATATCTTCATTTATATTTAATTAAGTGGGGTTTGTCAGGGGGTTTAATCTTATCTATTTTCTGCAACTTAATTTATTATGTTTTTTTCTCCAGTCATTTTTTTTACCCTTTGTGCTAGTCACCAACCCAAGGCCTACTAGAGGTTGTCTATGGGGGTAACTACTTATCTTAATTTCTAGTCTAGTAGGGGTACCACGAGTGCATTAGATCATGATAGTGTTGTATTAATATTGTTAGTTGAGATATATGATTTATATTGAGTTAGTAATTCAATGAATTAAGTTTGTATGTATTAAATAGTGTCTTATGAAATTATGGATGACATAATCGAGAGAATCTGGCAAGGAGATAAGATTTTGGGGCCTCCCATGGACTGATACATGGAAAATGATTATACAAAATGATCTAGTGAAGTTGTAATTATAGTAGTGTAGTTAAATTGTAATGGTACATAAATCATATAAATCTATTCTGGAACTTTAATGGAGTGATCATTGGAATTAAATAAACTCTATTGTATTAAGTTAAATGAAATCTATGCTACTAAACATAGATATTTTTCATGTTCTAATATTATATTCTATGGAATCAAGAATATTAATAGGAGGACGGTGGGGATCCTCAACCAACTAGTTATGTTTCTTTCATAATATTTTTTAATTCATTATGAGTGTTATTGGGATTTGTAATGATAATCATATTATGGTTCAGTTAATGGGTACTTCACATTCATATTCTTGATATAAGATTTTCTATGATGATATGATAGAGAAGTTGACTATTTTTTAAAATTAATGGAATATTATTAATTATTATTTTGAAAAAATATGAGTTAATTACCATCACTAATGAAAATTAGCATATGTAAACCATGGTGAAAAATATACATTATAATAAACTACATGTTTACATTTATGTATGCTTAATGAGTTATGACTCATCAAAAACCTAGAAAATAATAAAAAATGAATAAAAATTCAACTCTGTGTTTTATTAATATTTTAATGTAATAATTCAGATTCTTTAGATTTCAAGTTCTACGTGTCGATATTAGCTTGAAATATAATAATTATTTCACTTTTTATTGGAATAGGTGTAACTGTTTACTAATGACATTTTTACACTCTTTAATCCATAATGTGATTATTTTTAATTGGTGAATCTATTTTTAATAATGGTTATAATATTTTTATTCAAATATATATCATGTTTATAGTGTTTTATAATTAATTTAGTATTTCATTTTTTATAAAAATATTATTTAGCAGTTTCTATTGATTTTGTTGAAGATTAATTAAATGATATTCAATAGGATGTGTTTTGTTTTATAATTTTTTTTATTAATGGGTTCCAAGGGATAAATTAAATTTATTAAATTTGCATTTAAGAACTTTTTATTCTTACCTTGAGGGGAATAAAATTTTAAGTTGTTATGTATCAATGTAAATAGTTCTCTTTAAATTAAATTACATATATGATTTTTTTTAATGTTTATAGTGTAGTCCTTCAAATAATGTTGAATTTATTTAAAAATAATAATAAATGATATTTAAAATATGAGTTCATTATACCAGTTTCATTATATAATGATCAATACACATATCATGATATACCATGCTAGTTTTTATTGAAAAATATGTGTTATTTAATAATCATATAAATCATTATATAAAATATGATTGTGGTTTTATATTAACATAACTGACTTATTAATATGTTACATGGGACAAGTCTATAAAAACATATATTTCATGTAAATTGTTTTTGATGTTTCTTGATTATAGAATTTTCATGTTGGTTAATTTTTCATTACACTAAATGGTTTTTAGTGAAATATATTAAACAACATATTTTAGATTTTATTATTTATTATCATGTCAAATTACATCATTTATTAAGACGTTTTGGTAATTTGATAATGTTATTGATGTTTTTCAATATTATGTGTATATATATTTTTTAACTAGGTTATATGAATGGATTATTAAAACTTACCACGTTAATTTTACCATAATGGAAAGATATACCAGTATAACACCACAAGAATTTTGTGCTTCAAGGATATGAGAAGGACTTGTGGAATTATTTAATTTTATGCATTGAATGGAAAATAATGTGAATGTTAATGGTTGAATCAAATGACCCTTTAGTATTATAGTGGAAAGAAAATTTTTTAGTCACATTTGATTTGAAAATGACACAATAAATGTATTAAATTTCCTTATTTGTGATAATAATATATAGGGTAGCCTTAGAGGGTGAAAACTGATTACAATTATATAGAGGGGGACACATTGAACAAATACGACATCTGGGTTTTGGTGGAGTTCATTCCATGGGTGCGTAATTTCACAGAGAATGCTTGTGGTGGTTCTTTGAACCATGGATCTTGCAAAAATTAGTTGTAGGGAGCCAGGAGGCCTATTAAAACCTGGGATCATCATAGAGATTAGGGTCTGATTGACTCTATCCATTCTTCCTGGGGTAAGAAGATATTATTTGGACATTTTATATAGGTTTATTGATTATCATAGTTCTCAATGGTATGTGTATTACAAGGGTCTCAAGAATTGTTTAGTTGATCACAATAATAGCTACATCTCCACGGGTGGTAATAAATGAATATTATTTTTTAAAATAATCTCAGTGTATTTTTATTGATTTTTTATATGTTTTTCTATTATCTAAATGTTAATATAAGTTGTTTCAGAAAAATTATTGTTTCTTTTTTAAATTATTGATTAGAATTCAGGTTTTAGAAATGGTTTTTCCGCTATATGAGAGGCATCACTAGATTAGAATTCTAGGGATGTTGATGTTACATGTTATTTATTCCTTGGACATCTTAAGAGGTGACCATGTTTGGGATGTTGTGACATCACTGACAAGTACCACAAGGGGGTTTTTCAGACCCCTATCCTATTATCTTTTCCATATTGTTTTATTCTTTAACAAGAGAAAATTTTGAAAGATATCTAGTGTAAGTTTTTATAACCTTACAGTCATGACCCCCTCCCTCCACTGATTCCCCTCATGGGCTAACAATAAACAATGGTTGATAATGAACCCTTGAGTTCCACCTCTTTCAGGCCCAAGTATGGTGACTAGCACCAAGGGAACATGTAACCACTATATAGAAAAAATTACCATTTTTTAAAAGACAAAGAGATATGATGGACCATCCACAAAGATAATCCAAGATGTATATAAAAGAATACTAAAAACCATCCCATACTCATACATAAAATAGAACTAGTACACATTTAAGGGATACATATTAATGCTCATGTAAGAAAATAGTAAAACCAAATAGCACCTAATAGTTATACTAATAATACCAACCTCACCATTGAATACTCACCAAATAATTAATTTTTTGTAATGTAATATAACTCACATCGATGATAGAGTACCCCATACCACTCCCATAGAATATTCACTCATTCCTAATGAAAAACGTCCTCACGCTCCCACATATTCAAAAAGTACCCCAAAAAAACATACCCAAACAGACATGGGCCTCACAAACATTATCACATCCTTCTTGTAGACCCCTGGGACTCACACCACATCATACCCTACATGTAAAAACCTGGGCCACACAAACCACATCATAGCTATCCTAAAAACACCAGTTCCAAAAACCAAACCACAACCCATATGTAGAATCTTGGTTCACAAACCATATCTCATCTCAAAAACACCTAGTAAAGCACAAACCACCTTATTCTGAAATCACCTGGGAAAGAACACCCCCTTTCTTCCAGAATATATTTGGGAAAGAACAGTCTATATCATTCAGAAGACACTAGGGAAGGAATAACTAACCAGTACACACCTATGCCTAAAAAACCAAAATCTGGTCAAGGAATCTTGGGATATCACTTCCTGGATATGGGAGTAAGGAAGTGTGGATGACCAGCTATACCTCCCTGTGCTGGTCAATTTGGGAAAGGACACCCTCCGCTGTGATGATGGGGGTGTTCACAATGTAGTTCTCATCTAGGGTGGGGTGCATATAAAAATCACAATGAAAATAAATGTATATACATATATGATACCAAAAAACAATGAACATCAAATGGGTTCCCAAAAAGATATAACCATCTTTCATCACTGCCAACATTGTTTCTACCTCTAAATTCACTACACCACACTTCAAGAAACACCACACTTTAAATTTATTACCAATATTGAAATAACACCATCATTATTTATTCAAAACTCATTAATTAATTTAACTTACCAAACAAAACCAATATATATGAAAACATTATTAGCCAATTATTTATTCATTTCATCAATTAATTTATGAGAAACTATTATGAAAATTACAAAAACAACATATATAAAGACTAACTTAGAGAAACTATATATGAATTACTAATACAAAACATAACCATCATTCGTAAAAGTTATCTATTAAAACTAAAACCATCCAAACACAAAAACATCTATAAACACATCACCACAGACCAGATCACATCCCCGCTACACAAGACATCTCATCCATCCCATAATCAAACAATATATATAAATGAGATTTAATTGCCTATTTAGGTTAACATATCTTCTATATGTTCATAAATGAAACCACCAAGGACAACCCAAAGAAAACAACCATTCCTACATAAATAACATAGAAAAAACCATAGCCAACCCACTCAATACAATATAGGCAGCTAAAGTTAATTTTTCTCAAAGACCCTATTATATCTATTCCATAGTTCTCGTCATATTCCATGACATAAAACATTTTCAGATTTCCCAAATAGAAAAATAATTTAATTAAAATTCATAAATAAATTGTTATATTACACAAACCATGTCTTGGGGAATCCATTAATTTCTCAAATATATGTGATTACCCAATTTCCATAGGTAAGTTTTGATGATTAACTAAACAATCTGAAAACCATTTATTGGGAAATCTAGGGCCCCAAAAGTCTTGAATTTTTTGTGGGGTGTTCTGGCCCATTCAACTGAAAATATCACAATATAAATATCAAAACTAAAAATAATGAAATATGAATCACCCTACTCCATTGAATTTGATTCAAACAATTTTTATCTTTGATGAGGCTGAAAAAACCATGATCCATAGGTGAAAAAAAGTAAATTACTCCCACATGATGCACTATTGAAGTGAAACAAAGTAAATCCTATCTCGTAGAAGCTTTTAAACTCTTACATGCACCACTGGGACAATAAGAATGTCTGCATGTGAAAAACGTAGAGCAAGAAACATAGATCTATCTATTATTTATGGGAAGATTATCAAATGACTACTAAAAAATCAATCTCAGTAAATATTGTATGAATCCAGTGAATCATGGGGAATTAAAAAAAGGAAAAATATGAGAAAAGGTGATAATTCACAATGTATATATAATGGATCTCCGTAGAAAAGCCAATAGGACAATGGATCAAAGAGTGAGGAAGAGGGATTGAAGGTTTCCTCAGGGCCCATATGATTCATCTAGAAGGAGAGGAAGAATATAAAACAGTTGAATAAAAGAGATTTCATCCAATATTTTTTTTATCAATACTTAGTTATGGAATTACACGACCTGTAATCCCATTTCACATCATGTAATACATAGGGTTCGGTTTTTTTTCTAAAAAACGAGTTGCAACTTCATTTTATTTTATTTTTATATCCCTAAAATATTACATATATTGAATCCGTAATTCACATAGTGTAAAATATTTATACACATGGAAAACTCCATGATAACCCATGAAACAGGCTTTCACGTCATGAAATCAAGTTATACGATGTGTAATCCCCCTTCTTGTATACTATATAAAATGAAATTCTCCAAACTCCATTTGAGCCTCCTTTGTACATTCCAACAGCCAAAAATTTACAAAGAAACACACTAGGAAGTCAGGTATCATTAAATTACATATACCCAAATTATTCACACCCTCTAGAATCTAGAAACATGCCTATAATATAGATTAGTATGAAAAACCACCGTGTGAAACACATCTCATTGATAGTATAATGCTTGAATCGCTACTAACAAGAAAACACATTAATGTTCAATGATAAACCACCATGTTTTGTTCTAAATATAGAGTGGGAACCCCCACATCCAAGATCATATCCTCTAACATCAACAACCACATCTTATCGCATCAACACAAACAGCCTCAAAATGCACCATTCACACACAACAACCACACTGTCCAAACAGCCGAATCATGGAATTATGTCCCCCATGTCAAAACACTACCATCTCTTGGTATAACTGACTCACACAAACATGTTTAATGATATCGCAATTAATGGGTCTTGAGTAGCATTTAGGTCCTCCATTTTCCATTTTTAATGACATTATCACATATTAAACTACACATTACACTACGAAAGGAAAATAACTCATCTCAAACAAAAAAAAATCTAGAATTAAATTTCAAAACAAAAAGAAACAAGCCAAAACACATAACAACTCTGAGAACTGGGAATGCATCTTTGTTTCTCATTCCCAGTTACTCTCCCCTTAGCCACCACGGGTAGTTAAAGTGGTTAAATAAATTTATTGGATATAGTTTGATATTTGGAATCAACCTCTCAGGGAGATGTAGAATTAAAATTCCATTGGTTATATAGTTTTATGGGTATAGTGGGGAGATTTGGTGAATGTCAAAGATTAAATGATTTTCATTTCAGAGATATAAAAATCATATGAAAGGTGTATATACACTCCGGTATTTGGTATGGTAATTTCAAATGACTAGGTTTCATGCACAATATCATAGTGTAGTCTATATAGGCAGTAAGAGGTGAGTTCTTGATTATCATATTAGGGTGAGCTATGTAGTAGAAAGGTTGAGTTGTGTAATGTATTTTGGACCTAACATAACAATTTTTTACCATATATACAGTTTGTAGTTTTTTTAGATATAATAATTTAGCATTCACTATAATTTGATCTACAACACAATTAATTGAAAAATGGAAATATTAAATGAAAAACATGGAATATAAATTATTTATGATGAAAATTGAAATAATGCTAAATTGTGATAAATTATATAAATTTTAAATAGTTCATAAAATTCAATTAAATTGAAACTAAATTAATGTAAATTAATATTGGAATTTGGACATGTATTTGATTGATATCATGGAAAAAATTATGATTAATTTATAAAAAATTATCCTCCTCCATTCGAGTTGTATGAATACTTTTTCTTTTCTCTAGAGACTAGAAGATCATAGATCAAAATCCAAGCCTTCTTATACATATGTAATTTGTTCCAAGTCATCTTCTATGTATTTCATTGCAGATAAATATTTTATATCTCATGCATTTTTTCTAATATAATGTGTAAATCATTGTGAGGTAGTCGATTCCAGATCATCTCTTCGTTTTATTTGTGAATATGGTGAGTTTATCAGACCATTGAATTTTTTAATAAATTTTATAAATTATAAAAGGATATTTAACAATTTAAAATATTTTAATTAAAAAAATATATTTTTTTCTATTTTTTATTCATATATCATCATTATTAATTATGTTTTTTCTCATCATACTATCATAAGTAAAACAACATGAATAAATATACAAAATTATGATTATAATGGTTAACAAAAATACATGGAAATATTTGGATGCCATATTTTATATTTATTCTATGATTAATATCGATATTTAATATGAAGTGTAGTTGAAATGAGTTTTTTTATTATTGTATTCAATATTAAAGAAGTCAATTAATTGTAATTGAATTTTTTAAATGTTGTATTGTTTTTTATAGAAGCAGCTTGAATAATGGAATAATAATTAAATCTAGAAATTTGATCAGTTATTTGAATTATAATAAAATTAGTGATATTAGTATCAGACCATGTTTTGTGTATTCAATTAAGTATGTATGTTTCAAATTTCATTACTGTTTTTATAATTCCATATCATTCGTATATAATGTATGGTTATTTTTTCTAATTATTATCGTATTGGATGGAATTAATAAATCAAAACAGTTTGATGTAGTTTTAATAAACATAATGGAGTTTGATTAATTTAACCTGGAAAGTGTAAATAATTAAATAAAATGTTTAAACATATAATTTTAATATAAATGCCTAAAATGTATTAATAATGGATGCAGTATATGTATGTTAGTTTTGAGAATGGGATTATATTAAATTTGTGAAATAAATGACACAATGAATTTAATTTTGATTTTATCGGGTTACAGGGGATGTGGGGGTGGTGGATTGGTAGTGGCAATGAAATAGTATATTAGATGAGTTGGGTTATGATAGGTTTTGTGTTCCCCTAGGTTCTGATATTTTTTGGTATATCCATTTTAGAATATTTATTGTTATTTTTCAACACACAGTACCTTATTCGAGTAAATTGTGTCGATGAAATTTTTATTCCCATGTGTTTACCCCAACGTCTAAATTTGTGAGTGTTGGTGATCAACTAAACCCTCTTCCTCACTCTATTTTTTTAAAAACACTAGTTATTGTGGTATATTGTTGGTTTGATCATGGGATGAGTGGGAGTGGAATGTGGAGTAAATGATGTAGTTGTTCTAATTGGATTATTGTTTTTAGTTAATGGACTTTCATGGTTGGAGAAAGTAATGGGGTTGATTCACTTAATGTTTATGATACCAAACTATTACAGTCATGAGTTGATGTATGTGGATGTGAGGTTTTTATGATGTGATTATGTGATATTATAATTTATTACCTAATAGAAATACAATATGGTGTTTCCTATTAGTTTTGGGGTAGAAGGGATTAAAAACTAAAATAAACTAGGTTCGTAGCAAGGTATATATAAGATACATTTTATCAGGTTTTGAGAATGGAAAACATATTAAGATGTTGTTGAAGGGAATATTTGATTAGATTCATCTTTTTATTGTCTTATTATCATGGATTTTGTCTTGGTGAGTAAGGCTTCATGAGGACAGCAATGGTTATTTTAATTAATAAGGGGTTGTTGGTTCTACGATTTACTCACTATAATTGTAATATGATTTTCCAACCTATGGATGAGATGTATAACATAGTATATTGAAGAGTATACATGATATTATCATCCATAATTATATATATATATATATATATATTTTTTTTTTGTTATTTTGGAAGGGTTTTGAGGACCAAATTGGAACTTGATAGAACTATGATTGAGTTACTATATGGATATAGTACTAAATAGTTTCTTCAGAATTCTATTTGGTAAATTCATTCTATTTGAAAAGAAATGAAATTTTATATCTATTTGAATTGATCGTTATTTATATTTATTGATGTGGCCTTTCTCAGTTTTTATCCTATTATCTATTTTCCTTAACTTATATTTTTATGGTATTTTCTTCCATCATATTCATCTACCCTCAGATCAAGTCACTATCCGAAGGCCCACTAGAGGTGAGATATTGGGGTAACTCATTTTTCATAATTTCCCTTCCAAGAGGGGTACCAATGGAGGGGGTATATCCTGAAAGAGGCATATAAAAGGTGATAGTTTGGATATAAGATTCATATTTAGTTAGTAATTCTATGGATTAATTGGGTTTTTTTGAAAATGATGTCATTTGAGACTATAGTGACATAATTGATAGAGTCGAACTAGGATATGAGACATTGGGCGCCTCACATGATCCTACACAAGAAAAATGATTCTGCTAAATGACCATGTTATTTGGTACTATTAGTATGTTATTTAAATTGGAATGGAACATTAATAATATCTATATATTATAATTGTTTAATGGGAATATATGTGGCATTAAATAATCTTAATTACAAAATTTAAATGAATTACATGCTACTGATATTAGGGATTTTCATTTTCACATATTGTATCCTAAGGATTCAAGAATATTAAGAGGAGGGTGGGAAAAAACATTGACCATGATATGATTATTTTATAAGATGTTTTAATTATCTATGAGTGATCTTGGGGTTTATTAAGATAATAATATTATGGATCAGTTGATGGGTTCTCAAGATTTATATGCTTTAGATAAGATTTTATATTTCTATATTATTAAGATCTTGATTATTTTTATATATTATTGGATCATTATTAAGTGTTATTTTGGAAAACTAAGAATGAATGAACATCACCTATGAATATAATTATTTGTAAACCATTGTAATATTTAAAATACCTTATACTTTTTAAAATATTATATATATACATTAATGTATGTTTGAGGAGTTCACACACATTACAAACCAATATGATTTTAAAAAATGGAAAAGTAAATATTTTCAAATCGATGATTAATGAATAATTTTATGTAATAATTCATATTCAACAGTTTTCAGGTTTTATATGTTGATATTAAATTAAAAAAATATTTTAAATTTTCTTATAATTGGTATAAAATTTTATTTATGACACATTGATTTCATTAATACATTATTTGATTATTTCCAAATGGTGAATCTTTTTTAAAATAATGGTTATAATGAATCTTAAACCAATAATTTATCATGTTTATAGTGTTTTATGAAAGGTTTATATTTCCATTTTATATAAAACTATTATTCAGGGGTTTCTATTGAATTTTTTTAACAATGATAAAAATTTATTCATTAGGATGTTTTCGATTGTGAATAAATTTTTATATATGTATTTCAAGGAATAAATATTTATTTTTAAACTAATTTTTTATGACATTTTATTCTTACCAAGAGGTGATTGAAATTTTATGTTTTTATATATCAATATCATTATTTTTATTAACATTTATATTAATTTTTGATTATTTTTAATGTGTCTTGTTGAGACATTATAAAAACATTGAATGTTTTGTAAAAACTATTCATGATATTTAAAATATGATTTTTTAAATCCTTTGACATAATATAATGTTTAGTAAACTTTTCGTAAATAGGATTCTAGTTATTATTGATAAATATATGTTATTTAAAAATCATATAAATCATCCTAGAAAATAAGTTGGTGGTTTAAAATTAATATGACCTTTTTATTAATATTCATCAGGGGGAAAGTATATAAGAATTTATTTTCCATGTATAACATTTTTTTAATTAAAGAATGATCCTAATTATTAATTTTTAATTAAGTTGAATGAATTATTGAGAAATATTTTAAACAACATATTTTTGATTTTATTTTATATTTTCAAGTAATATGACATCGTTTATTAAGAAATTTTGGAAATATTAGCATTTTATTGACGTTTGTTTTCTTTATTATGTATATATATATATATATATATATATATATTAACAAGGTTATATGAATGGATTATGTAAAATAACTGTGTTTATTTGAGAATAATGGAAAAGCAATACAAATATAAAATCTCCATAATATTGTTTGTGAAGGATTGGACATGGGTTGTGAGATGATGTAATGTTGTGCATTCAATGGAAATGGGTGCAAATGTTCATGGTCAAATCATTGGGTCCTTTTTTTTGGAGTGGATAAAAGTGTTTTAGGTCTCTTTTGAGACAAAATTGACATAACACATGTTTTGAATTTCCACAGATGTGGTTATACTCTATAGGGTATCTATTAATGGTGAAAACTGATTATTGTTATATAGAGGGGGAAACATTGAACAAATAATTTATCATCATTTAGGAGGAGTTCAACCTATAAGTGATAAATTTAACAAATAATGCTAAGGGGTTCTTTATTCCATGGATTATATAACAATTAGATGTTGGGAGCGAAGATGCATCTTAAAACAAAGGTTCATCATAGGTGTAAGGGTATAAATAAATCATTCAATTATTCATGTGGTAGGAAGATATTTTTTGGAATTGATATAATGGTTCAATGATTGTAATAGTTCATGATGGTATATGGATTTTGAGGGAGTCAGTAATTTGTTTTTTTATCCCAAGGATAGTTATTTATCCGTGGTCGGTTATAACCGAATATTTTTTTTTCAAAATGATCTCTAGGTATTTTATTTAATTTTTCTCAATGGTTTTTTATTTTATATAGTTTTATTCTATGTTTTCTCTTATTTTTTATGGTTGATGTTTTAAATTATTAATTTGATTTTGTGTTTTGGAAATGGTGTTACTTCTGTATGAGAGGCATCACCAGATTACAATTCAAAAGATGTTGATTTTGCATGTTATCTATTCCTTTTACATCTTGGTAGGTGAGTATGTTTGGGTGGTAGTGATATCTCAGAGATGTATCCCATGAGGGTTGATTAGACATCCTATCCCATTTTCATTTGAGTAAGTTGTTATTCTCTTCGGAAATAACATTTTTAGAGGTGTCTTGGGTAATTTCCTCTATCATCCCTATAAATACTCCCTACATCCAATGATACCCATCTTGGCATAACAATGACTAATGGGAGATAATGAACCCCAAGTCCCACCTCCAGTAGGCCCGAGGATAGAGACTAGCACCAATGGTATAAATATCCCCCAATATGGAATGAATGACACTTTTCTGAAATAACATTGAGAGATATGATGGACCGTCCAAAATGAAACACTACGATATATTTAATAAAATTCCAAGAAACCTATAGTATGCATGTATAATGTAAAACTAGTACAATGAAAATAAAACCCCAAATAAATTACCCAAAAGAAAACTAAAGTAGTGACTCAACAACTATTCTAATGCCCAAGTTTTTAATTCACAACATGGACCAAGTAATCGCCCGAGAAACCTAAAAGAAGATTTATAAATGTAGGGTGATCATACCGGAATACACGATAGGAAAACAAATGTCTCTCTTGCTCATATGGGAGAAACATACTAATAATCTGATGAGAATATAGTATAACTAAACTGCACCCAACAAGTATACTATCCATATCAACCTCACCAAGGAACACTTACCAAATAATTAAATCCATGTAATTTAATAGAATTCAAATCAATGGTAGGGTTCCTCACACCACTTTCCACTATTTAACTACTCTATCCAAATGGAAAATGTCATTTCACTCCCACGTATTTTGAACGTACCATTCAACAACTTTTCTGAACACCTTTGGGCCAAAAAAAATATCCCCTCTCATATGCAAACACTTGGGAGTCAAAATACATCACATCCTACATGAACATACCTATGACTTACAAAACACATCATAAACCGCACAAAAACACATTGGCCACAAACCACACCACATCCCTCCTGTAGAAAAATTGCTGACATACTATATCCTATTTCCAAAACAGCTGGGAAATAACAAACCATCTCGTTTGGAATGAAACTAGGAAAGAACAACCCATCTCATAACAAATTTTCCTAGGAAAGTACAATTCACATCATCTATTAGTCATATGGGAAAGTACAACTCACCCATAAACACATTGGACTCACAAACCACAATCTGTATAAGGAATCATGGGATATCACTACCTATATGAGAGAGTAGGTAAGTGTTGGTGGAAACAAACCATCCTACCCTTGTCTATTTGGGAATGACACCATTCCCCATAATGATGGGCATGTTCGTCATATTGTTCTCTACTAGGGTGGGGTGCATATAGAAATCACAAGGAAATATATATATACAAATATTATACATAACAGTCATTCCCATGATATTGGTTCTCCAAATGAAATCCATCTACAAACACTACCAACATTGCATCGACCTCTAAATTCCCAACACCACACATGATGGCACAACGTAATTTCAATTTCCTACCAAATTTTTCAAACCATCTTCATTATTTCTTAAAAACACATTTATTAATTTCATTATCCAAACCAACCCATGTATGATCCACAATTTACTATCCATATATTTATTTATTTATTACATTATTATCCATGTAACTATCAAGAACAAGGCACAAGAAACACATTAAATTTTATACATTGTGAAATTATGGATGAATTACACATACCAACCATCACCATCATTCATCATAGTCATCCCCCCAAAAGAAATCCATCTACACACAACCACATATAGAAACCAATCAACACACAACCCAATCTCAGCCCTGCTACACAATGCCTTTGATCAATTAGAAAATAAATAAAACACTAATCTTGAGATACTATTAAACATCTAGGTTGGCGTGTCACCTATAAATTCATCAATGACACATCAAATTCCATCCCACAACACAAAACCATTCCAACATGAATAAAAGAACCAATAACAAGAGAAAACCCACAGAACACAATATAGCCACCTCACATTAATTTTTCCCACACTCATTGCTACTACTATTCCACTCTTCTCATCACATACCATTATGTAACACATTTTTAGATTTATAAAATTGGACAATGATTAATTCCAATTCTTTATTCAATGGTGTTATCACCAAAACCTTGACTTAGGTTATCCATTCATTGCCCAAATTTATTTGATTATCCAATTTCCATAGGTAAGTGTTGAACATAAACCAAACAAAATTAAAACCATTTAGTGGGAAAATAACGGATTTCAACAATTTCAATTTTCAACAGGGTGTTCGGGGCCATAATTATCTCTATATCATAATCATAATATCCAAACATCAATGAATGAATAACAAATCCACCTACACCTTTAAATTTTATATAAACAATTATTTTCTATGATTAGTCTTGAACATCCATTCTAGAAAGGTGATGAAATGTATATCCCTCAATCATGAAGCACAATTGAAGAAAAAAAAATGAAATCATACCTCAAAGAATATTTTCAACTCATCCACGAACCATTGGGCGATGAAGAAGGCCCACAAGTGAAAACTGCACATCTAGTAACGTAGATCTACCTATTCAGTACAAGAAGATTATAAAAATGCATCCAAAAAATACTACTAATGAAAACACATATATAAAAAGTGAATATGAAGAAATTAAAAAAAATAAATATATCAGAATGTGGACAAATATCACCACAGATCTATCAAGGATTGCCAAAGAACCACCACCAGGGTCAATGGATCGAAGATAGAGGAAGAGGTCTCAAAGAATTCATTGATTCCCCTATGAATCATCTAGAATGAGAGTACATTTATAAAATATATGAATGAAGAATATTTTTCTCAAAAATTAATTTAAAACCAAACTATGATGGGGTATTACATAAAGTGTAATCTCTGATCACATCGTGTAAAAACCATGGTTTGGTTATCACCAAAAAATCCATCACCACATTAATTCATTTTATTTTAATAACACCACAATATTCCACATCATTAAACCCTATTTCATGCAGCATAAAATTTTTATACATTGTGAAAACTCCAAGATAAGCCACAACACTAGATTTCGGGTCATGAAATCCGGTTACAAGATGTGTAATTCCCTTTCCTCCTATCTATAGAAAAATAACACATTCATACTAATTCCGAGACTCCTCTAAAAACTCGACAACCAAAACTTATCAATGTAACAGATCATGAAGGAACATGTCATTAAATTAGAGACCTAACAAATGATTCTCACCATAGAGAGTCCAAAACCATGTCTATAATAAAGATGGGTCTAAAAACCCCCTTGGTCGATACCTCGCAAGGATCTTGATATTTTGAAACACTTCTAACAACCAAACACATTAATGTTAAATGATAAGCCACCATGAATTGCTCAAAATATGACGTTGGATCCCCCACATACAACAAAAAACTCTCTAACATCATCAACAAGATATTACCATGTAAAATTAAAAAACCACAAAACACACCACACACAAACAACAATCACTCTGTGTGAACATCTGAATCAGGGAATTCAATCCACCATGTTAAGACAATATCATCTCTAGGTGGAACTGAATTAACCGAAATGGATTGAACACATAAAAATAAATGAAAAGTGATTAGGATTTAGGTCCTCCCCTTTCGACATGTTCAGAAATTATCACATAGTGCATTACACATAACACTACCAAAGTAAAATAAAATATCTCATATAAAACAATGTTCGAGCATTAGATTCCAAAAATAGAAAACTATAAGACAAAACTCCAAAAAAAATCTTAGTACTAGGCATGTGTCTATGATTCTCACTCCCATGCAATATCTTATTGTACACCAAGCATCCTGAATACGACAAGCAATAGAATTATTCATCCACAATGCACCTTAACTTTCAAATCTGGGATCTCCACTAGTCGCTCCACCAACAGTGATATGAGGCATTGAATACAACATGGATGCTCTCCAACTATGGTATAAATTCCAAATGATACTCCACATATACAACTCACTATAACACATCAAAGGGTCTAATATACGTGGGAGAATAATTATTCCCTCTACCAAACCTCCACTTCATAGATCAAGGGGAACCCTTCAAGAAATTGTAAGACCCAACCACAAATTCAAAGGGCATCCTTCTATGATCAACCAAAAAAAAATTTCTAGACCTTCACTGTTTTTATCCTCTCTAAAATAAGTTGAACATTCTCTATGATGCTATAAACCACATTTTGGCCAAAAATATTTGTCTCCCAAAACTCCATCCAACACAACGTAGATCGAAATTGTCTTTTATACAATTCATAAAATATAGAAATGATGATATATAAAGGAAATCTATTTTTATATTAAAACTCCACCTGTTGAGGGTTATGTTCCCAAGAAACGCCAAATTCCATAATGCATGGCTACAATATATCCTCCAATTTCAAGATAATTTGCACTATATTGACATATGTCTGAGGAAGGAAAGTAGTGATGTGGTATTAATGGGAGCCTAATGCAAGCTATAATCCCCTCCCAACTCATGAGGTAATCCTTTTTCTTGATCAGAGATAATGGACCTTGGTAATTCATGCAGCCACACCACCTCATACACATACCTCTTGGGAAATGAATAATCTATTATTAACTCCTTAATTGATATGAAGAGGGAATAATTCATCAACCGATCCACTATAACCCAAAAATAATCATAGAATACATTTGTTATAGGTAATAATATGATGAATACATTCAAATTTCATCCCCATTCAACTTGGTTATATCCAAGGGATATAAAAAACCACTGGTATTATGGTGTTCCTACTTCACCATATTGAAAACATAAAACCTTTCCACAAACTATTACATTTCCCATTTCATCCAAGTCCCCCAAAACAACATCCTCAAGCTGTGATAAATGTTGGAAATTCCTAGGTGTACTGACATATGTGAGTATTGAAACTCATGGAGGACTCCGTCACTCATTTTAAAAATAAAAAAAATCAACCCATGGAATGACATTCGGTTCTCACCATCCTCTGACCATTCCTTAGAAGCATCACTATGGACAACCCGATCGTGCAACCCCTCATCCTTTGTGTCTCCCTATAGAGACTCCTCCTCCAACCGTAGTAGATAATAATCTACTATAATCTAAAACGAATAGTCTCCACATCCATCCACCCTAGAATCAATGTTCATGGATATTAACTCATCTATCACCTTCCAAAAAAAATACAGACACACAAAAACACTTTTTTGTGATTTCATATTTAATGAATCATCCAAAAATTTACCTTTATTGAGGTGTATGTGATCTTAAAATTGTATTATTAATTAAAATCTATCCACCCACATTACTGGAAGTTCATATCTCAATATGAAGAGATATACATTGGGCTCCTATGATTCATAATGACCAAAATTCACTCCCAAATGTGGTAATGCTACCCAAACTACTGCACGAACACAATCATTTGAGGATCATAATCATTGGTGGTGAATTCAAACACATATGGATTTAACTAATTACACTAATATGAAATTAAATTTTGTTTCTATATCAAGACATATCCCAATCCCATAACAGAAGCATCATAAAATAACTCAAACATCACCACTTCCATGGGACACCAGATAATAGGATCACTAACCAAGTTCCCCATTTGGTAACCAAACACTTCCTCGAACTTTCCAATCCACATAAAATCATGGTTTTTTTTCTGTATAGTATTAAATAGAGATGACAAAAATATTAATCTAGTACAAACCTCCAATAATATCATGTGAAACCAAGATCATTAACAAACTTTTGCACATTCATGGGTGCTTTCCAAGAAACAAAAAATTCAACCATTAACCTCTCTACATCCACACCCTTCTAAGACCCCACATGCCTGAGGAAATTCACCTCTTAACTAATGAACCTAAAAATGCAAAACCATCTATAGAGATGGTGGCATTGAAGAACTTGTATGATAGTTCTAAGATACTTAGCATGCACCTCCTCTAACATTAACAATTTCAAGATATCATCTATGAATGGGATGAATAAATACTATGGGAACTCACGAATAATGGTGTTCAGAAGCCCCATGAACACGAATGTTGAGTTCGTAACACCAAATGACTTGACTATGAATAGGAAGTACGCATACCCCCATCCGACTGTAGTCTTCAAGATATCCCCCTCCTTCACCCTCAACTGGTGATATCTGAATGACATATTGATCTTAGAAAACTAACTCACCCTTCTATGATGGTTGAAAATATCATCTATTCACAAAATCTGGTAATAGATCTTAAATGTCACCTGATTCAGCCTACTATAGTATATTAAAAACCTTTTTACCCCATCCAAATTCTTTATGAACAACCCTAGATAACCCCACAATGACACATTGGGCCATATAAATCCATTCTTAATTAGATAACCTATTTGAATCCTCTTCATCAGAATTACCAAAGGCTCTCTCCAATATTGAACCATAGAATTAATATAAGTACTAGTTTTTAAGTCTATCCCAATCTCAACATCACATAAAGGTGTTAGAATCACTACCTGCCAATAAAATCATCAAGGAACTCCAAAATGACTCTAGGAACATATACCATTTCAGTGTCTAATGGTTCTACTGATGTAACATCCAACAAAATGTGAAGGGGTTCTACACACTGACTACAAAGCTGATGACCCTCCTCCCCAATGAAAACCACAAGTTCACCATCCCAATATGAAAACACTACTCTCATCTAGATTTAGTCAATAATAGAACATACAGAATAAAACTAGTCAATCTAGAGGATTACATAATATGGTTGAATATGTAGAAAGATGAAATCCCCACATGACTGATGCAGACCAATCAACAGTATACCCCTTAGAACACATCAAACATATTTGTCTAGCCTAATATTGAAATAATCAACACCTAGGGAACGAGAAGCCTATATACACATATTCATAGATAATGATCTAATGTGGGAGAAACAATGGAGTGAGAATCTACTAAATCAATCAAATTACAAGCCAGGCGGATAAAAAAACTGCTCCTACCTCTAATGATTTTTGGTATTGCCGTGATTTATTCCTCCACTGCTTGAAACTGACCACACCCAACCCCTATACCTTTTTTTATGACCACTACCATGAACACGCATAGGTTGAGATCCCAAAACCTGAGGATCATATTGAGGATGGCCTCTACCTACACTATCTCTGTAACGTGGTGAAAATATTTATTATCCTTGCTGCTGAAACAATATCACTGGAAGCCACTTCTAAGGCTGATGTTGAACCTATCTTCCTCCAAAAAAATGATTTTGTATAGCTACTGGACACTAGTTCTTAATATTTTCATGAAATACACAAAAAAATAACTTTGGTACCATGATAAAAATAAATGAAAATTTTCAAAAAAGGAATTTTAAGAGGTTGAATCCCTTCTGATAAGAACCACGATGGTTCAGGTACTTGAGTACTAGAACAAGCAACCCTTCCTCTAGATGAACCCTTGTTGGTCCCCTCTTATGGAAAAACTCAATACAAGTGAATACACTCGATCAGCTTTGTGTTTTTTCAGACCTCTAGATAGATTGGAAGAAAAGGGATTAACAACATACTAGATTGAAGAATGAAATTCCTCCTCAATACATATTTCATGAGAGTCCCTATAAAGAATGAGTTCTAGGAAAATTTGATGGAGATCCTATAACATGTTCCCTATCTCTCTTACATACATACTCCCATGCAGAATAGGGAGTAGCTCTTATATATTATAAGACATCATGGTTGATGAATGAAATTATGCTCATAATTACTTCTCAATGTCAACCCATAAAATGTCTTCTTCCTTCCTCTCCGTTGGATAATGTGCCCACACATATGAAAGCTCATCATTTTTCGATGAACGCGAAGGGAACCTAGTACTCTATGAGGTCCAGGATCAAGAAGAAGATGATCTCAAGATCCTTGAGCTATCTCTCTATATCTATGTCAAAAAAACCCTCATACATTCCCAAAACTTATTTCTAGATATAGTGTAATTTTTTCTACCACATGTCATCGTCCTCATCTAGATCATCCATCCATCAATCAACCAGATCAACCTATTAATACCCCTCTCCTTGAGCCACATATACATGATGGTCGGGATACATATATGAATGTAAACTATGTGTTTTTCCCCCTTTAGTATATAATTTTATTGATATTCATATTTAATTAATTCTTTCCAATATATCCATTTTAACCTTCCCAAAAAAACCCAATTCAAACAAGAACAAAAGTCATTATGATGCATGTACGAATCATAGATCTCTACCTTGTAAGTGTTGTAGCTTCACTTAGTTTTTTGTTAGGCTCTAGATTCTTTAATTGGATTATGGGGGACCCAAAATCTTGTGTTCTTGTTGGTCTTCCCTAGCCTATTTCACTCACCTAGGTCACCTAAATGTATTTACATTGCATACCCTTAAATCATCAATATCCCTAACCAAACAATCTATCAAATCTCTTAATAATCAACAATGATACCATTCTATCATTACACATCCATATAAAGAGATGATGTTGGTTAAAAATGATGAAATGGGGATAATTACCTTAGAGTCCAGTGTTTAGTAGGCCCCGGTATAGTGGCTAGCACCAAGGCTATGTAGGTCAGATAATTAGGAATGTATTACACTTTTTTATACAATATTTGGATATATGATGGATAATCAACAATGAATCTCCATGAAATATTTAAAAAAAATCTGAATCCCATTCGATGTGCATGCATAAAATAGAACCAGTACATTTATAGAAAAACTACAAAGAAATGTACCCAAAATCATCATAAATTAATGAATTTTACAAAGCTCAATCTAGTAACACCCATAACTATCCATGTAATCATCCTGGACACCAAAAAAAATTAATATACATTTTTTGAAAAAATATGTATACATAGTAGGAAAACCAAATTCTCTCATGCACATCTGAGGGAAATATACTGTTGCTTCCATGGGAAAATAGCAGAACCAAAAAACACTTAATAAGAATACTAACCATACCAACCTCACCAAAGAACAATCACCGAATAACACATGTTATGTAATGTAACATGATACACATCAATGATTGGGTACCCCACACTACATCCTTGTTATTAACCACTCATGCTCAAATAAAAACATCCTAGTGCCCACACAACTTCTGAAAGTACCATGTCACAACTCACCCACAAAAACATGTGCCTTAAAATCTAAATCACATCCCTCTCATAGACACCTAATCCACATACCACATCACATCACAGCAATACACACCTATCCCTCACAAAGAACATCACATCCCACACACAATCAAATGGGCCAAAAACTATACCACATTTTACTTGTGAAACCTAGGACACAAATGATACCTCATCTTGAAAAGACAAAGGAATGATCCAACCATCTCATACAAAAAACACATGAGAAACCACAGCCAATCTCATTTTGAAAACACCAGGAAATGAAAAAACTTCCTCATCCTAATGAAAATTGGGATAACATAACTTTCTCACACAATCCTAGGCCTCACAAAACACACTATGCTGAAAGAATCTTGGGATATCACCCCCAAGATGTGGTATTGTTAATGATCAGGTGGTCATCTATACATTCTCCCACCATTATGATTGAGAAAGGAACACTCCCCCATGATGATGAAGGTGTTAGACAGATAGTTATCAAGTAGAGTGGGGTATGTATATAAATCATAAAGAATATACAAGTATATACATATAGATACCAAACACTCATTCCTATACAACGTGATCTAAATTTTTTTTTCCCTCAACACTACCAACATTGAAACTAACTTAAGATCCCAAAAGCACACATCATGATGTAACATCATTTAAATTTCAGACCAAATTGGTTAAACTATCTCTATGAATAATGTACAAATAATTTATTCATTTTGTTTACCAAACCAACCCAATAATTTTACAAAATTAATTTTTTAATTATTTTTTCATTTCATCCATTACTGTATAGAAAACTACCAAACCAAAGAAAAAACAATAAACGAATATAAATTCATAAATAGAGAAACTCAATATGGACTACCCATGCCATCCATCACCATCTATCCTTAGTGTAATCCCTCTTAATTAAAACCAGCCACAGACAACCATGTCCTTCCACACATCACCATACATCCTAGTAGAAACCCTTATAGTTAATGCATCTCATTATTTACACAATAAATCAAACAATAAACATGATATTGAATTTGATATATCTATTGACATATCATATACATGTTGATCTATGACATGACCGTAGCCAACCAACATATTAAAATATTTCTAACACACATACCACAACACAAACCATAGAAAACCCACACGCACATCAAATACACCTCACATTCATTTTTCTCATACATGATTCCACAATTGTTCCACACATCTCATCATAGACCAAAATGAAACACTTTTATAATTTAGGATATGGTATAATTATTTAATTCTACATAATTATTCTATGGTCTTATCACACAAACCATGTCATGGATAATCAATTCATTAGCCGAATTTATATTATTAACCAATTATTAAAGGTATGTGTTCAAAATGATCCAAATAACATGAAACCCATTTCGTTTCCAAACAAGGGCCCCCAATGGGCCCAATTTTCAAAGAGGTATTCAATATTGAACAACTCTCAATATCAAAATCATATTTTCTAAACATTAAAGTAGGAATAACGATTCCCCATATCTATTTCAATTTTATTTAAGCAGTTTTTATCATTGATTAGCCTTGAAAAACACTGATCCATTATCAAAAAAATTTAAATAATTCCCAAATTATGCACAATTGAATATAAACAATGAAAATCCAACCATTAAGAACCTTTTTAACCTTTATGTACATCGTAGGGTGAATAAATATGCCTGCAAGTGACATCTACACCGCTAGAAACACCGATCATTCTTTTCAATAACAGAAAATTATGAAAATTATTCCTAAACATAAAAATCCAACCAACCCATATCACAACAAAATATCCTAGGGGAAGAACAAGAGTAAATAGATGTGAAAGATGATAAAACTCCTTATGGATCAATCATGAATAAAAAAATAACATCCAATGAGATCAACAGATAGAAGGGAGAGGAAGTGGGGTCAATAGATTCTTTAGGGTGACTATTTTTCATCAAGATTGAGTGAAAGGAATGAAAATGGCTGAATAAATGAATGTTTGGCCAAAAATAATTTTAAATTAAAATTGTCTTGTGGTATTTCATGATGTGTAATCTTATTTGACATCGTGTAATACTAGGGTTTAGTTTTTTCCAAAAAAATGCTTCACTTATACATTATAATTTATTTTCTGACCCTAATATTTTAGACTTTGTGAAACCCCTATTAATTCCATGTAAAATATCTATACATCATAAAAACTCCATGAAATTAGGTGAAACCAACATTCACATTGTGAAATATGGTTACATGATGAGTAATCTACCTTCTTCCATACTTTAGCAACTAAAATTATCCAGAATCCTTATAACCCCCCTATGAATACATTTATAACCAAAAAAATAACAATTTAACTGATAGGGATGTAAAAAATCATTAATCTTCTAGGCCATTCTATTGTATTTTCAATTGTTCATAGTAGTTCGGGATTCTAGAAATTCTCTACCAATACTGAGGACCATTGAGCCATTTTAGTGTGTGAGATAATTATTGTTTGGGTTCATTGAACCAATTTGAGTATCTGAGGCCATTGTTTTACTGTTTTATAAGTGATTCAATTTCAGAGTATTTTTTGTCAAGATTAGTAAACCATAATAATTAAATTGGTCTTGGGTGGCAATTTAGGTTCTTGTTTTAAGTTTCATTGAGGAATTTGTGAATACT